>CAJVRN010000090.1:877500-1477500 GCA_911728415.1 Lagocephalus sceleratus | reverse complement strand
GCAGAAGACAGATCTAGAGGAGGACATGTTAAGACCGCAATTACAATGGTGGCAAGCAGAGGGAGAGTCCTCTCTGACGAGAAGCGGCCAACTGTCATATGTTGACATCATATTTCGAGAGAAGCCTGAACACACATCCCTCCTTCCTCTGCAACGAAAAGAATGTGTCAGCGACGACACACACAATCTCCAAATGAGCCAGAATGAGCTCTGAACGTTATTACGATCACCTGTGGTTCATGGGAAGGGTGATGAGCCGACACGTACCTGCTTCATTTTATTAGCTTTGATTGACAGTTCAAAGCAGATTTTCAGGACACACACACACACACACACACATCCTTGTACTTCTATCTTTGTGAGGACTTTCATGGGCAGAATACATTCCCCAGCTCCTTACCCTAACCATTCCAAGTAACCTAAATCTAATACTAATCTAAACCTAAACTTAACAACAGGTCTTGACCCTCAAACAGTCCTTTGACATTGTGAGGACCAGCCAGAATGTCCTCACTTCCTAAAAATGCCCTCACTTTGATAGTAGAGTGCAGATTTTGTATGTAGCGAGTACTAGAACACACACACACACACACTCACACACACACACACACACATTAGAGAACAAGGCCCCCCCCTTGTGCAGCGCTGTGATCTGTTTCACTGCCGCTGCACACAAGCACATCTTTTCCTTTACTGAGGACATCAGCAGCTGATTAACCACCTGGCTGAACCCCACCCCAAAAGCACCCCTTCGCCCTCAGCCATTAATCTGGGATGCTTGATGGGACCGGAGGACGGGATTGTTGGAGTCTGGCTGGTGGATGGAGAAGGCGGGGGGGAGCGGGATGACGCATTGAGGGAGGAAGAAGTTTGGTTCCGCTCACCACATCTGCCTCCCGGACCCCTTGAACCAGCCCCCCCTGCATCCTCACATCCACGTATGACCCTGCGATTCACAGATCCCCCCCACACACACCCTCCCCCCCCTTCACCCGTCTCCCTTTTGCCACGCACGCACGGCGCTGGTCTGGGGAGCCAATCACCATCACCAGTGTCCAG
This sequence comes from Lagocephalus sceleratus, assembly GCA_911728415.1. Taxonomy (NCBI): domain Eukaryota; kingdom Metazoa; phylum Chordata; class Actinopteri; order Tetraodontiformes; family Tetraodontidae; genus Lagocephalus; species Lagocephalus sceleratus. The sequence goes on along the minus strand of CAJVRN010000090.1, from coordinate 1,476,441 downwards.
CCCCTGTTTGTGAATGGGATTGTTACGGGACAAGGAAGAGCCGGGTGCCGCTGCATCCGCCGGCACGCGACCGCTCCACCGAGGGAACATTGCCAACCCGCTCTTATTTTCTCCTTCACTTGAGACACACTCACTTTCTCCCTGCTCCTCTTCTTGTAGTTAATCTTTGATGGGGATTTTTTTCCCCCTCCTATTTCTGCTTCCCATCAAAAAAAAAAACAAAAACCTTTTTTCTGGTGCTGTGGCAGAAATATCCCCTCATTTTCTTCCACTTTTCCCAGAAATCCATCATCAATGTCATTATCATTCATTGTAAACATTTCTCTTTTTCACAGCTCTGGCAGCTGCTGTATGTGGAACATCATTTTGTCTTTTTTTGTGTTTTCCATTCATTCGATCTGTCTTCTAAAGTACCAGATGATGCATTTCGATACACGCACACACACACACGCACAGACACACACACACACACGCGCGCATACATGCACACAGGCACACAGCAGAGTCTTACCTCCAAACACAGAGTCAGTCTTCGTCCCGACTGGTCCTGATTCCTCAGCGAATGCAGAGAGGGCAGCGGAGGAGCGAGAAGAGGGAGAGAGAAGACGAAGACAAGACGGAGCGCGGAGAGTAAGTGGAGAAAGTGAATGAAAGCGGGCAGGCTTGCTCCGGATGGCTGGAGGTGAGATGAAGGGGAGGAAGAGAGAGGGAGAGAGAGATAAAGGATGAGGGAGGGAGAAAGGGAGGGAGGGATGGACTGGGATAGGAGGGGGGAGCCTGTGATGTTTGGGAGGAGGAGGAGGGATTGCAGAGAATGTGGAGAGGCTGAAGTTGAGCCGGAGATGGAGCAGAAACACAGAAGAACAAGAAGAAGAGGAAGAGGAAGAACTGCCCCAACCATGATGCCATTGCAGGACACTGGTCCAGGACCAACTCGTTCAGCCCAGATGAGGACGTCTCTTTAACTCATCTGTTTTTAGGGTCACAACCATCATGTTAATCATTAGTAATGACGTCGAGACATGAACATGTACATGTGTGTATTCAGCATACCTACCAGCCACAGATGCTCTGAGGGCACCAAGTTTCAGCTTGGTGATTCAGACTTCATATGTGGCGCTATAGGTGCACCGGTACCCTGTAGACACTCTTAAATAAAAATCACTTCTGCTCCCAGTGTAATGTATACACACGTATGACAGCAGGAGGGGTCTGCATTCAGGGTCACTGTTATGTTAATGTGGGAAAAACCTGGACAAAAGTACAGATGAAGGCATCCAATAACAGTCAGCAGTTTCACACACTTCAATATGAACTTTGTGTTCCTTTCATTCTGAAAACTGGCCAATTTTCCAAACATAGATGCAACAAACAGTGTCCAGGAAATATTTGTGAATGCAGCGGTGGAAAATTCATTTTGCAGGTTCTTCTTTTCTGCAACGCGCAGTCTGGACACTGGTCAAATGAACGGACTGGAATAGAAATTGATTGTTTCACTGACTAAATGTCAAAGGGGGGGGTATAAAAAGAGTCCATTTGGACAACAATTAATTAATTAATGAATTGTTGAGTGAACCATAACCTGAGGCCAGTAGATGTATGAACCATTCCAAATCAATTTATCTTGATTGTTATTGACGTTAATGTTTGCAATCACCAATATTATTTAAGTAACAGCCTCTCCTCCGGCCACAGACACATTCAGGCCAATATTGCAGCTACCGGCGTTCTCACTCAGGTTGGAACCCGCAACATCATCGGGGAAAGCAAGACTCCGAAACTCACTTTCTTCCTTTCTCTGCGTCACAACTGTCAACTTTCAGAAATGTGGATGCCCCCCCAAGTCAAAGCGCCACGCGACGCTTCTCCTCCGAAGCCATCAGTCTCCGAGCGGAGGACAGGCCCCCCCACCCATTAAATCACAGGGTAATTCAATCCAGTTATCTTTGCAGCAATAACTTAGAGGAGCAGCAGAGAAGGGGGAAAAAAGCATTTGTGAGAGCCAGTGGCCCAAATGGAGGCGCCCGGTGCGGCGGAATAAGAAAGGGATGGTGTGATAACGACAGAGGGTATTAAACAGGGGGGGGGGGTTAACCTGCAGCTAAATTACATTCATGGTTGAAAGGGTAGTGGGAAAGGGAGATGAAAGAAAGGGGAACAAAGAAGGGGGATGGCGTTGCAGTGAACTGTCCTCCAGCTGGTGCTCGCTCTCCAGCTTCCTGAAAGCCTCCCGCTTCAGCGTCTCCAGGACTCCAGAAAGCGGCCGCCCGCCTCGGGGGACAGGCAGGGAGAAAGCCCCCGCCGACTCTCCTTACACCCGCTCGCTGGGCTCTTTGTGTGTCTGCAGTCAGGGCCCGGGTCACTCTGTGGCCTCGTCTTCTGCATCTTTGTGGCGGCTTCAGTCTTTTCTTTCCCTTTTTGTGTTCATTTAGCGTCTCGGACCAGGTCTGTCTTGTAATAAAGTGCTTTTTTCCCATCGTTTGTGCTCCTCCCTCCTCCTCTTCTGCGCTGGTGCTTCTCCCCCCCAGGCATCACCTCACATCAGTGCTCGACCTGCTGCTCTTCTTCTGGCTGCTGTTTCTGGTGTCATTTCCTCATCATGGTTCCCCTTCATTTGCTTTATGAGCGTGTATCTCTGTGCTTGTGACGCCTCCTGTTTTCATCCCCTCATAGTACAGCAGTTTTGCCTCTGCCCATTAAAGTCCAGGGCAGATTAAATGTTTTAACACGTTAGAAACCCTCTTTTTGTTCTCGGTGTGGGTGGTCGAGGTCAGAAACTGTAGAAAATGAAGTGGAGCTCCATCCCAAGGCTCCTAATCTGCTTTAAATCAACTCTGCCACCTCAGACAGCCAAATGTTTGCAGCTTTAGTCAGCAAAACCTTTCACAAAAGCCAGTTTGAATAATTCCAGGCCTCTTCCAGGTCCTCAAGGACCGCCAGTAACGCGCCATTTTCCACGCGCCAACGTTCCGCAGCGTGGAGTCTTCTCAGCTACTGCACCTCCGCGCTTCTGCATCAGCCCACTGGTCAAGGGCACGCTGCTGTGGGAGGCGATGGACCCCGCGCTGTTGAGCAGGGGAGCCGCCGCCGCAGTGCCAAGGCTGCTGTGCGCGGCGATGCACCGCGGAGAGCTGGTGTCATTTTAACGGCTGCATGCATCAGTGCTGACATCAGCATACAATACAAGGTGAGCTCCCCTGCTTTTCCGTTTGATTTTGTTTTGGAGGAAAAACTGGCAGGAATGAAACTCAGCCATGCAATGACATGAGAGAGAAGGGGGGGGGGGGCCCTCCAGCTGTTTATCAGCTCAGAGCACCCTGTTCAGACTCAACTAGAACTTTGTTATAATTACTTTAATGTATTCTTAATGGACCTGTGTGCCTTTCTTAATAAAGAGTGCAATTACTCGGCCACTCTTTCTCAAACACACACATGCATAACCTACAAAAGGATGACAGATGCGCCAAACAAGGAAACAATAAGTGAATTTAAATTGATTGATATTTTGCATGAAAGTGCATAGATTTCCTGTTTCTCAAACTTCAGAACCGTGCACTCAAAGAGGAGCACTATAAATATATATATACAAGTGACCGTGACAGCAGCGCTGATTGGACAGCCCGGCTGATCAGGATGCAGGAGGGAACGTCTGAGCAGTTAGAAAGGAAGCGGAAGCTGCCTGTTGGCTCCAGTGGGGTTATTTGACTTCATCTTGTGCTCTTACAGTCTGATCACATTTCATACAGACAGACTTTCCTCTGGAACTTTTGCTCTCGACTAACAGTCTGTTTGAAAATTGTGGTTTATGTGAATGCCTTTGGGTTTGGAACAAGATGTTCATATTTTGATCAACTTTTCTTTCCGTCCTGTGTCGCCACCACACGTTCAGTTACCACTTGTGGCCACTAGATGGCACCGATGAGGAGGCGCTTTTATGCGGTCTGGCTCAAAAAACAGTTCTGTGTTTGATCATTTATCAGAAACATTAATCATGGGTTTTGTAATTACAATTCATATGGGTGAATGTCTTTAATTATGATGTTGCCAGTTACAGCAATACAAAATATTCATTAGTGAAATCTAATACACACCTGATGGGAAGACCATCCCATGAATTACAACAGTGCAGATCCAATTTCGGACCCCTGCCCTTATTGTATTTTAATTTGGAATGGAATGGAGAAAGGGTTGTTTCGTTGTTTTTTTTCTGTTAAATTGTGAGAAAAGAAATGCCCACAATTAGCTGATGGACATAAGCAAGTTCCTCATTAAATTCTGGGAAATAAAGGTGATTTTCCTGTTCAATCTCTGGGGACAGTTGTGTAATCAATAGGCTCATTTCACTACTACTTTTGGAGGATATCTGACATTTGCGGCTTTAATGCAGCTATTTACAAGAACACGGGGCTTTGTAGGATACGTCTGTAACAGTGGTTCCAGTCATGATGAGCATATTTGTCATCATGGGGGCATGAGCAGACTGTGATCAGCAGAAATGAGGAATTGGGTAGTGCTTATCTGCCTATGTCATCAGATTTGAAGTGTTAAAAATGTTTCACTTGGAGGAAGTCAGATTGTGAGAAACACGACTGCTGTGACCTTGTGGGGTGGTGGGGGGGATGACTACCAAGTAACAGGAGAGACTGTCTTTCACTTAGTTGGGGGGAGGGTGCAAACAATATTATATAATATTTATATATTAAATAATATTTATACCTTTAAATGTAATTATATATACGTGTGTGTAGATCTTTTAAGCATAAATTATCAATATTTATATTGAAATATTATATTTGTATTTATATCTCAGCTAAATAGTAAGCAGCTTTCCAGCCTGTGTTGGGCAATTATCTCACCATTGCTCATGTTGACGTGTGTCAAGAACGAAAGTGTCAAACTGTTGAAACCCAACAGCTGACTGCAGTCAAATACGAGTGTCCAAACAAAGATCTGGTAAATCCAGCTAACTTCTACTGGGAAATTTTAACATCTAAATATCCCAAATCAGGAGTGAATTGAAATATCTAATCTAAAGCAATGCACACAGATAACTGTTATCTAACATTTGTAGGTTGACTGAACCACTGATACTTGTATTTAGTTGCAGTTTACCGCCTCTGAAACCTCCACTTGTGTTGATGTGTTCTGTGGAGGCAGAAAGCGAAATCAGGTTGATTTACCGGAGGAAACGTGTGCCTACGTGTTATTGGACTGACGCAATGGTGACGGCTCTGAGCTAGAATGAAATGAAACGATGTTCATGAATACTCAGGGGTGACGGGTCAGTAGATGCCCCCTCAGGCAGCGACCAGCTCGACCATTAAAGCCAGTTTAGTCCATGAAATCCTACAGGGTCTTCACTGGTGTCTCAGTGGCCTCCCTCTATGTGACCAGTCCGGGTCCTCATGTTTTCCTGTAGAAGGGGCCCCTGAGGGGACATTTGGGGAGTCTCAGGTGTATTTTACTGATCAGGCCTGTAGGTTTCTCCCATCTGCTTTTGCCTCCTCCCCACCCCAGGAAGGGTCCTGGTACTTTTGATCCTTTAATGGTGACCACTGGGCTCTTTGGAACAGGTGACCTTCTGCAAACCTGGACACACCCCTCAGTGTTCTGAGCTCTGGACTCAGGTCTGTGAACACCTCACAGCAAAGGTGGACCAGTAAAGCTGAGGAGACATAACAGAGATGATGGAGAGAAACGGGGAAGCTACAGAGATGCCGGGCACTGAAGAGGCCCTTTGTGTTTAAGCGTCAACAATCAGGAACCCATAAAGCCTTTAATCAAATGAGAATGAACTTTGACACAAAGAGGAAGCCAGGTCTGCCTGAGAGGAAATTCCCACAGGCTTCTCGACAGAATGCGTAGGTTCACGAAGGTGACGGCTTAAACAGGAAGACATGAGCCGTAGGTGGGACCTGTTGATCTTCACGAGCCTGAAGGGTTTTATACAGCAGGACAGCGGTTAAGAAAGCTCTCTGCGTCCGCAACTCTGGACTAATCAGGATGAAATTATTAACGACAGGAGTCCTGACCCCCCCCTCTGTGACTCAGAAAAGAGCTGATTGACAATGAAATTGACTAATAGGATGAAGAAATTACATGGTGACACACACACGCGTACACGGAAGCATGCACACACATATGTATGTGCACCTGCACACACAGACGCACATACATGTCAGTGACTCACTTCAAACAGATCTGCTGTTTGCTCATTTGTTCTGCTGTTTCTGCCTCCTTTGTTCTCCGGATGGGGGGGCTTCCCCTTACAAGAACCTTTAGCACAGGAGCGGAACCTGAACCTCCTGCATGTGTGCACAACTATTAACTTACTTAAAATGACAAAAAAAACAGCATTTTCTAGACGATAAATGATCTTGTGCAATAGCGGCAGGCATCAGAGGTCCGTCGCCGTCACAAACGCATCATTTCTTTCATGAGCAGAATAGTTTTCCTCCGCACTGGACTACGTACTTCATTTGATACCAACAGTGGGTGGATGTGGGGTGGCGCCCACTCCGTTCAGACGAGACTTCTGCTTTTGTGGTCCGTGACTCATTTCTCTGCAATTTCTGGCAAGTGAATAATCCTGCCACGCACCTCCGCTCAAGGCTGCCGACCATGTGAACGTGTGTGTCGGGGTGTTCCAACTAGAGGGAGCGAGGTGGGAATGATGCTCCCCTTCTGGATATTGTTGTGGTCAGTTTTGGACCTTTCCTCCAGCTCCCCTGAGCCCGACCGCTGCCCCATCATCCCCCGCGGTGAGTCCACTCCTCAAGGTGTGAGCGAAGTAATCTGTTAATCTAATCTGATCTGCGTAATAACTGCACCCTAGAATGTTTTAAAGTAATGTCAGAAATGAGTAGTTCGTAGTAGAGGCGGGTGTTTATTTTTTTGGGTGTTTTTTTGTTGTTGTTTTGTTTTTGTTTTTGTTTTTTTCAAAATAAGAGATTTCACATAAACGATGGTTGTTTTTTTCTTTTTAAAGTTGGAAAATATTGAGCTTTCGGTTCATTGACTTCAAGAGGGTGTTTTAAAGCAGTGAATCTGCCAGATCTTTAATATATTTTCAACACTCTGTCCCCTTTTATCATTTGTCTACATTTTGTTGTGTTAAAGAAACAGAGTTGATATAAATCAAATGCTGGGAGGGGTCTTACATTTTCAACATGGGGAGAAAAAAAATGAAAGACTGAAACAAAAAGCAGCTCAGAATGAAGCCGGTGAAAAAGAATCACAGTGACTGTTCACACAGATTTGAAGATTAACAATATAACCCACACTTGTGATCATTAATAATCTATATTGCAGTAATCTATGTATAAAATAATCTGTCTCTGTCTCAGTTTGTTACTTCACTGGGTCCTCCCACTTTTTAATTATTACATAAATATCATGAGTATGTGGAACATCTGACCTCTTGACTGACCCTGACCCTTTTACTAAAGTTTTATTTTACTGCTTATCTATAGCATTTGTTTTACTGCTGCCCTTTTACCGAAGCCTCTAGTTTTTTATTAATTTTTATTGATTTCATTTGTTGTTAATTTCCCACTTGCTTGATTTAGTCTAATTTGTACATTGTGTCTTTCATGCCCCCCCAATTTTCTTTTGAATTAATCTATACGTTTATTTATTTATTTATTTATTTGCTTATTTATTTATTTATTGTTCTATGTATCTATTAATCTTTCCTAACCTCAATCTTATACCATTTACATTATTTTTACCCAATTATGGAACTGGGCCTTGTCCTCCACTTGGACTCCCTGTGGGAGCGACTGCACTTTGCTCACTTACCAGTCTCTGGAGATCAGGAGGCCAGTGCAAACTGGTTGAACCCATAATGCCGAACCCTGACCCCGACCCCAGCACTGACCCTGACCCTGTCCCTTCTCTTCCCTGTTGTGACGGTGTTAATGAGGTTCCTTTTTCCACTCCAGTGTACTAAGACTGTATTTGTTACATTTGTTCAAGGAAGGTATGTATGTATGTATGTATGTATGTATGTATGTATGTATGTATGTATGTAATGCAGAAAGGTTCTGGGTTCTGGTCCAGCTGCTGTTGGTTTTCTCCAGTTTCTGTTCACATTTCCGCACATGAACGAGACTTTATCGGATTGAGCATTGGTGTGTGTGAGCCAGTGCCGTGCGTGTGTGTTTGCATATGTGTGTGTCCTCCGATCCTGATGTTCTGTGAGTGAACATGAGTGTCTCTGTTGTCAGAGTCCCTGTCTGCGTTGCTGGACTCCCTGCGGTGCTACAACAACTACAGATCCTATGTCCAGTGCGAGTGGAGCAACCCCAGGAACGCGTCCATGCAGCTCTGGTTCAAGACAAGGAGGAGCCGGTAGGTGTGCGTCCTCGTCCCCGCACCTTTAGCCGGACCGCTGTAAGAGTTTCTGTCCCAGCAGGAGCCGCTGTTTGCCATACAGCAGCCCTGAAGGGGGCACCAGCGGGCCCAGGTCTGCCCGGTGTCGGTACGACACAGATGATTTTGCCATCGGCAAGGAACACACCGCCATCTTCCTGGAGGAGCGGCCGTGCCGGCAGGAGCCCCTGAGGCTCTCCTGGCTCCGTAAGACACCCTCACCGCCACCCAGGGAAGCCCCGCCTCTCGGCCCTCACACTGTCACTTGTGTCCTACAGTGAGGACGTGGCCGTCCATCCGTTTATTCATCCACGACGATGGAGACGAGGGCTGTCGGATCGTCTGGTCCGGACCATACCCCTTGTCTTCCTCGCTGAACTGGGACATCGAGTACCAGATCAGCTACAGAGGGGACAGAGCGGACGAGTGGACGGTCAGCATCAACCTCACCAACGGGATTTTTCAGCTGAAACTTTCACCCAAAGTGAAGTTAAATTAACTTAAAAGGGAAAAAAAATGTCATTCCGATGTTAGCTTAGTTTTGATCTTAACTAGATCAAAGCGTCGTAGAGCTCAGCTTACTGAATCCGCTGACCCAGTTTTTGCTTTGGGAGGCTAAGTCCTCATTCAGCATCTTTCTTTCTGCAGAACCTGACACTCCAGAACACCAGTGTGAGACTGGAGAGGCAGCCGCTGCTTCCAGGTTGCGAGTACGAAGCCAGAGTGAGGGCCCGGGTCGGCGGGGGTCAATGGAGCGACTGGATTCCGGCGGCAGCGCGGCGGACAGACGAAGGTGACGATATGAAACTAATTAGCGTGGTCTTGGGCCACTTTTCTAGACCTGTCGCCGTTTCTGCATCCAGATAGGAGGGGTGCCCCCCGCCTGCGCTGCATCCCGGTGAAGGAGAAAGTGGAGTGCGTCTGGGAGGTGAGCACCGACGTCCCTCAGGTTGCCTCCTACCAGCTGTCCTGCCGACGCAACCGCAACGCCCCGTAGGTCCACCGGGACGATAAAGTCTGCTTTCTCCATCTGCTTTTATTCGTCCCCAACAATCCTCTCCGGCATTTTCCAAATTCCTGCCAACAGGCCTGAGAGCTGTTGCGTAAACCAGAGCGTGGATTCGGAGCCCGGGGGGCGGGTGTTGAGACACAGCTGCTGGCTGTCTGCAGCAGACCCTGGCAGCCTCCTCCTGGAGCTGCTGCCAGAGCACCATGCCAGGACGTTCAAGGCAAACCAGCACAGTGAGTGGGCGGAAAATAACAAGTGCTCAAATTAAAACACGTGCATCGGCTGATAAAACCGCTGGCACAGCGAACAGAGGAGTGGGCGGCGCCACCTAGGCACCAAGTGGTGGTACTGCACCCAAGAGCCTGCCCGAAGGACCTTTTTATGTACTTTTCAATCAAACCATCAAATATAGAACGATAGAGAAAGTGAGTGGAAGCCCTGAAGGGCTGTTTATCTATTAAAGTGTTTTAGTTCCAAACCCCACAAGAGCAGAAAGATGAGTTTGCTAGCAAGTAGAACTGTTCCCACGATCGTCTCTTTTCTTGCCCAGTTCGTCCCGACCCACCTGAACAGGTAACGGTGAGGGAGAAAGACAGCCACTGGGTGGTCGACTGGACAGATGCAAGCAGGGGGTCAAAGGTCCAGGTGTGTTATCAGCTGTGTTATTACAGGAAACAGGAAGAGGTGAGAAAACAACCATTACCTAGCTATTATCTATTTCAACAGCGCGCTTGGGTCCGTCTGAGTCACCCGTGTCCGTGTCTTTCTTTCCCAGTGTACCTTCGAAAACATCTCAGAAGGCATCACGTCAAAGAACATCCTGCAAGCTTCCCTGGTCCCGTCCCAGGAGTACCAGGTCAAGGTCAGAGCACTCGTGGCCCCCGGAGACGAGTCCATGTACAGAGGGGTCCCATCAGAATGGTCCAGACCTGCGACGTGGACCTCGAGCGAAGGTACCCTTCTGTGGCCCCGAGCCCAATACAGCCGGATCTTACAGATGATGGCGGATATTATTTATCATGTTTACTCGGAGGTAAACAACATCGGTCATTTACTCTGTACCGTGTCGCCCCCCCGGCAGCCACCTGGTCCCTCAACACCCTGATCTATTTCTCCATCAGCATGTTTGTGGCCACAGTCTTCTTTGTGATCTATTGCGCCGTCATGGCTTGTCAGAGGTGGGTTCTTTATGCTTTTCTCACATGGAGATTTTCGGGCCGTTTGTCAACGATGCCTTCATCTGGACAAACAGGAGGGTGATACTGTGGGTGGACTCCATCCCATCTCCAGCCAAAAGCAGCATCATGTCCGAGCTCAAGGTGAGAGCGGAGGATCTCTCAACCAGGACCCTGTTGAGGAAGCCGTTCGGGAGCAAAGATAATCACTTTGACAGCATCTCAACGTGGTAACCCCCCGCACTTGACATTTCTGCATTGATAACGGCGGAATTCCTTCGGATTGGGGATGATTTCTTTATCTGGCAAACAGCACGCTGTGTTCTGTCTCGCTGCAGCTCCACGGACATCTCACTGTGGTCAGACAAGAACACCAAAGCAAAACGCTCGCACCAGGACGACGGCTGCTGGGGGTGCGATAAACAGGCGCTTGTCTGTGACCACGGCGGGGGGTCTGACACCTCCTTCATGGGATTCAGCGGGCTGTACATCCTGTGCTGGGTCAGTCCCCTTTACATCAGCAAACAGGCTCAGCAAGAGATTTGTGCATGCAAATTCGATGTGATTGTCGGTGTTTAGAATGCATAAATGGCAACTCAAATATTGGGTTTCTCTACTTTTGAAGAGAATTAAAACTGGTTTAACAAAGTTTGTTGTTTAATCAACATCAACAACTTGTTCCTTTAGGGACCACAGAAACATCAAGAACCGTACTTTCCACCATTTTCTGACATTAATTGACATAGATTGATTACAAAAATCTGTTCATTATATACGAGATGTAAGCATCTGGCAGATGTTTAGGCCAGATGTTTGGACTGATGGTGTCGTTCTTTGTGGCAGGAATCACAGTTAGATGGAGTCAGAGACACGCTGTCCTCCAAAGAAGACCCCACGGCCCTGAACTTCACCGTGGGTGAACGGGATTACGTTCACCTGCCCACCCACCCCACCTGCAGCTCTGCCCAGCACTATTTTTCTTGTAGCGACGTTGGGACAAACTCATGCCAGGACCACGGCGAGCAGCAGCAGCAGCCGGATGCTGAGCAGATGCCCGTGGAGGTGGAGGACAAGCGGGACCCTGGAGAGGCCCTCGGTGACCCCCCCTGCAGCAGCAGCACCAGCCCAAGCAGCCCTCCAGCATACACCTCAGAAGGTTTTACAGGCTGGATCCAGGGGGTCTCGGTGCAGGCCTCAGGGTACTGCCAACTTCCGACGGGCCACGGGTGACCTGCAGGGACCTGTTTGGTCACGGGGGTCTTTGCCTTGCAGAGCACTCAGCTTTGTTTTAAAGACTGTGCTTCCCATCTTCCCTGCAGTCATCTGAGAGCGCTTTACCGATAGAGGGCAGTGGTGGGCCGAGACGGGACCGTTTGTTGAGAGATGATGGATCTCTGTGTTTGGGAAAATCTAATTGCAGCTTTGGCCTCATCTTTACTGCATCTCTGCGATAAACAGCAGAATTATGTAAATTGCATTTCAGGGAAAATATGTAAATCTGCTGGCTGCAGTCCTCACTGAGCCCTCACTGCATAAAGATGCATGAGTTAGGATCCACTCGCGAGCACTCTAATGGAATCTGGAAGTACTCAAATAGTGTTACGCCCTATAGGAAAGGCTGATTTAACTGTTGTGTCAGTGTGTTTATGGCCACCAGGGGACATGATGGAGCACTAAATGTTGGAGGCACATTTAATAAGTCAAACTTTGCTGTTTTGTGCTAAAGTAAAGTAGGCATATGAGTTTGGAAACAACTTTTTAGAACCAACAGCTGCATGCATTAGCACAAGCTCCAGTGAACACCTTAAGCTCTCTGCATCTGCTTCCCTCCATTTTCAAATGCTATTTCCCACAGAAAGACCAAGTCTGAGCCTGCCCCAACAGGAATCTAGTTCTTTCTTTAAGTCTTTGACTGTTACTCTAACCACTGCTTATAAATTATCATAAATAAATAACATCTGGTGTGAGGGCTGTGACTCTTGATGTTATCAATTTATTTCATTTTGACATCTGGGACATTAGTTTAGATTGAAACACTTCAGGTTCATGAATATCATAGTGGAGGTGCCTGAAACCTGTGGCCTCCTCATCAGTCTGCTCTGACCTGGGTGAAACCCTGCATGAGATCTTCTCGATTCCCGTGATGCCTTCAGTGGGGGTCGTCTATAGGGGGAAACAGGTGAGTCACGAGCATGTCTGTCTTAGAGCTACCCTTACTGGGGATGACTGGGGAATATCCTATAAATGTGATGTGTGCTGTTGAAGCCTTGATCATTTCCGACAACTCATTTATGTAAGGATGGGTCCGCATGTTGTGTGCTCTCGTGTCAGACAGTAAATATTAGCTGCCATTTCTGATCACTGTTTTTTTAATTATTCACATTTGTGTACCTTGATGGGGTCATATAAAGGCTGTAAAATGCTGCTGGTGTGCTTGCGAGCATGGACTCTTTGAGTTGAAACAGCGACAGCACTAAGAAATTGTTTCATCATTATTATTCTTTGCTTTGTTGTTTCTGCACAGGCTGGAATTCCAGGAACGCTGATATCGACTTCCTGTGTTTTTGACCTCATCGGTAGGTATAACTTCCTGTCTGACGAGGTCGAGGAGGAGTGGGTCATGCAGCAATGGAGTTGCGACGCCCCCAAAGACGCTGGCCTTGAAGTGGAGGGACGAGGGTTGGATGTGTTTCTGCGGTGTCCGGCAGGGTTTGTTGTTCTGACTTTCTCAGGTGTGGAGAGAAAGACAAGAGGGTCGGGATGGAATCAGCCGGGAGGTTAGTTATCAAGATCAGTTTGTTGACAGGAACGGTGGTCGCCAGCGGACAGAGTGTCCTCATCTTTGCTAGTTCATAACAGGAAGATAAGCGTGCTGTCAGGTGTCGGGAGTGCGTGGCGCCACGCGGATGCTTGACCCTCCTGTTCAAAGGCCTCCTGTTTCCTCATGGCTGGACATCGGGGAATCCAGACCAAAACACAAACAGCTGTGAGTTTCCAAGACAGGTTAGGAATTCTCCTGCTTTGTCACCGAGCCTGGATGAGAAGGGGAGGAGCTTCAGACTGAGGCCTGAGCTGCTTTAACAAGAGGCGAGTCAACTCAGTGGCGCTTTTCTAAAGGTTCAGAGAGATAAAAGCAATTAAAACCACAAAAGTGTCAAGTATAAAACAACAGAAACTTACAGAGGATCATCCAGGTGATGCAAACTGAGTCATTCCAAGGATTTAGTCTATCAGGAAGGCTAGAACGTCTAGTTTATCATTGACAACAGGAGCAGCTGTCTTTGACTGTCTTAGACTGTTATGGTATTGTAAACTGCTGCTGACCACTCCAACCTATTTGCACGCAGTTTGTTTGTGCAAAGAGAAAATGTTGGTTGTCAGGAAATGAAATGATATCACTTCCTGTCTGTACTCCAGGTGTGATGCAGACCCCCTGTTGTTTCGCATGAGAACCACAACATTGCACAGCTGACCAAACAGCCTGTTTCACTTTAACAAACCTGAATTGGAACTGTGGCAAGAATCTGTCGCACTATTACTCCAACGCCATTGGGCAACTAATTAATAATAATTCATTACTATCTTTTAATTAACATGGTTTGGATGGATTCCCTAGATCCAGGATCAGTGTACGCTACCCTGGAGCCAGGCCTGGAGCGAGAGCCTGGGGAGGGATCCCCTTACAAGCACCTGGTGACACCAAAGTTCAAAACAAAGCACGCGTTTGTTCTCCACTGGGCCAACATTATTAGTTATTGGCTTTTTCCGACCTTAGCATCAGATTCTCTTTGCCATCATCCAGAGTTTCATCAGGTGTGGGTTCAAAGCCCCCGACATTCATCGATCTGTTGAAAAGACTCGATGAATTGAACTTTGAACTCTTGTTGGGTGCTGGTTAGGTGTTTGAGGATTCATCGAGCCCTTTAAGGTCAACCAGTCAGCTGAACCGTCCTGTGGCTTTAGTCACAGTTTCCGCTCCCTCAGAGCCCCTCCCACATTGTCATGGTGGTTGACCCCTGTGTACGTTTGAATGAATGTGAGCACGCTGGTGTGTGTTTGTCACAGTCAACAGGTCTCAGTCCGTGTCTACGGGGGGGGGGGGGGCTGCTGGGACAGCAGAGAACCGGGAATCCCACCTGGATGCTGAATGTAGAGATGGTTTGCTGTTCAGGGGTAGAACAGGAGTGTGAGATTGACCGCAGCTTAATGGGAAGTAATCTAGAATACATGAGGAGTCACATACGGGGGGCGGGGGGGGGTTAAATGGTACGGAGCAGATGTCCCAGAGTTCACCTACAGTGCACCAAAACCACACTTAAATCCAAATGTGTGTGAAAAAGTTGCAGATGCTTCCTGTAAAGGCAACACGCAGGCTGGACTCACACTGTTGGCAGGACGTTCAAGAGACGTTCAAGATACTTTAAAACGGCACGTTTGAGTCACTGAGCGCAGAATTCAGCGTGATCAGTGTCAACATGACGGGCAAGACCCAGACTGAACTTTCCTTTCCGATCACAGTGGCGCTGCAGTAAAATGTCAACAGACACTAAATAATTTAGAATTTGTTAAAAGGCTAAAGTCAAAGCAGTTTGTAGTCCCAGGTCAAGTATGTTGACCTTTAACTCAAATGCAGCATCTCAACATTCTCATATTGTATTACTCTGTATCTTTGTGTTTATTTTCTTCCTACTTTGGTGTCTGTGAGACAGATGTGTAAGAATCTGCTCAAACTTTGTAAAGCAATCTCTCACTGTATAGACGTATACTCTTGGTTGTGGTTTTTAGTCTGGAAAGCATTTTAAAAGCCCTTAGTTCATATTTGACAGAAAACAGGAGTAATTGTTAAGTGCTATTTTTTTTAAAAGGCATAACTCCGTTCTTGAACAAACAATGCTGTACGCAGGGCGGACAGTTGGGGAGATTGTGTTATTGGTACAAGTGTCACATTCCGTTTCACCTTTTTCAATAGAAACATTTCCTCCCAACAAAAATTAATCACGTGTATCAAAGAAAAAAGAAAACAGATGTGGCATCAGCCATGTCCACACTCCATACCATCATACACCGACGTGTGCGCACTTCTTTTTTTTTTTTTTTTCTTCTTTTTTGGACACGTAAATTTAGAGTTAAGCACTACAGAGTTCTGGGAAGTCAGAGAAGGTTTGGATGTCCCTTTTTGCACCGACCATCCATCAAGAATCATCATTACATCTCAACTGATGGGTCATTAAGAAAAGTTCTCACTTCCAAGTCATAAAATAATAAAAACTTTCCCCCAAGAATTGTACTGAAAACACTGTAAAAGAATTTCGCCAAGGCATTTCACAGTAATTAAAGCAACATTTGGTGAGTATTGACTTGATCTGATAAAAGAGTGTCGCACGTGGAACCTTAAAGTTTTGACTAAAACTGTTTGATTCCTGATGTAACTGTCCTTTTTAATTCCCCTGAATCAACATCTCAGAATTACTGAGTTGATGCTAAAACTGGTCAGGCTTGATTATTTCAGGAGTTCAGAGCGAGAATGCATCGTCGTCTTGTTCTTCGGTACTTGTGTGTTAATCCCACCGAATAGGACAAAGAGGAGGAAATAAATAAATACAGCACAAATATCAGGCCACAAATGCAACACCATCATCCGTATTTCAGGTGGCACCTTTTTTCTTTGTCCCCACGTCCAGATTTTAAAAAGCGCAACGCTGGAATTGTTCTGCAGCTGCGCATCGACCTCGTCTTAACATGCTAACGGCTTCTGAAATCCACCTTGCAGACCAGAACTAATTTAAATCCAGTGATATTTAACACTTAAAAAACAATCGGCACACCCCCGACATTCGTTGGGGCGTCACCTGAGGTGGTCCCGTGTGTCCAAGGATAGATTTGTGTTGGTCACGTGTGACATCACTCTTGTCCGATCGCACACAACCCGCGTGAAGACGAGATGAAGGCAAGGCCGCTTCAATTTCCACTCACACCCCAAAGATTCCAGCGCTTGAAATCGATTAAATATCGTTAAATTTTGTTAATAACAGACCATCTGAGCTAATACACGTTTATCAAACCTCTCTGTGATAAATCACCATCGTTTATGCTCCTGAAACTGAGCCTTCCTGCGACTTGGAGCATTATAATGTCTGAAAATGCTGCTTATTTGGCCCTACTGGTTGCCGCCTGAGTCTCCTTGATTGTCCGTCCATCCACCTCCTGTTAACCGCCATGATCCAGGTTAAGAGAGATTCGCTGCAGACCCTCCCCGACAGTCCGTCATGGATTATCCAAACATGATACGGCAGATTCTTCGACAACACAAGAGTCGTGAGTGCTCCTCTTCTTTTCCCTCCTGCCAACTGCGCGTCGTAGTCCGGTGTGAACAGGGATCCCACAAATCGAGTCTTTCAGCAACAGACTCCGCCAGACGGGCCCGACGAAGTTCAAGTGCAGCGTCTCTCTCCTTTGATATCAAAGCAAGGTTTCTTGCAGAGTATTGTCCACAGTCCTACAGCGGCGCACTTCCCCCCACGGGTCCTGCGCTTGCACACAGTCTTGTCTTTATGACAACAATAGCTTTTTACAAGGTCCTTTTGCATTTTTACTCCTTTCTCTTCTCACCCTCTTCTTGCCCCACACAGGCGCAGTTACAGGTTCACCACACAGGCATTAGTAGTGTTACAGAGGAACTCTCACGGGATGAGCAGGTTACTGATAAGTGAATAAATACTTAAAACGAGGAGGGGGGAGGGTATCACGCTGCTTCACCTCCAAATCCACCAAAAGTCCACTTTGTTCCCTGTGAGGAAAAGATAAGGTGTTAAACAGCAAAAAGTTACAAACATAGACGTGTAGGATTTTCCGTGACCTCACCTGGCTTTACTTCAGCTCTACATGAGCATTGCCCTCATAGCTGCCTTGCTGATTCGTTTGCGATTCCTCTTCATCTTTTTCTTCGGGCGAGCTGGGGGTCTGGGGCCTGCTGGAGGTGAAGGTTGCCGAGTGGTCGTCCCCGTGGTCACTGTCAGAGTCGAACGGGAAGGTCAGAGCAGTTAAGATTTTTTCAAATTTTAGTCACCTGAGTGAGTAACAAATAGTTTCTGTTACCTGGTGCTTGTGTAGTTTGCGGATGATGATGATGGCTGTCTGTCTTTTTCCCTCTCTTTCTTTCCTCTTCCTCTTGATTCAACTGCTTCTGTCTCAGAAACTCTTTCTCTTGGTCCAGTTTCTTGTGTAGGAGAAGAAGTTCTTCCCTCTCCCGCTCAAGTCTCTCCTCCTCCTGCAGGACCCTCACCTCTTCAGGAGTCTCATTGTCTCTCTGCCTCGGCACTTCTCGAGGGTCTGGGTTTGGTTCTTTGGTTGGCTTTAACCAGCTCCCTCCAGCGTCCGTGTGACCAGAGCTGGCTCGAGGATTCGAAGTGACAGGCTGAAAGAAATCATCCGTGTGGCCTTTTGAGAGTTTGGTGTCTTCTCGCAGCGATGGACGCATTTCCTCACTGACTTCCCCTTCGCTCCGGTTGAGCAAGTGCCTGTTCTCGCCTTCTCCTTGGTCTTTCTTCCCCTCGCTGCCAATGTCATCCACAGAAGAAACAGTCTTATTATCATCTAGGATCCAACTAGCCTGACTTTCTCTGTTCTCCAGAGTCCCAGTTTGCTCTTTAGTCCCAGAGAGTCTGGTGGAGTTGTGGGTCCAGTGTGGAGCTAAAAGAACGGCCTCTCCATTATGAGACGCTTCCTCCCCCGCCAGACTGTACCCTTCCACAGGCTGAGTAAAGGTGTCTCCTCTGTTGCTCCAGTGCTGTTCCAGGAGATCCTCCAACCGGACTCTCTGGTTCTGCTTCAGCTCGTCCCACTGGTGGAGGTCGTCCTTGTGGTGAACTTTTCCCTGCGTCAGGAAAATTCAACAGTGAATCTAAGGCACAAACAGCAGGACTTGCGAGGTCCAGCCAGTATCTACCTGCTCGGTGCCGAGCGTCTGGTTCCTGAGGTGATGGCCTTGCTGCCTGCGAGACGATTTCTTCCTCGGCGGAGGCAGCCGCGGGACATCCTGACATCTGCACTCCACATGGTCAACCACCGACACCACCGCTTTAGCATACATGGGCCTCTTGTTGACATATTCAATCTTCATGACCTGGAGGCATTCAGAAGTAGACGCGAGTCCACAAAAAAACGGAGAGCATGTCAACAATTCTATGGGAGGTTGTTTACCTGCAAGTAACGGACATGGGTGACCACGGGGACACACTGCAGACTTTTGGTGTTGCAGCACCCGGAGCAGCGCTGCACCTCCACACACGGTGGCCATAACACGAAGTTAGCGTTGCTACTGTCCAGCATAGATCTGGTGACCTCCACCACCTCTGTGCGAACTTTACACAGAGCGCGCTGAGCTGGCTGGGCATCTGAGGGGTGAGACACGACTGGGCTTTAGGTGGGGGGGGCAGCAAAAGGCGGGAGTGGGAGGAGAAAAGGTAGCGTAACTCACCGAGGCTCCTCGGTACTCTGTGACCTCCGATGGCAGCGGCCTCGTCCTCATCATCTGAGACACACAGGACAAACACAAAGATGGAGGTACGGCACAACGAGACAGCAGAGGGCTGCCGTTTGTTCCTCTGTTTGGCTGGGTTGGTGTTATTACTGCTGATATTTGCTGCTCACAGTTTGGGTAGAGAAGTGTCCTTTAAGTATCATTGTAGATTTCAGTTAATCTCATTAGATAAAGCTAATGGGACTTTTCTGTCTAACTGTAAAAGCACTCACTGTCCCACAGAACAAAATTTCCATATATAACTTCAGGTAACTAGGCTTTATCTTTTTAAAACTAATTTCCTTCAGTGAGATTGTTTACAGATATGATTACTTTAGCACATGATCTCATAGTACAAAAATATTTAAGATGGATAAATGCTCCACAATAATGAGACTGAGGGGGGGGCTTGAGCCCAACCCATCAGCTTTTAGGTGAGAGGCAGAATCTATGTCGCTACAGCTACCCTACAAACTCACACATAAACAAACTAAACACACCAAAGATCACTTTAGAGAAGACAATTCCCCCACCCCCAGATGCATGTCTTTAGCACCAACGCAGACAGGGGTTTGGGTTCCACTAGGTTCTCACTGATGTGTGTGACGTGTTTTTAAATCAAGATGCCATGGTGACACAAAGTCACCTGTAGTCTCATTAATGGCCAAATATACTTGCTTTTGACATTTTTTTCCCGTTTTCTGCTCAGCTCATGATAAATCAACGAAAGTGTGAATAACATGGTTCTGGAACTAACAGGTGTTCACCTACAGGTCCATCCTGTAGGGTCTTGATTGACAGTGAACCAGAAAAATAAGATATTTTTAAGTATAACTCAATAGCTATAGTCACTTTTGCAGTGTAAAATCTACAGTTTTAGAGGGTTATGAGCATTCTCCTATTGCAATATTCATTCTTACCACTAGGTGCCACCAAGTCTCACACAATTTGATACTTTATCATATGTTTATGATGTATTTTGTGTGACTTCCACTGCAAACATCCTAATAAGGTTATAGTATCAGAACATGCAGGTCTTTACCTACGGAGTCAGTGAGCAGTAGCAGCTGGAGGTCCTCCATGGAGGAGATGGGACTGTTTCTAACCAGCTCTACCAGAGCTGCAGGCAGAGGCTCCCCCTGAAACACAACCAGGAGGGGATGTTAGTCACTGTCGGATGGTCTCACAGCACAATTATGGCAAAAATGAAAAAGCCACAGTCCCTCCCTGACCACATACGCCACTGTAAGAATGGCTATTTTTAAAATTTCCCATGCAAGCATCCTATATGAGGCAACACAAGCTTAGAGACAGTTCCTGTGAGGGAATGGAATAAGAATGCATCGTGTCTGCCACCAGTCTGGACTAATGAACAATATGACATCCTTTCTGCAAGAAAACAAAAGCAAATATAATAGTAAATGGACTTTGATTTCACCTCAATGATGATCTCAGACCCCAAACTCACTCTGTGAGTCACATCTAAAGTATGGTGGTTACGCTTTTGTTTTATAAAATCTCGGTAAAACGGTGACTTTTTTTGGCTCGACCAGAAAACCTTTGATTGAATATTAGCAAAAACCAAACAACAGTTGTGAGCTGATTCTCCAGACTGACCCCCAACCATCATGATCAGTCATTAATGGGGAAGACAGCCAAGGAGGGAAAGGAGGGGGGCAGTATTAACCAAAGCAGACACACAATGGTCACTAAGACCGAGGTGAATGACTATTGGTGTTGTGTCCCCCTCATCTGCTAACATTTAGGGGTCAAAGAAGTCAGGAAGGAGTCAGGAAGTGGGGGAAGGAGTGACACAGGGCCAAGGGAGGTGGATCTTTAAAAAGAGAGGGATAACCCGCTAAATAAAAGAAGGGTTCAAATGGATGAGAATCAGCCGTCGGTCTTGTGGCCGTGCTTCATTTGTCAGCTCTCTGAGCTGGAGCCAGTGAAGATCACCTCAAAGAGGACAGATGTTGGATCCCTGGGCTACCTAATCATAAACCCAGAGATAGGACACAACTGTGGGAGGCACTCCAGAGGTTCTGAAGCCTCATACAAGTCCCACCGGAAAACAGGTTCCAGCCAAAGGAAGCATCCAGTCCATAAGTGTACGCCATCGACTTTCCCCCATTGTTGGTGTGCAGAGAGGTCCGTTTACAGCGGGGAAATGCCTGGCGTGTTACGCAGAACTCTCAAGCAGAGCCACTGATGCCCCAAAGGAGTCATCAAGATCAACTCTTCCTCCTGCAGTGGAACAAGCCTGCTCACTTGATTAATCACGTCTGGCGTTAATTATAGGATGCCTTTGTCCACGGTGGCGATCGCTGTCATGGCGACCTGCTCAGCAGGAAATGCTACGTAAACACTTCACTTCTGATAAACAAAACAGACGGAAACGGTGTGTGAACGCATCTTCAGCCTATTTATGAGTCCAGTTGAGATCAGCATCAATTGTTCACTATGACATCCACAGAATCCAGAAAGTTCTGGCCGTTCCATGTGGATCCTGACATTATCCACGAATTAAAGTGAGGAATGCCAGGTAGAGAGGCAGCCGTTAATTGTTCATGATTAGGGGGTCTAGTTTGTTGCCAGGGCATGTGCAGTCTCACGTGTGGTCATATAGTGATATAATGCGTGAATAAATGTAGCGTTTATGGTGGAATACCCTCTCAATGTGACACGTGAATTTGAAAGCACAGCCATCATTTTCTAAACATAAAAGCATTTAACTTACACAAGGGGGATTCCTGACTGTGCACCTCAAAGCTTTTACAGTTTTCTCCTTCTGAAAATCACAGCCTGTCGAATCGCAGCCTTCTTTGTATGCGGTTGCTACAAAAGCAATAAAACTTGTGGAAGATGTGAATTTATATCAGCCCGTCATCACTGCCTTTAACTCCGCCTATGTGGCAGCTCATGATGGAGCACACACATCTGCTACAATAAAAAGATTTTCTAAATTAAAGATGGAAATAAACATTCGACAGTAAGCAAGTGGGGTTATATAGATATTGATCACAATTTTCCAGTAGTTGATCAATATCTTAAAACTTTCATTTGCAGCTGTAGCAGTCGTAGGTTTAGAGCATACGCACACCCAGAGAGTATTTGAGTGTTTAAGGTACTGCTCTTCACCTGCAGTAGCTAGATAGCTTGGTTAAATTCAGTAAAACAGCTGCAAAAAGGACCACGTGTGTTGTTTTATATGAAGCACAGGATGTATGGGTTTTTTTTCTCATTCCCATTTGTTATTCTAATTTCATTTGCATATCCATTACTGATTTTGATCAACATTCAGGAGATAGCGGCTTACACCGTCACATTTACAGTCACACTTCAGTCAACATGGAAATGAAGATTAAAGAACTGAACCTGAAATGACATCTGCCAGTTGTATTTCAGAAAAAGATCCTTTTTTAAAAAAAAACAAATGGTTTTTCTGACAAGGTTCACTTGACCTCATCTCGACCTTTAGTTGTTTTTGCTTCCTTTTTGGCCTCAGCAGACATGCACATCAATCCCGCACATCCACCTCTGTGCGTGTGGTCTCTCCTTTTAAGGAGAAGTTGTTTTTTTCAATTATCACTCTATTTCTATTTCTGTTAATAACTAATTGAGACTACGAAAAAACCCTCCAGTCGCTCACTGGCATCGAGGTGCATCGTGCAAAGTTAATGAGCTTTGCTCAACATCTAGAAGGGCACGCATCACTTAACCCACGTGGAGAATTCAGCTGCGCGAGAGCCTGTCAGGATGACCCCCGCGTGCCCGCCCCGCGTCCTCCCTTCGAGACAGATAACAGTAGCGTCTCGAGCAGGTGCACGCGCAATAACACCAGAACGGGGGGTCGGGGACCCCCAAAGTGATTAAAGTTGTCCGCATCGACGCCGCTCGTCGCTCTGTGGCATCGCGGCGCTTCGAGCGGGGCCCAGGTGTGACGCGCACTCACCTCTGCGGCGCCAACGCGCGGACACGCCGCCAGGAGCGCGAGCAGCAGCTGCACCCACGAGCTCATGTTGCTGGCCAGCCTCGAGCCGCCGCGACGGACCGGGCATTTATGGGGGCGCGAGGGTGCCTCGTCTCCTCTGCGGGGGCGCGCGGCTCTTTTTCCGTTACTGCGCGCGCTCGTCCTCGCTCCGTATACCTGCGCGGATACGTGGCAGATATCCGCAGATAAGATGAAAAAAAAAAAAATAGAACCTTATAAAATTATCTCCTCCGCCGGGGAATGTTTTTCTTTTTTTGTTGTTGTTAATTTTCCCGATTTTTTTTTTTGTGACGTTCAATCTTCTGTTTTTAGTCCTCCACGTGCGCAAAAGTGCCTTCTCTGCAAAAGGTGCTGGGAGATAACATTTTAATAATTACAGATAAAGACATTTCCAGATAACGGATAACATCTATCATCTATCATCATTCCATCATCTCCGATGGAAGCGAAGGTGGGGGGGGGTTGAGAATATTCCAACAACGATCATAAAAATCCAGCAGATCTTCTCTTTAACCGTAATTCGTCCGCGGAGTCCAGTCTGAAAATCCATTTTTAAGAAAAAGAAAAAAAAAAAAACTTCGCACAAGAGTTTGCCGTCCTCTCCTTCCACGAAGTCTTATCAACGAGCAAAGCTGTGCGCGTCGGTGCGCCTCAGCCCTGGAGCCGCCTGATTACGCAGCGCTGCTGCCGCTGCTGCTGCTGCTGTTGGTGGTGGCGCTCAGGGGAAGAGCGGATTTCCAAGAGGTCGCCGTCGCTCTGCGCACCAGTATCTCTCTCCCGCCCCCTGCCTGAAGAATGGGTGATAATCTGCCCACAGGGAGGCCAAATTATACCCGCTGAAGGCTCTTAGTCCGGCATGAGCAACATTTCCCCTGTCCTGAATCATTTGGCTCGACTTGGTTGTCATAAGACCCTAAATGTCAGAGCAGAGCGAACAAAAAGAGCGCGTCAATTGTGAAGTATTAATATTAATGACGTGCACAGACAGGGCAGCAGTGTTTGTACACGGAGTGCTTGTCAGATGATGACTATTGCTTTAAAAATGAAATGTTACTTTTTCTTTAATTGGGTGTAAGGACTGAAAGTTACTGAAAGTGTGTTTTTTTCAGCAGAATAAAATGATCGTTCAAGATGTTAAATATGAACAGTATAAATACATTGTTTTACGCCACAAGCCACAACAAATATACTAACATAGACTTATTTAGGATTCATTTATAGTGTGTTGTGGTGAATTCTAAATATTCACTGAAATACAAAAGCGGAGCCACCAGTAGGGGGCGATGGTCCTAAAACAACCCTTGAGCTTTGTTTTTCGCGGTAGCCATTTTTGGGCAGAAACAAATATTTTTCATGTCCAGATGTGAAGTAACAGGGCTTCTTATTGTCGTCTTTGGCCAGACAACCCAATCAAAGCAAGTCAGGAATGGGGCTTGTGTGAAACCCATCCTAAACATGCCGAAGATCATCGTTTCTGGAGCTGCACAAGCTTCCCAGCGAATTAAATTAAATATACTATAGATGTAAATAAACTACATACATGAAAGCTAACTATAGCTGTCCAACCAGACCGGACTGTGAGCGCCGAAGAGCCTGAGAGAAAAGCTGGAATTCTTATTGCGAAAGTTTTGGGTTAAGTTCTGTTTAGTACACAAAGAACATGAGCACACAATCATTAAAGGAGGGGTGTCCCAGAAGCTATGCCCCATTGGCCCTGGTGTTCAGAGCCTCAGCTGGAGGTCTGGTGCCTTGCTTAGTGGTCCAGAAATGTCCTGCGAACAGAAACCCTCCAGCTCCTGGCCCTTTCCCTTACAGACTGGTCTACCACCAAATTCAGGAAGGTTTAGTGACCCCTAGTGCTGAGAATTATCTTTGCAAATAATGAGTGCCTATCCTCAGAAGTTCAGGGAGGCCACGCTGGTTGGTCTGTCCAGAGCTGCTGTCATAATGGGGCAACATTCAGAACCCATCCTGGATGGATGGTCCAGCTGGTTTTAACATGGGGAGACGTGTGATGGGGGCCAAATAGACCTTGGGCAGATCATCACAGGACACTAGCCGAATCTGGCCTCTTGCGTAATGGACCTTTTGACTTTTGAGAGGTCGCACAGACATTTGCCAGCTGCCCGCTCTCATTGCCCCAGCATCGCCACGAGTCGGGCTCTTGGGAACCTAAAGGAGTTTCTAAATATCACAGGAGTCGCCCTAAGTCCTGACCTTTCCTTGTTCAGGGAATATTTAAGAACAATGTCTGTGAGTCCAGACACTGACCCCAGTCAGCCTCGTGGAGAGAAGAGAACTAGTCAGTTTGGGATGAAAAAGTGTATAAAAGTGAAACAATTCAGGAACACCATGTTTATTAGATTTTTTATTCCAGCTGTGGACGTGGTTCCTACAGCCTTTTCTTCCAGTTCAGTTGTTGCCTGATGAATAATAGGATGCCATTGTTTTTCTAACAGGAGTTAATGGAGGAAGCAGCATGAGCTATAGAGCTATATTTACACACGCTTTCAGATTCACACGTTACGCCAAGGCCACTGGAAGTGTGGAGTAACTGTTGGGACCTGGGATACCAGTGGGATACAACTGGGAACCAGGGATAAGACTGGAGATCAGATCCTTCCCACAGGGTTTAATTCTTGACGATTTTGGAAGTTATAATGGGCAGGCAGGAGAAAACAGGAGAAAGCTGAATGCTTTTAATGACTCCTGTGAAGTTTCTGAGCTGTCAGAGTTTCCAAATTTATGCCTCTGATCAAACCAGCACGTGTGTTAAGCCTCTGGTTTGAGGGGAAAAGGTGTAGCTTCTTACTAGAGGTGGGGAGTTTCCCACTAGGTCCTGCATTCACACACATACAAACACACGCACACACAAACACAAGCACACATGAGCACACAAGCCTATCCTTATACTTCTATCTTTGTGAGGACCTTCATAGACATAATAGCTAAATTCCCTAGCTCCTCACCCGAACATCACAGCTAACCCCCTTGACCCTAAAACTGACAAAAACCTGACCTAAATTTAATCTAAACCTGACCTAAACCCAGTTCGAACCTCAATCTTAAACCAGGTCTTGACCCTCAAACAGTCCTTTGAAGATGTGAGGACCAGACAAAATGTCCTCATTTCCCAAAAATGTCCCCACTTTGATAGTAGAATGAGGATATTGTTACTCAGTACATAGTAAGTACACACACAAACACACACACACTCACACTCCCACACGTGCACAGGCACACACACATCTTTTTATGAAGGTGATAGCTTATTAAGCTACATTTATTTTAAAAAAGTGTCCACATTTAAAGAAAAAAAACTTTATTTAAGAAATAAACCTGAAGTTTGAGAATCAAATGATGAGGAAGACCGCCGGGACACCTTCGACTGCTTCAGCAGCTGAAGCCAGTGAGGACTGACTTCTTCACCAGTCTGATCTTTTCCAGGAAGGTCAAAAGAATGCCGCAAAATACAGCGGAAGGAAATATGGAGGGATTTTTTTTTTCTATCAAAACAATTACCTGGCGGGTTGAAGGGGGGGGGTCGAGCCAAAGCCCAGGCTGACATCTCAAAGCAACCTTGTGGCTGTTCTGACCCAGTTCCCACGACAGAGTTTAACAGGTGTCACAGGTGCTGTCTAATGACTCAGGAGGTAAACGGTGCACACGCACACGCATGCTGCACATGAGGTGCGTGCAGTGCATGGGAGATGTAACACACGCATGCACGCATACGCCCCGCGCCCTTGGACGGAGCACAGAGGGCCCTCTGTGCGCCCCACAATCGGGTAAGAAATGACAGCGCTCGGTCAAATATTTAAAAGCTTTTCAGAAGATCCGGAGAAGGTCAGGGCTCCCGGGAGCAGCCTCCCCGCTCAACAATGCTGGCATTTGATTTCCGGCCGTCTTCCGGCCGCGGCCGGACTGCATTTCTGGTTCATTTGACGCAGTAACGCATGAGGTCGGCTTGGCTGGATTAAAACGTAAAGAGAAGGGGGCCCAAGGGCCGTGGGGCGCGCACACGTGCATGCCCGCAGAGGTGCACAACTGGCACCCATCCAATGCGTGAGAGCCAAGGCGGGTGACAACTGACCCCTGATTAGTGTGTGTGGGGGGGGGGGATCGGCTGTCCTGGGCGCGTGTCTGGGAGATAACAGAGGATCATGTAGACCACACGGACTAATGGGAAGTCATTAGTGACCCCTCCAGGCCCGAGCATGACCGCCCAGCCACAGCTCAGCTTTCCAAATCCCAGGAGGAGGAATGTGCCTCAATCAGACTTTAAAAAAAAAAAAAAAAGAGAGGGAGAGGAAGAGAAGCATCAGGTGCCCCCTGGCCGTCTGTCAGCCACGTTTCTGTTGGTGCGGGGCTCTTAACCCCCCGGCAGGGCCGAGCTGTGTCCCCACTCTGAGCTAAAGCAGCTCAGCCAAGATCCGTCAACAGCAGCTAACAAACGGGTCCGAATGTGAGAGACGGAGGAATTACAGGAATGCACTCCATCGAGGAGGGAGAGGCAGAGAAAGGCGAGGGGGGGGGGTCTCTGAGAGCTCTCTGGACCCCGATGTTAAAGCAGTCGCCGTTTACGCCGGTCAGACCAGATGCGTCAAGGCCGGTGCGACAGCTGCGTTAGGAAAACGACTTCGTTCACACTTCCAGGTCCGTCTGGGTGGTTTGTGGTCTGGAGGCCTCCATGAACACGTCCACATGAAAGGCCTCTTTAAGAACAAAGAACAGCCTTTGATTTTAGCAGAGGCTGCGCTTGTCGTCCAGCTCAGGTGGAATCTGTTACAGCGCTTCAGGCGGTTTCATGGCCATGGAAACGCCAACTGTTCCACACCGTCACCAAGACAATACAAAGGCCGCCCCTACCAATCAAAAACCCACAACCGGAGTGTCCTGATCCCAGATGTTCCCAGATGCTGTGAGTCTGGCCAGCTCCAGATGTTAGTCCACAAGTGCAAGGCGACGTAAGCGCTCAATGGTTGCTTAACGACCAAACACTGTTGGTGTGTTTGTTGGGGCTCTTTAGTGCAGTTTTAGTGAGCTGCGGGGCTCACGTGCATTTTCAAAGGGTCAAGGGTCAACATAGGGGGCAGCGTTCCTCCCGATGACACTGGCAGATGAAGCAAGGAAGGGCCTCACCACGCAGCGGAGCATAAACACCTCCGTGAGGAATGCCTGGATCTGTTCGGCTCCCAGCGTTTGTATACGGCTGCATTCCTCCACCAGCGTCCCCACCCTGTCCTGTCCCCGGGGGGACGGTCCTCACCCTCGCAGTTTGGAGGTGAGGGTCAGGGTCCGCCGACTAGGGGGTCGGCAGACACACCCACGGGGCTGTTACCTGGAAGCTGCTGGAAAAGTGTCACCAAACAGAGGGAGAGAGGCACGCTGAGACACAGAGGCTGGAAGGCTACAGGTGTCTTTGCAATAGCAGGTCTAAAAATGCCTCCGTGAAGCGTCTCTGCCTCCTCCCAGCCATTCCTGTTTACACTGCTGCTTCCTGATGACACTGCTGAGTGGTCCATCATCTGGTATTCCAGTTAGGAATCAAATCATATGAATGGGCCTGCTTCTATAAGCTCCATCTACTAAAGAGTTGTTTTCTTTTAATAACTATAGCTGTGGTTATTGAACAACTGTCTCCTATCTTTAGATTTTTAATCACACCTTTGTCTGTGACTGAGGTTCTTCGGGTTTAAATCAAAACAGAGGAAGTTAGTAATACAATTAACATGGTGGTCAAATGGTGGAGACCCTTCAGGCCGGTGGTGTAGAATAGAGCGGACATGGCAGAGAATTCATAATGCATCCAGAAACAAACAACATCCTGCACAGCGCCGATCTGCCCGCAGATTTCCCGTTCCTCCGTTTCAGCTCCGAGCCGCCTCCTTTCTTCAGACTGTCCTGTTTCTGAATGAGCGCTCTGATGGACGTGTGATACGTCCTTGTTTGTGCGCGCCACAGACTCAACAGGCGTTAAAGGGTTATTGTGCGGGAACGCGGCACACGTGGGCCAGACCCTCGAACCACGGTTCAGGGCCCACCTCGGCCCCCCAATGGACCCACTGGGAATGGTTTCCAGTGGGTCGGAGGGCCGCAGATAACCGCCGGTACGCATCAATCCTCTCCGCAAAGGTTAAAAATCCTTAAAGCGGCGCGGAAGCGTCAGGTCAATTGCACACAGAAAGACGCGCCTCTTCTTTACAACACACACATGAGAGCGCACACCCAGCTGAGGAGCCTGTAATCAGAGTGAACGATGGGACAGGTCCGGGCAGAACTCGGGCGCAGAGGAAACACCTAACTGCTCCTGAAAATACCTTAAATGTCTCTGCCGCACCTGATAATTAGGTTACACAGGCAATTACTTATCCAGCGGATTTGGGAACGACAGCAGGGGAGAAAGGAAAACGATGTTTTAGTCGGGGATTTTGTCATTATTGTCCCTCACGCAGACGCGGGACAAGTGCTCAAGGACAGCCCGAGCAGGTATACACACGAGGAAGAGGCACCTTTTTTTTTTTTTTTTGAATAAAGGCGTAACGTGGGTTGCCAGGAGGAGAGGAAATGAGAGGAGTGGCCCTAAATGAGAGGGTGAGAGTGAGCGTTTAAGAGGCAGCGACAGTGGAAACGGGGAAATCCAGGCTTTACCTCCCAGAAGACGCGGGCAGGGGCAGGAGCGGAGGGAGGGCGGCGAGCCAGAAGGCCCGCGAGTCCCAGCCGCGAGCCGCCGAGGGTCGTTGAGTACAAAAAAAAAAAAAAAAAAAAAGGACCCTCACACCCGGCGTCTGCAGCAGCAGTGATTTCCATCCCCTCCTACTGCAGATACAATGAAGATTGTGTCTGGAAACAATGCCATCTGCAGAGACGGAGTGGGAAGAAAGCGTGGAGCGGCCCCCCGTCCAGCTGCACGCCGGCCAGGCACAACTGTGTCAGGGATGTGATGTCTGGGCAAACGCACCACAGCGGGGCCTCTGTCTGCCCCTCTTTATCTGTCCCAGCAACACAAACAGCCTCCTCGGGCTTCGGCCTGTGCCATGCCCAGAGTGGAGACACTTTCTGTCCTTGATCCTGGGATGATCGCGGTTTACTGGTCCCTCCAGTTGAACCTCAACGACGCTGAGAGTCCTCAGCGTTTCCTCTGGCAGCTCTCCGATAAGAAGCAGTAATGTTACTGATCTTTTTTTTTTTTTTTTTTCTGAACCACTTCAGAAGGTAAAACAAACCCCAGATGTTTGATAAATGAGATCTGTAACCTTCTGCTGTGTGTGTGTAGTATGACGATGCTGACCCCTGTGTTGACCCCCCCCCCCATCTGCGGGGGGATCCTTGTCCTAACTGCTGGGAACAGAACCGTCCCCATGGGCGCTCCTGGAACTTTGAGTAACTTGTGAGTCAGGTCAGCCGCTGTGACATGACACTGAGATCTAAACCTGAACATTCTTCTACTTCCCGATCTCCACATGGTCCCGCTCCCTCTTTCTGTTGAACTCTACTCCTCATCCTTCCTCTCCTCTCCCTCTTCTTCCTCTTCCCTCCTCCGGCCTCTGTTTGTTCTCCCAGGTGTTTTCCTGCACGGCTCCACGCTCGGCCACACTAAGCCTTTTCCGCTCTGACTCAGGTACAGGATTCCGCCGGCTTCCCCTCGCCTCCGTACGCAGCACGCCGATCGATGCTCTCACACACACACATACACACATACACACACACTTGCACACACACACACACGAGACGCTTTCTCCCTCATCCAATAATAACACAACAAACCTTACTTCCTGCATGTGAGGGAACAATGGGAGGATAACTTTGATGGCCAGAGATCGTTTGTTGTAGATGCTCACTTATCAGAGCCAACATCAGCAGATCAGCTATAGATCCCACCGCCGTCCCACTATAGGAACAGCATGATCCAGTGTCCGGGATCAGGATGTAACAGCATGAACTGTCACTTCCTGTAAGCTGCTGTTGCAGTATCTGAATCAGTACAATTAGCGGGACCTGAGGAAGACTACACCGAATGTGCAAGCTTTAATTTGCTGTGGGCCGTCCGCTTTGCACAGTTGTGCCTCAGAAGACCCGGAGGGGTTATGCGGTGGTTGGACATGCAGATTGTATGTAATCTATACTGCGTGTTCTTTAGCCACAGCTGCTGCCATGCGGACGGAGCCGGTCATGGGAACGATCTTGCCTATGGAAGATTGAATTATTTTCCAAAGATCTTTCTGAAGGTGTTGGCTCCTTCTCGTGATTTGCCAACTGTCTGGGCTCCCAGTTTCTGGCGCAGAGCGGAGGCACATGTTGAACATATATGACACGCTCTGTATGGAATCCCAGCTTGTGTGGCCTCATAAACTGCTGTTATTGATCTGAATATTACAGTCAGCCCAGGACGATTCCAACTGATCAATTTGCCCTTGGGGTGTGAGGCAAAGTAAAGCAGACCCATATCGTCCACTATAGCTGTACAGTAGAGGGCGGAGCCAGTGGAAGATAGTCTTTATAGGTCTGTAACCACGGTTCAGTAAGCCACTACCACTGACCTTGACCTTGAAGATTGGATGCAGTAAACTGGGCTACTTTTATGCAGGTTTTCAATGGATGATTTGATGGCCATTGATAGAGGATCGCAATACCTGACAGGTCCAGCGGGGGGCTCCACGTGTGCTTATTGTGTAATGGAATAAATGGTTTTAATACCATCTGCTATGTGGACTTCAGGTTTCCTCTGATGCAGCTCAGAGTGTAATAACATTAAAAGAGCTTGGTTGATTTTGTTTAGTATGAGAAGCAACGTGGAGACGTGCATGAGTACATGTTTATTTCAGGCTACGGATCAATCCAAAGACTGAAGAGATGTTTTTGTGTTCTTGTTTCAAACACGAGGAGGGAGGGTCTCGTAATCTGACCCAGCAGTGAGAAGATCCCGCTGGGCCATGGGGGAATATATGTGGCTGCACAAGGTCGGATTGGATCATGGTAGTCGGGAGCTCTTCTTCTTTTTTTAAATAAAGAAATATGTGAACTGAAATCTGCAGGGCCTGTCAGGGACCACTGAAGGCTGACAGAAGACATTTACTCTATCACACACTAGCACTGTCATAGTTGTGTCACTGAGTTTCAGTGTTTGAGTTAAAAAATACACAAAAAGAGCTGAAAGCTCAACAATCACACACACGCACACACACACACACACTGTCCTTTGTCCTTATGTCTCTCCTCTCTTGACTCACTCTCTCTGGATCAATACTGCCATTGACTCCATGTGCCACAGGCAACAGCAGGGTCCGAGTTGTTGGGCTATCAGTTGCTCCTGGCAACGGGTTCCCCGGGCCCACCCCCACATCTTTGACGCAACCCCTGTCCTTTTGGTCCACGCTGCACTGTGTACCCACCAATGTGGTGTGTGTGTGTGTGTGTGTGTGTGTGTGTGTGTGTGTGTGTGTGCGTGCGTGTGTGTGTGTGTGTCTGTCTGTCTGTGCACACGCTGCGTGGGAGAAAGATGGCATTGAGTCACAGCACACATACCACTGGGACACAACAGCTCCCCCTGTTGCCGGGGCAGGGGATTCCCCCAGCGGTGTGGGTGTATTGTCCTGAGAGAATAGAGCTGAATGATGTCAGAGGATGTCTCTCCCACACTGTGTGCAGGGGGGGCAACAGGTGGAGGTAGGCTCTGGTGTATCAACAGTTACATGCTGACGTGCATGTGAAAGATCGATGATGTCACCCAGAGGCACGGGTGGCTAAATTTATTAGCTCCTTTCTTCTTTCCCGATTAAATCCTGAATCTGATAGGGTGTTAATCAGGCGTCCACCGAGGGTGTTATCATCGTTGCTCTCCTGCAGGATTGTCTTGATTTTTGATCCAAATGTGTGAAGCAATGTCCTTTTGTTAAATGGTGGCCTAGTTCGCTAAAATACACACACACACACACACACACACACACACACACACACACACACACACACACACACACAAAATGTGCATGAGAGGGACACACAGCAGCAAGAGGAAACTGCAACACAATGATAAGGTCTGGGAACACAATGGGCTCAGCAGTGTACAGACAGCAGCCAGGACCAGTTTAGCTCTGAAAGGTCAACAAGCCTCTCCGAGCTTTTATTCAGCACCCCCAGTTATTATTGTTCGGCATTATCATCACACTCCGATGGCCTTTATTTTGCAAATGTGGGAGCCATCCAGAAATACCAACCAAGTACGAAAATGCAGACCAGCGGCAAGAGAAGAAAAGGGGGGGTGAGGGGGCGACGTGGGGGGGGTTGCTTATTTTGGAAGCCGACCGTCTTCTTGACGTCGTTTCCCAGGGCCTGGCCAAGCCTTGGACCGGATTCGATATTCATCAGAGATCTCTGGTCAGGTGCCAATTTGACGGACATCTGGTTGGAATTCCTGCCACAACGGTGAGTGTGCTGCGTTAGGACCTCAGCCAAAGGCAGGCTCCAGAGCGGATCCTCAGCCCCACACCAATAAAGACTCAAAGACCCTCCATTTGGCAGACCGATCAGTCCGGCTTGAGCAACAAATGAGGAAATTCAAGAAAGCAAGAAAGGGTCAAAGAAGTTGACCACCAGAACTCTTGCAGGTAGGACAATCTGAAGAGATGGATGAGATGTGAGAGATGTGAGGATAAGGTGAGAGGAGGATTCAGGGTTGAATCCCCTAGGCTCGAGGAGCATGTGCTTAAAAATGAGGCAAATATATGTTAAACATGACAAATCTCTTCTTAGGTCTGAAACCCCAGTATATGAGGTCGGTGACTACTGCCGCCCTTGGTCACCTCCGACATCACTGCATCTGCTTTGTTAATTATAAAGAGTCCCCACAATAGCTTTAATCCTGCTCAAACACTCCTACTTGAAGAGAACCCTCACACACACACACACACACACCATCCGCACAGACAGATGGACTCGAATCTCTTAAAATTCTTTTGTGACAAAACAAAACGATTACTGGTGATTTACCATTTATCTATTCGTTGAACGTTAGCTTCGGGTTATAAATTGTGACACTCCTTAAATGTGTGTGAGATTTGCTGACATCTAGTGGTGAGACCCAGTGTGCAAGAGATTTCAAACATTTTAGAGTCCTACAGCAGCTGCTGGGACAAAGAAGGGGTTTCTTTTCTAGAACTGATAGTGTTGTTGAAATTGAGTTTTAAATTGCAAAAAGTGATTGATTACAGCCGATGGGTTGAGACCTGCTGATGAAACCTCGCATTTCAGACAAAGTAAGTGAGTAAAGCCCCTTTTTCAGCAGAAGAGGATCCTCTGTTGCTGATGAAAACCGACTTGTGCCATAAGAGGTGCTGTGCAGCATCGATAATGCCGCCTTTGTCGTCTTGCATCGCACAGAAGGCCACGATGAGCCTCTCCACTGTACATCCACTCATGGAGCACCAAGACGCCGATTCAGCCCGTAAGTGGCGCCGACCTCGGGGCTCTGTCTGAGCGAGCGTCTGACTGATCCTCAAAGCGACGCAGGTCACAGCCCACTCCTAAATGTCACGGGCCTTGCACAACCCAGGCGTGATTCTGTCCCAGCGCTGCGCATTAGTTCTAGCCCTCCGCTCGCTCTCAAGTCCCCCAACAGGAGGGAAAGGTCAAGACATTAGAGAGGGGAGAATGGGCCTGGCAGGCTGGCCGGGCCGGGTGTAAAGACTTAGGATGGAGAAGGGAGCTATGGGCAGTTGGGTCCAGACAATGGGGGTTCTCTCTGTGTGACCTGGAAGCTGATTTTCTGACTATGTCAGTGTATTCAACTGTGAATATGACTTTGTTAAAGCCAGCGGGCAGCCTGGCTCAGATTTCTGTCATCCAAACCAACTCATTTAGCCATTTAACTCATTTCCTCTTAAACCAGTCATCACTGGTGACATTTAACAGGCCACTGTTATTTATCTTTTAGTGACGGCCCTCATTGGCAAATGGTGTTTTATTGCATTTTCTGGTCGTACGGCTGAGCGGTTTTCCCTCCAGAAAATGATTGATAGAGTCAAAGAAGTCGAGCGTTCCTCCAGAGACAAAGCTTTGGAGGACGGTGCCAATAGCAATAAACAGATATGGTTTTAAATAGAGAAAGTCTACATGTATTTCTACAATAGTCTGCAACTGTGGCTGGCAGGCTTTGATTCTCTAACTTCTTAAAGCAGTAATCTCACCAAATCAGACTCTTCAAGTGCAAATGACTGATGTTCAAGGAGAAATGAAGAAACAATCTTCCCCGATTTGTTAACACTGGACTCCAACAAAGAACAATGAGAGAGTTAAAGCAGCAATTAATTTCCTGGGCAGTTCAGTCTGAATCATCAAACAAGTCCAAATCAGAAGTGGCAGTTCAAAAGCTAATGTAACAGTTCTTGCACACATAGACCAACAAACAAAACACTAGCAACACCCTGGACCCTAACTAAAACAGGCTGGGACGGAGAGGGGGGGGGTTTAAGTACACTGAGAGAGGGGGGTTTGGGAACAGGTGAAACACATGAAGGTTGTCAGGGAACAAGTGAAACGCATGAAGGTCGTTAGGGAACAGGTGAAATGCATGAAGGTTGTTAGGGAACAGGTGAAACACATCAGGGTCATTAGGTAGGAGGACAGGACAAGAGAGAACACAGATCAGGCACCAGTTTCACAAGAGTCAGTGGTTGGATCACACACCATTACAACAACACTTAGTGGCACTTAGTATAAAATAGGGCTGTCAAAATGAATACGTTAACATCATTGTGAAGAATCTGATTACACACATAAGCCAACTTCAGCAGGAAACAATTCTGAACATTTCTAGCAGCTCATTTGGGCAGTTTAAACAGAGTTACTGTCACATGCACAGACAGTTGATCTGGGTCCATCTGCCAGATGGAAGACACTAAACAGAACGGTGACCCTCTTGATGTACAAAAAACCCCTGATGGAAGATGGAACAGCGGACTGACATGAAGTATTGTGCACGCTGCATGCGGGGAGGAGTTTTCACTGAAGCACTTCCATCTTAAAATACGTTAAAGTGAATAATAGATGAGTCTGGGATTCTGCTAACATGCCACCCTTCCTTCTTGTTTGAAATGGTGATTGATCTAAATTATTCCACAGCAAATGTGTGATTGCTCAGATTAAAACTTTAACCACTTGACAGCACTGTTATAAAATAGTTGCAGATGGTTAGGTTGGTTTGGATCCTGGAACTGGAACCAAAAAACTGATTGTTTGCTTTGGCCCTGCTCTATCATGAGCACTGGACACACACATTGGTCTAGACCAGGGCTGTCCAGGTCCAGCCTGGCCAGATGGTCGTGATCCAGTCAGGATTTCAGGTCCCACCAGGTCCCACCTGGGACCCCACCTTCCTGGGTGAAAGCATTTCCTGCCTAATGCTTCTGAAATTAAAGACAGTGTAGCTCCAGATTAACCACACCAACTGGACATCAACCCGTCCAGGTAGGAAGCAGCAAACAGCCAGACCAGACATGTTGACAGGAGAAGTGAGACAACCACATTAAGGAATCATTTTGCAGGTGATTCCACAGATTCCTCGTCTTGTCTCCGTTCTTCCTGGTTGATTCTAATCTAGCTCAGAGCCTCGTGACTAGTGGCACCATATGGTTGTATCTGCAGAACCACAGAGGTGGCTCAGGTTTTGCAGCTCTTCCACGATGACCCATCCATATGGAGACATCCTCTGCCTTGACTGGTTTCTTAGGGATAATCTGGAGCCACATCCTTGGAGGGCCACGTGTGAGCCAGAGGTGCTCTGGCTGCTGTCCTCACCTCCAGTGTCACAACACACACTGATGCAGCTGACCCCGTGTTCCTTCCTGTCCAGGACGATGCTCAGCCTCGTGCGGACTCAGATGGCCCGCCCATTCTTCCGACCTGGACCTGATTGTTGTTCCACCCTGATTTGGATCTTGATTCCGAGTCCTCAGTGGGTTCATGATCTGGGTTTCCACTGATTGTTCTTAGATTATTCTGTAATAAAGTATGTTATTACGGTCATACCAAAGAAGCCTTGAGAAAAAAAACCACTGAATGCCTTCCTCTTCCCCGTCCGTGCCCACATGCACAAGCTCGTCCCCTCACTCATTAAAGCCTCCACCACCACCACCACCACCACCACCAACGCTCCTTCCTCCCCTGGTTCACTGTCTTGTTCAGTCAACAATAGTCTATTCTGTGGCGTCCCGTGCGAGCGGAGACACACCCAAAGCCAAGGCCACGGAGCACGGGGAGAGCGCTGGGCCGCGGCCAAGTGAGCCGGACACTGGCTCCATTCTCGTCTGCGGGAGGTGGGCCCGTACGCTCGGCGGGGAATTCTCAAGCAGACACTCCGGCCAGGTGCAAGAGGAAACTTGGAGCGGCGACCGTGCCCACGTATGGTGGAGCGGCCCGACTGCCTTGAAACTAAGAAATTGCACCTTTTATTAAATTGCACCGTATTTGGAGGAATGGCTCCCTCTCCCCGGGAATCAGTGCTACCTCTTGTTGTGGTCCATCGTTCTTTGCTAAGCAGCAGTGGAAGTGACGCCTGTGTGAGCCCAACTTAAACCGCCTGCTACTTTTATTTTGTCATGTCCTTGACAAAAGGCTAAAAAAGCAAGAGCTTTAATGCAGACAGCAGTCAGTAGCTATCGTTTAATGTTGAAACTACAGGGTGTAAAATGTACTTTACAGGGCCTCGATCAAGGCCATTTATTCTCCAATTATCCACTTTTCCCCCAACATGACATTTTCACCTCTGATTAAGTCTGATAACTGTGATGTCGGGTTCATAGTTGGCAGCAGAAAGCCCGGTTCAGGCCGAGGGACATTCCTGAGGTCCATTTATCTCTAATGTAACAATTAAAGTGTCTCATTCTTCATTGTTTGATAACTTAAATGTGACACGCCGGCCCACCATCCGAGGGTCCCCGTCCGCACCAGCCGGGCTAATTACATAATTATCCCTTGTCTGATGGTGCCCGTGCAGCTGAGCCGAGGGAGGACCTTTGTGTGGCCGGTGGAATGTGGTGTGCTTGGCATTTTTCAGCGAAAGGGCATCTTTCTAGAAGCGTCCCGTCGAAGGAGAGGAGAAGAGGGTGAGATCACGGCTGCTGGAGCCCACTCTCTTTATTCCAGACGCTCTGCCCCCTGGTCTCTATCTCTCTCTGGATCTCCAACCCTGGAACAATCCCGTCCCTCTTCTGTTTACGTCAGCCTCGTCCTCTCCATCCCGAGCCCCCCCCCAAACCCCTCCCACCCTCCACCACCTGCAGCCGTCTCGCGGCTGAAAGCCCCCCTGCGGTGATGGAGCGTGCAGGATTTGGCTTCTGGGCGATAAGGGCCTGCCGCGGCGAGCCACCGCGCCGACGTCTGATAGCGCTGATTGGAGGCGGCCGCTCCGTGGCCTGACAGAAAAGAAAACAGCGCTGTTGTTTTTGGTGGAGGGCTGTCGGGGGGATAACAGAGAACAGAGCGCTGGCAGGTGCTGGGAGAGATTGTGGTTTAATGCGACGTGTCCATGGTTAGCTACTTCTTGAACCAGAGTCAAAAGCAACAAGACAGGCGTCACGTCAGGAATGTTTTCATGCACTACAGCACAGGTTCAGGACCTTTGTTGACATTTACTGAAGTTGGCCCTCCATTCTCTACATACTCTCTGTGGTCACTTGTGACTTTAAGTAGTGATGTCATCAAATTCACTTGGTGGTCTGGTGGATGGATGGATGGATGGATGGATGGATGGATGGATGGATGAAAGGATGGATGGATTGATGGATGGATGACAGATGGATAAATGGATGGATGGAAGTTGGTGGCCTCTGACCGTAAGGTCTGTTTCATAACTTTGAATATTTGAAAAAAATAGCATCAATGAATCAATGCTGTGTGGGGGGGTGGGGGTTCACACCATATTCCTTGTTGACTATAAAGATAAGGGAAAGAAATTCTGCAGCCACAAGCAGGAGTTGCTCATGTTTAGATTCCAAGCCCCGTGCTTTCCTTCTGTCTGCTCCCTGTGGCGCTGGTCAAAGCCCCCTCTGGTGATCACTTCATATGAAGTATGTGAAAGAATGCTGTCAGGACATAGAAGGGCACCAGGGGCCCTCGAATTCCCATCTCTGCATCCCCCAGTGATATCTTCAAATTAAAGAGAAACTTTCAACAGAAAGTGTGATTTAAGTCAGTGCCAACATAACCCGGGACAGTATGTTTAGATAAACACAGAAGTCAGATGGGAGAAATAGTTGGAGTGCTTGGGCCAAGATCAGGACGTCTCCCACTGTCAGCGCGCTTCTGAGGGCCCCATTGTTGTCTCAAACAGCCCTGGACATTTGTGCTGAGACTTGTGTTTAAATGAGAGGAATCTCTGAAAGCCTGGCTCAGAACCAGAGCGGCACTTTCCCATCAATGAAAGCAGCACCAGCGCAGCGCCCCTGCTGGACACACGGGGGAGGTGCCGCACACCGACAGCCTCAGATTCAGTTTGTGAGAAGACTGAGACAAACAAGAGGTTTATTTACAAGATCAACATATATAAAGATATGAGATCTACAATGAAGCTTATAGAGAAACCAGGGATAGTACAAACACAAAGAAAGGCTGCTGTTGTGTTAGTGTGTGTGTGTGTGGGGGGGGCGTTTAAAAATGAAAGATAGTAACCATTATATGTTTA
Organism: Lagocephalus sceleratus; assembly: GCA_911728415.1. NCBI lineage: Eukaryota > Metazoa > Chordata > Actinopteri > Tetraodontiformes > Tetraodontidae > Lagocephalus > Lagocephalus sceleratus. The sequence continues at coordinate 1,436,700 of CAJVRN010000090.1, read as the reverse complement.
ATGCTTTAAACAAATTATAATAAACGTTTTCATCCTGCAATGAAATATCTGGATTTAACGTCCATTATGGAGCCATAATCATAAAGAACGTAATTCCTCTGAATAAAAGCTTTACTATTCTTTTTTTTCGCTTGTCTTCTCTTTCAAAGTATCTAGTTTGCCCCTGAATTGTGATCACTGTTTCACCTCATCTGTGCCAATGTATAAATATAGAGACGAATGCATGGAAATTAATAAAATACCGAGTGAGAAGTGAAAATAATGGCTAAATAGCGACACCCAGTGTCCCTTTGTGTTATTGCTGCTATATGAAGGCTGATAAAGTTGCGCTCTTCGGGGGTTAGTGACATGAGTGAGTCTGTACTCGGGATTCGACACATTCGACACACAGAAAAATGAACATTGGTCAAACAAGAGTGCACGACTTTTACTTTGTAACATTGTTACTTTGGAAAAGTCACACTGATTCACCTTTGGTGTGAGGTTACACAGTCATGTTAGTGAATAAAATATTTAATTTGGTTACAATTTAAAATAATTGTGTGATGGGCAAAATGATGAATTTTAATGATTCAATAATCTAGTGGACGAACTACTGATTGCTTATTAGGTCTTATTTCCTTAGCTTAATGCTTCATTAATGGAATTTCAGCCTTATTTTAAACAAAATGCTGTAGTTCATTTAACCTTTGTCTGAGTTATTTTCACAGACTTGGCTGTTTACATCAAACTAAAGCACTGAGAAATAGCGTGACAACGTATTTTTTTTTTATTTATTACAGCAACGCTTCATCTGACTTCCTGTCTCTTGGTTTCTGTGTAAACTTTTTTGTGCGTCTGCCTCAGAGCTCCAGCTCGATCTTGACGTCCATGTTGGCTCTGTAAGGCTCCAGCAGGGGGCGCACCTCTTCAGAGAGGAACCTGGCCACCTGGGAGTCGGAGAAGAAAGACATCAAATCCTCTTTACGATCCAGAAAACAGGCTAAAGAAATAACGCGCTGCACTACTGTTGCAGACTTGCTTTCCCGTCACTGTGGCAACAGGTACAAGCGTACCTGCTGGGGCGCGCGGCCGATGAAGGTTTTGGGGTCCAGTATTGCATCCAGCTGGCCCAGGATGGGGGCAAAGTAGGGGTCCTTCTGGACCCTGACCAGCAGATCATTGTCACCCCCCTCCTGTTTGACCACCGCTGCTGCCTCCTGGGACAGGACGCGGATCTTCTCGTGGCAGTCCTGCAGGCAACGGGAGACGCGCCGCTTGAGTCAGCTGACCCCCCCCCCGCGGCAACGCCCACCCCCCCCCCGGGCTCACCTGTCTGTTGCCGCCGGCCTTCACCATGGCCATGATGATGTTCTCCGTGGCCATGAAGGGGAGCTCGTGGCGGATGTGCCTCTCGATGACTTTGGGGTAGACCACCAGCCCCTCGGTGACGTTCTGCAGGGTGCTGAGGATGATGTCGGCCGTCAGGAAGGACTCGGCCAAGGAGATCCTCCTGCGAGAGGGGTCAGAGGGGTCAGAGGGACAGGAGATCATTGAAAACAAAATTCATCAAAAAGCAGTGAAATACTTCAACAGTGAGGGCAGAAGAGGCTGTTGAACCATGATTACTGTTCCAAAACCTAAAATATGACTTTAACTGACCTAAAACAGGAACTCACCTGGATTAGGAAGTCAAGCCTCAGGAAAAGATAATTAAATCTATTTTGGTTAGAGGTCAACGAGAGCTAATACTGTAAATTACTGCTACATGCTGCACTCAGCGAATTTTTGTCAATTTCAGACTGATTTTAGAAATCCAGCATTTTTAAAATGCAGCCATAACATTTGAAAGCTGCTGCTCTGAATCAGTTTTTGTACATGTTTACTGCCAGAGTGTGGGAGTCATGCCTCAGTTCTGCCTTGAAACCTTGGCCTAGTGCCAGAGAAGAGCTCAGGTGTTCGTGAGGAGAAATACTTTCAACATGTGAATAATTAAAGGTGAACGGAGGAGTGACTTCAGGATCTGAGGTCGGGGGGGGTTTGATTGCTCCTATTCAGGATGCTCCAGCAGTGTGGATGTTTGGACCTGTTGGCGCTGTCGTCCAGGGTCCTCTCCAGCCACTGGACCGAGGCGGTCTGCAGGGGGTCGGCCATCAGGGCCACCAGGTGCCGGGCTAAGCTGCAGCAGCGCTCCGCCCGCATGGGGTTCCTCTTGTAGGGCATGGCGCTGGAGCCTGCGGGATGAGAGACACACACACACACAGACACACAGACAGACACACAGACAGACACACACACAGACGCACACACAGACGCACACACAGACGCACACACAGACGCACACACACAGACACACACACAGACGCACACACAGACGCACACACAGACGCACACACACAGACACACACGTCAGCACGTAGGTGCTGCTGTGCGGAGGCGGGGCGGGCGCCTCAGCGGGAGGCGAGCGAGCGTACCGATCTGCTCCTTCTCAAAGGGCTCCTCCAACTCCTTCAGGTTGGCCAGCAGGCGGATGTCAGTGCAGATCTGCGGGAAGACCAAAGAATGTGCGCTGACGCAAACAGCCACAAGAGGGCAGCAGTCCCCGAAGTCCCCCCACTTGTTCCCCACTTGCCCCCCCCCCGTGGCTCACCTTGTGAACGGTGGCCCCCAGACTGGCCAGGCTGGCCAGGCAGTCGATGTCCACCTTGCGGCTGTACGTCTGTCCGGTCACCAGGTAGGACTTCTTGAAGGAGGCCATCTCCGTCACCAGCCTGTCGAGCTCCTCCACCTGGAGGAAGACGGGGACGTCTTTCACGTCCCGTCCGGGGCGGTGTCCCGTCCGGGGCGGTGTCCCGGAGCGAGCCGCTCACCTTGTGGTGGTCCCCCTGGAAGAGCTGCAGGAAGCTGGCCTGGGTCCCCGTGGTCCCCTTCACCCCGCGGAAGCGCAGGTCGTCACGGGCCCGCTGCAGGTTGCGGATGTCCATGGTCAGGTCCTGCAGCCAGAGACACGCTCGCTTCCCCACCGTGGTCAGCTGGGCGGGCCTGAGAGAGAAAGAGGAGGGGGGGGGTGTGGGTGTGATCAACAGCCGTGGGGCCCCGAGGGTCCCCCCCCATGCCTGATCACACTCACTGGTAGTGCGTGAAGCCGAGCGTCGGGAGGTCAGCGTATTTCTCGGCGAAGTTCGCCAGCCGGTCGATGACCCTGGCCAACTGTGGACAACATTGTGAAGGGGGGGGGGGTTAGCAGAGCCGCTGCCCCCGTTTGTTCGCCTGACAAAGCACCGAGCGAAGATTCTTTCTGGATGAGCGGAGGCGGAACAGCTGAGGCTCGCTGGGACAGAACAGACCCGGAGACGGAGGACAGCTGAGGCTCACCTTGGGCAGGAGGATGTCAAAGCCATCACGCAGCACTATCAGGTCCTGAGGGGGGGACAGCAGGTTAGGGGGGGCGGGGGCGGGGCTTAGCGCCCGCGAGCAACCTGACAGGCGGTCAGAATTACGGTGTTGTCCCCGACGTAGCAGGACGTGGCCCCCAGGTGGATGATGGGTGCGGCCGTGGGGCAGCAGTGGGCGAAGGTGTGCACGTGGGCCATCACGTCGTGACGGAGCTTGCGCTCCTCCTCAGCAGCCATGGAGAAGTCGATGTCCTGCTGGTGGAGCTCCATCTCCTGGATCTGGACATCTGTGATGGGCAGGCCCAGAGACTGAAGGACAGGGACAGAGGGACAGGGAGACACCAAGAGTCAGACGGGAGAGATGGGACCGAGACAGGGACAGAGACGGGGAAAGATAGACAGGGAGAGAGGAAGACAGAGAGAGAGGGACAGGGAGAGAGAGACAGGTACAGAGACAGAGAGATGGAGTGATGGGACCGAGACAGGGGGAGAGCGACAGATGGAGAGACGGGAGGAGAGAGACAGGGGGGACAGAGAGAGAAGGACAGGGAGAGGATGAGGGAGAGAGAGAGGGACAGGAACAGAGAGACAGAGGGAGAGAGACGGGGGGAGAGAGACGGGAGGGACAGAGAGAGAAGGCCAAGGAGAGGGTGAGGGAGAGATAGAGGGACAGGAACAGAGAGACAGAGGGAGAGAGACGGGGGGAGAGAGACGGGGGAGACAGAGAGAGAAGGCCAAGGAGAGGGTGAGGGAGAGATAGAGGGACAGGAACAGAGAGACAGAGGGAGAGAGACGGGGGACAGAGAGAGACGGCCAAGGAGGAGAGACAGACGGGAGAGAAGGCCAAGGAGAGGGTGAGGGAGAGATAGAGGGACAGGAACAGAGAGACAGAGGGAGAGGTGACGGGGGACACAGAGAGAGAGAGACAGGGTGAGAGAGACGGGGGGGACAGAGAGAGAAGGACAGGGAGAGGGTGAGGGAGAGAGAGGGACAGCAACAGAGAGACAGAGAGAGAGAGACCACTGATGAAAGCGTTCTCAGAGGACCTGATGTCTGATGAGGACCCTCACGTGAGGATAATCGATCCTCTGACTGATTTGATTTGCTCCATAACCACCGCGCCTGTCATGAGACTCAACCTCCCCTGATAGGACTTCCTGATGGTGGGAATGAGCAGGACGGGTCACATGACTCCTGCACGACGGGTCACACGGCTCCAGTCCTGTCCTGGCTGTCCCAGGACAGAGCTCCACTCTCAGGGGCCCGTCCCCTGTAGCTGGACATCCCCTGGTGTGTCCCCTGAAGCTGGACAGCTTCAGGGGACGCACCGTCGTGAACATTGCCATGATTTTCGCCTCTGTGCCTGGGGGGGGGGTGAAGAGGTGGTCTCCTGCTCTATTCACACGCTGACCCCACAGAAATCTTCACCCCCCCCTTTAAACAGCACAGCCAATGAAGTCACAGCAAAGCAGAACAGAGCGGACTCTGATCTGACCGCTCTGATTAGCCGCATGTGAGGGGGTATGTCACCGTTTAACACCCCCCCAACAAGATTTGATTTTGCAACTTAGCTTTCACTGTTTTAATCAATAAACCAAGCTATCTAAAGTAAACTAGTGGAGACATGGATGTACTTTTGGGTACATATAAATGTTTTTTATCAATGAGGGGATAAAGAAATGAACATTTAAACTCAGGTAACAGTCGTAAAACTAATATCAAAGACGGTGTTGAAGTAGTTGAGTGGACCAATGAATATCTGTAATGTATTAATTACCCTGCTGGAATACTTCCTTTTTTCAGTATTTACAACCTCCACCCCCATGATCAACTCTGAGTACTTGTTGCTCACCCTGCAGGTTCCTTATCCATTTATATTTGTGTCTGCACTGGTGGCCTAGATAAGCGCTTCATTTGAATGCAAGACGTCTCAGGCTGGTGTGCACACGCCGGGTATGCTTCTTCAGACGTGTTCCTGCAGTGTTCGGTGCAGGGTAAAGATAGTGCGGACAGGCGGACCCTCCACACGCAGCCCTGCTGCGCCTATATTTGGCCGGGAACCTGATAGGGCTCCCTGAAGGTCACAAAGATCGGAAAAAAAAAAAAAAGCCCGAGCGGGCGACCACGGTGAGGGGCCCCTGCATGTCAAACCTTCTCCGCCTTGGCCAGGTAGATCCACAGCCTCCTCCAGGTGCTGAACTTCTTCCTGTCGCTGAAGTTGTAGGCCATTTCCTTGCTGGCGTACCTCGACACCAGCGGGGAGCGGTACTTCGTGAACTCGTCGGCTGCCTCCATGTCGGCGGGGTGGAGGTGGTCTTCGGCTGGCTGCTCCTGGTGGCTCGCCGGCCGCTTTCTCCCGCAGACTGGCCCCTGCACGGACGCGGCGGCCCAGATCGCCGGCGTGCCTACGTCACGTGACCGGCGCTGCTTTACGACGGCGTGGGTCGGCGTACGGCAGTGAGTCTGGTACATGCACAGTAAATAGGAGATGACGCCGTTGGTCCTCTCACATCGATGTGTTTATAACATATGGGGCTTTACGAGGTCAAATTGTGCGGGCTGGGAAACTTTAACACTGTATTACAATATAACGATGTGAATTTTCGGCTTCCGACTCAAATAAACTGTTTTGGCTTGTCCAATCTCTCCGTCTTCGCGTTTTTCCTCGGGTCCGTGAATGTACCTCAGCGCAGCCCATAGTTAACATGAGAAGGAGCCAGGGATGAGGTCAGACTTTTAGTCGTGGTTTCCATCATCTCATTCTCTTCTCATTCCCATCGCTGGGTGTGAGCGCCTTCACTGAGGCGATGGGTGTTTTAAATCCAGGCTGTCTGTCTATTTATAGGGGCTTTACATAGGGGCATTACATAATCCCCTGTCTCTTATCAGCATTTAGATGTATTCATGCGATGTGGCATCTGCCCATTTTCTCACAGCATTAGTCTATGTTCTGCAAGGAGCCTATAAATAATTTTGTTTGTGCATGATGCAGCAGCTGGGGAATACATCCAGCTGTAAACAGAATGGAGTGCGCTCTCTCTCTCTCTCTCTCTCTCTCTCTCTCTCTCTCTCTCTCTCTCTCTCTCCCATCCCTGTGTGTGTGTCTCTCTCTCTCTCCTCTGTCCATATATCTGTCCTCTGACTGCAGTCTGCATACAGTGCTGCTGCCGCTGCTGCTGTGTCTGTGGAATGAGCAAGTGGGAGGACCGTCTTCAAATTATCAGCCTCAAATAAATGAGGAGACATCCTCCTGAAGCGGATGCAGCAGGGCTGGATTTGGCTTCCTCTGTTGCACAAGAACTCTTCTCTGCTTAAGCTGGCAAATAAGCCCAAAAGAAAGAAAAGGTAAGGCACCACAGTGGAAAGAAAAGGCAGAGGTTAAAAAAAAAAGACAGCAATCTTATCAGCGAGGAGGGGGGCGTGTGGAAGATTATAAAACAGATGGGGAGAAGTTGAATGGCACGGGAGGTATGAGGACAGAAAGGGAGGCAGGGGGAGCCAGAGATAGAGAGTGGCTCTGCAGTAGTATGAAGCTTGGAGTGAAGCGTTCCAGCCAGGGATTTGCACACCACTCGGGTTCCACCGTTTACTGAGGACCCAAGGAGAGGAATTCACCGTGGAGGCGAGAAGGAGAAGGAGGCGGGGGGCAGAGGAAGAGGAAGCCAGAGGTTCTACACACAAGATGGCTGCTGTGTCCTCTGCTTCTGACACTGGTAAGTGGATTTTCATCAGTTGCTGCACACCTCCACCACATGATCACCCTGAGAAGTTCAGGGTTAGAACCTTTTGGTGCAACCAATGAGACAGCCAAGTACCTGTGCTGAGCAGCTCATTATGGAAAGTCTTAGCAATTTCATCAGTCTGAGATTTACAGGCATCATTTCTTTTGATGTGTGACCCAGTTTAGCAAACCACAGGTACTTCCTCTTCTCTGACTCATTTTTCTTGAGGATAGAAAATAGGCAAGATGAACTGAGAGGAGAAGGTTTGGCAATATATCGCAGTAGGCAGAATCCAAACAATAAGTTTTATAAAGGATAAAGGAAATTAAAGAAAAACCTAAATCATCATCTAATCTCACTACTTTAACAGGGGACCCCAGGGGTCGACACCCTCCTGAGCGCAGATTGCTCATCCTAGGGGGTCCTCAGTCTGGGAAGACCTCCACTGCCAACACCATCCTGGGGGATGATGTTTTCAACTCTGGGACAGAGACCACCCACAGCAACGTGGGCCACACAGAGATCTACGGCAGACGGGTCACTGTGGTCGACACCCCGCCCTGGGCCATCCCCAGCGACCCCGCCAGCACCGGCGAAGCTGACAGCAACGACAACGCCGAAGCCGAACCAGACAGCCCCCCGCAGCCGCCGCCAAGCCTCGACAGCGAGGGGCCGTGCATGGGGGCCATCCTCTGCCCCTGGACCCCACGCCATCTTACTGGTGGTGTCGGTCTCCCAGCCCTTCACTGAAACCCAGAGGAGGGCTGCAGAGGAGCAGTTAGGAGCGCTCGGGGGAGGGACCTGGAGGTACTCCATGGTGCTGTTCACCTGCGTGGACAAGCTGAGTAAAGGTGTGTTTATTGAGGAGCACATAGCGAACACTGGAGAGGCCTTGCAGTGGCTGGTAGAGAAATGCGGAAGCAGGTGCGAATCCTTTTTTTTTCTGTCTTTTCTTCTCTGATGCCTAAATATATTTGTGCTAAATCATTGGGTGATGCAGACTTGGCTGAGGTCTTGGAAAGCACTGCTATGTGGGTAAAAACATCGCGTGTAGTTTTTCGAGGGTTCTTCTCTGACAAATAAGTCCGTCAAGTGATGCCAGGCAGGCCTGAAGCACAAAATAAAAAAAAGACTAATCCGATGACATGGAAGTCAAGTCGTGTCGCGTATTAGCATAAGCAGCTAAATTTGACAGGGAATTATTCAAATTAACAAGGTTTGTCCGTCTTCTTTACCGATCCATGAAGCGAAGATCTTAAATGCAGCCTTAAAACTGTCCGAGGGCTAAAGGGAATGTTGCTCACATGCAGGTACCACGCCTTTGACAACACTCGGAAAGACACGGAGGAAAACACGCAGGTGCCTGAACTGATGGAGAAGGTGGAGGAATTGATCACCGACAACCAAGGTTTGCTTTTCAGTAGCAAAAAGCAAGTAGTGACAGATAAGCTCACCGCTGGCTCTTAGGACAACTGAAATCAATAAATAATACAGCACTGTCTTCCTGCAGGCTGGTACTTTGAGGTGAACGAGCTGATTCTGTTAGAGGAGGAGCAGGCGAGACGAGCCCTGGAGGAGGAGAGGATGAGGATGGAGGAGCACGCCAGACAAAGGGAGCAGATGATTGGAGGACCTCCCAGAGGTACCCAGGAGCCGTTTGTATGAATTAATTAGTATTAGGGGTAGAGTGGGTGACTCATGTAATGAAGAAGAGACAAGTGAGTGTGCCATAATGCTAGAAAACAAATGTTTATCGGAAATACAGCAGCTTACTCATTCATTATTGTGCAACCTCTGAGTGTTCCCAGTATGGTTTCCAGGGTATCCCAGTGGGATACAGGCTACAGCCAGTTGTGTCTGTGATGCTGTAGGGGACATTGTGAGGGTAGAGCGGTAGCACTCTGACTGTACAAGAGGGTAATGGGTTCTATAACCCGTCTGAGGGTTTTCATCTTCATATCTTTCTGCTGGTCCCTACAGAGTTGAGAGTTCTCCTACTGGGCTGGAAGGGCGTCGGGAAAAGCTCAGTGGGGAACTCCATTCTGGGCCGTCGATTTTTCGAGTCAGGCCAGGAGACGGAGCTGTGTCTCAGGCGACAGGCCCTGGTGTGTGGCCGTCGGGTCACCATCGTCGACACCCCCGGCTGGGATTGGTTCTCTGTGCGGAGAACCCCAAAGCGCATCCGACAGGAGTCCCAGCGTGGGGCTGCCCTCCTGAGGCCCGGCCCCCACACGCTGCTGCTGGTCCTCCCCGTGGTTTCATCCCTTACCGCCAGGAAAAGGCGCACGCTCCTGGCTCACATAGAGACTCTGTTCGGCGAGACGGCATGCCTCCACACCATGGTACTGTTCAGCTGTGGTGACTGGCTGGGCCGCACTCCCATAGAGGAACACATTCTCAGAGGCGGACGGGAGCTGCAAAGACTGCTGGAATACTGCGGGAACTATTACCACGTCCTGGACAGTAAGACCCCCGGCAAGGACCGAAGTGTGTCTGTCCTACTAGATAAAATAGAGGAGATGATCAGAGAGAACGGAGACAAGGCTTTCCTTCCCATACAAGACGAGTGGTGTAAGTCATACTTCTGACCACTCACAGACTTCTTTTGCAATGTGAAAAGCTATATTTATTTTCCTCTAACACAACTCTGTTCCGTTTGACAGTGAGCGAGGAAAGCTCGTACTCCTCCGACAACACGGAGCCCGAGGATGACTGTCGAGGATGCCAGCTGCAGTAACAGGCTTTAGAAGAGAAGCGCTGCTGTCTATCCACACCGAGTCTTAAATAAGCCCAACCGTCACCTCGTGCAACTTAAACCTCATTTACATATCTCACTGAAGGGTTTTCAGGAAAACAGAGTCCGTCATAGAAGAAGAGGCCACCGGCGGTGGTGTGAGGCACGTTCCAGAGCACCAGTCAGATTTATGCTTATCAGACTGTCCTCACAGAACTGCCCCTAAAGAGACGCTGGGCGATACTTCGGGGGGAAGAGTTACCGAGGAGCGGTTGAGGTTTCACCACGCCCACGCAGGACTCTAAGCTAACATAAGATAGAAGCGGTCTACGAAGAACATCTCTAAGGTTTACAATACACTTAACTGCTTCTGCATCAAGTGCCATTTCTATCCTTCAGTTCAGATTAGCATTTTAAAGGCAATGAGGGAAGACCACATATTGAATACCCATTGCCAACAACGGGGGCCAGATAGCGTCCAGGCCTGACAATGCGGGTGACATTTCTGATCTTTGACGGCGACGTTAAAAACTTCTGCTTTCATCGACATTTATTTAGTTTACGCTCAGGGATTCGGGAATGAAACGCTGAACTGCAGCTGCTGAATCGAGGGTTTTTTGTTGTTTTTTCTTTTTGCCAGATATATATTTAAAAAAAAAATCAGTGTTTGCACTTTGAGGGGGTTCGCTCCTGCTTGCAACGACATCTGAATCCATCTGCACCTAAGGCTACCTAACAGTAGTCCGCCTCCGTAGCTCGAATTGCGGATCCCTGCTGAGCAGCCGGGATAATTCCGCGTCACCGCACATGCATTGGGCACAAGAACTTAGATTCAGCTATGTGCCTCAGTATCACGGTGGGGAGACGTGTGTGGGGGGCGTGCTGGTAGTGTACGTCAAGACTTTGCATGCTACACAAACAGAATGACCTCATGACCCACACGAGGACTTTTACTACCTTTTTCTACAGGACTCAGCTGAGACTCCCCTGACCCCGGCGGCAGATTTAACCATGCACAGCTCAAAACACCGCATGCTAATAAACCAGAAACCAGTGCCTATAGAGCAGATGGCAACTTCAGTTTTACTCCTCTGAGTTCATTCTGACATCCCTCTACCTTTACGGCTGAAAAAAAAAGAAAACAGAATAACAGATAAGTCAAACCATACGCCACCAATACCACTGCCGAGATGCAGACACGTTTTATACAAGTGACGTAGCCCAATGCAGTTTCCTCCCTGCTTTCCTTTTCTTTACCCCGTGGTGTAGGTTATCGCAGCACTTTGTGTGACAAGCATGGACGACACCCGATGGCGCATGTGATGCTCATCTGGAGTTGCATTTATGTCACCCCGTGAATATATCGTCTAAGCCGTGTATCTTTACAGTAGGCCACATTGTACGCTTTTAGGGAAGCATATTTTGCACTGTAAGTTGTGCCACTATACCGTAGCCAATGTGACGTTGCTTACTGTGGTCCCTGGTGATTGCATTGTCAGAATAAAAAGTGAAATAGAATATTTTTTGCCTTTCATACCCATATGTAAAAGGCTTTTATGAATGAACTACAGGACTTCTAAAAGCTGGTCCTCTGATAGGCGTTAATTGTGTAGTCGCTAAGGGAAGTGTAGCAGGATTACTTTCCTGTCAAAAAAAAGTGTTAGAAAATTGTCAAGTGTGAAAGAAAGCACTGTATTATCTTCTCTGTAGAGGGAGGGTTTAGATCGTTTAATAAAAGTTTAAATCCACCTGACTTCTGTTCTACATTTGTTTCATACATACGTCAGCTCAGTGCTGACAAAACCAATTGTTGTCAGAGATCGCTGGTTCAAATGAGTTAAAAGGATTAATCTTAAATTAAAATAGATTGTAGATCACTATTTCATAACACCTCGCATGTTTAATAAAAAGGGAAACAATTTCACAACATAAAACTTTATTTGTCCATAATACAGATGGTCCATTGTTTAATACATTTATAGGTGTTAAAATATGCCAACACTTTATTTAAAGATAGTACACGTCAATCACAAGACATGTGATGTGGCTACATGATTTAAGCAGTTTCTAAAAAACTTCAAAGTTGACAGAGGTATTTAAGATTACTACCAGTGCTATACACTTAAAAAGCATGCGTGCATGTTAAAACGTGGTTTCATTATGTTTGTTCCCATTGAATACATCGGGGGAAAATACCAGCTGAGCCCACTTCCTGTATTTTCAGTCCATCCATGTGCCAGCTCTCAGGGATCTGCAGTCAGACCCTTTTTCATCCTGGTCTGCCGGACCTCCTCCATCAGCTCTTTGAGGTACTCGATCTCCCTGGCCATGGACTCGGCCTTCTCTTTCAGCTCCACGTTCTTCCTCTCCAAGATTGTGTGTTCTTCGAGAAGACCTTCCTTCTCAAGTTTCTTTTTCTGTCTGTAACGTGTGGCTGCTGTCTTATTCTGCTCCATCTTCTTCAGCTTCCTGCCCTTGGACTTCACAGTCGGCCTGACTTTGACACTGCTGCCACTGGAAGAGGGGGGGGCAGCTGTGGGTTCAGGGTACGGTCTGCTTCTGCAGGGCTTCTGTGGCGCATAAACGTGAATGACTTCTGGTGTGCTTGTAACAGTGGTCGTGGAGAGAGTAGATTCCTTTGGGGGGGCCAGTACAAGAACGAGGCGAGTCGAGGAGAAGACCATTCTCTGGACTGGAGGAACAACCGAGGTCACCACTTGCTCCACCTCGCTCTCCGAGACGTCGACTTCGCTGCCCAGATCCAGAGTGGAGGCGGAGGACGAGGGGGAATCCAACACTGGAGAAGGCGGGTCTGGAGAAGCAGGCTCAGACTTGATCTCGAGCTCTTCTTGTGGCTCAGGGACACAAGGAGGAGGGGAAAGGGCATCTTCAATGTCAGATTTGGGGTCTTCCACCATGATGACAGAGGGCTCTGAAGTGGTCGTGGGTGAAGTGGGGTTCAAAGTAATGTCATGTTGAGAAGAGGCAGGTGTGGGCAGTGTCGAGAGACTGGGTAACGGAAGGGAATCAAGGTCCATGGAGCAATCCAGGGAGGCCAGGAAGTCTTCTGGAGAGCTGGGGGACTGCGGGAGGGCAAGATCCATTCTTTCAGCCATCCAATCCAAGTCACTGAGCAGTTCCTCTGCGAACACAAACATTAGGATTAATTAGTTAATGCTCAAAAGTGTGACTCCTTAGCCCATTTCTGCGTTTTTATTGAATTTGTACCTTTTCCGTCATCCAAAGCCACCTGCCTCGGCTGACTAGGACTGCCTAACGAAGAGAGGGACAGCAGGTCATCTCCAGTTCCGACTTTATCCTCATGGAGGAGGACAGCAGATGGTGAGGGAGGCGGTGAGTAGAAGGGAGGAGGTGAGGAGGAGGAAGAAGGAGACAAGGAGTTGAGGGGGGACACGGGAGGAGTGTCCAGTTCTGGTGAGGCTCTCCCTCCTTCCCGTAGTTCTTGCTGGTCAGAGTAATCACGGAGGAAGTCCATGGCATCAGCCATGGGAAAGGAAGACCACCAGAGGTCCTCCATGTCTTCCAGGCCAAACTGTGAGTTTGTCATCATCATGGTCATAGTGGCTGTTGTTTGTCACAAAGGGAGCGTGTGACAAAGTTGTGTAGGTCTCGAACTCTTTTATGCTGTCAAATGCAGCAGCAGTTAGGGTTTCCACGTGGGACCTGGGGGCAAAGATTGAAACGTGCATTAAAAGTTGAAGATTTCAACATTTCAGATGTTGCATTGGGCACATTTCAGAGCCTTTGCCGGGGAAACGGACTCGTGAATGAACCCATCGTTGGAGAAGGTGCAATACTGCCCCCTGCTCTGAAACCCGGGCGGTGCAGGTCACGTGTTCGTGCGAGTCTTGTGACTCTGACGTCACCCCGCTGACGTCAGGGTGCTGACGTATCAGCTTCTGCCAGACTTCCTGCAATTGTTCGTATCTGGCTCAGCCATTTTGACAGCTCGTCTGGCAGCCACGTAGACTTTCAGGTCGTCCAAACGAGAAATAAAACTTAAAACCAGTCAGTGGCAGCCGGCTAAGGCGTGGCTGAGTGCGGGCCGTTTTAATTATTTTATTTTATTTTTTTTAAACGAGACACCTTGGGATTTCAAGATAGAGTCACGTGTTGCATCATTATCAATTCCTTCTTCAAATACGCATTACAGCACATAAAGGTTGACGTTTCTCCAATGCCAACGTCAACACTGTAGTTACCCGTCTTATCCAGACATCAACCTATCGAGTTTAACTTCGTTTTACGCACAACTTCTCGGTGGGGCCGTGCGCCACCGCAGGCCGGGCAGCTCGCTCCGAGCGGCTCTCATTTCTCGTTTCGAAAAACAGAAACACACTTACGACATTTTTGCTGAATCAAGTGACTCAGTGCACTGGCTGGATGCACTGTTCTGCTGGCGGCTGTGTCGCGGCACCCTTACACGGCCATTTCGGCTCAATAGCAGCGGTGTTCAACAAGGACGTGGTTCGGGGATGCTCCGGTCAAGATGGCGTTGCCACATGCGCGCTCAACATATAGGGCCACAGCGGCGGCTCCACCTGTATCCTTCCGCACCGCTCGCGGTATCACTCCGCCGGCCCTTTGGGTCTCCTTTTTTCTCTGGAGCGTTAAAATAAAAATAAATGAATAAAAACTCATGGCTTTAAGTGATTATACTGCAATCCAAGAAATATAATCTATTTGTGATATAAAAAATTAAAAGTTTTGGGGAACCAAAGTATTATGTAATTAAGTTACATGACTCAGCACAAGTGCAACGCATGCGGTTTAGTCATAAATCAGTCTAAAATTCAATATATGTGTTTTTAAAGGGACTTTTTATATCAAAGGGACTTTTTATCTTTTATAATTATAAATACAGACGTCTGCCAGTTGTTAATTAAACATTTCAGCCCTATCTGCTGTATTTTGCTCAATGGAGGATGAAGAAGTTTACAACTGAGTCAAACTACAATAAAGAGGGCTGGGGAACCAGTGAACCAGAAATAAAACAGAATGTAAATGCTGTAATTAATTACATTTACTTAATAAAGAACAAGAACACATGGGCAGCCAATGCAAGCTTCCTCCAGAGGAAGGTCTGGGCTCTAGAAGCTCCACCATCCAGGAGAGTCTCAAACTTGGGTTCCTGCTCCTCTTGGATGTCTCCCTGGGGAGCTTTTATAGGCACGTCCCACATGGTTTTGCAGATTTCTGTATTAATAATTATAAGGTCTGTGTTTTGTTACAGAACACTGGTTACTGACATAATTGTATTATTAGTATATATTTCTCATATAAGAGGAAGTGCAGATTTTAGAATCACAACATCAAGCTGATACAAAAGGATTTATTAAAAATAAAATATTTTGATAATTTTTATCAACATTGTTTCTCTCAAACACACACGCACACACACACACACGCACACACACACACACACACACACACACACACACACACACAAACCAACAGCAGCAAGGTTTTTTTTTTTAGCTAAACATTTCCCACATACAGTTGAGGTGGTCCAGTTCATCCTGCAGATTTTCCGTCAGCAGACGGAGCCTCCCAGAGAACCTGCTCCTGCATGACTTCTTCAGCTTCTGACCTTGGTTTTCCGTGAAAAACTGATCCAGTTCTTTGGCGAAAACCTGAAGCAGCCTCTCGGAGGACATCCCACTGGGGGCGCCCTTCCTGGAGCTGGTCCTGCTGCTCATCACAGAACGGGACAGATTTGCCAGCTTCAGGGCCTCGGCCTGGACCCCGGCCCTCTGGAGCCTGGGGACGTCGTGCCTCCGCAGCTCGCTCATCACGGACAGGATGAAATCCAGGCAATGCTCCAGGTCCACGATGTTTAACCTGTAATCCCCCACTAGATTCTCAATGGCTGCGCGGGTCATGTTCTTCTTTTGGGCCTGCTTGGCGGTGTGGGCGCCCATCCCCCCGGCAGATGCCACCATGCCCGCGCCGACGGCTGTGGCGATCAGCGAGGTCCCCATGGTGACGGGAGCGAAGGCGATGCCCAACACTGCTGCCACGCCTCCCACTGCTCCTGTTGTCCCGCCAGCGATGCCCATGGTTTTGGTCTTCTTCTGCATCTTGTCCAGGCTGGAGGAGATGGAGCCGAACTCGGCGAGGATATCGCGCAGGCTCTCATTGCGTTTCATCATGAGGAGGGTGTAGAGACGCAGGGCCTTCCTCAAATCCACGGCTCTCTGTTGAAATGATCTGTGGCAGGAAAACACAAGCGATGTGCTCGTAATGTTTTTTTTCCCCATTCTTCAGCAGCATTAATCAGTAATTCATGGTCTGTGTTTACCTGATTTCTTCTTCTATACTGAGGCCATACAACGAAGGAGCCATAGAATCTGATTCTGAGAAGCCAGATTCACGTGACAATGCTGATATTTGTCATATTCATATGTAATCACTGATAACTGAAATGTGCTTACTTGACACTCTTTTCAGCCATCTCAGCATCATGTTGATTTCCTTTACAAAAACAGGTTAATTTCAAGTTAGTGAACCTCCTACAATTATGACCATTCAAATCACAGCTGGAGGAGAAGAGTCACCTCGGTGTTGGAGGTGGTTTCACTTTGAGAAGGGGGGTTTCCTGGGAATCTCCCCAAACATGGCGACCTCCCGTTGATCTGAAAGTGTTTAATGAATAATGTAAGCACACGCTTGCTTAAATCCACAGAAAGGATCGACGGCCCCCCTCACCATCACGTGATCATTATCCCCTGGTAGAATGTGCAGGTAGGGCCGATATTGTGCCTCGCTGTACGGTGGTGGTCCTCCTGAAGGTGGAGGTGTGGGAGGGAGAGGTGGTCTTATCTGGGGGAGGAAATACCAAAAAAGACGTGATGATGGATGTCTCTCTAGATACAATACTATGTCGTGGTTGTATTAGATCTTATTTCACTTTTGGATATAAAGCATCTTTCTCCAAGTGAGCAAACTATGCACACTGACTTCCATTCAAACCACTGTTATTGATGCAGCATCCATGAAGAAAGAAATCACACATTTTCTGATGTTTCTTACTCTTTGACGTTACTCTCATCACAGGAAAAACAATATTGTAAGAAATTTGGGGGGGATATTATTACTCGGGAGCACATCTTATGTGCTTTCAGTGGTTGGGAGGGACCTCACAGGGAGGGATACTGGGAAAGAGACTGGAGGGGTAACTGGGGTAACCGAAGCGCTCTGTTGGGGTGGTACTGGATTAAAGCCTAGGGCTGTAATCGTCAACTCAAGTCTCAAACCTCTGTTACATCACGCATTGGTTTGTGAAGGGTCATATTTGAGCCTTACGTGATGTCGGCATCTTGACTTTGACCCCACCTGGTCTGGCTGTCTGCAGGCCAAAACCGTGAGCAGAGACAAAACAAGCGGAAAGAGTCGTGTGCGTGTCAGTTTCCTTGACGTCAAATGACGTCAGTTTCCTTCAACTGTTCTCATGCGTGTGAGGGTTGATCTCTTGTGTACCTGTCCAGGCGAGACGTCACTCCCCGAAGCTTGCTGGGAGGGGGAGGCGTGTCCACGGCGAGGCGGAATAGCAGGTTTGCCTGCATGTTCTGCAGCCTGGATGCCAGAGACATGGATTGTCATTTTTCATTGAGCAGTTGCCAAACAAAATTATGTTTCATCACAAACTCACCACATCACCGATCGAGGAAGATCCGGAACACTCGCTGTGACACGAGTAGGGCTATCCAGGAAACGAGAGAGTTGAGATGCCATAACAGGTTAAAGTGAAAGGTCAAAG
The DNA here is from genome assembly GCA_911728415.1 of Lagocephalus sceleratus. Taxonomy (NCBI): domain Eukaryota; kingdom Metazoa; phylum Chordata; class Actinopteri; order Tetraodontiformes; family Tetraodontidae; genus Lagocephalus; species Lagocephalus sceleratus. The sequence goes on along the minus strand of CAJVRN010000090.1, from coordinate 1,419,090 downwards.
GTGATGTGGAACATGTGATGTGATGTACCTCAGATTTATGTCTAACTAGTGATTCTAAATTGCAGTATGCTGAGGGAAGTGGGCGCCGCTGCGGCCGGGGTGGGGGAATGGACTGGGTTCCATCAACTGGAGGCTGCAGAGAGACGAGGAGAGAGAAGACGGAGCCAAGTCCTCATGAAAACCTGGGCGTCAGTTGAAGGGATGAAGCAGAATAACAGATGGGAATGTTGGATTTCTGTGAAAATCCCTGTGGAGCCCCTTCATTGCTATTGTGCTTTCACTTTCCCCACACTTGCAGGGGGAGTGTTGCCTCCTTTCTTGAGGTCTGAAAAACTGGGACGAATGATGACAAGTTCAAACGCTGCGGTACTCAGAGGATTGAAGACAAAATAAACTCCTGTTTCTGTCTACAGTCGTGTTAATCCTCCTGCATGCAAACTGGCTGTGGGTGTTTTTATTGCAGGAAGATTACAGAACCAAGGTAGAAATCAGATGCTAGTGGCTGGCCAGTTGCTTTCTGACATTTTGCATGTTGTAACATATTAAAACCTCAGTTTGTCTTTTATTTAACCTCCATGCAGCATACTAAGGTGATAGATATCAGTAAAACTCAAATACCTGCTCAGGGTTGAGGTTCCCGCTGGGATCCCCTCTGCTGTTGGGGGCTCCCAGCCTGGTTGCCGGTGGTTTGGGAGGAGGACGAACCGGTCGCAGCCTTCCGTGGTCTGTGGGGTATTCGTAAAAATGGGACTCCTGGCAGAAACACAAGGAAGGACATGTCACATGTTGGTGCGACAGAGACTGTCTGAAGTGGTACTGAAACGGTTCGGCTCACCACTGAGCTGGTGTTGAGGTCGGCGTCCACTGCACCAGCGTTGTCGTTACTGGTGGTTAACGCCTCGACCTTGGGGGTTAACTTGGACCTGGGTCGAGGGACTGGCCTGGCTTTGACCTCTGTCTGATTCCCGTCTGTGACAGCGGGCTGTCAGAGAGATGGAGAGCAGCTCTATACCTTGACCTGTTCACCAGCCCTGTCAGCCTGGATCTGTGTTTACCTGTAACATGTCAGGATCCTCGTAGATAGACTGCAGACAGTCATAGTTGTTGGTGTTGGCGGGCTTCATCGAGTAGCTTTTCCTGGGGTTGAGTGGCTGCAGGTGAATACACCATAAGTGCAGATGCTGCAAAACTATTTGTTTTCCAAGAGTTTCATAAAGATATTTCTGAGTGTTGATGGAACTTTTCGGGTTTTTCTGAACTCCATAGCAGCTTTGCTGTAGATGCTGTAAATTCCACAAGCTTGCAGTCATGTGAATTTAATAATCCAAGCTTTCAGCAAACCCTGGCTGGCTAACTGCAGCATTATAGTAAATCACTAATGTTATGCTAATATAACAACAAGAGAGGTCCTTGCAGTTGTTGTCATTTATTCTTAATTATTCAGGCCAGAAATCACTAGTTCTAAACAGGAGAAAGAGTAGATCCTTACTGTCATAGTCCAGGTATGAAGCTTTCCATGTTCTATTCAATATTTCTTTAATTTTGGAAGAAATTCTCTCCGAACACCTCCGATCAGTCATCTCCTCCCATGTCGCTGCCGTTCAGTCTGAATAGTCAGAAAGGTATGAGTGACGGCTCAGAGACAAAATATGTGGGTGGATCCTCAAAAGTAGCTTTAGCATGTAGGAAATAACTGAGAAGAAAAAAGAAAAACCCCTCGAATCTGATGATGTCATCACTCACCCGCCTCTACATTGAAACCAGTCACTTAAAAAGTCATTGTTTGAACTGCCTTCAGTCTCACTGATAAGGCCTGGGGAAATACATGCATGTAAGTTTTTTGTGTCGGGGTCAGGCTCTGTGTTTCCTCTATGGAGGATTTTATCTAAAACACGTTCAACAGGCTGAGTGAGTGTCTTTCCTCTCCGAGGCTGCTGTCAATCGTTTTCAGAGCTGCTGGGTGATTCATAATGAAAGCCGTTTGTTCTGAATAAATATTTGCACAATCTAAAAAGTCATATGCAAAATTTGTCTGATCATTTGTTTTCATGCTTGAGAAGAGGAGACCAAGCATTCACTGGAGGGTTACTGAGACATATCGGGTCAGACAGGCAGAAGAACACGGAGGTGATGGAGGGCTGTGCCCGTCCTGAACCGCAGCAGACTCCAGGGAAACCAGCACCCCTCAGAAGAACAGATATGATCTGAAAGCATCGCATTCAGGAGGGACTAATTGCAATAACCCACCAGAATGGAGACATGACCCAGCGTGAGAGATGGGCCAAACTAATGTGCATGCTTTCAAACAGGCAGCAACCTGGAGCAAAAACACAGTCAGGCCACAAGGCTGAAATGTAATTAAACCCCAAACCTTCTCACTGTGAGGTAGATGTACTACCAGCTGAATTGATGCACCATTCACTCATCTATTCATCCATCCATACCACCCAGAGGTGGAACTGAATAATGATCTGCCCAATAAATTACATAAATAAACACAAACTGAGAAATTCAACCTTGCTTTTGGTTTCAATATTGACTCAGCGTTATGCAGGCGCATTATCGCCAAATTATAGCTAGGCTTCAATTCCTGATGGTTAAGTCAGTGACTGCCACCCTCCTCCACCAATCACGACACCGCACCTACTGTCGTCCTCCAATCACGCGGGCATGTAACGGGGATAGCCAAGTACACGCAGACGCAGTGGAAGCCTAGGCAGTCGTGTGTGCACCGCGTCGAGCGCACTTACAAGTCAGCGGACCCGAGCCTTTAACTAAGGTTTTTTCTTTCAACATGACATGGATCCAGATATTTTCTGTCATCGGTGTCCTTCTGACAACACAAAGCGCTGCTATCATCAGGTAAATAAATGACTAGTGAACTTTTGGGGTAAAATGAGACAATGAGACTTTATTAGTCTGTGTTAAAAGTTTTACCTGCTCCTGATTATTAACAATGGCACCTGTTTTCTAATAAATGTCCAGTCATTAGTTTGTTTAAACAATATTCAATATATATATATGCTGTTCAACTCCTAATTTCTGATACCGATATTAACCAATAGAGATATATGCAACCCGTTAACCCGATATATGAGAGGTAGCTGACACATAATATGTGCATGTTGTGTAAAAGCTGTGCCATTTAAAGAGTAAAAACCTAACTGATACTTTCTGATATTCCATTTTAACACCAACATCAGTTGATAATATGGGTGGGCCGGTAATATCAGGCATATCTAGTCTTTAGGGGAGTGCGCACTCTTGTTCTTTTCCATGTGCACATCACCGACTTTGACCTGTGTGTCTACTTCATTTCAGCGTTCCTCTACATCGAGTGAGTAGGCCCCGGATGGGCGAAGACCATTGGTCTCTGCTCCGTGCTGCAGTCATCTCCACGGCCCCCGATGGACCAGCAGTGAGGCTGACCAACTTCTTTGATGTATGTATGTGTTTAACAAGCTGTGAAACAGCATTCAGCAGCTCACCCACGTCCTTGTAAGCGTGTTCAGTCTTACTGGAGGAGGGCTGTTGACTTGCCTGAGAACAAAATCAGCCCAGCACGTTGCAGCTCCGGGGATTAAAAGACTTCTCCAAATTCAATATTTGGGAAGAGGAAAAACTGGTTGAATATTAGACTTAGACTTCCATGATCACGCAGGGTGACCACACATTTCAGTGCTCCCACAGAAGCTCTGTTAACACCGTCACATTGCTCCAGTTGTTTGGCATTCACTGACGTGGTAACTTCCCTGTGTCCCAGTTCCTCCAGGACTGATGGTCCTGGTGCTTCCTGTCTCCGCAGGTCCAGTTTTATGGGAAGATCAGCATTGGCACTCCTCCTCAGGACTTCACCGTGCTGTTTGACACGGGTTCCTCTGACCTCTGGGTCCCCTCCATCTACTGCTCTCCCCACTATAGTCCAGTGTGCAGTGAGTTTGATGATGCTAAAGGCTTGAGTGACTGGGAGCGCTCCTGGAAGCCGCATATTGTAAAAGTTTTGATGGAAATGCTAAAACATTGTGACTCCAAGTGTATCAAAGATGTCCAGCATTGGAGCCCAGCACACACTGCAACTACACGAGTGTCTCTTTGTGTGGATTTAGAAAAAGAAGGAGCACAATTCATTCAATTCAATTCAGTGTCTGTCTCCTGGCACTTTCCAGGCCTCTGTGGTCTTTGGGTGGGGCGTGGAGGGTGGGGAACGGTCTTCATTCAACTTTCTATCTCTTTAGGGCTCCATCATCCTTACAACTCCACTAAATCAAAGACGTATGTTGAGACATTGATGCCGACATGGTTTTCCATCCAGTATCTGAGCGGCAAGCTGTCTGGCTTCATCAGTGAGGACACAGTCTCTGTGAGTACTCGCACACAAACTCCTTCTGCTGAGGGAAACTTCACAGTTCGAGGGATCCTGGCATTCCTTCTGTTTTATAAAGTGAATTTTCTTTCCCTCTTTCATGTTCCTGCTTGCAGATTGCAGGTCTGAAAGTGCCTGATCAGCAGTTTGGAGAAGCCGTGATTCAGCAGGGCCTAAGTTTCCTATACACGCAGTTTGATGGGATCATGGGCATGGCCTATCCATCCTTGTCAATCGTGACTCCAGTTTTTGACAGGATCATGGCTGCCCAGCTGCTGCCGCAGAACATTTTCTCCTTTTACTTGAATAGGTGTGTAACAGACTAACAGGATGAGGGTGCAAAGACAACGCTTCGGATCTTGTCATACCAAGATAGTCTGGTCTACTGGGTCCGGCTGGGCGGGAAATTTTGAAAATGTTCCCACCTTTATTTAGTTTGGTTCACTTTCAGACTGAACATTTGAAAGTGAGCGTCACCTTTAGTTGGTTTGGTCACCCCAAAACCAGTGTTGGTCCTCTGATCTTCGACAAGCTCCTGCACCTCCTCACTACTGCACATCTCCCTGCTAGACTTGTTCCTATCTCTTTATACCTCTGCTATTCTGCGTCTTTGGATTTGTTTTTTTATCAGTTTTGTTGTTGTATGTAACTTCTTACCTTTGGCTCACTTCCTCTCTTCGGTTCACTTCCTCTCTTTGGTTCACTTCCTTACTTTGGTTCACTTACTTCCTTTGGTTCACTTACTTCCTTTGGTTCACTTCCTTCCTTTGGTTCACTTCCTTCCTTTAGTTCACTTCCTTGTTTTGGTTCACTTCCTCTCTTTGCTTCACTTCCTTCCTTTGGTTCACTTACTCACTTTGTTCACTGGATAGGCCATTTGTACCCACATGGTACATAAAGCGCACCATCAGAAGACCATGACCCACGGAAATGGTTTAATGTGTTTAATGAGTCTGAGTCTTCTTCCGTGTTCTGTCCCTCACAGAGACCCAGAAGCAGCCATAGGTGGGGAGCTGATGCTGGGGGGGATGAACCCAGACCACTACATTGGAGAATTGCACTATGTCAATGTCACAGAAAAGAAATTCTGGCAGATTGAGGTTAATGGGTGAGAGTCTGGGAATGAGCCAGGACCGCTAATGCTTGTGTCGGCACACTTTTCGCTCCCTTCCGTTCGTTTTGGAAGCAAACAGATGCGACTTGTCCCACATGTCTCTGTACAGGGTTGAAGTCGGCAACCAGCTGAGCCTCTGTAGACACAGTTGCCAAGCTGTCATTGACACAGGAACTTCCCTCGTGACCGGCCCGTCAGAGGAAATCCAACTGCTCCACGAAGCGATCGGAGCCACATCACTGCAGATGAACGAGGTGCGGACGCCTCAGAAAAGCTGCTGCTGATGATTCAAACAGACCTTTCAGCAGTGTCTGCTCTCCTCTGCCTCCTTCTAGAACATCATTGACTGTGAGCAGATCCACTCTCTGCCCGTCATCTCCTTTAACATTGGAGGGAAACTGTTTGACCTGACATCAGACGATTACATCAGGATGGTACAGCCCGCACACACACACACACCCCTGCCATTTAAAAGTGAGAAAACCAAACTGGCTCAAAGTTAGAAGCTGTAATACTCATTTATGTTGTTTATCTGGGAGGTTTTTGGACAATTTAAGTTTTAAAGTTTTTAATGTCTAAAAATCATATGATCACCTGATACAGGATCATATCAACATACAGTGGTACAAAAAATGAATGTTTCTCCTGTTGACGTAGGAAGGGTACAGGGGGGAAATAGTGTGTAAGTCCATCTTCACGGCCATGGACAGAGGCCCTTCTGCATCCCCCGTGTGGATCCTGGGAGACGTCTTCATCATGAAGTACTACACCGTCTTCGACAGGAGCACCGACCGCATGGGCTTCGCCCCCGCAAAATAGCCAGCCGGTTTTACTGAAATCGCAAGGGAGTGATTGGATGTTTTAAATCCACATCCACGGAAGCCACTTTTCATCGATCTGCAACCATCCTAAAACATTTAAGGTCTGGATATTACTGCAAGTCCAGCTCATCTTTTAAAGATTTATGTCTACATATGGATAATAAACTCAAGACAGTTCAACATATTTTAGGAGTGTATATTTTGCTTCATTAATGTTTTTCCCTCCACTCATTCAGAGTAACTTAATCAGTATAAAAAGTTATTTAGTTTACTGTGATTACCTTGGATTGCTTTCTGGAAAATGTAGGACTTTAATGTCAAACACTGCTTTACAGGAAAGGTTGTTAATATTACTATTAACCAATGCAACCTTAAAAACAAACTAAACCCTTGTAGTTCAGATTGCTCCCAGCAGAGATGAATGGGAACACTTTTGTGGGGGTTAAAAATGATGAGATACAGGAGATCATTTGTAACATTTAATGAAAGTTACAAAGTGCTGCAGTCTTCCAGACCTGGAAAATATACATAGCATGCAACACAGCATTACGGCCAATATGTCAGACAGATATCAACTTTGGGTTTTCTTTTCTTCAAAAGAACATAAGGACGTGGCACGGTGACCCCCCGCCTCCCCCAACACCCAGGTCCAGTGGTGATTTGTGATGATAACTAGGTCGTATGAACCATGGACATACGGCTATATTTATTGAGTAGGGTCAAACTAAATAAACATCTTTTTTGGTTACAAATGTAGAATAAATACAAAAATATTTACCCGTTTCTTCATGAATATTGAGAATATTCAAAGAATGCACAACAGATCTATAGAAATATGGTACACTGTACAGACAGGGAGTCTGGGGTCAGGAGGATGCTCGAGATCTTTGTCAACCTAAGGCTAAAAGTGAGAACATAAGACAAGCAGATTAAAATCCTGGGCTGACCAAGCTTCTTCTGTGAAATGGTCCCTCTCAGACTGATTGACCAGTGCGAATGCACAGATGCAATGGGTAGAACTACAGACTAGGCCAGGTCAACACCTCTCAGCTAATTCGGGTTTAATGTAACCTCCAGAGTCTGCAGAAACATAGAATCTTAGCAGGCAAAGGCTCTGTGAGCAAGGCAGGGAAATGAAATCAAGACTGAGACTAATGGGTCCGATGATGAAAGCAGAACCTTTAACAGCATGTCATTACGACAGACTTTTCAAACGGCAGACAGCAGCTGCTACAAAATTGAAGGACATCGATGGAGAGCGAATTAAGCTGATTCTTCAGGGCAATAACACTGAGGAGGGGGGGGTGGGAAAAAAAAAATTAAAATAAAGCAGCTTTGTACTCGGCGATCACACGGACCACTCGTGTCACAAATGAACGGACCACGTGTCTGACTCCCTAGATCCATGAAGGGATGGTGCAGTCAGAAATAGACAGCAGTACATTATTCAAGTGTATCAATATCTTCATTTATATGACGCGCAGCTCATATAAATATTACATGCAGTCTCGTTCCCCAAAGAGCCTAATGTTTTGATTTCAAGGACCCTCACATTTGAGCATAAAATTAAACGCAGCCGCTGTATTAATGAAGTTTTCTTTGCAGGAGCTTTGGTTTCTCGGAGCGCTACATGCATTTCTTGTTAAAAGAATGCTGAGTCTTACAGGAAGATCAACGATTTATTCGTTTTTCATGTTGTTACCTACATTGTTACACATTTCTCCCTGTCATGCAGGCACACATCCAGCTCAGAGTACACATTTGATTGTATGGGGCATGTCCATGTTCTCTGGAGCCTGTTAAAAAGCAGCCTGACAGAGGGAGGTTTGCATCTCTTTTGGTATTAGACGTGGACGCTCCGATCCAAGTTTGCCGCGTCTTTTCTTAAACTTCATTAATACAATACCTTCTGCCTCGGCTGTAGCGATACGGTCACACATGGTACACGTGTTGTTTGAAGACTGACCTCGACACTGAGACACTGCTAATTTCATCACAGAGGCGTTAAAGAATGAAGAGACGTGATTCTGTCACCTCTCTACACCCCCATTACCATATAATTAATAATAATAATAATAATATTATTATGAGGTCATCACGGACTAGGGGACTGTGTCACAGCACTTCTCAATAGACCCTCTGCATCTGAGAGGGCGCAGTAGAGCGTATATCCCAGCTCGTCCACTTCATGTTCAGTAAGCTCGCAAAATAAGTTCACTTTGGGACTGAGGGCGCAGGGCAGCCTCCCGGCCTCCAAGTGTCCCACCAGCGCCCGCAGCAACTGCAGGAAGCGGTCAGCGAGCGCTTCCTGAGTCCAGTCACCTTCCTTTTCACACAGCAACAGTATGGCATTGGTGAGCTGGCTGGAGTTGAGCCGGATCAGGGCAGGGTTGAGCTTGCAGACCGCTTTGGCCACCTTTAGGCAGGTGCATCGGCAGCCTCCGTCCTCTTGATCGAGCGCCCGGAGGCGCGCCGTCTCGGCTACACGAAAGCTCTGCCGCCACAGGTTTTCGTGACGCTCAGCGGCAAGTCGGTGAGGTTTGGCGATCAGCGATGTTCCGTCCTCCATCACGAGCAACGGCAGGAAGTCCACGTACAGCTTTCTGTCCGTCTCGTATTGAACTTCCAAGGTCAGCGTCTCCGAGGGAACCACGGGACGGATAACGTAGTCGAGGATGCTCCCGATGGCGGGCCAGTTGATGGATCCGGCCACAAGCTTGTCAAAAACCTCAAGGACTGCCTTAGGAGAGAGATAACCCCCGACCATGCAGCGGTCCCAGTAGCTGCTGTTGCGTGGAAAATACTCCAGGTTCTCCCTGCGGATGAGCCAGAATCCCGGGACATTCATGATGGTGTCCTCTCCGGGGATGGATGACCACAGGTTCTTCTCCAAGACGAGAGGCACCATGAGCTGGGCGTGGTCTGCTGTCACCACCTGCACATAAAGTAAATACTATTAAACAAATACTATTAAACAGCAAACAATTCATACGAAAATATTAAAAACACAACTCCCGTAATTTCCGGACTATAAGCCGCAACTTTTGTCACACGCTTTCAACCCTGCGGCTTATGCAACGATGCGGCTAATTTATGCATTTTTTCTAACGGTCGGCAGGGGCGCTCGAGCAGAAAAGGTAAAAGTGAGACAGGTGGAATATATGTGTCGAGGAAGATGCAAGTTTAATGTAACTTTGCGCTTTGTCCATGAATAAAATTAGAAGAAATGCATATGACACAGCTTTCAAGTTAAAAGCAAAACGAGCTGGCCGATAAAGAAGGAAACAGAGCTGCTGCACGTAAACTTTTACCGGTGTTTTTTTAACCAGCCCTGTTAGTGCTGTGCTACCGTATTCCTGCTGTGTTACTGCCGCGTCACAGGCACTGTTTGGAAAGAAAAGCTAAGGTGTATTATTAAAACTTTGAAAACTCTTTCTGTGTACCGTCTTTTTTTGTAAATATCTCATGTTTCAATGTGGGGACATGCGGCTTATAGACAGGTGCGGCTTATGTATGTACAAAATGTTTTTTTCTTTAAAAATGTACTGGGTGAGGCTTATAATCAGGTGCGCTCTATAGTCCGGAAATTACGGTAAATGATAAACACGTAGTCCCGATCTTGTAGAATCTTACCTGGAGGTCGTCATACAAACTTCCGCTGAGGTACATCTCTCTGAGTGGCATGTCGGGCAGCTTGGCATGAAGGAACACACGGAGTTCGGCGCAGATGTCGAGGGCGGCCTTCCTCGCCGTAGCCTGCTCCTCAGCGGGGATGTTGACGTTGCACTTGTAAAATTCCCACAGGTGTTCCTGCAGCGAGAGGCGCATTCGAGCCCGCAACATGTCTGACTGGGAAGGGCCGCTCCCGCCTGCTACGGCACGTCCCACAGCCCGCCGCAGGCAGTCTGAGGAGGTCAGAAGCAATGGAAATCAGAGCCTCACGATTCAAAATCTACAGAGTCCACATTAAAGTGCCTGCTCCAACACATGCTACAGGACCAGACTGTTCATCAAATTCCGACTGCAGAGCTCTATCATCTAATCAGGAGAACAGAAATCTGGAAAGGATGGAGGGGGTAAAGCTGAAAACAACACCCACAGGGGGTGGACTTAAAATATCTGAGCCAATAAAACCTGACATATTAAAGCGTTTATGTCGTATGACTGCAAACTAGCTGGTGACACTAGAGGATTATCTAGAGCAGGGGTCTCCAACCTCTTCCACAAAGGGCCGTGTGGCTGCAGGTTTTCGTTCCAACCCAGCAGCATCACATGAGACTTGACTCATTTAATCAGCTCGTCTGAGTCTTCAGACAGCTGATTGGTCAAACTGGGTGTGCTTGACTGGTTGGAACGAAAACCTGCAGCCACACGGCCCTTTGTGGAAGAGGTTGGAAACCTCTGACCTAGAGCCAACACCCACTGTAAAGGAAGAGCAGGAATCCTCCAAAAAGTCTGTCTGCCGAAAGAAAGTCAGCCATAAAAAAGACAGAAATGAGTACTCTATATTGGGTAAAGCAACTTGGCCGATATTAAAAGCAATCTAACCTAAGATATTGGAAAATGTGCAATTTATTCCTTTTACTCACCTGGCTCCAGAGCATGTGAAGAAGTGGGCAAAGCCTGTAGTGACCTGCTAACAGCGGATTTCATGTCATGGTTCAGCACCCGTGGGGAGGAACCCATCCAGGCGGGCTCCTCCCAACTTTTCTTTCCACTCTGCTCCATCTTGGTGGGGCTGGTGGGAGCGCTGATGGCACGGTCATACATCTGGGAAGCAATACAGTGCCCATGACATCATGCAGATGTTAAAAGTAGGAAAGGAAGAAAGAGTAAATCCAAACGCTTCTCACTCTTTTGACAGCTAGAGTTGCGATGCCAAGCATCGCCGCTCCACTCACTCCCAGCACAAGCTTAGCATTAGAAAGCATGAAATCAATGGCTGTGCCAATCCCATTGTCATCTTTCTTGCCTTTACGGTTTCCATTCACCCCTGCCATCCTGTCACTGAACAGAGACAAAATAAAGAGAAAGAGTGAGAGAGCAGCAGTCTACAAAGATAAGGGTTCTGTTACACTGAATTCCTTTAAATTATTTAAGTTGAATTTAGCAGAGAACAAATGAGTAACCATGCTCTTTAGTCGACGGTCTGGTCAACCATTTAGGAATGTATTTATCCATTTCATTCAAGTATTCGTTTTTGCATTGGAAACCCACCTGGTGCGTCTCCAGGCGACCTTTTTAACCCACCTCCTGATGACCCGTTAACCCTTGTGCCTACATAAGACCACCCAGGCGACTCTTAAGAAAGAACTGGCCCCTCTTCAGGGCTTCCTCTTTCTCTTCGGGCGCAGTCAGGGCTTGGCAGCGGCGGAATTCACGGACCACGGCGTGACGATAGTAATTGCGGTCGGTGTACTGAAGGTGACGTCCTGCGCGGAGCAGCGCCCGGTACAGCTCCAGCACAGCGCTACGTGACCAGCCGCCCATTAGGAATCACACATGGAGAAGGGGGACACCCTGGCACCCTTGGAAAGAGACAATACGCATCATGTTTAGATCACATTAAAAGTTACATCATGGGTCCAAACCAATGTGGTCACCAGGATGCGCTTGTGCAGAGGCTTTGTGACCGGAAACATGACAGAGGCAAAGACAAAGTAAAGTACACCTCAGGGGAGGACTCCATTCGGGTGCTGTGTTAATCTAATCTCAAAGACTATTGCAAGTACATACTGACTACCGTGTGATAAGATGAATGCCTGTAACTATCGTTAATAATCAATCTGTTGTGAGACCAACGGTCGGGGGGTCTTTACTATCAACCTCATCTATGTAGTAACAACTTCATCCTGTCACTCTTGCCTCAATACGGTTCATAAAGTTAACGGCATGGTGGTTAACTCAGCACCGCCAGAGTGTATTTAGTGTCTTATGGTGGTGAAAAAGTCCCTGAACAAACACGACTAATAATAAAAGGAAGAAGTATCGCAGAGGATGCTGAGGCTAACCTCCCTCAAACTTGAACCATGGTTATCCCACGTCAGAGAAAGAGTCACTAAATCCCCGGATTTCTATCAGCTGTAATAAGACTGTGACACAAAGAAAGTTAGAGCTATAAAATGGCTGTGTGAACGGAAAGTTACACATCTCTTGAACATTGGCCGTTAGCCTAGCGAGCTAACTAGCCTTTAGCCTGACCTTACCGTTAGCCACATGAGTGACGAGGGCCGCTCGTTTAGGTCTGAAAAGGACCGAGCGGAGCCGTAAAGATCAGAGTAGACACGAGAGAAGCGGGGGCAAACTCACGTTTTAGAAGGAACAACAAAGGTTTGGGCTCAGGACTGGGGAGCAGGAAGGTCCGAGCCGGGGTCAGACAGACACTGACAACCGGAAATAAATACTCTGGTAGAGCTTTACATCCGGGTCGTCGTTTTCAGCGTAAAAGTCCGGTTGTGAATGTTCATGTCTGAAGACGTGAGAAGTTCCTATTAGAGAAAGAATATGTATGTTTTTAAACATGTACTCCAGTGATTTAAAATACCTTAAATATTAATATACTCGTCACTGTGATGTACTTGTGATGTAACTTGTGATGTCTTAAATAGATTTTTTTTTAAAAAGATCTGTACTTGTAGACAGATTTATGGACAACGAAATGGGCCTTCTTTAAATGATCAAATAATTATAGGAACATGCCGTCATTGTAAAGAAAAATGAACCAAGAACAGGGGAAACAGTTTGAGATGTACTTCTTTATTAGTCTAGGCTCAATTTGCATCTACAGCAATTATGTATTTTTAGCACTAAGAAAAAAACAAAGTCTTTAGGTGTTAATTAAAGAAACCATCTACATACTGACACATACATTTAAAAAAAAAAAAAGAATTACGTGTATCGGAAATGAGAGTTACATTTATAATTAAATCATAAAAATACCAGTAATATTAAAAATATTATAAAATTGCATTGCACCTCATTTCACAAGCTTGACTGCTAGCCACAAGTCAGGACTGGCATTTTAAGATGACATCATCAATTACCACAGGGAATGTGTACAAAGCAAACTCAGTAGAGTGTCAACCTCAGCAGATACATCATTGCCTCATTAATGTTGAACTGTAGACACACAGAAAAGAAATCTGCATTTACACAAAGACGTGACATTCCAAGTGTCTGGCCACAATGAGCTGTGGGTGTTTTGCAGCCATGTACATAGCAGAAGTGTGAAAAACTTTGAGATATTGTACACTTATTTTAAATACATCTGAACCTTCCAGACCCCCAGTTATTACAAGTATATCACATCTAAGGCTGAAAGGCAATATGGAAGTAATGCTCAGGGCATGTACTTGATTCCTTTCATTCTGGGAATGATAACTACATCTCTGATGTCATCATGCTGAAGGAGCCAGCACAAGTACCGCTCTGAACCCATGCCCCAACCACTGGTGTGTAGTGGCTTCACTTGACGCATGTTAATGTACCATTTGTAGGAATTCTCTTCCACGTCATGCTGCCTCAGGGCCTCCTCTACCAACTCGGGAGTGAAGTGACGTTCGCCCAGTCCTACAGTCTCTCCCAGTCCCAAAAGAAGGTCAGCGGCTTTGGCTTTCTTTTGCTCTGTTCCCTCAACATATGCCTGGTAGAAGGGAACTCCTAAATGATCCATCTCCGTCAGCCAGACCACACTACCGTACTTCTTTATCAAGAAGCGCTCACCTTTGCGCGTTAGCTTTCTACCGTACTGGGGCTGACCGTCCTGCACCCACTCAAAACAATCAGCTGAGGGCATCATGGCAATGGCCTCATCTAGTGGGACTTTTGGGACTGGAGTCTTCCCATCCAGCTTGCTCAGCAGGGTGGTGACATGCGCAAGTGTTCCTGCAGTGTTGAGGATCGTGTCAGCGTGATTTTTCAACATTGACTTGGTAAGATGAGCCAAGTACCCCTCTGCTACAGACATGGCTTTTTCTAAACCGCCCAAAAGTTCACACTCCACATGGTAGAACTGGTTTAAGTGAGTGGCATCAGGGTCTTCTCCTCTAAAGCTGGGAGATATGTAGTACACCCCAGGTAGGTTGTCCTGAAAGCGAAGGAAGTACTCAAGAACAAACTGCATCGAGTCAGCTAGGTAGACATCCTGACCCAGCAGGTTAACAGAAACAGGCTCAGAGTCTGATCCAAGGCCCATGGGTGAGGAGATGGTATCTGATGTGATTGGGGTTAGGGCATACGAATACTGACAAGAACTGTGGAAATATTCCACTGTGCTGTGGAAAAGAGTGTTCTGAACCTGGAAGAGGTTGCGATACCACTGGTTATTGATGGCCAGCATGGAGTGAGATTCAGGGTCTTCCCAGGAATGAGAAGGTTGGCACAGCGTGAGCTTAGAGTAAAGCTTCTTGATGTCACCAGGGTCTACAGCTGGACCATCCAGCGAGGACACATAACCAGGATAGGTTTGGTAGAATTCGGACTTCAGCTGTGTGGGAATGCTACCATCTGGTGAAGGTAACAAAGGAATCAGCTTGGCATGGGCATAGTCAATCTCAAAGCCTTCAAAGATCAGAGCAACATTCTGTGTTTTCAATGTGTTTTCCAAAAGTTTAGCGACTTTATAAGTGGCTGAGACCAGAGCTTTGTAGTCATCTTCGCCTAATTTAAAGATGTCACTGGACAGTGGCTTGCGTGGCACCAAAACAGTGAATCCCAGAGAGTTGGGGTATGGTGTCAAAAAGGCAACATGCTGATCATCTTCCCAGACTCTCCATTGTTGTTGCTCCCCACGTACAATACGACTGAACAGATTGTTGTAAGACTCATCTCCAAAAAAATCAAAGCACGGTGCGGCGGATGGATTTGGAAGTCCATTTCTAATCTGAGTTTGAACCTCAGATAGTGCTCCATCCTCCCAACGGGGTCCACTTTTTGAAGTGCAGTAGCCAGGATTGTAGGCATGGAACTCTTGTTCAGTGGCAAGATGGGGCTGCCATCTTGGCTCCAGGCCATGAAGCGGAAGGATTCTGATGTGAACTGGTTCTCCGGGCGTTGGGTTAAAAACCAAGGCACATCGATGCACCCCCAGTCTCTCACATAACAGGCTTGAAACTGCTTTTGCTCCCTGTAGCATAGCCACAAAATCAGGTAGAGCTAACTGAAAGACACTGCTCGCCCCACTATGGGTCTTTCTGGTCAAAATGGCTGACCCAGGGGTCCACGGTTTGGGATTAAGGTATGCAACCAGATCATTGGTTTCCCAGATTACATTTGAAAAGCTTGTCATGGGCCTGAGGACCTCAACCTTTGTAATGCCACTAACCACTGATGCCACAAACATTACCCCAGCATTTGTTTCAATAATGGCATCACCTTTAGCATCCACACCAATAATCCCTGCGCAGGTTCCATTCAGGTTCTCAGCCATCACTTCTCTACATGCCTGCTTGAGATAAATGCCCTTGTGGTGATAAAGACTAGCGATTTTCTGTGCAATCGTGTGCCTCAAAAATATATCGCCATCTCCAGAGCAAGTAAGGGCAACCTTGTCATCGGCATATATCCCTGCGCCTACAATTGCTGTATCCCCAACTCGCCCTTTCAGTTTTCCAACCAACCCACCCGTGGAGGAGCCAGCTGCCATTCTCTGAAATCGATCCCAGGCCACAGCTCCAACTGTCTGAGGGTGGTTGTTTTTTGAAGGATTTACATTCCTGAGCTTTGCCATTAGCTCTCTCTGACGTATATCCGTGTGGAAATACTCAGGTGCAACAAACTCCTGTTTCTCTTCCAACCCACTCAGAAACTCTTCAGCCCCTCCTCCCACAATGAGGGAATGTGGGCTTTTTTCCATGACACATCTGGCTGCTTTTATGGGATTCTTCACGCTTTGCAAGCAAGCAACTGACCCAGACCTCTTTTCATTGCCATCAACAATGGTTGCTTCCAATTCGTGTTTTCCATCTTTGTTTAAAACCGAACCTTTACCTGCATTAAACAGAAAACAGTTCTCCAGACATTCCACTGACCTCTGAACAGCATCCAGACTGCTACCTCCATTTTGAAGTATTTGGGAACCAACAGTTAAAGCTGCCTCTAAGGCAAACTCTATGAGCTTGATCTCTTTGTTGGTCAGCATCATGTCTTCTCCAGCACCTCCATGGATGACTAGAGTGTAGTCTGAGTCAATGTCAGAGGTATGATCGGAGACTTTGTCATGCTTGGAATTCTCTTGACAATGATTTACATCACCATCCTGTTTGTCAGTGTGATGCTGTTTGAATATAGACTCCAGCGCTCCCATTTGGTGTGCAATAGCATACTGAACAGCTACAAGCATCATCAACTCCAGGTTTTTCTTCAGACTTTTTTGAAGTTTCCCCAAAGACAGAGAAAATGTCCCATTCCCATTCAGCACAATGCAAACCTTCTCTCGCCTCCAGAGGTAGCCTACAGCCAACTGATTGGGGGCATAGACGTTGCCTACTAAACACTCCACAGGCTCCATCAGGTCTGTGCCTGTGATGTAAACAGGTGGGCATCGAAAATGGTCCAGATACTTCTTCAGGGGGTTGTCAGATGGTAATGATTGACGCAGGGTGGCAATGTGGGGACCAACACCTTGACCTTTTTTGGTGTTTTTGATTAGGCGTTTATGTTCCATAAATGCAACATGGAACATGTGCAGCAGATCAGTCGTGTACTCAATTGTGTTTTCTGCCCCAATGTAGGAAGCCAAGGTATTGACCAACTTGCGAGAATGCTCAGTGACCGAGTACGTCGGATCGCATCGGCCGTGTTTGTAGTGGCGCATGTGGGTTGGGGTGACAATCAACAAGTGATTGGCAACAGACTCCCCAAAAGTCTCTCTTAGGGCCAGCTGTAATGAGAAGTTGATCCAAGCATCAAACAGGCCTCTCTGTCCCCTCAGAGCCGAAAACACATCAGGATACGAGGTCAAATCAAAAGACACGACTTGTTGGGTTACTTCAGCATCGGGACTTGGTGTTGGCATGTTCAGGTTGTTTAAGGGAAACAACAGGGGAGCCGGAAAAGCCGTGCTATCATTGGTGTCCCTAGATGGCCCGTTCATTTTTTCTGTGTTATTGTGTAGTGGGTTTAGCTCGCTGGTTTCTGACAGTGTGTACACACAGTGAGCCACAAGGCAAGCCACCATTCCATCCACAGCACTGTGTTCAAACAGCATTCCAGCTGTGCCATCTTTGAACACCACCACATTCAGTACCTGTTAGGGACAGAAAACATATGACTGTTTCAGCTCTGGTTGTTTGACCGCATCTTAAAATCACAAAGACCTACTTTTTTATATTACTCATGTCCATTTTAATCGTAGGTGGTCTAAATATGAATGTTTGAGTGGATTAATTAGGCCCTAGTTGAGGTTAAATGTAAAACAACAATAGGTGCTTGTTTAACGTGTGTATATATAATTATTTTGGTCCAACATGATACAGTTTAGAAAACTTTATACAAACATTATTGTAAGTACTGGGCATATTCAATACAGTATATCAAAGCAATATAGCACAATGGATCATACCACAGGTAAGCGGTATGAGTATTTCGATGATATCCTCAACCATTGAGGACTCACTGTATGGACCAATCATGCTCTCTCTAGCTACTAATAAAGGTTAATTCATCTTTCTAAATAGTGGCCAGTGTTGGATCACACAAAATGTGCAAACTTGAGATGGAAGAGTTTAAATGACAGCAGCAGTAGTTGGTGTATTCTGTGAAAACCCTTGTTTTGGTTTTTGTATCTATGTTTTGGTATTGATAACTCACTTAGATTCAGGCCAATACCTTGTCATAGTATCTTAAGCATGGACTCTCTCTTCCTCCACCTCCGAGCTTAAGAGCATTGAGGATAGCAGCCATCTCAGGCGGCGCGTTGTTTTCATCCAAGCAGAGAGCCAGCAAGGCGCTTTCCATCAGCGCCAGAGATGCCGCCGTGTCCCCTCCTTGCTCCAGGATCTCTTCCCTGGAAACAGCCCAGGTTTTGCGATCCAGAGCCGAGAGGCTGCAAATGACAGAGGGGTCATTCTGCTTGGCCGCTTTGGGCTGGTCCATCACCCGGACCACCTGGTTGTAGATGTCACAGAAGGGTCGAGCTGAAAGCGGCCCGCTGGCACAGGGACGGGACATGATGTCAATGGGGAACACGCCTCCGCCGCAAATGACGACGGCGTGGGTACTCTTGGGGTAGACCTGGAAATGAGAACGATTAAAAATGGTTTAAATTTCTTTTCATAAAACCTCAAACATATGTCAGCTACTTCACATCTGAGCCACGGGACATGTTGACTGCAGTCTGGACAGCATAACCAGTCATGATGCATCGAGACTACTTCTGATAAGTCAATTACACAATCAAAACATGAGGTGTGCCATGAAATCAGTGATCAAAACAGAAGCTCTCTCTATCTTGCCACGCCTTTCTTAAGCTCACCGTTTATCTTCTGCTGCTTATCTCACCTTAATCTCATCTCGCGTCCTGCCGGGAACACGGGTTGCGGCGAATAACTCGGACTGCTGAGTGCACTCCAGCGAGGCGCTGCCCTCCAGCAGGCAGGGCTCGCCGTGCAGTCTCGCTGCCGCCCAGAGGAGAGCCGCCGCCCTCCCCAGCTGGGTACGCTGCTTGGCCTGGGAAGGAAGGAGAACAAAGGGGAGGGCCGTGGAGGTGGGCAGGGGGTCGTCGCAGGACAACAGGTTCCTCTTGAAGATTTCTGTAACCCAGTTCTCTTGGTCTGCGGCGACGCTCGCAAATCTCCGCTGGGCTTCTTGGAGGGCCTCCCTCTGGTGTTCCACGGAACTTTTGAATTCAGAATAAAGGTCGGGGCTTAAAACCAGCTGCAGGACGCGGTCCACCTCGTGCAATGTGACTTCCAGATCAGGAATGGGGAAATTGAGAAGGGCCATCTTGTTGATAGGGAGGAGGCTTGAGATAGAAGGAGGAAAGAAAATCACAGTTAACAGCAGTTTCCTATCAGAGGACTAAACTGGGCATCAGCAGGTAAATATCCTTTACATATTTTTCTTTCTGCTTTGTCAGCTGAACTTTTTCCCCCACACTTGACCCGAGTCAAGTCCACTTTGTGTTGGTATGAAAAAAAAGACGTTATTTCCTCAGATTTAATTAACGCGTTGCTGTATGAAAGCCTCTGTTGACACAACCCAATCATCATGTCATTACTGGAAGATAAAACAAAGCTCATTTCCAATGGAAAAAAAATCCCTCCACCTGTGAGGGTCTCACAGGATCGACCCATCACCAGCACCCCGGGAGACCATCAACAGGCGATGCAAGGCATGGCAGTCGTGGTCGGGCCTGGACGTCAGACACAGGCCTCTTATCGGACAAACTAACTAAGCTCATCTGCTCACACGTGAAAGCAGTTACTCTCTCTTTTCTGCCACACAAAACGTGCTTGACGTCCGTTGTCCCCGGCGAAGCGCGGCATTCCTCGCTGTGACGCTGCTGCTAAATTAGATTTGTCCTGATTTGTGCCATCAGTTGGTCCACACAGCACTGTCTGTCTGAGGGCCCAATCAGGTAGTCATGTGATGGCAGCCAGCGCAGAAACACCATAAAATACCTCCTGACTTGATATCGGAATGGATTATTTTTTCTAACCGCAGCACTTGATGATAAAAATGTCCCGACGCAGACACCCGACGCGTTGGTTTAAGAGAAGCTTCCATCGAGGAAGATTTCTGATACTTAGTAAATATGTCCGTTAACATCTTAACAATTTTTAAAAGTGAGAGCTGTCCTTCTGGTGTCTTCTCCATTTCCCATTCGTAACCGATCATGTCGCTCCTATAATCCCAACATGAATCCCTCTTACCTCGGTGTACCTTCACTTGAGTCGAGTCTGGAGGATGACAGCGCCGAGGAGGAAACTGGTCTAGGCTCCACGCACGAGGGTGCTCTGTAATATAGAACCAGTGACTCCAATTAAGCGATCAGGTTCCTTCTCTCCTCCCTCAGACCTTCTTTCCACTGGGATCCATTAATTGTTCCTCATTTGTAACATTATTAAAGCTTTATCTGCGGAGTGACACGAGGATTTTACAGTTTTGAGGCTGTATTACTCATTCTGCTGGACGTTTATGTACCATATTTACAAGAGACAGAAATATAAAAGGGATTTGATGGGTGAGAGGATTCGATTTAATTTGCTCTAAAGCACATTTGTCTCAAAGGGCAGTTTTTTCCTTCACACAATAGAGAAATAATTATTCTAATTTGTCTCTTTGAAACCAGAATCTGATGACACAGACTCAAACTTAGAGGAACATCGGATTAATTTTACATCAGTTTAAGCTCTGAGATAACAAAGAGTTTTGGTTTTCTTTTAAGACCGCACTTATAAAAAGAACAAAGTTAACACTAAATGTGCACTGGACGCCCATCCTTTCCTGCTAATAAAGTAAACGAGTGAATATTTGGCAGATGGAAACACTCACCACAGCACAGGATCTTCTGCAAAACCGGACCGGTCAACAGGGCAGTCAGTGAGAAGTAAGCTCTGCTGGACTGGACACACCAATGTTCATCCCTAATAACATCCCAGTGACTCCAATTAAGAGAGCCCCCCCCATACACACATGCACGCACACACACACACACACACCTCCTTCTCTCTTTCCAGTTGATTCCATTCATTCAATGTTTCATGTAAATACATCAATGACTCTGGTCTTACATGGGGCCACGCACACACACACACACACGCGCACGCGCAAAACCTGTGGAGTGAGGGTTGGGATTGGGATTCCACAGGTGTGTTAAACAGGCAGAGTGACTATCTACAGATGAGATTTAGCAACCATTTGCCTACATAAAATGATTACATTATTAGATTATGTCTGACTGGTATTGGCACAAGGAATTACACATATCTTAATCACACATGTCTGATCTGGAATTTTTGGGACATTTTCCTTCTATTATCTCCTTGATGATGATGGATGGATAGTTGGATGACACATGGTTGATTAGATAGATACAGAGATAGATTTCTCAGCACAATACATTCAATTACACAATCAAGCACACAAAAGAGCATAAAAACTGTATAAAATAACTACAATATTCATAAAAATTCGAGGAGATAACAGTCCGTTTAACCACCCTCTGACTAATCCTCAGTTAAATATATATCTAATATATAATAGATTATAATTTAATTATAATAATATTATAATTTAATGGCCAAATTATCAAACAATTATTAATTTCTGCCCCTATCTTCTTCTGGTCTGGTTCTTCCAGTCTGTCCCACTATCACCAGCTCCAAACACTCATCGTCATTCTACGGTGGCATCTCAACTCTGAAAGAGTTGAATCAAATCATTACACAGGTCTATGGCATGGGTAAATATGATGTAACAATGCATAATCTAATTCTGTCTAATCTAATCTACGATAAACAATTTCAGACATTCTCCAATTTTCTTCTGTACCAGCATGTCTAGCCTTAAATCACATGCATGTCCGTAGAATGTTGCTACTGTTTTACATTAACGAGGAAATAAAGTCATTAACCGAGACGTGAGTTATTTTGGCTGAAAGAAATGAACTGTCTTCGTAAGTCAGCTGAACATTTGCTTGTGTTAGTCAATTTAGAAAATTGTCCTTCCCATTTGGGGTTGAAAGGAAGAGAATATGAAAGGCTGGTCCCACAGGTCTGAGCCCAAATGAGATAAGAGAAGCCGTGTGTGGCTCAGTTCACTCACATCGGGCAAAAATAACGGGTGCTCTGATTGGACGTATGGATGAGTGTTGTTTTGAGGTTTTTGTTTGTTTGTTGAGCGGATTATTCCCAAACCCGCCTGCGCTGCACAGTTCGGCCGGAGGGGGCGCTATTGCGCGGCGGCTCAAAGGTGCTGCACAGAGTTGTGCGTCAACATGTCTGCGCAAAGTCAGGTTCTAGTTTCTGCCAAGTGGCTTTCAGACATGGTCAAACGCAAGCTGGTGGGCCCGCGCTTGCGGGTCCTGGACACGTCCTGGTACCTGCCGATGATGAAGAGGGACGGCAGGAAGGAGTTCGCGCTGGCTCACATCGAAGGCGCGTCTTTCTTCGACATTGACGAGTGCGTCGACCCCGCTTCCAAGTTCGATCACACCCTCCCCAGCCCGGACATTTTCGCGGACTACGTGGGGGGCCTGGGGGTCGGGAACGAGAGCCACGTCGTCGTGTACGACGCCAGCGACTTCGGGGCGTTCACGTGCACGCGCGTCTGGTGGATGTTCCGCTTCTTCGGCCACTCCAAAGTGTCGGTGCTCAACGGGGGGCTGCGCCACTGGGTCAGGGAGGGTCACCCGGTCACGGCGGCGCACGCCCGAGCCGAGCCGGCCCGGTTCACGGCCACCAGGGCCCACCCGTCCTGGGTGAAGTCGTTTGAGGACGTCGCCAGAAACATCGGAGAGCAGGAGTTCCAGGTGGTGGATGTGAGGCCGCGCGGAAGGTTCCTGGGGAGAGAGCCGGAACCAAGAGACGGCAAGTGGGCTTTCTGACAACCCGGCACCCAACAAGCGTCTTTACCCAGCTGAGAGCCACAGGGGCGCGTCCAGGGGTGGCCCACTGGGTAATGGTGGGGCGCGTCCAGGGGTGGCCCACTGGGAAATGGTGGGGCGCGTCCAGGGGTGGCCCACTGGGTAATGGTGGGGCGCGTCCAAGGGTAATGGTGGGGTGCGTCCAGGGGTGGCCCACTGGGTAATGGTGGGGCACGTCCAGGGGTGGCCCACTGGGTAATGGTGGGGCGCGTCCAGGGGTGGCCCACTGGGTAATGGTGGGGCGCGTCCAGGGGTGGCCCACTGGGTAATGGTGGGGCGCGTCCAGGGGTGGCCCACTGGGTAATGGTGGGGCGCGTCCAGGGGTGGCCCACTGGGAAATGGTGGGGCGCGTCCAGGGGTGGCCCACTGGGAAATGGTGGGGCGCGTCCAGGGGTGGCCCACTGGGTAATGGTGGGGCGCGTCCAAGGGTAATGGTGGGGTGCGTCCAGGGGTGGCCCACTGGGTAATGGTGGGGCACGTCCAGGGGTGGCCCACTGGGTAATGGTGGGGCGCGTCCAGGGGTGGCCCACTGGGTAATGGTGGGGCGCGTCCAGGGGTGGCCCACTGGGTAATGGTGGGGCACGTCCAGGGGTGGCCCACTGGGTAATGGTGGGGCGCGTCCAGGGGTGGCCCACTGGGTAATGGTGGGGCGCGTCCAGGGGTGGCCCACTGGGTAATGGTGGGGTGCGTCCAGGGGTGGCCCACTGGGTAATGGTGGGGCACGTCCAGGGGTGGCCCACTGGGTAATGGTGGGGCGCGTCCAGGGGTGGCCCACTGGGTAATGGTGGGGCGCGTCCAGGGGTGGCCCACTGGGTAATGGTGGGGCGCGTCCAGGGGTGGCCCACTGGGTAATGGTGGGGCGCGTCCAAGGGTAATGGTGGGGTGCGTCCAGGGGTGGCCCACTGGGTAATGGTGGGGCACGTCCAGGGGTGGCCCACTGGGTAATGGTGGGGCGCGTCCAGGGGTGGCCCACTGGGTAATGGTGGGGCGCGTCCAGGGGTGGCCCACTGGGTAATGGTGGGGCGCGTCCAGGGGTGGCCCACTGGGTAATGGTGGGGCGCGTCCAGGGGTAATGGTGGGGCGCGTCCAGGGGTGGCCCACTGGGTAATGGTGGGCCACCCCTGGCGCCCCGCAAAAACACACACCTGCACACAGGTGCGGGCCATAACCAGCGTGGGGACCACACACAGACTTCCGGGGGGTCTCACTAATATTGTATGTATTATATACAGTGGGACGTCTACTTAAGAACGTCTCTACATGCGGAGTTTTCAGGTTACGACACGTCTCAACGGGAAACTATTTCCTCGTGTTACGAAAGAAGTTTGAGGATGCGAAAAGCAAAAACAGGCTATGCTGCTCCTCGCAGCCCGCAGAGATTAGCTAGTGTAGCTAAATGCCAATTCATTTCGTAAGTAGAGGTCCCACTGTACTCACAACACATCTATCATTAAAATCAATCCGCCGAAGAACTCACCTCTTGCTGCTCCTCAGATTGGTCTTTGATTGCTTCGTAAGTTCTGTTGTTGTTAAGGTTCCCTGTTTTTGTATAGACGTGAATGTAAAACACGCCAGTAGATTCGATTTTGCGCTTTTTTCGTGTCCGACTTAAGATTTAGTGGAGGGGCTTTAATGTTGTTTAAAGTGAAATGCTGATGAATCTCCGTCGTGCATAAAAATCAGATATTTAAAATAGTCTAATTTTACACACGAGCCATGATTGTGACGGTACAAATCATGATTTTTTTTTGGGGGGGGGGGGGTCTCATGTCTCATTAATTGGGGCTGAGACCCCCTGTAGTTCGTGCAATGATCATCTTGGCTTCAATCACTAAACCCTTAGCAAAATACAGGAGTGGCAACAGACAGTTTTGGTAAACAATCCCAACATTTGAATCTTAAATAATCAATTTGACAAATCCCAGTAGAAAATAATGCACATTACAAAACTCGGTCAAGCACAAACGTCCTTCCTAACACATAAGCTGTTATAGCCCGATCACAGTCAGTGCGCATACTTTAAGAAAAATGCATACATGTTTTTATCATATAGAGGGCCTCTTTGTCATCATACACATTTTCTAAATAAACTAAATTGTATGTTTGCCAGTCCCAGTGACCAAAGCGACCTTAAGACCGTTGTACCTCAACATACTGATGAGAGTCAGGATGTTTTGGCCGTGATATCACGCTGGCTCTCAGGATGGCTGCTCTGGCTCTGCTTCTGTAGATCCAAAACTTTGGAAGAAATCCAAGTTGTTCTTTGTTCTTATAAAAAAGAGATTTGCACCAATTTGTTGACAGTCCCTATAGTTTAAATGAGATGATGAGATTAGAGAAAAAGTAAAAATCCTTTTTTTTTGTTTAGCGTATTACCATTAAAGCCTTTAACAATAGTCTTATTTACTGTTTAGAAGCAGACAACTGAAAACCTGAGCGTGTACGCAAGTGAGAAGCATACAACCACCTACGGACACGTACAGGAGATGCCATGACCTCGAGGAGGAGTTTTGTGTCTTACCCAGCCAAAGGCCGAACAGTGCGACTTTTGAGGCGCGGGTAATCATCCACAAACCAGAGCAACATCCACACAGGAACAGTTCTTCAGCTATTGTTACGTTGTGGACTTCCCTGGATGTTTATCATGGTGCCGTTTACCTTCACCCTTCCTTTTTACGCTTTGGGGAAAGATGAATGCATAACATGTTGTTGTGAACATCTCAGGTGATCAGTTCAGAGCTGCAACAGCCAGAAAAAACACATTTCCACTGTGGTCCTTCCTTGTTCATTTTCCCCCTATGCGCCCCCTTTATCCTGTGAAAGAATTGAAGGTGTTTGTGTGTTTAGCGGTGGTCTTCAGGTGTAGGAGGACAACCTGTAATCCTGTTTGCTGCCCTGCTGTCTCCAGGGGTCAGACCGGGTCACATCCCTGGCTCCAAGTGCATGCCTTTCTTCGAGTTCCTCGATGACGAGGGCATGTTCCTGTCCACCGAGCGGCTGGAGCGGTTCTTCGAGAAGTCACGAGTGGACCTGAAGAAGCCGCTGTGCGGGTCCTGCGGTTCCGGTGTGACCGCCTGTCACATGGTGCTGGCTGCACATCTGTGCGGAGCCCCCGGAGCGTCGGTGTACGACGGGTCCTGGTACGAGTGGTTTACCAAGGCTCCCTCGGAGCACGTCGTCTCCCAGGTCAAAAGTCAGCTCTGAGGAAGAACCAACAACGGTAAATTCACTGATCCTGTTGATCGCACTGACTGATCCACCTTCACAGATGTTCGTAAATCACTTGGTAATCTCTCTCTTTTAGGGAGAGACATAAATAAACAAGTTCCTGTTTCAAGCAAGGTGTTTCATGTCTCTATTTTCCGATCCTTAATGCTTTATTCTCATATTTTCTATCTTCCTATCTGTTTTGTTGATGATGCTTTAATTTTTTTTTGATAATTGGAGGATTTTCCATTGGAAAAAGTTCCCCAACTTTTCAATGGTGCAGGAAGAAAGTAGAAACAGTCAGGGTAAGCAGTAAGGGTAAACAGTAAGGGTAAACAAAGGAAAGCTGATGGAAAGAGAACATTCGATTTTAATCCAGTTATTTCAACATTACGTGGAACCAACCATGACCATCATCCTCTTCAATATTCTAGTCATTTCTGACACACTGATACGAAACCATCCTGAAGTTTAAGACCAATAAGTGTGACACTGTTAAACATTTAGGATTGTTGCTGACCACATTTTAAACAGCAATCATTAACTTTGAATAAAAGTCCTTTAAGAAGAGGATTCTTAATTAAATTGGGAGGAAAAAATGTTCTCGCTTTTGACGCTTGCAAGTCGTAAAATAAACCAAGAGGTAAAAGACTGAAGAATATAAGAGAATCTAAAATATATGTGTAGGGTTTATTGACAAAATATTTGTTGGGTTTTTAAAAAAAAAAACAAAAAAAAAAAACAAGCAAAGTAAAGTTAGTGACAGGAGAACGTGACTGTTGTCGCCCTGTGGGTGAAGAGCACCCCCCAGCGCCCGCGCCCGGGACTGCGCCATGGCGGCTCAGACCCGGGCTCTGGTGTCGGCCCAGTGGCTGGCTGATGCCATCACCAACAACCTTGTCGGACCCAAGCTCCGCGTCCTGGACACGTCCTGGTACCTCCCGAAAACCAAGCGGGACCCGAAGGCCGAGTTTGCGCAGCGCCACATCCCGGGCTCGTCCTTCTTCGACATCGACCGCTGCTCCGACGCCGCCGCCGGGCTCGACCACATGCTGCCGGGCCCCGACCTCTTCTCCGCCTACGTGCGCGCCCTCGGCATCGGCGACGACACGCACGTCGTGGTCTACGACACCAGCGACTTCGGCTCGTACAGCGCGCCGCGGGTGTGGTGGATGTTCCGGGTGTTCGGCCACGGCCCGGTGTCGGTGCTGGACGGGGGCATGAAGGAGTGGCTGGCCCGGGGCTTCGGCGTCACCTCCGAGCGCTCCTCCCCGGCCTGCGCCGACAAGTTCACGGCCACCCTCAACCGGGCCTGGGTCAAGAGCTACGAGGACGTGCTGGACAACACCAGGACCGGGCTGGTCCAGGTCGTGGATGCCAGGTCGGCGGGACGGTTCCGGGGGACGGAGCCGGAGCCCAGAGAGGGTAAGACCCCCGGAGCACTGCTGCAGGTTTAAAACCTGCTGCATGCAGAGTTGTTTAAAACCTGCTGCATGCAGAGTTGTTTAAAACCTGCTGCATGCAAAGTTGTTTAAAACCTGCTGCATGCAGAGTTGTTTAAAACCTGCTGCATGCAGAGTTGTTTAAAACCTGCTGCATGCAGAGTTGTTTAAAACCTGCTGCATGCAGAGTTGTTTAAAACCTGCTGCATGCAGAGTTGTTTAAAACCTGCTGCATGCAAGGTGTTGTGGTTTTGTTGTTTAGTATCAGTGATGGGTGCTCAGGAAGAAGGGAATGCATTCAGATGCTGTTCTTCGTGTCTGTGTTATTTATTTTATTTGTATTTTTTTCCTAAAGAAAGGTCGTTTTCATCAGACTCCCCTCTCCTGCCTGATGTTTTGCACCATCAACGTCACTGTTGACCTCCCGTAGAGGTTCCTGTTCCTCATCTACATCAGGGAGGGGTGGGGGGGGTCCTCTGGACATTTGGGGGGCCCTGGCCTCGGGCCAAACGTTGGTTCCCACGTGAATTTGTGAATTTGTATTAAAGATGGGCGTCTCTCTCTCTCAGACACTCTCCCGGGTCACTTCCCTGGCGCCATCAACATGCCCTTCACTTCCTTCATGGACGCTTCCGGGAAGGAGCTGGGGACCGAGGACCTGAGGGGGCTGTTCCAGGAGGCGGGGGTGGACCTGAGCAAGCCCCTGTGGACCACGTGCGGGTCGGGCGTCACCGCCTGCCACGTGGTCCTGGCCGCTCACCTGCTGGGGCACCCCGGGGCGTGCGTGTACGACGGCTCCTGGGCCGAGTGGTTCAAGCGGGCACCTCCGGAGCTCATCGTCTCGGAGGGAGAGGGAAAGAAGGCGTAGGCGGGACGGGACGGGCAAGGTTACCGCGACAACCACGCCCAGCGTACGATAGAAGTCTTCAGTCAACTATGCATCTTTTCTAAAGCTAGATGTACTTTTCAGCACAGCTGCTCGTTTTCCAGGAGTCTGGTCAGTCGTGATGTTGTGACGCGCTAACTAAAGTTTGGAAATGAGAGCTTTTCCTGAGACAAGTGCACTTTCTGAACTCTTCTGTAGCTGTTCTAATAAAGGAGACGTGTGGCTTGGCGCCCTTCATTTGGGAGCAGCGTTACCACTTTCACTGGAGGAGTAGTCGGGTCGGCTCTTTTATTCAGTAACCAGGAACGTAAATATTTGCTCTGCTCCCTCAGACGTCGAAGGGTCAAAACTCCATCAGAGGAGCTGACGTCTGCCCGATGGAGGCAGGGAAAGACCGCTCCGAAGGAAGGAAAACCAGGGCCGGTCCAACCAGCTTAGTCCGCTTCCCGTGTATGCTGTTTGGTTGTTTTTTGAAGTTTATGACATTTGGCTTGGAGTCACGTCGACGGTGGGTCCGGAGGTGTTTTGTTCCAAAACAGACGAGAAATGACTCCAGATGAGGATGGAAGCCAGCCAGGCTCATCTGTCCTATGATCCATCAGTTCTTGTAATGACTGTGATTAAAAAAGACACAACACAAACCTGAAGAAGAAGCCTTTGGGAGCTGATATCTCTGTAAAATTGTACACACACACACTGGTCAATATATTAAACTTTACTTCTCCTCTGGGAAGAGCTAAATTGTGGCCTTTTAAATCAAACAAACTGCAGACGAGAGTTAATGTAAGTTGTCAACATACAACATCTTTGTCGCGGACATTCGAAACAACCAATCATTTGGAGCAGGCGCGCAGCGGCCGCCTGTGTGGCTTTAGGTGTCCTCTCCATTGCCTGAAGGTCCTGACGAAATAAACAAATTGGGGTCCTTCCTGTGCAGCTAGCCTAGCGCTGTTAGCAGTCACATTGTTTTCCACTATTGTCGCCCGCCGTCGGAGATTAGAGGCACATCTGTCGACCGCGGCTTCTGTGGGGGCCTCGACGATAGCGGGCAGCTCCTCGGCTCGGCGGTTCGGCCCCTAACTGCCTCTTAACGTCCGATCTCGGCCGTCGGAGGAGCGATTATCGGCGCCAACAAAACAACGGCCTGAAGGGCTCCGAGACACAGAAGCACCGACGACCCGAGGCACCCCGGCCGGTGAGGGCGGACACATCCACCACAGGTCATAGTTTCATTTAAAAAAAACAACAACAATATCGCAGCTGCGTGGCCGATTCGGCGCGGGTCCCCTTCTCTTCGGGGGGCTGGTTACCTCGTCGTGGTTCCTCCCCTCGTCCCCTCGTCTCTCGTGTCGGGAGTCTCCCCCCACGTCCCGGCGGAGCTCGGTTAAACCTGCGCGTAGACAGGCGGGACGACAGTGTGATGTTTTGCTGGCGCTGTCCCCCCACAGGGAGGCGTTGATGAGAAGCCATGTCGGGCATCGCGCTGAGCCGCCTGTCCCAGGAGCGCAAGGCCTGGAGGAAAGACCATCCATTCGTGAGCGCGCACACACACACACACACACACGCACGCACGCACTCCACCATCTGACCCTGTTCCTGCCTGTTCACACTCACGATTCAACACACTTTTTTTCCGCCCCCCCCACCAACAGGGTTTTGTTGCCGTGCCCACCAAAAACGCGGACGGGACCATGAACCTGATGAACTGGGAATGTGCCATTCCCGGGAAGAAAGGAGTATGTTTTTGCACCTTTCCCTTAAACACTTTTTCGTATCCTCCTCCTCTACCTTGTCTTAAAGCAAGGCCAGTGGTTTAGCAGACAGGACACATTTAGGAGGTGTTTGTAAATGTAGAGTTTCATCCTCGTCAGAAACTGTCTTCATATATTTTTTTTCAATTGCAGTTTGGTGCAAGGTTGGATTTACACGTTAAGTAACACATGTATATATGTTTTACTGTTTAATTTCTTAATTCACTGTTTTCATATTCAATAGACCTTGTGGGAGGGAGGACTTTACAAACTCAGAATGCTTTTTAAAGATGACTACCCCTCCTCACCACCCAAATGTGAGTACCTTTTTATGGCTGTTGTGTTCTGATCATGGGGTAGTTACCACACTTTGACACTCATTTTGTCCCAAATCCTTCAAGCTTTCACGTGCGCTCTGCTTTTCAATCATTGACACTCAGGCAAGTTTGAGCCACCGATCTTCCACCCAAACGTCTACCCGTCGGGCACGGTGTGTCTGTCCATCCTGGAGGAGGACAAAGACTGGAGGCCTGCCATCACCATCAAACAGGTGGGGAACAGCTGCCCTGGCTAAACTCAGGTTCAGCCTTTCAACTGGTACTGGGACAAGAGACTAGTTTGATCGGAGCAGAGGTAAACAGCGGGGGTAGCACTTCTGGTTGAAGTCGCCTCACCTCTGCTTTGTTTACCTCGTTGGTGTTGGGCAATTTCCTGTTGAAACAGCAGTAGTGTGTAGCAAGTGAGCAGCACATATGGGTCCTTCATCTGTCAAACCACAATTTCCAATTATAGACGGAGAAATGCAATAATTTGGGTTTCATGTAAACCACTGAAGAACGTTCTAAAGGAGAAGACACATGTTTCTTTACTGTTTTTTATTTAAATGTAATTGAATCTACACTATCTGGAAACATTTAGTATCCTAACATGACGGGTTTTTTTTTCATTTATCTTTTAATTGCATGAGCACTAATGATAATAAATAATAATGCATATTATTTGTAATACACTTTACACTTGCAACAAACCTCAACGCGAACGCTGTGCTAAAATAAGGGTGGGTAGAGGCTCAGACAGGCATGTGGCTTTTCAATCCACCTCCTGTCTGACTGGAGGATGGTCTTTCCAGATCCTGCTGGGTATCCAGGAGCTGCTGAATGAGCCCAACATTCAGGACCCAGCGCAAGCAGAGGCATACACGATCTACTGGTACGTGAACAACCTCCCCCCACAGCATCATCTATTGTGCCTGCATCGCTCACAGGCGTTGACTCAAATCTCCCTGTTTTGTGTGCTTCAGTCAGAACAGGGTGGACTATGAGAAACGGGTAAGGGCACAGGCCAAGAAGTGCGCCCCCACATAGAGAGGAGGGCTGTGCTGAAGCGAGGACGGTTACAGACAGGCAGCACCTGACGGACCACTCCAATAACAATTCAGTCTCAAGTATTAATCCAGAGTACAGCCGACAGACCTGTGCTTACCTTCTTTACTTCTTTCTTTCTTGTCTCGTCACTCGTGTCTCCGTTCATGCTGTCAGTCGTCCTCATGTATTACCAGATCTGTAGATAATCATCCATAATCTGACTCTCTGTGTGTGTGATACTCGGTCTTTTGTGACAGAAGAGATTTTTGCTTCCAGTTTGTATCAAACCCCCCCTCAGAAGTAGAGCGTAGTGAGAACGGTGGGTCAGAGCCTCACCACGGTCCCATCTCCACCTGAGCACTACAGCCAGCTAGACAAACGCCATCATAAAGCCCCTCCGTTTATTCCTCCAGACTGGTTAAGAATGGCAGAACTGGTCATTGAGAAATTCCAAACTTCGAGGTTCACGTGGCCAATCAGAGCTGAAGGGTGCTCATTTGAATGGCCTCTCACCCAGCCCAGAATGACAGCGGTCTGGCCTTTCTCTGACTCCGAGTTCATGTACATACTATAAATAAACAGATATTGTGGAGCTTATGTTTTATATTGTTTTAGCCAGTTGACATTTGTGAGTGGTATAACAATAGACACCATAAATGGCATAAAAATGTGGAATAAAGTTGAACAAAGAAGGTGGTTTTCTGTTTTTCTTTTGAATGTGA
This sequence comes from Lagocephalus sceleratus, assembly GCA_911728415.1. Taxonomy (NCBI): domain Eukaryota; kingdom Metazoa; phylum Chordata; class Actinopteri; order Tetraodontiformes; family Tetraodontidae; genus Lagocephalus; species Lagocephalus sceleratus. Next base: position 1,386,835 of record CAJVRN010000090.1, on the reverse strand, counting down.
GATTGTTTAAATGGAAAATATACCAAACCAAATATAACAGTGTAGAAGCTAATTCATAATGAAATAAACCTGTTTATTTCAGCTCAAGCTCGCACCGTAGTCCAAAACAAATTGGAAAAAAGTGACATTTTAAGTTTTGTAAACATCGAGCGCCCCCTGCTGGCTGGAAGCATTACTGTAGCTGAAGAAAGCTCCGAAGGCTTTTTTATTTGGAAACAAGAAGTGATGGTTTATTGATAATGAGTGTGTCAGTTGACCATTCGTCTTAATAATTGTAAAATATAACTATATTTCATCCTTACTTTTACAAGTCTCTTCTGATGAACTAGCATCACCTCTGTAAAAATAATCGCATCATAATACCAAAGAAAAGACAGCTGAAGACAAAAAAGTGAAATTAGTCTGTGGTAAATGTAGTTTTGATAGAGTGAAGATAACAGGTGATATTTATTTTAATACACTTTAAAAACATTTAAAATCACTGATATTTAAATTGCTGTACAGAGTCAAAAGGAAAATGGAGAAAAGCCACATGGTGTGCTCGTACTTTTAAAAATAATTTCTTTAATTAAGGATACTTACCTGAAGCCTGCCTTAATATAAACTTGAATCCAATTGAAGAGATGATGAACTTGAATCAATAAACTTCAGACGTGTGATTTCAAAGGAACCATTTTAGTTATTGATATTTAAAAAAGAGATATCAGGGCAATGCTCTTGGGAGTTAAGAAAATTCTAAAGGTTTAAACCTTAGACTGGCATCCAGAACTGTACATATTTATTAATAACAAAGCATTAAAGGTGTGAGGTATCAGGTATGCAAACTGTCTCCAGACAGATCATATTTTTGGACATATTTGTCTAAAGTGGATGTATCAAAATAACCTCCAATAACCAGCGAAGTCATAATGATGTCAGTTTACTGTTGTTATTTATGATTTATGACAGAAGGTTAGGGTTAGCCTCTTTGTCTTTGTCCAGTGTGCAGGATTCTAAAAGCAGGTACAGATCGTATCGCTTGTTTTCTTCTGCTGGAGGTGTTAAAACCTGATGTCACACTCATGCATGGCAGCATTCCTGTGAATTGCAACACCTTTAATTCTGAGGTTCGTCTGCCGCAGCCGATGATTTCACTATGACCACAGTCGAAAACAAACAAAGAAAGGTTTTTGTTTTTGGTATTTGTCTTGATCCATCAGGCTTTGCTGTTAACAAATGTTTCAAAGGAAAAACATCGGACTCACTAAAAGCTACATCTGGCCCTCACCGGAGAGGAGACGAGATAAGAGAAAAAGGAGAGGAGAGGAGAGGAGGAGGAAAAGAGAGGACATGAGACGAGAGAAGGAGAGGAGGAGATGAGACAAGAGGAGGAGACGAGAGAAGCGATGAGACAAGCATGAGGGGAGAGGACAGGAGAAGAGGAGAGGAGGAGAGAGGAGAGGAGATAAGAGGAGAGGGGATGAGGAGAGGAGAAGAGAAGAGAGGAGATGAAGAGAGGAGGAGTCATGAACCACCATGGTGACAGAAATGTCAGTGGATCATGTTTTTGTGCCTCAGCCTACATCCAGTCATCCATGAATGGTTGATGAAAGACAGCCAGCGACCTATATTTACAATGTTTATGTGCCATATGTGTGTGTGTATGTGTGTGTGTGTGTGTGTGTGTGTGTGTGTGTGTGTGTGTGTGTGTGTGTAATGTGTAAAAGCAGTGAAGAGAGGCGGTTTCAGCAAAAACCACCGAAAGTCTCTTTTTTCTACTACCTGCTGCTTCCTCTCCAAACTATCTGTATATGCCATTAGCCACTCGTTCACCACATGGATAGAGACGGTTGAGGTTTTTTGAAATAACACTGATTTGATTTCACACACACATACACACACACACACACACACACATGCACACAAACACACACACATGCACACACACACATGCACACACACACACACGCACACACACACATGCACACAAACACACACACATACACACACACACACACATGCACACAAACACACACACATGCACACACACACACACACACACACACACACACACACACACACACACACACATGCACACAAACACACACACATACACACACACACACACACACATGCACACAAACACACACACATGCACACACACACACATGCACACACACACACACATGCACACACACACATGCACACACACACACACATGCACACACACAGGGCATATCAACAATGTAAATATAGGGAGAGGTATGGCTATAGGTACTGTATGTGTCAGCCCCGGTTAAGCTGCTGCGGCTGTGAGGAAAGATGGTTTTGTTTTCTTTTTAATACCCCCCCCCTCACACACACACACACACACACACCCTGCCCACAACCCTTACTGCCTTCCGAGCATCGATGGTCTTGACCTTTGGCTGAGACCCACACGCCCACATATGCACGGCCAGCGACAGGCCTGCTGGGTTTGAAAATGCACCTGTGGTTTGTTCATCTGTGTAGCAACACCAGCACCATGGTGGTGGTGGTGGTGGTGTGGGGCCGGCCGGCGCTCTGCTCTGGGTACCCGGGTCCCAGCCAATGGGAGGGGTCTTGAGCCCAGCACCTTGGCCTGTCCCCTTTCTCGCTTTTGCACATCACAGCGTGAGGCTTCCTGTACGCAACTGAAATGCTGCGGCTGCAAGTGGAAAACTCAGCAGGGGCTTAAAAAAACAGAGAGAGAGAGAGAGGGAGAGAGAGAGGGAGAGAGAGAGGGAGAGAGAGAGAGAGAGAGGGGTGAGGAGCAGTTGAAAATAAGGTGATAGTGACCCCTTCAGAGACCGTCCGTGAGCTTCGTCCGGAGGACCCCCCACCCACCTCGGGGTGCCCCGATCACAAGGTAATCTTCCACAGTGTGGTTGTGAAAGCAGCCTCAGCTGTTACTGCTCCGCCTCCGAGACACCTGGGCGACTTAGTCGCTCACTCGGCGTCTCGGTGTCCCGGTGCAGCCGTGTTGAAACTGTTACCTTGAGTCTGTGTTCTCTGCTCATCCCAGTCCAGTTTCACTTCAGCGCCTTCCCTTCTGGATCTGCTTTTGCTCGAGCGGCCATCAAGACAATGAGGAAGAGACGCACCTACCAGTAAGAAAAGGTTTCAAGCCGTTGTTTCATACCAACCGCGAGGTATTTTTAAACGAGAGGTCGCCAGGGCTCGTCCCGACGTACGCCACGCTTGCTCTTCAGCACTTGTTCCGTAACCATGGGGACGTGGGGCTCTTTGTGCGCGATGGTGCTTCTGCTGGGGCTGGACGCGGCCTCCTCTGCCCCTACGCCAGGTAAAGCAGAAACGGGATGGCTCGGTAAGTCGGACAACTCGTGTTCTCATCCGCTCTCTCTCCCGACCACAGACCTCCTCTGCCTCAATGACTACGTCAACACCATCACCTGCACCTGGCACGGCTCCGCTCGGGCGCCGGCCGCCAACTGCTCCATCTCTGGGGTGAAGAAAACCTGGACCAAGGGGGAAAGGCTCATAACGTACTTTTGATCGACCACACTCGTAACAACCGCCGGAAGAGTTTCAGCTTTGGTAAAGTTTGTTTCTTTTTTACCTTCTTTTCATAGTCGATCCTGCAGGTTGGAGCAACATGGGAACTGTCCTCCTGGCTGCAGCTTTTCTTTTGAAAATACGGTAAGTCACAAGATATGTCCTTAAATCATGACATACCTGTTTAAGTCATAAGGCAGGTTAAAAGTCCCTCAATTAATCTCAATCCCTCAAACGGACGCTACTATACCCGGCTTCTGACCATCTCCTGTCCCCTCACAACCCAGGCGTTCAACAGGTACGGTAGAATTCCCTCCATCAGGATGGAGTGTGACGGGACTTTGGTGGAGAACCTGACGGACTACAGGCCGCGCAACCACAGTGAGGCCTTTTTCAGAAGGTGACCCGCCAACTCGTTGCAGCCGCGGTAAATGTCACGCGTCTGTGTGCGCAGTCAAAATGAATCCCCCGGGGGCCCCCGTGGTCAACACCACCGCCAACCACACCTGGATATCATGGAGCGCCGGCGCCTGGTCCAAATTGACGTCTTTCAAGTTTCACGTGCAGATCAAGCAGCATAATCAGCTGTGGGAGGTGAGCGGCCAACAGCGCGCGCATAAACGGCTGTTTTAGAGAGAACACAACGATGTGCGCGTTGTTTTTATGAAGAAGCTTTTTGTTCGGTTACCTGTCATTATCATCGAAGCAGCAGAACTCACACACCTGGTGTGAGTTCGTTGTACAGTAACCTGATCAACCTGCCCCAAGTCTCTTCTCTAATGGAAACTAGATGTTGCGCTCAGCTGACTCCTGGGTGTCTAAGCTCCAGCTGCAGGAACCTGAATTTGAAATGGGCCCTCTGTCTGTCCTCCTGACCTTTAGAGTACTACCGTATCTGGGTTCACCTTGAAGTTCATACAATCAGAAATAATTCCCCATTCTTGGTATTATCAATATTAGGACTGGTTAATATCCATGTTGGACCTGTTATTATCAGTGTTGGACCTCTTAGTGTCAATTTTGGACCCTGTTCAGTAGATCTGAGGTATTTTCTGCTGTATGAGTTATTGCTGATTAGCGTCCTCATAGATGAACTGTCAGCTCATGAATCACACGAATGAGGCTAATTCAGTCTGGTCTGTCACCAGGAGGCATACAACCTCTCTTCACTTGAACTAAAGCTCAAAGTTATATCTTCGATAATGACGGGACTCTATGAAACAAGGGTGCGAGTTCAACCCATTAAACCCCCAAGTGAGCACTGGAGCAACTGGAGTCCGACCACATCCTGGTTCGGAGCGACAGAGACAGAGAGTCTAAAGAGATTCTCAAATGACAAAGGTATGTTTACGGATTCCGGGACCTGATTCCGTTTACAGTTTCTGTGTTTCTGATGTGTGAGCACGAATTAAAACCAACAGTTCCAGAGTTCCCGGACCAGATGACACTGGTGATGGGACTGGGCTTCTGCGCAGGGATTGTCGGTGCCATCATACTGGGCCTTTATACTGGGTGCTTGAGGAAGAGGTTAGTGTGTGTGTTCCTGTATGTCCTGTACAGTGAGGAAAAATAATAATGTGTATAATAATATATGTGTTTCAGCAGCAAAGTAAGGATCATTTTGGCATTGTTTTATTTGGACCTTGGAGGGTTAACATTTGGTTTTAAGATTAAGGTTGGGAATGGGTTTAGAATAAAGTTGGGGTTGGTTGGGGGATGCATTTGTCCTCACAAACATAGTACAACCATGTGTGTTTGTGTGGATAACTAATCGTTTGTTTCATCAGGGTCTACAAAAAGCGACAAGTACCAAATCCTTCAACATACTTCTGCACCATTCAGTCTCTCTATGAAGGAAATGTCAAAGTAGGAGATTTATTCATCCATTCATCCATTCCTTTGTTGTTCTCTTCTCAGGTTAAGCTAATATGAGGCTAAATGTTATTATTTACAGTATTTATGTCATTTTATTTTGTAAAGGAGTGATAAAGATTTTTACATTCTCAAAGTACAGAAAAAAAATGAAACTCTGCTGCTAAGGATAAGAGTTTTCCATGTGCTAAAATCAAGTTCTCAGGAGGGGGGGCTCATTCAGGAATTCTGTGTGTTTCCCTGTGCTTTTCCAGGCTTGGCTCAATCCCGCCGGGGCCTTCTTCACCACTCAGGCGATTGACAGCATCTCTTCGGTTGAGGTGTGCAACACCGGGAGCGCCAAAGTGTCTTCGACCCCGTCCGTCTTACCCGCCGCTCCAATGCAGTCGGGTGGCTCGTCCTCCTCCTCCTCCTCCTCCTCCTTCTCCAACATGGGCTACTTCCTCTCTGGCTCGTCTGGCGGCTCGGCCCTAAAGGCGCGCATCCCCGGCTACTTCAGGTACTTGGATGAAGGTGACAGCGGGAAGGTCAACATCGGCATTTCTCTGTGCTCCTCCTCTGGGAGCACCCGCAGCTACAAGAGCCTGGGGCAGGAGCCACAGAGCCCGGACTCTGGATTCAGCTTCGGGAAAGAAGAGGGCACGGAAAAAGAAGACGCAGAAGATCCAGAGGACCAGATTTGTCCCCTCCTGGTCCTCCCTTTGTGGCATCCTTCCCCTCGGCCTCCCTCTCCCCTGCGGCCCCCCTCCCCTGCTGACCCCCCTCTCGACCCAGATGACAGCGGCAGCGTCTGCAGGTCCTCCTCCATGAACGCGGAGCCTTGCAGAACCGGATACCTGACGCTCAAGGAGCTCCACATGACCTTCAGCAACAAGTCCATCTGAAACACCCGCCGCAGGAGCCTTCTTGCGGGCGAACGCGTCGTTTTTGTAGCCTGCGTCAGTTTCTATTTCGCCTTAGCACACTCTTTTTTTGTTTCAGTAATCTTCGTTGAAATCCAATCCCAAGTCCTGAGTCATCCTCACGCGCTCTCCACAGCAGCCGTGAGGAGCAAGGCCCCGGATTTTATTTTTTCTTTCCACAGGAGATTTTCAAAACATTGGTGAACTAGTCACCAACTGGACAGAAGAACCTGCATCGCCCCCCTGGTGGGTGGCTGCTGTAAGGGAAATGGAAAGGGTGAATACAGCCTCAAGAGTCTGACCCGTTCTGATGGACGTGGACTGGTTTAACTGGTGTTTAATGGTCTGAAACCAGCCGTGAGTACTTCGTCTGCTTACCCTGACAATTTCAATGGAACTTTATTTAGATCGTGTCTGTTTCAATCTGCCTCATCTCTTGGTGCTCTCACCAGGTCGAAGATCTTTTTTTATACACTGAATATTTCCATTACGCCGCATCACATGGGCTGCAGCGACCAAATAAATGATGCTGTGGTTGAAGTGGGTCACCCTTCCACTTCCTGTGTTGCAGTGGAGCCACGCTGCGTGCATTTTTGTCTTTACATGTCCTGTCAAGTGGTCTCGGTGGTGCTTTTGTGTGTGTGTGTGTGTGTGTGTGTGTGTGTGTGTGTGTGTGTGTGTGTGAGAGAGAGAGAGAGAGAGAGAGCAGTTTGACATTTAACTTTGACATGACCTGCAACATCCGCTCACGATAACCAACCACAGCGTGGCGCAAGGCGGCGTTTCGCCATCTCCTCTTTCCATTTCAGCATAAAAAGTGTGAATTGTGCACCATCACAACACAACAAGGCGTCCTCACACAGGAAATGCACCACACAACACATTCTCCACTCAAGTGCCAGGCTTTGAGTTTGTTTTCACCTTGTAAAAACTAGCCAAAGGGCAATATCTTTCTTTATTATGCTTGAGAAAATGACTATACATGCATGGACATCAAGGGCAGGCCCTTCGCTGGTTCGCCACATTTTATCACTCCTTTTATCGCTCTTTTGTGACCACATAATGCTTCATGTGAAGAAAATGACTATTACTGACAATCAATAAACAATAAATAAGTCTGAAAATATCACTGGCTCAAGTCTGTGATGTCAGAGAAAGAAAGAAAGAAAGAAAGAAAGAAAGAAAGAAAGAAAGAAAGAAAGAAAGAAAGAAAGAAAGAAAGAAAGAAAGAGAAAGAAAAGGGAAGTGTTTGATTGGGCCTTGTGGAGACTTTAGTTGGAGTTAATCAGGAGCTGGAGGAATGCTGTTTCCAGAGCCAGCACTGATAATGGGCTCCGGCTGTGTCCACGTGAGACGTGTACGTGCAGCAGCTGCAGACCCGCTGCTGCGGCCAGCTCTGCGGGACCCGTCCCTCGTTTCAGTTTTGGCTTTTCTTTCGATTGATTTGACAACTTCGGGACATTCAGTTCGACCCTGTGGTTGGGATTTAACCTGAGCCCACCTCGCTTTCTTAGGGCCTCGAAGGTCTTTCATGAGCGTTTCAGGCAGAAAGGATGACATCTGAGAGGACTGAAGGCCTTCGGCTGGGTGGGGGACACAGACTTTGGCCTGGACCCCCCCCCCACCTCCTCCCCCTCGTCTCTTCTATCATCAGCTGCGGGCGTTTGGTGTGTTCAGACCCAAACATTTCTGAGAGTTTCTGCAGAATTCCTCCGCTCACTCCCACACTGTCAGAGGGGGAGGGGGTGGGGGTGGGAGAGGGGGCGGCGCCGCCTCTGGAACCCGACTCGCCGCCGTTTCTTCGGCGGACTGAAGTGGCTGCAGAACGAGGTGAGGTCGATTCCCATTAAGCGTCGCGTGCGAGGCTTTCCAAGCTATTGCTGTCGGGTGTGTGAGTGTGTGGAACCCCCCCTCCCCCCTCTTCCTCCTCCCCTCCCCCTCCCACTGATGCATTTATTGCAGCATGAGCATCTCAGGAGGGCCAAACGTGTTGGATGCGACAGGAACCACCTGTCTGAAACCTACGACCGACACGAGGAAACCGGCTTCTGCATCTGTTGCCGAGGTGTTGGGCCTCGATCTTTTAAGGCGGTGAAACGTGAAGGCAGAATCTCTCCACCACAAAGACCTAAAGAATCCTACATAAAACCAAAGTACGGGAAAGCTGGGTAGCATCTAGATTCACCCCTGCATTTTTCAGGATATTCAACAGATTCCTGAATCCCTAAGATGACATATAGAACAGAATTAACAGATAATAATTGCATGAGATTGTTGGACGTGAGATTTCTGCACGGATCTGTGAATTCCGGTAACTCGAAACTCTGATTGTTCCCAATCCAACTCTTTGCAGTGTGGTTGAAATCCCGCCTTGGTTTTCCACATTTGTTGCTGGGAACGCTGGTGTTCTTCGGCAGCGGAGTGCGCTGCTGCTGCTGCTCCTGCTGCTCCCTTCCTCATTCCTGTGCAGGAAGCCAGTTTGACATGTTTTATTCCCCAGGAAATACAAGTATCTATTAAAATAACTGCAGGAGAGGAAAAAGGAACACCCAAGAGACCGCTAGCGTCCGCACTCGAGTTTCAGATGAACTGAAAGACTATTGAGATGACACCTTTGCAACTAATAACACTGAAACATGTGCATGCAGTGTGTGTGTGTGTGTCTGTCTGTCTGTCTGTCTGTCTGTCTGTCTGTCCCTGGAGCTGCGCAGATGCAGCTGTTCTGTGCAAACACACACACTCTTCCAGCTGCTGAGGCTGGCAGGTAGCCTAGGCCCATTTTTTGTATGGCGTGGGGGTGCATCTGTTGGGGGGTTTGGGACCTTGCTCAAGGGTACCTCAGTGGCGCACTGGCACCTCGAATGCTCCCAGCACACCTCCCTTCTTTCTCTCTGAAAGGGGGATTGACCCAGGACCCCCCCCACACACACACCTCCACGAGCCTGGGCCGAGCCCTCACCTTAACCTTCTCTTCTTCTTTCAGCTATGATCGCTCTCCTCGTCCTCCTCCTGTCCTCCGCTTCTCTGGTGACCCTTGTGCCCCCACCCCGGGCCCCCGCCCACACCCGGCCATGCAGGCAGTGCTGCGATGACCTGGAGCTGCTGGAGGGCAGCGGGTCTCAACCCCCTCCAGCGGTGTTCAGCCCCGTGCCCGAGGTCCGCACCTTCATCAACATGACCATCCTCAAAGGTACGGCACACGCCCGTCCTGTGGACTGAAGGGAGGACACCCCCTCTAGTGGTATTTTGCAGTAAAGCCCCACACAGAGCGACAGCTTCATTCTGATGAGCTGAACCGTGCGCAGGTGACAAAGGGGACCGTGGCGACAGAGGAACACCCGGTAAACCTGGACCCGAAGGCCCGGCGGGCTCCCCGGGGCCCGCAGGCCCCAAGGGCAGCAAAGGTCAGGCGGGTCCTCCCGGAGACCTGTGCAACCTGCAGCACTCGGCCTTCTCCGTGGGACGACGCAAATCCCTCCACAGCCTGGAGTCCTACCAGGCCCTGGTGTTCGACACGGTGTTCGTCAACCTGGACCACCACTTCAACATGTTCAAGGGGAAGTTCTCCTGCCACGTCCCGGGGGTCTACTTCTTCAACGTCAACATCCACACGTGGAACTTCAAAGAGACGTACCTGCACATCATGAAGAACGACGAAGAGCAGACCATCGTGTACGCCCAGCCCAGCGACCGCTCCATCATGCAGAGCCAGAGCGTGATGCTGGAGCTGGAGCAGGACGACGACGTCTGGATCCGACTGTACAAGAGGGAGAGGGAGAACGCCATCTACAGCGACGACGTCGACGTCTACATCACATTCAATGGATACCTCCTCAAAGCCAAAGCAGAGGGTTGAATACAGAATACAGATGATCTGAGTCTTCAACCGTTCATCGCAGCATGATCCTGGCTAAAACTATGGTTTTTAATGCATAGAATTATTAGGGTGGTGCTGATGGCTCTTCTTCTTTTTTCCACCAATACTGAATCTGTGAAGTGCAGGGCTGACTGTGGGAGCCGTGTGTTAGCCATCATAAAGATCAGAAACACCAAGTCCACCTCTGACGGGCTACAAACACCACTGAAGGGATTGCTGAATGTAGACGCCTCAAATGTGTCCCCAGTGCCCCAGTGTGCTCTAAAATGCTTTTCTAACCACATTAAACAGTCTGAAAGTATTGACTCACTCACCGACCGTGTTGTAGTTTCCTTCTCTGACCACCAGAGGGACACCAACGCAACTCTGTTCGACATTACCGTTTGAAGAAAGTTTTTAGAACAATAAAGGTGGAATCTTTCCCTCTTTTCTGTTGAAACACGACTGAACTGTGTAAATAGTTTTACTAATGATGCATCAGTGACGGCTTCCAGAATCAATCAACAACAGGAGCTGTTAGAAAGTGATGAAAAGTTTATCAGGCGCAACACATTTTATCAGACTGCAAAAAACAGTATTTTTAAAAGTACATTATAATCACATTATGCTTTGTACATTTGTCTCTTTAATCCATTTCATAGCGCAGATCTGGGGCCTCATTTATCACCGTGGACACACCTTTTTTACACATTGTTCTCCCATTTTGTGCGTTATGTTAGATTTAGCTGGCCTTGTTAGGACATATCAGACCAAAGTGCTCCCACACAGGGGAAATCCTCCTCTTCCTCACTGGCTCCATCCTATCACCTGTCCTACTCTCCTCAATCTCTCTCCCTAAACTCTCCAAACTATCTCCAAACTATATAAACGCTATCCAAACTCGAGTATCAAACTCTCAAGCGCTCCAAGCTGTGAACTGATGCAGCTCTCCTTCACACACCCACATCTTGAATGGAGCCTGAGGGCTCTACATGGCTGTGAAACATGGGTGTCAAACTCTGGCCCAAAGTGGAATTAGATTTGGCCCGCGAGAAGATGAAAAGAAGTTTGGTTTCATGACACAATATGTTCAAAACAGCCGCATCACAAAGTGAGGCTGTTATATTGTTGCAGCAGAGATCGCAAAATCCACCCGGCCCTTCAATGAGGGAGAGTTTGTGAAAAAAGGGCTCGATGAAAGTTTGTGAGCTGTGTGTCCAGAGAAAAAGCAGGAGGTTTCAAACGTAAGCCTGAGCAGAAACACAGTCGCTGATCGCACATGTGATCTTTACCACCAATCTGTGTGAGCAGCTGATGGAAAAGGGAACAGATTTGGCTGCATTCTCCCCTGATGTTGATGAGAGCAGCAACGCATCTGATACTGCTCAGCTGTCGATCTTCGTCCGTGGAGGGGACTCAAACCTTTGTGGAGGAGCCATTAGGAGTAAAATCAATGCATGGCACAACCACCGGAAAGGAAATCATTGAGGGAGTTTCCAAACGTGTAAGTGACAAACTGGTGGGATTAACCACAGGGAAGATGCAGGATGAGAAGTGTGCAGGTGGGCCGACTGTTTATCACTGCATCACACATCAAGACTCAGTGTGTGGCAACGCCCTCAAGATGGAGCATGTTATGACCACAGTAGCACAAATAGTTCACTTTAGAAGAGCCAAAGGTCTGAACCAGCACCAGTTTCAGTCTTTTCTGGAGGAGCGTGGTTCGGAATACGCAGACGTGCCTTATCACACAGAGGTGAGATGGTTACGCCGAGGAAAAGTGCTCAACAGATCTTTCGAGCAGCGTGAGGAAATGTGTCCGTTTCTGGAAGACGAGGAGGAGGACGCAGCAGAGCTCCGGGATGCAAACTTTCTGTGTGAGTTGTTTTTTCTGAGCGACATGTGGAGCCACCTCGAACCTGAGCCTGCAGCTTGAGGGGCGGGGGCGCATCACCACGGACATGTACGCTGCACTGAGCGCTTTCAAAACTAAACTGTGTCTGTGGCAGAATCACATGATGCAAGGAAACCTTGGCCATTCCCCTGCTGCCAAACCATAAAGACGCAGTTCTCTCTCTCTGGAGCACATCAGAGGAGATCAGTGTGGAGCAAACTCAGCAATAATTACCCATTTTTATTGCTATTCAAAGGCATGGGCTTGAATGGTGGAGTTATTTATTATTGTTCATTTATTTTTACAATTGTTAGCCTGTGCAAAAAAATATTTTGACATTTGAATCAGAAGTCTGCAAATAGAAAAAGGCAAATTATTATTTAATTTTTTTCTGAATAAATAAATGTTCTTTTATTCAATTTTGCACGTCTGTACTATTATTATATATGTTGTGGTAAAACGCGTTGCTTGTTCCATATTCAGTGTCAAAGCAAAACTCGTTTGAGTTCACATTTAAACGTTCACTTGTTCAATGTTGGCCAGCGACTTTATTCAAGTTTCAAATTTAGGATCACTGTATTTGAGTGGGGTCACGGTGGTGTGGTGGTCAGCACTGTCGGGGGGGTTTAAACACAAGAGTGGAAATAACTTCAACTGGGGACAGGTCACGTGAGGGTTACAGATCTGACGTCATAGTTTAGCCCCTCCCCTAAACGAAGCCGCGCCTCATTAAACTAACGGAACAACACGGAAGAACATTTCCTGAAATATGTCCGAGAACTGTAACAACATTTGTGTTTCGAGGTTACTCAGAATAATGGAGCAGAGGAAGACGAAGAACCTCGTCTGTCTTTTCCTTTGCTGGGTCTCGGTGTCAGCACCAGAACATGGTAGGTGATAGATTTGAACATATTTTTACTTTCACTTTTGTAGCATTTTCACGTGGAGAAAACTTGTGGAAAAGCTCGTTTGACCACTTAGCAAGGACGCTTTGTTCAAGCTGGCCTCGTTAGAAGACTTTAAAATATATGTGTGAGATTACGCTCAACAGGGGAAAATAAACAACGAGATAAATAAACAACATTCTTCTTGTGATTGACAACAACTCAGAGGAGGATCTTCATGTGTTTTTATCGCTGATTGTCCCGCCCCCCCAATGGTGATTGGCTCTTTGGTCATGTCAATCATTGGGTGACGCTCCAGACAAACACGTTCAAACACAAGTGAAACCTGCGTGTGTCGACCGTGATAAGGACTCATGAGGACTTTAAAATGTAAAACTTAAAGACTACAAAGGAAGTATGTGTGTGTAAATTCTCCTCATCCAGGTCACGGTAGTTCTGGTAGTTGACTCAGAGCATCTGGACTCGTTGAGACGTTTCGCCTCTCATCCAGCTGATGAAGCCTCTTGGATGAGAGGCCAAGAATTACAAAGGAGCTAGCTCCGTGGTTTTGCCCTCATGGACTCGTTTAACGTCATCAAACAGAACACTAAGCTTTGATTCTGTTTTTTTATTCTATTTCACATTTTCATTTTATTTTATTTATTTATAATATCATGTGCTTTTTGACAAGAATCTCAGTGGAGTTTAACCCTGATTACTAAACAGACCTGCTGTGTTGCCTCTACAAAGCTTTGTCCCCTCATTTTTATGACTCTTGGCCCCCCCAGATTATTTGTTGTTGGCCCCTGTGGCCCCCACCATAAAAGTCCTCTGGACGCGCCCCTGGGACAACTGAGCCGTATTGTTGACGCAGCAGCTCGTTTTAGCGCTGATTAACTTCAACTTTGACCAACGAGTTAGTAGACACCTGTAGCTCCAAAAGAGTGTATTTTAATGTTTGAAGGATGTTCTGGAGAGTCGTAGGAAAATATTCCGTCGCCATGGTTCAAGACTCCAGGTCACGTGATCAAAAGTCCTTCTGAAATGTATCTGGAGTCAATTACTTGTTGAGTAGGCAACTTTATTTATATGTTAGAAACCTGGATCACAGTCCACAGTTTTGAACTGTATTTTGTTTGTTTGTTGCAGGTTCCCATTCTCTTGAGTTCTTATCTACAGGACGTCTTCAGCCTGGAGCTCAGCCTCATTTTGAACAACTAACTGTATTTGATGGAGTTCCAATCTCTCACTGTGACAGAGGGACACTAATCGAACAGTTCAAACCCATCCTGGAATCCCACAACTTAATCACGTCCTGCTGGGCAACATATCTTGATGTTTATGATGGTCTCAAAGAGATTTCTGGACCAACCACCAACCACACACTGTGTAAGTATTTAACATATTTACTTTGTAACATGTTTATTTGGTGAAGATGGACTAAAACTTTAACTAAAAATCCTTGTAGATGTTCAACGGCGGCGTGGCTGCATCACGTCAGCCGAGGGGCTTGATTCAGCTTTTGACATCTGGGCAGTGGACGGAGAGGATTTCATTCAGTTTGATGCTGGAGCTCAGAAATGGAAAGCCCTGTCTTCTTCTGCACAAACAATTAAAGGTTCATGGGATAAGAATGAGGTGCGGAACAATTTCTTTGGTGGTTTCATCAAGGAACGATGTCCACGAATGATCCAACAAATCAAATTAAGAGAAGTGGAACAAAGAACAGGTGAACACACACACACACACACACACACACACACACACACACACACACAACCCTGATGATGAGCTTTTCTCTCTTCCTGCAGATCTCCGTGTATTTGCTGAGCCCGTTAACAGCATCAAGGTATTGCTGGTGTGCCACGTCACCAGTACTGACAGATCAGTGAGCTCAGTGTCTCTGACTGAAGACGGGGCCACCAAGGCAAACTGGATCACTGTAACTGGTCCATTGCCTTCTTGGGATGGAGCAGTGATCCTCAGACTGACAGCTGAGGTCCCCCTGATCTACCCCAACATCTATGGATGTGTTGTAGAAGAGAAAAAGCTCACTGTCATGTGGGGTGAGACCTTTGAATGTTCATAAAGCTGCATCACTGATTACTGAGTCACCACAATACAGGCTGCACAGCATCATCAGTGTGGAACTTTAACTTTGTCTGGGTTCAAGCCTGCAACAACACATTAATAGTTTATTTATTGTCATTATTACTTTGATGAGCATTATCCTGTTTTTCATTGTTCATGTCATATTTTCCTTTTTTTCCAGATGGAAACACCCTTGATGGAACAAACATTCTTCACCGACATGATGATTTGACAATTATGAAAGTTTTAGTCCTCATTCTAATGACTTTTCTTTTACCCTGCATACCACTAATTTTGTTAAATTGTAAGTCTTATTAATTTTATTCTAACATTCAAGTCAGTTCATCATCTGATATTTTAGTATAGTTAATATTTCAATAATAGCGCTCAATGTCTCATGCATCAATTAGTTTCTAGTCACGTACATGTGTCAGCATATTTTAATCGTGCCTCTATTTTATTTCTTTATAGTCTGGAAGTGGAGGAGAAAAATAAATTCTAAACTACCTCAAAAGCCAATAAATGAAGAACAGGGGAGGATGATTTAATCCTCAGAAGATTCAAAGAGAAACAACGTTGATCTTCCAGAATCTCTGCTGTTGAAGGTGCAGCTGTCTAGATGCACATAGACATGAGCAGGGATCAACCAGCATGGATGCTGTAACCTGTGGACCCACTGGCTGTAACTGTGAACACTTTAGCCCTGATTCACTAATCAATGATTCACTACAAGCTCTTTTTAAATCTGAGGTCACTTTTCTTTCTAAAGTGGCTGTAAATATGATACTGGTGTGTCTTATATTTGTTGATGTATTTTTGTGTTTTTACTCGTGTCTCTTGCTTGTTTTGTCACCTTTATTTGTTTCATTGTGAACCCGTTGGTCACATACTTAGATGCTGTGAAGTCTGAGACCAACAAAGATTTGTGTCTGTTAACACAACATAAGAGCAGCACACTGCTGTTCACAGAGTTTATGATAACTTTATTTCTGCCTTTAGTGGTTTAAGTAACGTCCCTGTGGGGACTCTCAGATCCAGAACTCAAGAACTCAACTTGTTGAATAGTGTTTGTAAAAGAACCTGTCAAAATCGATGTGGAAACTTGGAACGATTTTCTATTTTTACTGTATTAAAAGAGTGTTTTTGATTATGAGCCTGTCTGGGTCATATTTGAAAAACAGGATTGTCATTTACTCCTGTTTATGAGGAAGCTTTAGGTTATTTACATAACCCCAGTTTTCTTTTATAATATTTGTCTCACTATGGGACACATGGCTCCTGGTGGCCCTCACAAGCATTAATCTCATTATGCCAATCCCCACAAATGTCCTGAAGGGACACTCCCATAAATAAGGCCCAGGATGCAGCCAAGCCCCGAGTCGAGTGCGCTCGCAGACCCTCAGGTGGTCGCAGGTCTTGACTCGAGTAAGCCAAAGCAATCGCCTCCACCATCCAGTGAGACAGGCGTTGCTTCATAACTGGTTTTGCCTTATGCCGGTTGGCCCAGAAGATGAACAGCTGATCGCTCCTCCTGCAGCCCCGTGTCCTCCATATAAGTGCGCACCGCATGAACAGGACATAGGTCAAGTGATCGCTGCTCCACAGGGGAAGCACCAAAAGCCACTAGGTCGATAGGAGAACATGAACCCACCACTTTGGGCACAAATGCCGGGTTGGGATTCAAAGTTATCCTAACATCCCCCGGAAAAAGCTGAGCACATGACGGGTGCACCGACAGTGCATGGATGTTACTAACCCACTTCACCAAAGCCAAGGCCAGTAACAACACCGTCTTGAGAGACACAAATTTCAAACCCGTGCTCTCCATTGGCTCAAAAGGAGAACATCCCTCCATAACCACAGCCAGATCCCACAGAGGAATCAGCGGTCTGGATACAGGGAGAAACCTCTGCGTGCCCTTCATAAAGCGGCACACCAGCGGATGCTGGCTCGCCGTCTGCTTTCCAAACCGGACGTGACTGCCAGCGATAGCTAGCACGTACACAAAAAGTGTACGTGCTACACAAAAAGTGTACGTGCTAGCTATCGATTGTGGAAAAGGCTCTTCGCTTGTCAATCAAGTCCGGAAAAAATGACAGAATCGCTCCCAGCACAGGAATGTGGCCGCTACAAAGACACCATTCCTCGAACACTTTCCACTTGCGGTCATACAAAGACCTAGTAGAGGAAGCTCGGGCACTTTGTATGGTGAAAATCACCCGCTGTGAGAGTCCCACAGCAGACAGATTAAGCCACTCGGGGGCCAAGCCCACAGCGCCAGGCGTTCTGGGTGAGGGTGGAAGACCGTCGCCTTCCCCTGTGACAGCAGGTCCCTGCGTAGCGGGAGCTGCCAGGGCTGGCCCTGCAACAACTAATATATCTCCACCAGCCAATGCATCGCAGGCCAGTGCGGGGCTATCAGTATCAGGCCATGGCCGTGCTCCCTTCCTCTGGACAGAGTGGGGGCAACCAGGTCCGCGCCAGTGTTCAGGACTCCCGGCACATGCGTCGCTCTCAGGGAGAGGAGACGGCTGCCGCGCCACAGGATCAGTCTGTGTGCCAACATGTGCGTCCGGCGGGAGCGTAGACCCCCCTGACAGTTGACGTATGCCACCGACGTGCTGTCCATCGTAACCAGGACATGATGACCCATGAGGGACGGAAGGAAATGTCTCAGGCTGAGAAGCACCGCTGAAAGTTCCAAGAAATTTATGTGAGTGCGCCGGAGTGCCATACTCCGAACGCCTCTCACCGACCAGCCCGGGTGGAAGCGCTCGAGGCATGACCTGAAAGCTTCGACCCGTTCTGCAGAGAGGCGCGCCGTGAAAGTCACCGAGTCCAGGGATAATCCCAGAAAGATTATGCCCTGTGTAGGGGACTGCACGCTCTTCTCTACATTCACCACAAAACCCAGGTAGAGCAGGTGCCGCAAGAGGACGCGTGTGTGCACCTTTGCTTCCTGGTCCGATTGTGCCAGCAGCAGCCAATCGTCCAGGTACGTGGCCAGGTGGATGTCCTGCCGCCTGAGTGGGGCTATTGCTGCCTTCAAGCATCGTACAAACACCCTAGGGTCAGAGACAGGTCCAAGGGGAGCATGCAATACTCGTAGCAGATTCCCCAGAAAGCAAACCTTCTGTGGGGTGGGTAGATGAAAATGTGGAAATTAGCGTCCTTTAAATGGACAAAAGGGAACCAGTTCTGTTGCACAAGGCGCAGTAAGGATGCGTGTGTGTGAGCATCCTGAACTTGTATTTCCTGAGAAATTTGTTCAGAGCAGGCAGATCCAGGATTGGGCGAATCGGTTTTCGCCCAATCGTAGTTTCCCGCCGGGGAAGGACAGCGGGCGTCGCCACCGTGCTGTTTATAAGGATGGTTTCGGCTTTTATTTGCTGCGCCCTTGAGACCTGGTCTGGACGTGACAGCGGAACACTGTTTAAAACCTGGGTGTGTGCACGCTTAGGGACATGAAAGAGGGGCAACTGCTGAACCCTCCGTCAACTGTCCATCCCTCCCCTCTCGTTCTGGCACAGTCCGTGGCAGCCGGGGGGTGGGGGCGTGGGAGACCCAAGGGAGCACGTTCAGAAGCCGAACAGGTGGAGCTGGAGAAAGGGGAACGTCCAGCTGCATCACCAGAGAAAGGGGAGTTTGTCAGACTGCCCGCTTCTTCTTCCTGGCCTGGAAAGTTGCAGCTTGCGCCGGAAGTGCTGGTGGAGTTGCATCCGTGGCCGAGGGTTTTCTGGACCATCCGGACGAGGTGGGAGGGGCAGGTGGAAGTTTCGGTATTTTGAACCATGACACCTGAGTAGCAGCAGGCGTAAAAGCCTTCCGCTGCACAGGAGGAGATGGACCATGGGTTTTACGAGGGAGGCAGAGCTGGAGCGCTTCACCCTCCTTCTTGGCTTCACAGCGCTGCTGCATAGAGACAAGTGCGGAGCTGTTCTGCATTCCCATGTGCTGGTGTGCAGGCAGGGGGTGGAGTCCGGGAGGTTAGCTGGTGTGATAACTCAGACAGCGAGATTAGCTGATGTGCTAACTCGTGTTTCTCTACCAACCGTGGTGGGGCGTGGAACTTAGTGTTTAACTCAGCGTGGAGGGCCAAGAAAACACTAAGGAACGAAACTGTGCGTAAGCGCATCCAAGGCCAGGTAGTGCCCGGCAACTGAATCTAAATGTCTGTGGACAATTAAGCTAGCTGGCCTAGGACGCAGATATGCTTCGATTGAGAATAGGTGCTTATCTTGAATGAGGCGGTGCCATCCGCGCGGACTATTTAAGGTAGGTGGCACTACCTGCCATGGACAGATACATTCACCAGCCAATCAGGATTGGCGTAATGAGACTAACGCTTCTGAGGGCCACCAGGAGGCATGTATCCCATAGTGAGACATTGAGCGAAATATTGTGAAAGAGAACATTTGATTAGATGCAGTTTTCAGGTTGTGGGTTCAATCCTCAGGGCCTTTATCTGAGGTTATCTCTCAGCCTGAGAGATAGAGCGAGAAGCTCAGACATCCTGGAGGAGCTCGGAGTAGAACCGCTGCTTCTCCACATCAAGAGGAGCCAGTTGGGGTGGCTCAAGCATCTGGCAAGGATGCCTTCCGGACGCCTCCCTTTAGAGGTCTTCCAGATATGTCCCACTGGGAGGAGGCCCCGTGGCCGGCCCAGGACTAGGTGGAGGGATTACATCTCTTGCCTGGCTTGGAAGCGGCTGGGGCTCCCCCCAGAGGAGCTGATGAAAGTGGAGAGGGACAGGGAGGGAGCGGGCCATCTGGCCATCCCTCCTGAAGCTGCTGCCCCCTCGACCCGGATAAGTGGGAGAAGACGACATGAGACGAGACGCAACTCTGTCCACGGGGGAGGAGGTTCCCTTTGGAATTGTGCCTGTTTGAGCAGAAGGATTCCCACCTCTGAGCAGCAGACTGGGATGAAAACAGGGTTCAAGTCCTTTCCAAAGCCCTCTGTGGAGCTGCTCTTCTTGAATCTGTGAAGTGCAGGGCTGACTGTGGGAGCCGTGTGTTAGCCATCATAAAGATCAGAAACATCAAGTCCACCTCTGACGGGCTACAAACACGACTGAAGGGATTGCTGAATGTAGACGCCTCAAATGTGTCCCCAGTGCCCCAGTGTGCTCTAAAATGCTTTTCTAACCACATTAAACAGTCTGAAAGTATTGACTCACTCACCGACCGTGTTGTAGTTTCCCTCTCTGACCACCAGAGGGACACCAACGCAACTCTGTTCGACATTGAAGAAAGTTTTTAGAACAATAAAGGTGGAATCTTTCCCTCTTTTCTGTTGAAACACGACTGAACTGTGTAAATAGTTTTACTAATGATGCATCAGTGACGGCTTCCAGAATAAATCATCAAATCAACTAAGTCTGCAGGGGATAAACTGGTGGGATCAACCACAGATGGTGACCAGCGATGTGTGGTAAAAAGAGGGGATCGTTTCTGGAAGACGAGGAGGAGGACGCAGCAGAGCTCCGGGATGCAAACTTTCTGTGTGAGTTGTTTTTTCTGAGCGACATGTGGAGCCACCTCGAACCTGAGCCTGCAGCTTGAGGGGCGGGGGCGCATCACCACGGACATGTACGCTGCACTGAGCGCTTTCAAAACTAAACTGTGTCTGTGGCAGAATCACATGATGCAAGGAAACCTTGGCCATTCCCCTGCTGCCAAACCATAAAGACGCAGTTCTCTACCGCCCTGTTCCCATGCACACAGTTTTGGTGCACTCCCTTCACAGCTGATGTGGAACACGCACCAACCAACCTCCAGATGGAGCTGAGTCAACTCCAGTGTCATGACACGCTGAAGTCCAAGTGTGATGCTGTGGGCGCCGCACAGTTTCCACAGTTCATCCCTGACACGAGGCCTCAGCTCCACATCCGAGCTGCTCACATGCTCTCCACGTTCGGCAGCACTTATCTGTGTGAGCAACGTTTCTCCTGGATGAAGGTGACCAAAACATCTCACAGGAGACGTCTGAGCGACCAACACCTTCACTCCATACGGAGGATTTGCTCAGCTCAGAGCCGGAGCCCAGACCTTGATAGACCAGCGTCCAAGAACAGATGCCAGGTGTCTGGCTGGAGCACGTCAGAGGAGATCAGTGTGGAGCAAACTCAGCAATAATTACCCATTTTTATTGCTATTCAAAGGCATGGGCTTGAATGGTGGAGTCATTTATTATTGTTCATTTATTTTTACAATTATTAGCCTGTGCAAAAAAATATTTTGACATTTGAATCAGAAGTCTGCAAATAGAAAAAGGCAAATTATTTTTATTTATTTTTTTTCTGAATAAATAAATGTTCTTTTATTCAATTTTGCACGTCTGTACTATTATTATATATGTTGTGGTAAAACGCGTTGCTTGTTCCATATTCAGTGTCAAAGCAAAACTCGTTTGAGTTCACATTTAAACGTTCACTTGTTCAATGTTGGCCAGCGACTTTATTCAAGTTTCAAATTTAGGATCACTGTATTTGAGTGGGGTCACGGTGGTGTGGTGGTCAGCACTGTCGGGGGGGTTTAAACACAAGAGTGGAAATAACTCCAACTGGGGGCAGGTCACGTGAGGCTCACAGATCTGACGTCATAGTTTAGCTCCTCCCCTAAACGAAGCCGCGCCTCATTAAACTAACGCAACAACACGGAAGAACATTTCATGAAATATGTCCGAGAACTGTAACAACATTTGTGTTTCGAGGTTACTCAGAATAATGGAGCAGAGGAAGACGAAGAACCTCGTCTGTCTTTTCCTTTACTGGGTCTCGGTGTCAGCAGCAGAACAGAATGGTAGGTGATAGATTTGAACATATTTTTACTTTCACTTTTGCAGCATTTTCACTTGGAGAAAACTTGTGGAAAAGCTCGTTTTGACCACTTAGCAAGGACGCTTTGTTCAAGCTGGCCTCGTTAGAAGACTTTAAAATATATGTGTGAGATTACGCTCAACAGTGGAAAATAAACAACGAGATACATAAACAACATTCGTCACGTGATTTACAAGAACTCGGAGGAGGATCTTCATGTGTTTTTAGCGTTGATTGTCCCGCCCCCCAATGGTGATTGGCTCGTTGGTCATGTCAATCATTGGGTGACGCTCCAGACAAACACGTTCAAACACAAGTGAAACCTGCGTGTGTCGACCGTGATAAGGACTCATAAGGACTTTAAAATGTAGAACTTAAAGACTACAAAGGAAGTATGTGTGTGTAAATTCTCCTCATCCAGGTCACGGGAGTTCTGGTAGTTGACTCAGAGCATCTGGACTCGTTGAGACGTTTCGCCTCTCATCCAGCTGATGAAGCTCTTGGATGAGAGGCCAAGAATTACAAAGGAGCTAGCTCCGTGGTTTTGCCCTCATGGACTCGTTTAACGTCATCAAACAGAACACTAAGCTTTGATTCTGTTTTTTTATTCTATTTCACATTTTCATTTTATTTTATTTACTTATAATATCATGTGCTTTTTGACAAGAATCTCAGTGGAGTTTAACCCTGATTATTAAACAGACCTGCTGTGTTGACTCTACAAAGCTTTGTCCCCTCATTTTTATGACTCTTGGCCCCCCCAGATTATTTGTTGTTGGCCCCTGTGGCCCCCACCATAAAAAGTCCTCTGGACGCGCCCCTGGGACAACTGAGCCGTATTGTTGACGCAGCAGCTCGTTTTAGCGCTGATTAACTTCAACTTTGACCAACGAGTTAGTAGACACCTGTAGCTCCAAAAGAGTGTATTTTAATGTTTGAAGGATGTTCTGGAGAGTTGTAGGAAAATATTCCGTCGCCATGGTTCGAGACTCCAGGTCACGTGATCAAAAGTCCTTCTGAAATGTATCTGGAGTCAATTACTTGTTGAGTAGGCAACTTTATTTATATGTTAGAAACCTGGATCACAGTCCACAGTTTTGAACTGTATTTTGTTTGTTTGTTGCAGGTTCCCATTCTCTTGAGTTCTTATCAACAGGACGTCTTCAGCCTGGAGCTCAGCCTCATTTTGAACAACTAACTGTATTTGATGGAGTCCCAATCTCTCACTGTGACAGAGGGACACTAAAACAACAGTTCAAACCCATCCTGGAATCCCACAACTTAACAGAGGACTGTGAGGCAGCATTTTCTGATGTTTATGATGGTCGCAAAGAGATTTCTGGACCAACCACCAACCACACACTGTGTAAGTATTTAACATATTTACTTTGTAACATGTTTATTTGGTGAAGATGAACTAAAACTTTAACTAAAAATCCTTGTAGATGTTCAACGGCGGCGTGGCTGCATCACGTCAGCCGAGGGGCTTGATTCAGCTTTTGACATCTGGGCAGTGAACGGAGAGGATTTCATTCAGTTTGATGCTGGAGCTCAGAAATGGAAAGCCCTGTCTTCTTCTGCACAAACAATTAAAGGTTCATGGGATGATTATGAGCTGCGGAATGATGTCTTTGGTCATTTCATCAAGGAACGATGTCCACGAATGATCCAACAAATCAAATTAAGAGAAGTGGAACAAAGAACAGGTGAACACACACACACGCACACACACACACACAACCCTGATGATGAGCTTTTCTCTCTTCCTGCAGATCTCCGTGTATTTGCTGAGCCCGTTAACAGCATCAAAGTATTGCTGGTGTGCCATGTCACCAGTACTGACAGATCAGTGAGCTCAGTGTCTCTGACTGAAGACGGGGCCAACAAGGCAAACTGGATCAATGTAACTGGTCCATTGCCTTCTGGGGATGGAGCAGTGATCCTCAGACTGACAGCTGAGGTCCCCCTGATCTACCGCAACATCTATGGATGTGTTGTAGAAGAGAAAAAGCTCACTGTCATGTGGGGTGAGACCTTTGAATGTTCATAAAGCTGCATCACTGATTACTGAGTCACCACAATACAGGCTGCACAGCATCATCAGTGTGGAACTTTAACTTTGTCTGGGTTCAAGCCTGCAACAACACATTAATAGTTTATTTATTGTCATTATTACTTTGATGAGCATTATCCTGTTTTTCATTGTTCATGTCATATTTCCTTTTTTCCAGATGGAAACACCCTTGATGGAACAACCATTCTTCACCGACATGATGATTTGATAACTATGGAAGTTTTAGTCCCCATTACATTTAAAGTTTTAGTTTTAACCTGCATACTACTGATTTTTTTCAAATGTAAGTCTCATTCATTTTATTATAACATTCAAGTCTATTTATCAATAATAGCTTTTTAATGATCAGATCGATGAGTTTCTAGTCACGTACATCTGTCAGCATATTTTAATCGTGCCTCTATTTTATTTTTTTATAGTCTGGAAGTGGAGGAGAAAGTCTTCAAGAGACCAAAGAATAAATTCTAAACTACCTCAAGAGTCAATAAATGACGAACTGGGGAGGATGGTTTTATCCTCAGAAGATTCAAAGAGAAACAACGTTGATCTTCCAGAATCTTCTGCTGGTGAAGGTGCAGCTGTCTAGATGCACATAGACCTGAGCAGGGATCAACCAGCATGGATGCTGTAACCTGTGGACCCACTGACTGTAACTATGAACACTTTAGCCCTGATTCACTAATCAATGATTCACTACAAGCTCTTTTTAAATCTGAGGTCACTTTTCTTTCTAAACTGTAAATATGATACTGGTGTGTCTTATATTTGTTGATGTATTTTTGTGTTTTTACTCGTGTCTCTTGCTTGTTTTGTCACCTTTATTTGTTTCATTGTGAACCCGTTGGTCACATATTTACATGTTGTGAAGTCAGAGACCAACAAAGATTTGTGTCTGTTAACACAACATAAGAGCAGCACACTGCTGTTCACAGAGTTTATGATAACTTTATTTCTGCCTTTAATGGTTTAAGTCACGCCCCTGTGGGGACTCTCAGATCCAGAACTCAAGAACTCAACTTGTTGTATAGTGTTTGTAAAAGAACCTGTCAAAATCGATGTGGAAACTTGGAACGATTTTCTCTTTTTCCTGTATTAAAAGAGTGTTTTTGATTGTGAGCCTGTCTGGGTCATATTTGAAGAACAGGATTGTCATTTACTCCAGTTTATGAGGAAACGTTTGATTAGGTGCAGTTTTTAGCAGAGTCTCCTCACAGCAACAAGGTTGTGGGTTCAATCCCCAGGGCCTTTACCTGTGCAGAGGTTGTGTGTTCTCCCCGTGTCTCTGGGGCTGCTCCCACTTCCTCCCACAGTCCAACAACATGCATGAGAGGCCTGTCTGAATCTCTTTGACCTGTTGACCTCTGACCCTGCCTCATTTTTATCCAGGCAGTGGAACCATTACGCTGACCAGACCCCCCCTTCTAACTCCTGCTGCCCGCTGAGGCCGGCTCTATGCAGGGGCCAGAGGGGGCAGCGCCCCCCCAATAAATGTCTTGCCCCCCCAATCAAAATTTGAACTTTAAAAGTTGACAAAATGATCTGCAGTAGCTGGAAAATCTGCTGAAAAAGGGACACAAACACAATACAGTGTAACACTGTGTGTATTAACAGCTGGAGCTTGTGGGGCAGGTTGAGCACTACCGACTAGATATAGTCGGCCTCACCTCCACACACAGCGTCGGCTCGGGAACCCAAGTCCTTGACGGGGGTTGGACACTCTCCTACGCTGGAGTTGCACAGGGTGAGAGACGAAGAGCTGGCATGGGGCTTTTGCTTGCCCCTTGGCTCTCTAGTTTGACTAGGGGTTCTCTCGGTCGAGTGAAATTGTTGCTTCCCTGCGCCTTCGGGTCGGGGAACGTGTTCTGATGGTGGCTTGTGCTTATGCACTGAAGAGTTCAAAGTACCCGTCCTTTTTGGAGGACCTAGGACGGACGCTGGACAGTGTCTCAACTGGGGACTCCATCGTTTTGCAGGGAGACGGCAGGCAGATCGTCAGCAGTGATGGGCGCTTAACCGATCTGTGGTGTAGAAGGAGCTGAGCCAAAAGGCGAAGCTCTTAATTTACCGGTCGATCTAAGTCCCAATCCTCACCTATGGCCATCAACATTGGGGGATGACTGAAAGAACGAGATCGCAGATACAAGCGGCCGAAATGAGTTTCCTCCGCAGGGTGGCCGGGCTCAGCCTGAGAGATAGAGCGAGAAGCTCAGACATCCTGGAGGAGCTCGGGGTAGAACCGCTGCTTCTCCACATCGAGAGGAGCCAGTTGGGGTGGCTCGAGCATCTGGCAAGGATGCCTTCCGGACGCCTCCCTTTAGAGGTCTTCCAGATATGTCCCACTGGGAGGAGGCCCCGTGGCTGGCCCAGGACTAGGTGGAGGGATTACATCTCTTGCCTGGCTTGGAAGCGGCTGGGGCTCCCCCCAGAGGAGCTGATGAAAGTGGAGAGGGACAGGGAGGGAGCGGGCCATCTGGCCATCCCTCCTGAAGCTGCTGCCCCCTCGACCCGGATAAGTGGGAGAAGACGACATGAGACGAGACGCAACTCTGTCCACGGGGGAGGAGGTTCCCTTTGGAATTGTGCCTGTTTGAGCAGAAGGATTCCCACCTCTGAGCAGCAGACTGGGATGAAAACAGGGTTCAAGTCCTTTCCAAAGCCCTCTGTGGAGCTGCTCTTCTTGAATCTGTGAAGTGCAGGGCTGACTGTGGGAGCCGTGTGTTAGCCATCATAAAGATCAGAAACATCAAGTCCACCTCTGACGGGCTACAAACACCACTGAAGGGATTGCTGAATGTAGACGCCTCAAATGTGTCCCCAGTGCCCCAGTGTGCTCTAAAATGCTTTTCTAACCACATTAAACAGTCTGAAAGTGTTGACTCACTCACCGACCGTGTTGTAGTTTCCCTCTCTGACCACCAGAGGGACACCAACGCAACTCTGTTCGACATTACCACGCCCCCCGCTTCAGGGGCGGGGGACGCTTTTAAAACTAAACTGTGTCTGTGGCAGAATCACATGATGCAAGTGTGGCAGCCGAAGGGGGCGGGGGATGAAGAAAGTACCAGATTGGACTCAACCGGTCTAAAGTCCTGAGCTCAATTTGGTGGGTTAAAGAGGAGTTGGGATGGATAAACCCACAACGCCACCCCAGGAATTCCACCTGGAGAATGAATGAGTGAGCGCACAAGTACGTGGCTAATGAAGGCTTGAGACGGGTCCAGTATATACAAAGAAAACACTTTATTTGCACAAGGAAAACTTTTTCTTTTCTGGCACAACAATGATAAAATGGAAGCTACGTAGCTCAACTTTAATTAAAATACCCCTCCCACTAAGATAACTAAAACTCCCAAACAACATGTAAACCACCCCAAATCAAACCTCCCAGACCACAAATCCCACCCGACTAAAGACTAACCCTCTCTAAAACAATCCAATTGGGCGGGCGGACAGAAACAGATTAAACACCAAACGACATGCAAAACAAACCAAATAAATAAATAAATACACTGCACTCAGCACAGAGCATGCAAGAACTACACAGCAAGCAAGTGCAGTGACTAAAGCCAAATAAGCACACAGACGGAAACAAATGGTTAATCGCAAAGAAATCCACACTATTAATGTTAAATAAGGCACACAGACACAAGAGAAGGACAGGCACAGTTAAAAGAGAAAATAAGTATCAAAACAAAATGAATCTGCCCCCCCCAAATCCCACAATAATCCCCCACACCCCCTCGGGTGTGATGCGTGTAGCGCCACCAGAAGGGTGGTGTGGGTACGACAGTGATTACGGCAAAGACAATCGAGGCAAAACAGCAGCGGACCGAACAACCGCGGCCCGTCTAGGTGTCGTTTACGGGACACCCGACTCTGGTGCTGCAGGAGAAAGAGTTAATAAGGCGGAAGCACCACCTCCATTGGTCGTGCTGCCACATACCTGCGATGGGGCCTCGCCATGAGCGTCTCGGAGCGGGCGATGTAGCAGCGCAGCGAGCCGGCCCCAGCGTACGGGGAAATTGTTCCCGGTGAGGGGAAGACGCGCTCTAAGTGCTGAAAGGAAACGCAATGGGACAAGCAACCTTCATGCACATAGCGGAGACGGGTCACACTTACCCTGCGAGACGCGCCTGCTGAGCACCAAGCGGTGAGGCGACTGGGTCGAGTAGCCCGGCGAGAGTGAAAGCGTCCGGGAGTTACGCAGCAGAGAGACTCTCACCGCCCGGTGTGTGCGTCAAACAGCGCGATCAGGGGTGAGCGGAGTGACCGGAGGCCAGACAGCGTGCTACAACACACCCGAGGAACATGCCGATGGGGAACCCGGGGGTCAAACTCTGGCCCAAAGTGGAATTAGATTTGGCCCGCGAGGAGACGAAAAGAAGTTTGGTTTCATGACACAATATGTTCAAAACAGCACTATTCAGTGTCAAAGCAAAACTCGTTTGAGTTCACATTTAAACGTTCACTTGTTCAATGTCGGCCAGCGACTTTATTCAAGTTTCAAATTTAGGATCACTGTATTTGAGTGGGGTCACGGTGGTGTGGTGGTCAGCACTGTCGGGGGGGTTTAAACACGAGAGTGGAAATAACTCCAACTGGGGACAGGTCACGTGAGGCTCACAGATCTGACGTCATCGTTTAGCCCCTCCCCTAAACGAAGCCGCGCCTCATTAAACTAACGCAACAAGACGGAAGAACATTTCCTGAAATATGTCCGAGAACTGTAACAACATTTGTGTTTCGAGGTTACTCAGAATAATGGAGCAGAGGAAGACGAAGAACCTCGTCTGTCTTTTCCTTTACTGGGTCTCGGTGTCAGCAGCAGAACATGGTAGGTGATAGATTTGAACATATTTTTACTTTTGTAGCATTTTCACGTGGAGAAAAGCTCGTTTGACCACTTAGCAAGGACGCTTTGTTCAAGCTGGCCTCGTTCGAAGACTTTAAAATATATGTGTGAGATTACGCTCAACAGTGGAAAATAAACGACGACATAAATAAACAACGTTTTTCATATGAATGAGAAGAACTCAGAGGAGGATCTTCATGTTTTCTTAGCGCTGATTGTGACGGTTGATAGAGTGTGGTTGATTGGGAATAAAGAGTCCAGTCTACACGCCCAGTCTAGTCTCCGTCCGATTTATTAAAGCACTTCAATATATCACAGAAACCTGCGTGTGTCGACCGTGATAAGGACTCATGAGGACTTTAAAATGTAAAACTTAAAGACTACAAAGGAAGTATGTGTGTAAATTCTCCTCATCCAGGTCCCGGTAGTTCTGGTAGTTGACTCAGAGCATCTGGACTCGTTGAGACGTTTCGCCTCTCATCCAGCTGATGAAGCCTCTTGGATGAGAGGCCAAGAATTACAAAGGAGCTAGCTCCGTGGTTTTGCCCTCATGGACTCGTTTAACGTCATCAAACAGAACACTAAGCTTTGATTCTGTTTTTTTATTCTATTTCACATTTTCATTTTATTTTATTTATTTATAATATCATGTGCTTTTTGACAAGAATCTCAGTGGAGTTTAACCCTGATTACTAAACAGACCTGCTGTGTTGACTCTACAAAGCTTTGTCCCCTCATTTTTATGACTCTTGGCCCCCCCAGATTATTTGTTGTTGGCCCCTGTGGCCCCCACCATAAAAAGTCCTCTGGACGCGCCCCTGGGACAACTGAGCCGTATTGTTGACGCAGCAGCTCGTTTTAGCGCTGATTAACTTCAACTTTGACCAACGAGTTAGTAGACACCTGTAGCTCCAAAAGAGTGTATTTTAATGTTTGAAGGATGTTCTGGAGAGTCGTAGGAAAATATTCCGTCGCCATGGTTCGAGACTCCAGGTCACGTGATCAAAAGTCCTTCTGAAATGTATCTGGAGTCAATTACTTGTTGAGTAGGCAACTTTATTTATATGTTAGAAACCTGGATCACAGTCCACAGTTTTGAACTGTATTTTGTTTGTTTGTTGCAGGTTCCCATTCTCTTGAGTTCTTATCTACAGGACGTCTTCAGCCTGGAGCTCAGCCTCATTTTGAACAACTAACTGTATTTGATGGAGTTCCAATCTCTCACTGTGACAGAGGGACACTAAAAGAACAGTTCAAACCCATCCTGGAATCCCACAACTTAAGAGAGGACTGTGAGGCAGCATTTTTTGATGTTTATGATGTTCTCAAAGAGATTTCTGGACCAACCACCAACCACACACTGTGTAAGTATTTAACATATTTACTTTGTAACATGTTTATTTGGTGAAGATGAACTAAAACTTTAACTAAAAATCCTTGTAGATGTTCAACGGCGGCGTGGCTGCATCACGTCAGCCGAGGGGCTTGATTCAGCTTTTGACATCTGGGCAGTGGACGGAGAGGATTTCATTCAGTTTGATGCTGGAGCTCAGAAATGGAAAGCCCTGTCTTCTTCTGCACAAACAATTAAAGGTTCATGGGATGAGAATGAGGTGCGGAATGATGTCTTTGGTCATTTCATCAAGGAACGATGTCCACAAATGATCCAACAAATCAAATTAAGAGAAGTGGAACAAAGAACAGGTGAACACACACACACACACACACACACACACACACACACACACACACACACACACACACACACACACACACACACAGACAACCCTAATGATGAGCTTTTCTCTCTTCCTGCAGATCTCCGTGTATTTGCTGAGCCCGTTAACAGCATCAAAGTATTGCTGGTGTGCCACGTCACCAGTACTGACAGATCAGTGAGCTCAGTGTCTCTGACTGAAGACGGGGCCACCAAGGCAAACTGGATCACTGTAACTGGTCCATTGCCTTCTGGGGATGGAGCAGTGATCCTCAGACTGACAGCTGAGGTCCCCCTGATCTACCCCAACATCTATGGATGTGTTGTAGAAGAGAAAAAGCTCACTGTCATGTGGGGTGAGACCTTTGAATGTTCATAAAGCTGCATCACTGATTACTGAGTCACCACAATACAGGCTGCACAGCATCATCAGTGTGGAACTTTAACTTTGTCTGGGTTCAAGCCTGCAACAACACATTAATAGTTTATTTATTGTCATTATTACTTTGATGAGCATTATCCTGTTTTTCATTGTTCATGTCATATTTCCTTTTTTCCAGATGGAAACACCCTTAATGGAACAACCATTCTTCACCCACATGATTGTTTGATAATTATGGGAGGAATTTTTTTTCTTTTAATGGTAAGTCTCATTTACCTTATTGTAACATTCAAGTCAGTTTATCATCTGATATTTTAGTATAGTTAATATTTCAATAATAGTCTTTTAATGATCAGATCAATTAGTTTCTAGTCACGTACATCTGTCAGCATATTTTAATTGTGCCTCTATTTTATTTTTTTATAGTCTTGAGGCGGATGAGAAAGTCTTCAAGATACTGAAGAATACATTCTAAACTACCTCAAGAGTCAATAAATGAAGAACTGAGGATGATTGTTTAATCCTCAGAAGATTCAAAGAGAAACAACGTTGATCTTCCAGAAACTGTGTCTGTGGCAGAATCACATGATGCAAGTGTGGCAGCCAAAGGGGGCGGGGGATGAAGAAAGTACCAGATTGGACTCAACCGGTCTAAAGTCCTGAGCTCAATTTGGTGGGTTAAAGAGGAGTTGGGATAAACCTACAACGCCACCCCAGGAATTCCACCTGGAGAATGAATGAGTGAGCGCACAAGTACGTGGCTAATGAAGGCTTGAGACGGGTCCAGTATATACAAAGAAAACACTTTATTTGCACAAGGAAAACTTTTTCTTTTCTGGCGCAACAACGATAAAATGGAAGCTACGTAGCTCAACTTTAATTAAAATACCCCTCCCACTAAGATAACTAAAACTCCCAAACCAACATGTAAACCACCCAAAATCAAACCTCCCAGACCACAAACAAGTATCCCACCCGAATACAAATTAACCCTTTCCAGGACAATAAACCCAATTGGGCGGGCGGACAGAAACAGATTAAACACCAAACGACATGCAAAACAAACCAAAGAAATAAATAAATACACTGCACTCAGCACAGAGCATGCAAGAACTACACAGCAAGCAAGTGCAGTGACTAAAGCCAAATAAGCACA
Organism: Lagocephalus sceleratus; assembly: GCA_911728415.1. NCBI lineage: Eukaryota > Metazoa > Chordata > Actinopteri > Tetraodontiformes > Tetraodontidae > Lagocephalus > Lagocephalus sceleratus. The sequence goes on along the minus strand of CAJVRN010000090.1, from coordinate 1,354,819 downwards.
CAAAACACACAGACGGAAACAAATGGAGGCCAGACAGCGTGCTACAACCCACCCGAGGAACGGGCCGATGGGGAATCGCTTCCTGCTGTGACAGACCGGATGTGGCAACCCGGCGAAGACAGCGCACCCGGAAGTTACGCAGCAGGAGGTAGTGATGGGACGATGATACCTCAAGGAGTGTATTGACACACTATGCAAACTGTGTCAGCACTGTATTGATACTGTGTTGGTCACCCAATAGTGACCCCCTCAGGAGTTATAAAATCATTGCAGGCAAAGAAATTCCTTGTTTGTGTAAATGCTAAACTGAGTTGGAATGTAATTTAAGTTATAATTTTGAACTTATGTAGACATTTTTTGTTAACTGTTAAATCATATGAAATAAAAGACAAAAAAGTGAATCGTTTATGAATTTTTATTGAGGAACAAGAGTTTTTGGAGTGTCTTTGCTCCAAGGCGATTTCTCCTCTTAGACACCAGCTCCCCAGCCTTAGAAAATACTCTTTCACATGGTACAGATGAGGATGGCGAGCAGAGAGTTTTGAGTGCAAGTTGATGTAGATGTGGATATGTTTTCTTGTTCAATTTCCAATATTGTAAAGGGTCTTGGTTTCTAGGTATGTTTGCTTCTGAGAGGTAGCGTTGGACTTCAATGATGGAGTCAGCTGTTGCATTTGACGTCTTCTGGGTCTCTGCAACCTCCATATCAAGTGTCTCCCAGAGATTGTGCCCTAAAAAATAGTTCATCATTAGTATATGACAAAGTGCCACAGAAAAATACGAATAAACCCAGAGAAATGTGTTTTCACACCTGAACTGGGGCCTGACCCATGTGAAGAGCCTACAGGCTCTTGGCTTTCTGCATTTCTTCTGCACACTCCAACTGCAGTCTCTTCACCGCTTCACCTGCCTTTTGTTGACTAACAAATCCAATTTTTTTTAAATCGGGGATCTAACACTGTCGCCAGGGTCATGACACTGAGCGATTCCATGCTGCAAATAGCATCAGTTAACCGCTTCCTCAGATTTTCAGCCAGTTGTTTAGCAGCTGCTTTTGTCACTGTTGTGGCCTGACGTTGAAGCTCAATGTGGATCATTCTCATTAAGGGAATGACCTTCAACCCAGAGACCCTTTTTTCCTCAGACAGTCGTCTTGTGGCTTGGTCAAAAGGAGCAAGAACCCTGAGCATCTCTTCAACGATCTGGCATTCCTCTGGAGTCAGTGGAGTGATGTCCGTTTTTAATGAGGCCAATGACACCCAGACTGCCTCCTTCTGCTCAGTCATTCTTTGGAACATTTGGTAGGTGCTGTTCCATCGTGTTGGCACCTCGTTCATTAATTTATGGACCGGTGTTCCCAGCTGTTGCTGTATTTGAGTGAGCTTCTCTTTAGCAGTCACGCTCGATCGAAAGTATGTCACAATGTGTCGTGTTTTGTTACGTATATCTGTTATTGGTGGGATTTGATCACATGATTTCCTCTTAAATTAAATTCATGGAATGAGCTATACAAATGGTATGCTGTATTTGCAGCATCCGAGCACATGAAATCATGTTTGCTGCTGCATCAGTGACAAGACACCTGACCTTTCCTGCTATGCCCCACTCCTCCATGAGGCTCCTTTTAGCCATGGCAATGTTTTCTGCAGTGTGTTTCTGAGGAAAATGTTGAACTCCCAAGACTGCCGAATGGAGTTCATGGCTTTCTTTGTCCACGTAGTGGCCAGTAACAGCTAGATATGCCTCCATATTCATTGACGTCCACATGTCAGCTGTTAAAGTAACAGCAACGGCGCTCTGGAGGTCCTTTTTTGTTTTCTCCTTTTCCTCCTCATATTTCTGGCTCACCAAGTCCTTGATGGCCTGAAAATAACCATATAAATACTGTTACGCCAATAAAATATAGTTATATAGTTAGTAAAAAATATATAACAACATTTCTTAACCTTCGTCTGTTGTTAGGGTCGCCACCGACCCGTTCTGAGGTTTTAAATTCATAAAACTACCACAAAAATGCGTTTATTGCATCAAGGCTTTTTGACTTTGTCAGGAACCTCTATTTCAACAAAACAATATCCAAAAAAAAAATGTCACTAAATTATAAAATGCTCTGGTTGAAATTGTTACCTTTGTGGGGTTAGGGTCGGTTTCGACCCGGTTATAAAATAAACTTATAAAGCAATGATTAGAGCCAAAACTGAAATCATAAGTGCACTGTCAGACAGACAGCTCCTCTCACAGTCATGTGAGCTTTAGTGGATTCTCATTTTGGATTTTTGTTTTCCAGTTTACCGGCACAGAAACAAAAACAAATAAAGTCGGGTATGTCCAGACATGTAGGGTCAATTCATTCATTTCACTTGCAGAGTGCACATCTCCAATTTGCAGCATGCAAAGATGAGAAGATTTACAGTAAGCCAAGTTCTGGACCATATTTTTTTTGAAAATGAGAGAGACGACAATGAGCAGCATAGTGATGCAGAGGAGCAGGCTTCTGAGGAGGAAGACGATATGGAGTATCATCCAGAAGACATTGACACAAATGTTTTACAACATGCTTGATGTGTCTGCATGTAATGCATTTGTGTTGTGGACCCACATCCACCAAGGGTGGAACAAAAAAGCCAAGCGGAGAATGTTTCTTGAGGAGCTCGGAAATTCTCTTGTCAAGCCACACATTGAGCAAAGGCAGCGGGTTCCCCCAGACCCAAATGCCGCAGCCTTGGTCAGACAGCTGCAAAGCTCAACAACCACTCCGTCCACATCATCAGCAACACAAAGAGCATCCCAATTCAGGCCACCTGATTCTAAAAGAAAGAGGTGTCAGGTCTGCCTAAGCAGTAAGGACAGAAAGACAAACGAATTGTGCTTCCAGTGCAAGAAATACATCTGCAAAGAACACACAAAAAGTGTCACTTTTTGCCACACATGCATCTAAACACACATACACACACACATACATATGCATGTTCTTGCATACAGAGAGTTTTACTCTGATTTAGTTTTTTATTAGTTTTCGAATTTGGAATTTTGGAACATATGCTTCATTGGTTGTTTGACCTTGCAAATCTATATTTTGTGTTATGTTGTGTTTATATGAAAGTTCTATTGCTGAAAAAATATTTTTTTTCCATTTCCTTGAAGTAAATGTATATGGGTCGAAACTGACCCGTAACACCAGAGATCTTACTATAGTTAATATTATTAAAATGAAAAAATAAATGAAACAAATTTATTGAAGAGATGTGTTCTAATACCCCTCAGTAATAGCCAGGTAACACAATAACCTTTTATTTATTTATATGATTCTCTTGAGGCTCATTTTATCAGTTTTTAAAACTGAAATCGAGGGCTATACTGACAAAAAAAGGCCCAGAGTCCCACACCAAAAATATTAAAACCAATATTTTCATGGATAAGGAAGCCTAACAATGTAACCAAGAGATGAGAAACAAATTGGATGATAGATGATTGCTTTTAGTGTATTTTAGAGATTATTTAAAACACGGGTCAAAACCGACCCGTTAACATCGGAGATAGTAACAGAAAGCTAACACCACACGAAGGTTAAACATACCTTCCTGCTTGGTTAGCACTGTCACCTCACAATAAGAGGACTGTAGGTTCGATTCCAGGTCTTGGGCCTTTTTATGCATGTTTTGTTTTTTTTTTTTTAAGCACAATTTTATAAAGAATTTCAACATACCTGGGGTACTCTCACGAGTATCTGCTAATTCTTCCGAGCCATGCCGAGCTCTATAATGCCTCAGCATTGATGAAGTGCTCTTATTAATGTAAGATAGCTCTGTGGAGCAGAGCCGACACTTCACCTACAAGAACAAATAAATACTAATTAATAAATAATTTATCTAATTTATCTCAACAATTCAAACCTCTTATCAGAACAGAGTTGAAACTAAGGTGGAGCATTGCATTCACTTGTTAAAAAAATAGACATAGTATAATAGTCATGATTTCGAGATCAGGATCTCATCATGACGAGATAAAATGAAAAAAGGCTCTTTATCTGACTATCATATGTATCACAGGTCATTCACTTCTTAAACTGGTAAAGTGAGTGCAATGCGCCAGCGTAAAAAATAGATAACAGTAAACAATGCTCAAAGGAGAAAAAGATTTACCTTGTTTGGCGTCACAAGATCAAAGTTATTCCACACTGGGGAAAATTTCTTCGAACGATCCATAATTTCGCAAAACTCCATCCAACAAACCCACGACATGTTGACACAGTTTGTTTCCTTATAAACACACTTTGGCGCGCCACATCCAAACGATACAGGCGCTGTATCGGTCACGTGATCCTTTCTTAAAGCAATACACGCACCGATACGGGGTTTCACTCTTGAGCTCTCGGCACAGTGCCGACGCACCAGTGTCGCTCGTCCCATCACGAGCAGGAGGACTCTCAGGGCCCCAAATGCGCTCTTATAATCAGCGCCCTCATCAGGGGCACCCGGAGCAAGCGGAGCTAATCAGAGTGGACGAGGCTCAGCCTGCTACACAAGGAAACCTTGGCCATTCCCCTGCTGCCAAACCATAAAGACGCAGTTCTCTACCGCCCTGTTCCCGTGCACACAGTTTTGACTTGAGAGTTGGTTCCATTGCAAAGCAATAAGAAAGCAATACAAACGCTAATCAAATCAATCCAAAAAGGTATTGACCAGATAGGCACGTATTGCGCCGTTTCATCCATTTTTAAACACAACTGAGACCCGCCAAGTGTTCAAAGCCCCGCCCATTGAACCGAACCAGTCAGCGGATTCAGTCTGGAGCAATGAGGTGTTGAAACGTCATCAGTCACGTGATTTGTAGCGAGCGGACTATGTGACACGACATGTGTGTTTCGAGGTTACTCAGAATAATGGAGCAGAGGAAGACGAAGAACCTCGTCTGTCTTTTCCTTTACTGGGTCTCGGTGTCAGCAGCAGAACAGAATGGTAGGTGATAGATTTGAACATATTTTTACTTTCACTTTTGTAGCATTTTCACGTGGAGAAAACTTGTGGAAAAGCTCGTTTTGACCACTTAGCAAGGACGCTTTGTTCAAGCTGGCCTCGTTAGAAGACTTTAAAATATATGTGTGAGATTACGCTCAACAGTGGAAAATAAACGACGAGATAAATAATCAACATTCTTCTTGGGAATGAGAAGAACTCAGAGGAGGATCTTCATTTGTTTTTAGCGCCAATTGGCCAGTCCCGCCCCCCAATGGTGATTGGCTCGTTGGTCATGTCAATCATTGGGTGAAGCTCCAGACAAACACGTTCAAACACAAGTGAAACCTGCGTGTGTCGACCGTGATAAGGACTCATGAGGACTTTAAAATGTAGAACTTAAAGACTACAAAGGAAGTATGTGTGTGTAAATTCTCCTCATCCAGGTCATGGTAGTTCTGGTAGTTGACTCAGAGCATCTGGACTCGTTGAGACGTTTCGCCTCTCATCCAGCTGATGAAGCCTCTTGGATGAGAGGCCAAGAATTACAAAGGAGCTAGCTCCGTGGTTTTGCCCTCATGGACTCGTTTAACGTCATCAAACAGAACACTAAGCTTTTATTCTGTTTTTTTATTCTATTTCACGTTTTCATTTTATTTTATTTATTTATAATATCATGTGCTTTTTGACAATAATCTCAGTGGAGTTTAACCCTGATTACTAAACAGACCTGCTGTGTTGACTCTACAAAGCTTTGTCCCCTCATTTTTATGACTCTTGGCCCCCCCCAGATTATTTGTTGTTGGCCCCTGTGGCCCCCACCATAAAAGTCCTCTGGACGCGCCCCTGGGACAACTGAGCCGTATTGTTGACGCAGCAGCTCGTTTTAGCGCTGATTAACTTCAACTTTGACCAACGAGTTAGTAGACACCTGTAGCTCCAAAAGAGTGTATTTTAATGTTTGAAGGATGTTCTGGAGAGTCGTAGGAAAATATTCCGTCGCCATGGTTCGAGACTCCAGGTCACGTGATCAAAAGTCCTTCTGAAATGTATCTGGAGTCAATTACTTGTTGAGTAGGCAACTTTATTTATATGTTAGAAACCTGGATCACAGTCCACAGTTTTGAACTGTATTTTGTTTGTTTGTTGCAGGTTCCCATTCTCTTGAGTTCTTATCTACAGGACGTCTTCAGCCTGGAGCTCAGCCTCATTTTGAACAACTAACTGTATTTGATGGAGTCCCAATCTCTCACTGTGACAGAGGGACACTAAAAGAACAGTTCAAACCCATCCTGGAATCCCACAACTTAAGAGAGGACTGTGAGGCAGCATTTTCTGATGTTTATGATGGTCTCAAAGAGATTTCTGGACCAACCACCAACCACACACTGTGTAAGTATTTAACATATTTACTTTGTAACATGTTTATTTGGTGAAGATGAACTAAAACTTTAACTAAAAATCCTTGTAGATGTTCAACGGCGGCGTGGCTGCATCACGTCAGCCGAGGGGCTTGATTCAGCTTTTGACATCTGGGCAGTGAACGGAGAGGATTTCATTCAGTTTGATGCTGGAGCTCAGAAATGGAAAGCCCTGTCTTCTTCTGCACAAAAAACTAAAGGTTCATGGGATGAGCATGATTATCGGAACCATTTCTTTGGTCATTTCATCAAGGAACGATGTTCACAAATGATCCAACAAATCAAATTAAGAGAAGTGGAACAAAGAACAGGTGAACACACACACACACACACACACACACACACACACAGACAACCCTGATGATGAGCTTTTCTCTCTTCCTGCAGATCTCCGTGTATTTGCTGAGCCCGTTAACAGCATCAAGGTATTGCTGGTGTGCCACGTCACCAGTACTGACAGATCAGTGAGCTCAGTGTCTCTGACTGAAGACGGGGCCACCAAGGCAAACTGGATCACTGTAACTGGTCCATTGCCTTCTGGGGATGGAGCAGTGATCATCAGACTGACAGCTGAGGTCCCCCTGATCTACCCCAACATCTATGGATGTGTTGTAGAAGAGAAAAATCTCACTGTCATGTGGGGTGAGACCTTTGAATGTTCATAAAGCTGCATCACTGATTACTGAGTCACCACAATACAGGCTGCACAGCATCATCAGTGTGGAACTTTAACTTTGTCTGGGTTCAAGCCTGCAACAACACATTAATAGTTTATTTATTGTCATTATTACTTTGATGAGCATTATCCTGTTTTTCATTGTTCATGTCATATTTCCTTTTTTCCAGATGGAAACACCCTTGATGGAACAAACATTCTGGTCAGACATGATGATTCGATAAGTCTGGAAGTCCCCATTGTAATTTTGTTTCTTTTAACCTGCTTACTACTGATTTTGTTCATATGTAAGTCTTATTAATTTTATTGTAACATTCAAGTCAGTTTATCATCTGATATTTTAGTATAAATAATATTTCAATAATAGCCTTTTAATGATCAGATCAATGTGTTTCTAGTAACGTACATCTGTCAGCATATTTTAATCGTGCCTCTATTTTATTTCTTTATAGTCTGGAAGTGGAGGAGAAAGTCTTCAAAAGACCAAAGAATAAATTCTAAAATACCTCAAGAGTCAATAAATGAAGAACTGGGGATGATGGTTTTATCCTCAGAAGATTCAAAGAGAAACAACGTTGATCTTCCAGAATCTTCTGCTGTTGAAGGTGCAGCTGTCTAGATGCACATAGACCTGAGCAGGGATCAACCAGCATGGATGCTGTAACCTGTGGACCCACTGACTGTAACTATGAACACTTTAGCCCTGATTCACTAATCAATGATTCATTACAAGCTCTTTTTAAATCTGAGGTCACTTTTCATTCTAAACTGTAAATATGTTACTGGTGTGTCTTATATTTGTTGATGTATTTTTGTGTTTTTACTCGTGTCTCTTGCTTGTTTTGTCACCTTTATTTGTTTCATTGTGAACCCGTTGGTCACATATTTACATGTTGTGAAGTCAGAGACCAACAAAGATTTGTGTCTGTTAACACAACATAAGAGCAGCACACTGCTGTTCACAGAGTTTATGATAACTTTATTTCTGCCTTTAGTGGTTTAAGTAACGTCCCTGTGGGGACTCTCAGATCCAGAACTCAGGAACTCAACTTGTTGAATAGTGTTTGTAAAAGAACCTGTCAAAATCGATGTGGAAACTTGGAAGGATTTTCTATTTTTACTGTATTAAAAGAGTGTTTTTGATTGTGAGCCTGTGTGGGTCATATTTGAAGAACAGGATTGTCATTTACTCCAGTTTATGAGGAAACGTTTGATTAGGTGCAGTTTTTAGCAGAGTCTCCTCACAGCAACAAGGTTGTGGGTTCAATCCCCAGGGCCTTTACCTGTGCAGAGGTTGTGTGTTCTCCCCGTGTCTCTGGGGCTGCTCCCACTTCCTCCCACAGTCCAACAACATGCATCAGAGGCCTGTCTGAATCTCTCTGACCTGTTGACCTCTGACCCTGCCTCATTTTTATCCAGGCAGTGGAACCATTACGCTGACCAGACCCCCCCTTCTAACTCCTGCTGCCCGCTGAGGCCGGCTCTATGCAGGGGCCAGAGGGGGCAGCGCCCCCCCAATAAATGTCTTGACCCCCCCAATCAAAATTGTGGGAGTTGAGAAAGCACATTATAAAAATACTCACAAAATCCAAATGTTAAAAGTTGACAAAATTATCTGCAGTAGCTGGAAAATCTGTTGAAAAAGGGACACAAACACAATACACTGTGTGTGTATTCACAGGCTGCCCCCCCCCCAGAGGTTTTGCCACCTGGTTGTGGTCAGGGGGGGTTGCGTGCCTCAGAGACCTTCAGGGCTGCAGCAGGAGCTGAGTGTTCAGGTGGGACACCCAGGGTGGACAGGTGTGAAGGTGGAGGCCTGACAAGGTGGAGTCCACTTGTGCAGCTGTGATTGGACACAAAGCTGACAACCCAATCCAAGGAGGAAAACACCGTTACTGTAAGCACAGCGACAAAAAGGTGCTGGAGCCTGACGTGAACACATGATGGCCCCTTCACATTTATGACCCCCCCACATGTGCCTGTCTACAACCAGCCCTGGTACAGAAACACACAAAAGCTGACGCCATTTATTCTGACAACATAGAAACTCTTTTTGCTTCACAAAATACTTCTGTGGTTCCTGCTCATTTTCACACTTGAACTTTTATCTGCTCGGGTTGAAAGAACATAAAAACAATAAAAACAACAACAAAAGAGCTGCATAAAATAAACACATTTACACATTTATACAAAAGTAAAGAAGGCAGAAACAACAGATTCAATATTACACACGCGCACACACACACACTCTCTCTCTCTGAGGGGCTCCCGTTCCTCTGTTCCTCTTCCACCACACGCTGGGACTCCTCCATGCCTCGCTGGCCTCTGTCCATCTACAACAATCCTCTTTTTCTTGCTGTGTCAACTTCTACAGCCCAAAGGCACTAAGTCCAGCCCCCAGGCCGCCCCGACTGCGCCCAGACGCAGAGAGCTGGGACCGCGGCCTCGTCTCCTCGTCTCCTCCCGGCTCAGCTCCTGCCGCTAAAAGCTGAATCCTGCCCTTAAAAAAAGAAAGAGAGAGACTCTGTCCACGGGGAGGAGGTTCCCTTTGGAATTGTGCCTGTTTGAGCAGAAGGATTCCCACCTCTGAGCAGCAGACTGGGATGAAAACAGGGTTCAAGTCCTTTCCAAAGCCCTCTGTGGAGCTGCTCTTCTTTTCCTCCATTTCACTCTGACATTTGCTCCGATGACTCACACGCGCGTACAGGAAGTACCCCAAATGATGAACAGAATCATTGCACTGGGACAACAGGGACGTGTACTCCATCAGTCAGGACCAAAACCTTCCATGACATCATTTCATCGCAAAAAGTCTTCCATGCAAAACATGGCATCTTGGCTGAGGGGGGGGGGGGCAGGGGTTAGGGGTGCTGCTGTGCGTCGTGTGCTGCTGTGCCGGGTGTGCACGCTGAGCTGAGGATCCACTACACGACTGCCACGGCCTGGACACCAACGCGGGGCAGCTGCTCTTGACTGCCCCCTGGTGACGGCCGGCAGGATCAGCGCTGATGCTTTTACTCTTTAAATGAGGCAGAACGTTTCACCAATTGATCCTGTAAACGTGCGCAGGGCCCCCGCGGAGGCGATCGTGTAGTGCATCGCCGCCGTTAACCCGTGTGCTTGTCATTCCTGTGGTTCTAAACGACGGGGCAGTAGAGCGTTGCGGGAGCCGCGGGGTCACTCGTGGAGGACGGAGTCCGGCCTGCGGTAGCCGAAGAGCCGGAAGTCGGGCTCGTACAGCTGGTAGAGTTTTCTCCGCGCTTCAACGGGCACTGTGCCGAACCAGTCGGCCTCCCAGCTGCTGGCTGTGAGGTTCCTGCTGGAGGTGGGGAACTCCACCACGTTGTCCACGCGGAGCAGGCGCAGCAGGTGCTCCGCGTCCTCCTCGGCCGTCTCCAGGTGGCCCACAAAGTCGTACTGGATCTGGCACGGGTGGCAGAGCCGGTACACCTGCCTCCAGTGCTCGTTGAAGGGCATGTCCTTCTCCGTCCGGGGGTCCAGGAGGTACTGGACGAAGTGCAGAAACGAGGGGTGGATGCCCGCCTCAAAGGCCTCGTCCGCCGTGGCGGGAGGGGTCGGCTGGTTGCCGTAGCGCCGCAGCATGACCTGCGCAAAGTGCCGGTAGAATTCATCATTGGGCAGCTCGAACTTGTTCCGGTAGGCGGAGATGAGGCGGACGAAGGGGTCCCGCACGAAAAGGAACTTGGTGTACTTCTTCAGCTTCACCTGGAAAAAAAAAGTAAAAAAAAAAAAAGATGGGTGTCAGCGCCGGGGCGGCCCTCGCCTCCCAGCAGGGTTCGGACCCACCTTCATCAGGTGCTTGGCGAACTTGCCGTAACGTTTCCAGAACTTGTTGAAGGTGAAGTGCATGCTGCTGTTGTGAACCAGGGTCCTGGGAATGGCCAGCGGGTCCCTCTGGGGCACGCCGTCCTTCAGCAGCCCTTCGCTCAGGACGATCATGATGCGTTTCCAGTTGCTGCACGCTACCTGGGGGGGGGGGGGCACACTCCTGCGTCATCACCAGCTCTGTGTCGCAACCACCAGGTCACAGGCCCAGTGGGTCCTCACCTTGGGGACGTAGCAGTAGATGATCCCGTGCCGGTCGTCCACGATCAGGTGATCCAGCTCCTTGTTGGGAATGTCATCGAAGGAGCGGTTTTTGCCGGGGAACGGGACGCTGTCGTTCGCGCACATCTCCTGAAGCAGCCGCCGTCGCTGCTCCTGGGCCGCCGGAGTTTTGACGCAGCGCGGGGACGCACAAACGGGGAAATTCAGAGTGTCAGAAACTGTCGTGAGCACCGGGACTCTCTCTGCTCCCGATTAGAGGGAATTTGTTCGGAGAATCGGCCTTTCCCTGACGGTGACGGTCAGCTGATCGCCCTAATCTGATGCATCACGACATCACTTTAGACCGACGGGCTGCCTCAGTGAAATCCTGACTGTTTAGATCACCCGCCTTTCTCAGGTGGAAACACTCGTCCCAACACTGAGTGCTCGTTTGCGGTTCTTAAATAATGGATTCACAGATGGAAACTTCAAAGAGGCCGAGGTGATCCGTGTTTACGCTCCCTCCTCGGACGGCTTCCAAAATAAAAACCTAAATGTATCCGTCTAAACACCCCACAAACCTAAACCCCTCCAGACTTCAGCGTTCATCTCTGACAGAAAAGCCAGATGTTGTCCAGGTCACACCTGGCTCTAACGCCGTATCCCTCCCTCCTGCCTGTTTTAAACATCTGTTTAAACATCTGACCCGATCACAAGCACCAACGCTTTTTCCCTCTGAATGTTGGATCGGCACTGAACTGCACCGGGGAATGTAGGGAGCAGGAAGCGGCTGTCGAGCGCGTTTCAGATGGAAATCCTTGTAAAGAGCTGGGGTCTGCTCGGGGATCCCGACTAATCTCTCCATTAAACCTCTGCTCCTCACCGAATCCCGATCGCTTAACAGCCTCCAACCCCAACGGGCGGGAAAACCAGAGAGCTGAACGTCTGCCCCAGGGTCGTTAAAGCTCCTCGCGATGCCGGGATAACCGTTCCAGATACTGACCTGTCGGTCCCGCAGCTCTGCCGCCACCGGGCTCAGGTGAATCTTCCACTCCCGCCGTGGAACGTACCTCTCCTCCGCCTTGTCCGACTGGTTGCCCCCGTCGGCGGGCGCCTGGTCCGTGGGCTCGCCCGTCCCCGGCTCCAGGAACTGGTTGACGAAGGCGTCGATATCGGACAGGAAAGACGGGGCCCGGGAGGTCTGCGGCCGCTTCGGGACAGGGGGTGGCTGGGACATTTTAGGGCCTGGCGAGACGGGGGTGTGCAGATACATGTGAGAGGCCCCCACGTCGTCCCAGTAGATGATGATCAGGAGGATCATGAAGACCGACTGCAGACTGCAAAAAAACAGTATTTTTAAAAGTACATTATAATCACATTATGCTTTGTACATTTGTCTCTTTAATCCATTTCATAGCGCAGATCTGGGGCCTCGTTTATCACCGTGGACACACCTTTTTTACACATTGTTCTCCCATTTTGTGCGTTATGTTAGATTTAGCTGGCCTTGTTAGGACATATCAGACCAAAGTGCTCCCACACAGGGGAAATCCTCCTCTTCCTCACTGGCTCCATCCTATCACCTGTCCTACTCTCCTCAATCTCTCTCCCTAAACTCTCCAAACTATCTCCAAACTATATAAACGCTATCCAAACTCGAGTATCAAACTCTCAAGCGCTCCAAGCTGTGAACTGATGCAGCTCTCCTTCACACACCCACATCTTGAATGGAGCCTGAGGGCTCTACATGGCTGTGAAACATGGGTGTCAAACTCTGGCCCAAAGTGGAATTAGATTTGGCCCATGAGGAGATGAAAAGAAGTTTGGTTTCATGACACAATATGTTCAAAACAGCACTATTCAGTGTCAAAGCAAAACTCGTTTGAGTTCACATTTAAACGTTCACTTGTTCAATGTTGGCCAGCGACTTTATTCAAGTTTCAAATTTAGGATCACTGTATTTGAGTGGGGTCACGGTGGTGTGGTGGTCAGCACTGTCGGGGGGGTTTAAACACAAGAGTGGAAATAACTTCAACTGGGGACAGCGTGTGAAATTCACATAATCTGACGTCGTCCTTTAACCCTGCCCCTCAAGGAAGCGCGCCTTATTAAACTCACGCAACAAGACGGAAGAACATTTCAGGAAATATGTCCGAGAACTAAGACAAGAGTTATTTTTCGAGGTTACTCAGAATAATGGAGCAGAGGAAGACCAGGAACCTCGTCTGTCTTTTCCTTTGCTGGGTCTCGGTGTCAGCACCAGAACATGGTAGGTGATAGATTTGAACATATTTTTACTTTCACTTTTGTAGCATTTTCACGTGGAGAAAACTTGTGGAAAAGCTCGTTTTGACCACTTAGCAAGGACGCTTTGTTCAAGCTGGCCTCGTTAGAAGACTTTAAAATATACGTGTGAGATTACGCTCAACAGTGGAAAATAAACGACGAGATAAATGAACGTTTTTCATATGAATGAGAAGAACTCAGAGGAGGATCTTCATGTGTTTTTAGCGCTGATTGTCCCGCCCCCCCAATGGTGATTGGCTCGTTGGTCATGTCAATCATTGGGTGAAGCTCCAGACAAACACGTTCAAACACCAGTGAAACCTGCGTGTGTCGACTGTGATAAGGACTCATGAGGACTTTAAAATGTAAAACTTAAAGACTACAAAGGAAGTATGTGTGTGTAAATTCTCCTCATCCAGGTCACGGGAGTTCTGGTAGTTGACTCAGAGCATCTGGACTCGTTGAGACGTTTCGCCTCTCATCCAGCTGATGAAGCCTCTTGGATGAGAGGCCAAGAATTACAAAGGAGCTAGCTCCGTGGTTTTGCCCTCATGGACTCGTTTAACGTCATCAAACAGAACACTAAGCTTTGATTCTGTTTTTTTATTCTATTTCACGTTTTCATTTTATTTTATTTATTTATAATATCATGTGCTTTTTGACAAGAATCTCAGTGGAGTTTAACCCTGATTACTAAACAGACCTGCTGTGTTGACTCTACAAAGCTTTGTCCCCTCATTTTTATGACTCTTGCCCCCCCCAGATTATTTGTTGTTGGCCCCTGTGGCCCCCACCATAAAAGTCCTCTGGACGCGCCCCCCGGGACAACTGAGCCGTATTGTTGACGCAGCAGCTCGTTTTAGCGCTGATTAACTTCAACTTTGACCAACGAGTTAGTAGACACCTGTAGCTCCAAAAGAGTGTATTTTAATGTTTGAAGGACGTTCTGGAGAGTCGTAGGAAAATATTCCGTCGCCATGGTTCGAGACTCCAGGTCACGTGATCAAAAGTCCTTCTGAAATGTATCTGGAGTCAATTACTTGTTGAGTAGGCAACTTTATTTATATGTTAGAAACCTGGATCACAGTCCACAGTTTTGAACTGTATTTTGTTTGTTTGTTGCAGGTTCCCATTCTCTTGAGTTCTTATCTACAGGACGTCTTCAGCCTGGAGCTCAGCCTCATTTTGAACAACTAACTGTATTTGATGGAGTTCCAATCTCTCACTGTGACAGAGGGACACTAATCGAACAGTTCAAACCCATCCTGGAATCCCACAACTTAAGAGAGGACTGTGAGGCAGCATTTTCTGATGTTTATGATGTTCTCAAAGAGGTTTCTGGACCAACCAACAACCACACACTGTGTAAGTATTTAACATATTTACTTTGTAACATGTTTATTTGGTGAAGATGAACTAAAACTTTAACTAAAAATCCTTGTAGATGTTCAACGGCGGCGTGGCTGCATCACGTCAGCCGAGGGGCTTGATTCAGCTTTTGACATCTGGGCAGTGAACGGAGAGGATTTCATTCAGTTTGATGCTGGAGCTCAGAAATGGAAAGCCCTGTCTTCTTCTGCACAAAAAACTGAAGAGTCATGGGATAAGTATGATGGTCGGAACTATGTCTTTGGCGGTTTCATCAAGGAACGATGTCCACGAATGATCCAACAAATCAAATTAAGAGAAGTGGAACAAAGAACAGGTGAACACACACACACACACACACACACACAACCCTGATGATGAGCTTTTCTCTCTTCCTGCAGATCTCCGTGTATTTGCTGAGCCCGTTAACAGCACCAAGGTATTGCTGGTGTGCCACGTCACCAGTACTGACAGATCAGTGAGCTCAGTGTCTCTGACTGAAGACGGGGCCACCAAGGCAAACTGGATCACTGTAACTGGTCCATTGCCTTCTGGGGATGGAGCAGTGATCCTCAGACTGACAGCTGAGGTCCCCCTGATCTACCGCAACATCTATGGATGTGTTGTAGAAGAGAAAAATCTCACTGTCATGTGGGGTGAGACCTTTGAATGTTCATAAAGCTGCATCACTGATTACTGAGTCACCACAATACAGGCTGCACAGCATCATCAGTGTGGAACTTTAACTTTGTCTGGGTTCAAGCCTGCAACAACACATTAATAGTTTATTTATTGTCATTATTACTTTGATGAGCATTATCCTGTTTTTCATTGTTCATGTCATATTTCCTTTTTTCCAGATGGAAACACCCTTGATGGAACAACCATTCTTCACCGACATGATGATTTGATAACTATGGAAGTTTTAGTCCCCATTATATTTAAAATTTTAGTTTTAACCTGCATACTACTGATTTTTCTCAAATGTAAGTCTCATTCATTTTATTGTAACATTCAAGTCTATTTATCAATAATAGCCTTTTAATGATCAGATCGATGAGTTTCTAGTCACGTACATCTGTCAGCATATTTTAATCGTGCCTATATTTTATTTTTTTATAGTCTGGAAGTGGAGGAGAAAGTCTTCAAGAGACCAAAGAATAAATTCTAAACTACCTCAAGAGTCAATAAATGAAGAACTGGGGATGGTGGTTTTATCCTCAGAAGATTCAAAGAGAAACAACATTGATCTTCCAGAATCTTCTGCTGTTGAAGGTGCAGCTGTCTAGATGCACATAGACCTGAGCAGGGATCAACCAGCATGGATGCTGTAACCTGTGGACCCACTGAATGTAACTATGAACACTTTAGCCCTGATTCACAAATCAATGATTCATTACAAGCTCTTTTTAAATCTGAGGTCACTTTTCTTCCTAAACTGTAAATATGATACTGGTGTGCCTTATATTTGTTGATGTATTTTTGTGTTTTTACTCGTGTCTCTTGCTTGTTTTGTCACCTTTATTTATTTCATTGTGAACCCGTTGGTCACATATTTACATGTTGTGAAGTCAGAGACCAACAAAGATTTGTGTCTGTTAACACAACATAAGAGCAGCACACTGCTGTTCACAGAGTTTACGATAACTTTATTTCTGCCTTTAATGGTTTAAGTCACGCCCCCGTGGGGACTCTCAGATCCAGAACTCAGGAACTCAACTTGTTGAATAGTGTTTGTAAAAGAACCTGTCAAAATCGATGTGGAAACTTGGAACGATTTTCTATTTTTACTGTATTAAAAGAGTGTTTTTGATTGTGAGCCTGTGTGGGTCATATTTGAAGAACAGGATTGTCATTTACTCCAGTTTATGAGGAAACGTTTGATTAGGTGCAGTTTTTAGCAGAGTCTCCTCACAGCAACAAGGTTGTGGGTTCAATCCCCAGGGCCTTTACCTGTGCAGAGGTTGTGTGTTCTCCCCGTGTCTCTGGGGCTGCTCCCACTTCCTCCCACAGTCCAACAACATGCATCAGAGGCCTGTCTGAATCTCTTTGACCTGTTGACCTCTGACCCTGCCTCATTTTTATCCAGGCAGTGGAACCATTACGCTGACCAGACCCCCCCTTCTAACTCCTGCTGCCCGCTGAGGCCGGCTCTATGCAGGAGCCAGAGGGGGCAGCGCCCCCCCCCAATAAATGTCTTGCCCCCCCCAATCAAAATTGTGGGAGTTGAGAAAGCACATTATAAAAATACTCACAAAATTCAAATGTTAAAAGTTGACAAAATTATCTGCAGTAGCCGGAAAATCTGTTGAAAAAGGGCCACAAACACAATACACTGTGTGTGTATTCACAGGCTGCCCCCCCCCCCCCCAGAGGTTTTGCCACCTGGTTGTGGTCAGGGGGGGGTTGCGTGCCTCAGAGACCTTCAGGGCTGCAGCAGGAGCTGAGTGTTCAGGTGGGACACCCAGGGTGGACAGGTGTGAAGGTGGAGGCCTGACAAGGTGGAGTCCACTTGTGCAGCTGTGATTGGACACAAAGCTGACAACCCAATCCAAGGAGGAAAACACCGTTACTGTAAGCACAGCGACAAAAAGGTGCTGGAGCCTGACGTGAACACATGATGGCCCCTTCACATTTATGACCCCCCCACATGTGCCTGTCTACAACCAGCCCTGGTACAGAAACACACAAAAGCTGACGCCATTTATTCTGACAACATAGAAACTCTTTTTGCTTCACAAAATACTTCTGTGGTTCCCGCTCATTTTCACACTTGAACTTTTATCTGCTCGGGTTGAAAGAACATAAAAACAATAAAAACAACAACAAAAGAGCTGCATAAAATAAACACATTTACACATTTATACAAAAGTAAAGAAGGCAGAAACAACAGATTCAATATTACACACGCACACACACACACACACTCTCTCTCTCTGAGGGGCTCCCGTTCCTCCGTTCCTCTTCCACCATACACTGGGACTCCTCCATGCCTCGCTGGCCTCTGTCCATCTACAACAATCCTCTTTTTCTTGCTGTGTCAACTTCTACAGCCCAAAGGCACTAAGTCCAGCCCCCAGGCCGCCCCGACTGCGCCCAGACGCAGAGAGCTGGGACCGCGGCCTCGTCTCCTCGTCTCCTCCTGGCTCAGCTCCTGCCGCTAAAAGCTGAATCCTGCCCTTAAAAAAAGAAAGAGAGAGACTCTGTCCACGGGGAGGAGGTTCCCTTTGGAATTGTGCCTGTTTGAGCAGAAGGATTCCCACCTCTGAGCAGCAGACTGGGATGAAAACAGGGTTCAAGTCCTTTCCAAAGCCCTCTGTGGAGCTGCTCTTCTTTTCCTCCATTTCACTCTGACATTTGCTCCGATGACTCACACGCGCGTACAGGAAGTACCCCAAATGATGAACAGAATCATTGCACTGGGACAACAGGGACGTGTACTCCATCAGTCAGGACCAAAACCTTCCATGACATCATTTCATCGCAAAAGTCTTCCATGCAAAACATGGCATCTTGGCTGAGGGGGGCAGGGGTTAGGGGTGCTGCTGTGCGTCGTGTGCTGCTGTGCCGGGTGTGCACGCTGAGCTGAGGATCCACTACACGACTGCCACGGCCTGGACACCAACGCGGGGCAGCTGCTCTTGACTGCCCCCTGGTGACGGCCGGCAGGATCAGCGCTGATGCTTTTACTCTTTAAATGAGGCAGAACGTTTCACCAATTGATCCTGTAAACGTGCGCAGGGCCCCCGCGGAGGCGATCGTGTAGTGCATCGCCGCCGTTAACCCGTGTGCTTGTCATTCCTGTGGTTCTAAACGACGGGGCAGTAGAGCGTTGCGGGAGCCGCGGGGTCACTCGTGGAGGACGGAGTCCGGCCTGCGGTAGCCGAAGAGCCGGAAGTCGGGCTCGTACAGCTGGTAGAGTTTTCTCCGCGCTTCAACGGGCACTGTGCCGAACCAGTCGGCCTCCCAGCTGCTGGCTGTGAGGTTCCTGCTGGAGGTGGGGAACTCCACCACGTTGTCCACGCGGAGCAGGCGCAGCAGGTGCTCCGCGTCCTCCTCGGCCGTCTCCAGGTGGCCCACAAAGTCGTACTGGATCTGGCACGGGTGGCAGAGCCGGTACACCTGCCTCCAGTGCTCGTTGAAGGGCATGTCCTTCTCCGTCCGGGGGGTCCAGGAGGTACTGGACGAAGTGCAGAAACGAGGGGTGGATGCCCGCCTCAAAGGCCTCGTCCGCCGTGGCGGGAGGGGTCGGCTGGTTGCCGTAGCGCCGCAGCATGACCTGCGCAAAGTGCCGGTAGAATTCATCATTGGGCAGCTCGAACTTGTTCCGGTAGGCGGAGATGAGGCGGACGAAGGGGTCCCGCACGAAAAGGAACTTGGTGTACTTCTTCAGCTTCACCTGGAAAAAAAAAGTCAAAAAAAAAAAAGATGGGTGTCAGCGCCGGGGCGGCCCTCGCCTCCCAGCAGGGTTCGGACCCACCTTCATCAGGTGCTTGGCGAACTTGCCGTAACGTTTCCAGAACTTGTTGAAGGTGAAGTGCATGCTGCTGTTGTGAACCAGGGTCCTGGGAATGGCCAGCGGGTCCCTCTGGGGCACGCCGTCCTTCAGCAGCCCTTCGCTCAGGACGATCATGATGC
This sequence comes from Lagocephalus sceleratus, assembly GCA_911728415.1. Taxonomy (NCBI): domain Eukaryota; kingdom Metazoa; phylum Chordata; class Actinopteri; order Tetraodontiformes; family Tetraodontidae; genus Lagocephalus; species Lagocephalus sceleratus. The sequence goes on along the minus strand of CAJVRN010000090.1, from coordinate 1,335,428 downwards.
GTTTCCAGTTGCTGCACGCTACCTGGGGGGGGGGGCACACTCCTGCGTCATCACCAGCTCTGTGTCGCAACCACCAGGTCACAGGCCCAGTGGGTCCTCACCTTGGGGACGTAGCAGTAGATGATCCCGTGCCGGTCGTCCACGATCAGGTGATCCAGCTCCTTGTTGGGAATGTCATCGAAGGAGCGGTTTTTGCCGGGGAACGGGACGCTGTCGTTCGCGCACATCTCCTGAAGCAGCCGCCGTCGCTGCTCCTGGGCCGCCGGAGTTTTGACGCAGCGCGGGGACGCACAAACGGGGAAATTCAGAGTGTCAGAAACTGTCGTGAGCACCGGGACTCTCTCTGCTCCCGATTAGAGGGAATTTGTTCGGAGAATCAGCCTTTCCCTGACGGTGACGGTCAGCTGATCGCCCTAATCTGATGCATCACGACATCACTTTAGACTGACGGGCTGCCTCAGTGAAATCCTGACTGTTTAGATCACCCGCCTTTCTCAGGTGGAAACACTCGTCCCAACACTGAGTGCTCGTTTGCGGTTCTTAAATAATGGATTCACAGATGGAAACTTCAAAGAGGCCGAGGTGATCCGTGTTTACGCTCCCTCCTCGGACGGCTTCCAAAATAAAAACCTAAATGTATCCGTCTAAACACCCCACAAACCTAAACCCCTCCAGACTTCAGCGTTCATCTCTGACAGAAAAGCCAGATGTTGTCCAGGTCACACCTGGCTCTAACGCCGTATCCCTCCCTCCTGCCTGTTTTAAACATCTGTTTAAACATCTGACCCGATCACAAGCACCAACGCTTTTTTCCCTCTGAATGTTGGATCGGCACTGAACTGCACCGGGGAATGTAGGGAGCAGGAAGCGGCTGTCGAGCGCGTTTCAGATGGAAATCCTTGTAAAGAGCTGGGGTCTGCTCGGGGATCCCGACTAATCTCTCCATTAAACCTCTGCTCCTCACCGAATCCCGATCGCTTAACAGCCTCCAACCCCAACGGGCGGGAAAACCAGAGAGCTGAACGTCTGCCCCAGGGTCGTTAAAGCTCCTCGCGATGCCGGGATAACCGTTCCAGATACTGACCTGTCGGTCCCGCAGCTCTGCCGCCACCGGGCTCAGGTGAATCTTCCACTCCCGCCGTGGAACGTACCTCTCCTCCGCCTTGTCCGACTGGTTGCCCCCGTCGGCGGGCGCCTGGTCCGTGGGCTCGCCCGTCCCCGGCTCCAGGAACTGGTTGACGAAGGCGTCGATATCGGACAGGAAAGACGGGGCCCGGGAGGTCTGCGGCCGCTTCGGGACAGGGGGTGGCTGGGACATTTTAGGGCCTGGCGAGACGGGGGTGTGCAGATACATGTGAGAGGCCCCCACGTCGTCCCAGTAGATGATGATCAGGAGGATCATGAAGACCGTGCCGAGGACAACAAAGATGCGAAACATCCTGGATGTTCCCATGGCGACTGGTGCTGGCTACGGGGTCACCATGGCAACAGAGTCAAGGTCCAGGAGCTCTTGCTCAGCATAGCGAAAGACAGATGACAGCCACAGCGGAGTCGGTGGTTGGAGGGGGTTTATCGCGATGCCGTGGCGCTGCAGGAAGTGTAATCTGCCATCTGCGGATTAACTTTTACCTCCGCTCCACGCTGCAGCTCCCTGCAGACGGGGACAGAGAAATCATCGTTCTTACAAATATGCCAGCTCCGTTTCCAAGATCAGATTACGGGCACAGCTCCGGGCCAGCTGGCGCGTCACGCACAGGGGCGAGTTCACGACACAGCGGGCGTCTCTGCACCGCCTGGGAACGGAGGCTGCAAGAAGAGGGTCACATTCACGGCGATGTGTTGGTGGAGCTCCTCGAACAGTTCAGAGAAACCAAACGTGGAGAAGAGGCGTAGGCAGGGCGGACCGCCCACCCCACGTTCCCTGCAGTAACATTACAACCACTTGTCAAACGTCCACATTCCAGGATCTCTGCATACCACACGGCTCCGGGTTTCCAGTGCGCTGCGCTCACGACGGGCTTCGCAGCAGAGCACCTGGACCTGAGAGCCCCCCCATTCGGGGGAAGCCTCTGTGCCAGCAGCCTTTGAGAGCCAGCCAGCGGCAAATACTTTACACACCTTCATCACCAAATGAAAACACACTCAGACTTGCCACCTTCACGGAGAGCTGCAGGATAAGTGAGTTGGTATCTGGAACGACTTCAGTCGGAAACCGTGCCCCCCCCCCACTCCACCGTGCCATTTTATGTAGCTGCCTTCCTGTGTGGTTCAGAAGTCACAAGGATTCACTTTTCCCATTCAGACACTAAATTTGGAGCCAGATTTGCAACAGTCCTCTTATTATTGAGCTAAGAGGGGGGGGCATTGACTTGGACGATCATAATTTTCCTTTCCAGAGGTCTCTGACTGCTCATCTATTTACAGCAACTCACAGCGACCCCCTCCTCATTGAGAAATTATTTAACCATTGCATTAAAGTTCAAGTCAAACACACCAAGGGGAATAGAAATCATGTGCCTTTTACACAGGAAAACCGCATCAATTGAATAACTCACTTTTAAATCCGTTCATGTCACCGAAATTACTACAAAGCTGTCTATTAAACTTAATTAGAATCCAAATTTGCGCTCGGTTGCGGGGCGGTCCGGCTCTAGTTTAGCGCGGCGTCTCCCCGGCGGACGAACCCGGAGCAGCCGCCGCTCGGAGCAGCTGGAGCCCCGCAGGACCGGCCGTAAATCAGGCACAATGTGGCCTTTGACTGGAGGGCAGCGCGCCTGGAGAAGGAGGGGGGCTGCCCGTCGCACCTGGGAGCTCCCGGGTCCTTTCTCTAATTAACGCGGGGGGAGAGACGCGCGGAGCGGGCGGAGGACGGCGAGCTTCCGGCCGGTGGCGACCTCCGCCGGAGCGCCCCGATAAAGTGCAGCTCCGCGCTGAAACAAAGGCACGTTTACATTGTTCCTGGGAGGGGGGGCAAGCGGCGATGTACTTTCTTCCTCCGAATGGAAAAAAAAAAAAAACCAAACAACGAAAGAGAATCGCCAGGAATGGCGACACCGACAGGCTCTCACCTCGTCCGTGGCCGGAGCAGCGCCGCGTCAGCCGCCTCTGATCAGCCTCTCCTCACCCCCCCGACCCGTTCTCATGGAGACCGGGCCAGGTCACGGGGAACATCGCGAGACTTCGCGGTGGGCTTTCGGAACGGTGAGGCGCGAGAGGAGGGGGTGATGATGGGGGGGTGATGATGGGGGGTGATGATGGGGGTGAGGAAGAGGGGGTGGGGGTGGGGGGTGATGATGGGGGGTGAGGAGGGGGTGATGATGGGGGGTGAGGAGGGGGTGATGATGGGGGGGTGAGGAAGAGGGGGTGGGGGTGCGGGGTGATGATGGGGGGGTGAGGAGGGGGTGATGATGGGGGTGAGGAGGAGGATGAGGGGTGATGATGGAGGGTGGGGAGGAGGGAATGGCAGGTGAGGAAGATGGGATGAGGGGTGATGATGGGGGGGTGAGGAAGAGGATGAGGGGGAGGGGGTGCAGAGGAGGATGAGAGGGTGATGATGGAGGGGGTGAGGAGGAGGATGAGCGGGTGATGATGGGGGTGAGGAGGGGATGAGGGGTGATGATGGGGGGTGAGGAGGATGAGGGGGAGGGGGTGCAGAGGAGGATGAGTGGGTGATGATGGAGGGGGTGAGGAGGAGGATGAGCGGGTGATGATGGAGGGGGTGAGAAGGAGGGGATGGGGGTGAGGAGGAGTGGGGCTGAGGAGGAGGATGAGGGAGGAGGAGGATGGGAGGAGGAGGAGGGGGATGGGGGAGTGAGGAGGAGGTGGATGAGGGGGGTGAGAAGGAGGAGAAGGAGGATGAGGAGGACAGGATGAAGTGGATGAGGAGGGGGATGATGAGGGGGAGGAGGGGGATGAGGGAGGAGGAGGATGGGAGGAGGGGGTAAGGAGGATGGGAGGAGGAGGAGGGGGATGGGGGAGTGAGGAGGAGGTGGATGAGGGGGGTGAGAAGGAGGAGAAGGAGGATGAGGAGGACAGGATGAAGTGGATGAGGAGGGGGATGATGAGGGGGAGGAGGGGGATGAGGAGGAGGATGAGCAGGAGGATGAGCAGGAGAAGGAGGAGGGGGGGAGGGTGAGGAGGAGGATGGACGGTTGAGGAGGAGGTGGATGAGGAGGGAGATGGGGGGGTAAGGGGGTGAGGAGGAAGGAGGGAGGGGGCATATTCACTCTTTTCTGGGTCATCTCCAGGACGGAGCGTCTGTAGTTTGGGGATGATTTATGTCAACAGTCTTCCTCCTTCACCCCCCCCCTCCCACACACACACACAGATACAGACACACACACACACACCCCACGAGGCGAGCAAGCGTGCGGGAGACTGCGTGCTGCGGGCGACCCGCAATAACAAATGTCTTCTTCTGTCGTGAAATTAGAGCATGGAGAAATGATGGCTACGGGGATCTGTCAGCTCCTGCTGCCTGGGGCTGCTGTGCTCAAATCCTGTTGTGAGCTCATCCTGAGACATCAAACATGGGCAGAGCCCCAGCAGCTCACACACACACACACACACACACACACACACACACACACACACACACACACACACACACACACACGCTGCATCCGCATTACATTTTTCACCATCAGCACGCGTTCTCATAATAAAGCTTAAAATAACTACCTGCAGTGATGATGATTTTCACACACACGTTTGTGCTTCTATCTTTGTGAGGATGTTCATTGACATACTGCATCCCAGCTCCTGAGCCCTGAGCCTAAAAGCTACATGCCTAAGCGTTACTCCAACCCTAAAACAAACCCAATTCAAACCCTAACCCTGGAGTCTGAACCCTCAAACGCACCCTTGGAATGTCAGCGACCAGCACAAATGTCCTAGAAATGTCCCCACTTTGCAGTATTCCTCACTATGCACCAGGTACAAGAACACACACACACACACACGCACACACACATACACACACTCACACATACACAAACACACACACACACACACAGCCTCTGCATCATAACCCATTATAGCACATTCTCACAATGAACTTTAAATAACTCCACTTGCAGGAAGGCTCACTTTGAATTTCTATCTTTATGAGGAGTCATGGTGAATCTATTCCTCACAAGTTCTAACCTTACAACCCTTGACCTGTTCTGATCACCACTGTGTAATAAAATACCACAAAGCTGCAATAATGACACTTAACACAAGCACACACACACACACTTGGAGGGATTCTATCGGAGGAGGGAGCTCAGATTAATCAGGACTTGATAAATCTAGGACTTATTTCCAGGAGAACTTCCCGGATGTCCATTTAGAGGATTGTTGAACCTCCTAGCCTGGAACCACGGCCCGTCTGGAGAGGGTGGATCTTCATCTCCATAGTGATGGCGGAGGTAGAACAACGTGGTTGTCCCTCAGGAGGTTGGGGGGGGTTGGGTTGTTGGTGGTGCCAGGTTGAGATTGGGGAGGGACAGATTTTGTCTGGGAACGTCACATCCGGAATACTCTGCTGTCATCATGACAGTCCCAGATGATGGACCAGTACGGATGAATGGAACACACCACGTATTTAATTTAAACTGTCTTAAATATTTATGTGAGACAGATCAAAAATGCAACACGAACAAAATAAGATCCGGATCTGACATTAATGTAGAGTTGCTTTACGTGTCTCTGTCTGCAGAGATTATCTGGTGACCTCCAAAAACAGTTCTAACAACCCCCCCCCCCGCGGACGTGTTTGGCTGAATTGAACCTTCTGGTGTCCCCTGACAATAAATCTAAAAAAAATGCTTATAATCTGCAGAGATCACCAGCTCCCAGCATGCATTTGTGCTGCAAATAACACTGAAATTCTAAACAAAATGTGATGTCCTTGTGTGAGGACGCAGGGTCGTTAGAGGTTTTAAGATCCAAATGTGTGTTTTTAAAAAACAAAACAACAAAAACAAGCGGACCTCATCCTCCCCGTCAAACAAAATACAGTTCATTTTTCGAGACTGTTCTTCCTCTTCTTATTCATCCTTATATGGAGCACCGTGTTGGCGCACAGCAGCCAACAGTACTTTCAGTGAGGGGATGTTCAGATGATTGACTCTCTAAAGTTTTTCTTGCCATACGTCATAAACTTGGAACTCAAAAAGCCATTTCTCGTCTTGCCTACCATGCAATGTCCTAAACCGACCATTAGGGGGCAGTAGAGACCAAGGAGGCGTTTTGTGTTAATTTATTTTTTGTATCAAAGTGTCTGATCTTACAAAATATATGATAAAGCATTTATTTTACATTTATATCAGCATCCGAAACTTTGAGTCTGAAAATAAATATAACATGCTGAAAGGTGTGATATGAGGATGTTTTTTTTGGGGGGGGTGTGCTTTGGTACATTTTACAGGAGGTCCTGCTCCACCCACACCACCTTCTTCTGCTCCTCCAGGATTCGCTCTTTAACGATCTTGATGAGCTCCTCAGTCCCCGCCCAGGCCTCGGGCTCCAGACAGGCGTACAGGCAGGGAATGCCCTCCAGCTCCTTCTCCTTCGACCTGCACGCCCTCACAAACTCCTCCTCCGACTCCACGCGCAGAGGCAACTTCCTGCACGGACAGGAAACAGGAAGGAAGCAGTGCTGCGGTGGTGAGCATGGTGATGTCTGGAAGCCGTCCTGTAGACTTTTCTCTTTTTTTTTTGGCAGCCGCGGTTAGCGTTGTGACGCTCAGACAGAGATCCTGCCGAATGGTTAGACGTCAAACGCCAACGACAAATCGTAAAGGGAGCGGAAAACTCTGACTGTCGCCTCACTGATTTATCTGATGCTTTGGTTCTGTGGGCAGCAAACCTCCTCACTTTGCTCGGGCTGCGGGTCAGAAGCTGTCCTTACCGTAACTTCTTGACGTTCTTCTCACAGATCTTGATGTGGATGATGATTGGGTAGATCTCCCTCCTCAGCAGGTCTTTGACGCAGCTCAGCTCGGCCTCCAGCAGACAGTGTTTCCCCTGGTTCATAAACGCAAACGTGAGACAGATCCCAAGGTCACTGGCACTGGTCACATTGCGACGAGCGGGGCCCGTCTCATCACATCAAAACCGTTAAAACTCTCTAGAATTGTAGCCACGGCTTCATGTACGGCCGGGCCCGCCTCCTTTAGCAGTCCCCGGCCACAGTGGGTGGGGCCAGTGGACAATCATGCATGGTTGGGCCGTGGTTTCTGATGACCCTTACTTAAGTTGACCAACAAGAGGAACAAAGCTGTTACCGCTGTAACATGTGGGAGGAATAAAGGTCTGCTTGATAACACTGATTCTCTCTGGGCCCTGATGTTCAGGGACTATCACAGAGGCAGGCGTCGTACCTTAGCAGCGACGGCCTCTATGTTTTCTCGCGTGATGCATTCAAAGGTGGTGTGTTTCTCTCTGTAGTGAATGAAGGGCTCCACGTTCTGCTTCAGGTGGAACTCCTCTTTGGACAGCATGTCTGAAACACAAAATACCTTAGCGAGGAAACGAAGAGATCACCATCGCACGGAGGAGCCTAAACCACCACCTACCTGGTTTGCAGATGTTAAAGTCCATGGCTCCGCCCATGTTCAGGATTTTCTGGATGATGGTTGTGGAGAGGGCGGCCGGGGTGAACAGGACGGGCCTCCTCCTCTGTGTCCGCTGGAGGGTGACCTGGCTGTAGGGAATCAGGTTCAGGCTCCGGCTCAGGTCGCCCTCCGCCTCCACGCTTTCTGTTGACCGCATGTGGAAGTTCAGCGCACGTCCATGCGCTGCCGCCCTCCTCACATGAACGTCAACTGACTTTCCGACATCAGCTTTCAGCACTTTCACTTCAGCATTTCCAACCCCCCCCCCCCCCCCAACCTCCGGGCTTCGTTACTCAACCCAGTGTTTTCAACAATCCCCAGTCTAGACTGCAAACTCGTCAATTTCGGTGGACTTTTCGTGGGCCATGACCTCTCTTCTTTCCTCACCTTCTAGCCGGGGGGATCGTCACATTGCCCGGGTTCAAGATCCTCACCCTCTCGTTGCTGTTCATTCTCTTGTACTTGATGTCCACCCTGCTGACAAACTGGAAATGAAAGAGCAGAGTTGTGTTTTTCAGGTATTCCTATCTGACCTGTCAGCATCAGTGAGGATCATGAAGCTCCAAAGAGCCTTTCAGCCTTTTACCCCCTCACATAAATATTGAACACTTACAGCTGATTGATACAGATTATCCCCATTTTCACTCATATTAGTAAAGCTGTAGCTTTTTAAATTTTCAAATGAAAATTCTGAGGGTGTTCTGTCAGACCATGTGTTCATTTGAAGGTCCTTCCTGTAGAGTTTGGATGTGGTTGCTAAGCAACGTCTAGTTCTTGAGATGAACCCAAACCGGCAGTTGGCTCTCCTGCCACGCCCTGACTGATTTAGGTCAGATCCACCACGGCGGGAGGCAGGTCCGCGTCTTATTTTGAAAGGCGGCTCCGTTTACCTGCAGGATCTGCGTGAGGAAGATGCTGGCTCGCGACAGTCGCGGGCTGGTCTTTGGATCCAGAGAGGCGCTGACTTCTTCGGGCTGCAGGCTGAGCTGCCAGAGGAAAGAAAACGCACCATACTTACAGAAGTCCACATTTCTGATAAACTCCAGACCAGAAGATCCCTGGTTTGAATCTATTTTTTTATCTCTTCGTTCCTGGTACATTAGCCAGTGCTGACCAGCCCCCAAGAGGCCTCCTGGCAGCCATTCTACCAGAAAAACTGAACAGCCGGTCATTCTGTGACAGCTTCGGCGTCTGTCGGAGGTGGAGGCCCACAAAGGAATCACTGTTAATTATTTAAGGCTACGCGCCTCAGCATCACTACAGAAAACAGCGGACACACGCGACGTCAGCACTGGGGAAAGATGGTACCGTACACAACTTTCTAAGATGGCGACAGCTGGGGCGCAACAATGACTTCCTCCACAAAAAACACAGAAGCGTCGCCATGATGTCACTAGGCAGGCACCGTAATAGGGGCACACTTCCACTTTTGGACTGTTGCAATACACAGTGTCCAAAGACCCGCTCAGTCACCTGTTGACGCCGTGATGGCGAGCGAAAGGCTTCCTTTTGGTGGATTTCTTTTCAAGACTCAAATGTGTGTTTCCCTTGGACTTTAGCAAACACTCTGCTGCTCTTTTCATTTTTTTATTTTTTTCTTTCACCTCCAGGAAGCTTCTTACCCGACTGTTGCGGCGACTTTCGTTCTCCTCCCGCGCCCCCCGAGACATGAACTTCTGTATCTTCACCATGAGCAGCTGCTGGGCTCTGCATGCAAAAAAAAAAAAAAAAAAAAAATACACGCCACCAAAATACTCAAAGGCGCTGCGCTGCCTTCACTCCGAGCCGCTTCCTGTGCGACGGCGCTCAGGTGTGAAAGTGTGTGTGGGTGCGTGTGAACGCGTGGGCGAGCGAGCCCGAGAGCTTAACCCGTGCGCCTGAGCCCTTCCGGGCGGAACATACCGGGAGTTGCTGGGTATGGTGCCGCGGTCCGTGGGCCGGTTCAGGTCGGTGCCGCTGTAGGGGTCCACGCGGGTGCACAGCCACTCGCAGCGGTTCTGGTGCCTGGTGTCCAGCACGTGCACTATTTCGTCGCAGTGCACGCTCAGCGAGCAGCTGTCCGACTGGCTGGAGATGTTGAGGTTGACCCGTATGTAGAAGGAATCGCCGGACGCCAGCGTCCCCTCCGCCAGGTCCCGCTGGAGGCGGCGGAAGGCTGCAGATTAACACAAGCAACCGTTTACACGTGCGCGCGCGCCGCACGGATGCGGGCGCGCGAGCCCCGCGGGGACGCCCACTCACAGTCGTAGTTGGGCCGGTAGTGCAGCCTGACGGGACCGGAGCAGTGCTGCAGCGTCCAGTAGGCCTCTTCCTGAGTGCTGGTGTCCAGCGAGACGCTCTGCTGCTCGCCGCGCACGCTTCCCTCCAGCTGTCGGAGACACCGGGGCGCGTCATTCCCGAGGCCGTCCGAACTTCGCCCAGGACCCCCGCCCCACCCACGGGGCTCCTGTAACCCTCCTGCTATTACCAGCAGCAGATGGTGGCCCTCCCGGAGCCCCGCCTTCTCCGCCGGGGAACCGAGCTGGACGTTCGAGACGAAAATGCCGCTCTCGTTGCCGCCCACCAGGGTCAGGTCCTTCAGCAGGTTGTCGCCCACGAGCGACAGCTGCTGCACCGGCTTGAGGGAAGAGCTGATCCTCGAGAAGGAGGACAGAGATGGGCGAAACGGCCTACACACACACACACACACACACACACAGTCAGTTCAGTTAGTGTACCCCCCCTCCCCCTACACACACACACACACACACACACACAGTCAGTTCAGTTAGTGTACCCCCCCCTCCCCCTACACACACACACACACACACACACACACACCTCTCCAGTGACAGCTTCCTGAAGATGTTGTTGACCTGCTCCAGGTCGTACATGTCCATCCCCTCCGACTGGTAGGATGACGAAGAGGAGTGGATGGACGGCGGGCCCCGCTGCACCTCATCCTCTGCGGACAAAGCGGAGTTGGATCAGGCGAGCCGGAGATATTCGACGGGAAGAAACGGACGCGGACTTTACCAAACTCCGTCTCTATGCTGTCGCAGTCCAGGATGCTAAAGGACACAAGGGGACATGTTCAGGTCTGCTCACAAAAGAGGATTCTCAAGGAAAGACGACAAAATGTGATGAAACGGTCTTAGACTGGGCCGCACCTGTGGGGGTGGAATTCGTGCTCCTTCTCCCTCTCCCGCCGATAAAGCGAGGCCTTCTCTGGGGGCTCGGGGAGGGTGGACATGATGCTGTCGTTACGGTTACGGAGCTGGAGATATCAAACAGGGAGCGCCAACACGTTGGAAATATTCCAACTCCTCAGTACGCGAGTCGTGCTAGGAACAGTGGCGCTCACCAGGTTTGGCCTGCTGCTCTGTTCCAGACCGGCGAAGGGGACCGGGGAGGGCGACGGGGAGTGGAAGGAGGTGAGGGGCACAGCGGTGGAGGGCGAGTATATGGGGGAGGTGGAGAGGGAATGGCTGCTGGCTTGCAGGGTTGACGGCATCTGGAGCTTCAGACCGTTGAGTGAAGCTGGAGGACAGAGGACGCCGGAGGGTGAGCGGGCCGTTACCGTGGAAAACGAACGCACACGGCAGCAGGGTGCGATACCTGAGCCCTGGCCCCCATCTGAGGAGTGGTCTTTGTGTGGGACCGGACACTTCACTCTGTTCTGAAAGACAGAAGTCAAGTCTTCCAATGAACGCTGAAGTCATCTTCAGCCTCTTTCTTACATACAGTTCCATTTTCTGCCCCTCACATCCAGAAAAATTCCAATAATTAATAAAAAAAACTCCAAAATTGTACAATTCACTTCAGATTCTCATTTCCTTAAACTTTTAATATTAGAGGAAATGTGCGTGTGTGTGTGTGTGTGTGTGTGCAGCAGCTGACCCCTGCTTTCAGGTTGGGTCTGCGTCTGAGTCGAGTCTCCTCACATATGAACCTATCCTCAGGGGACTCGTCACTGGACAACTCCGACTGGCCCGGGATGCATTTAAAGTCCTCCCCCGGAGCGACGAGGGTCGGGTTAGGGCAGGTCAGGTCTCTCGGCAGGCTCTGTCAAAAGGTAAAACAAATCCAACTGAAACGGCGCCGCCCGGGGAGACGGCGCGAGGCGTTCGAGGCACCGACCTGGTCCGAGACGTTGTCCTTGGAGAGGCGGCGGAGGCGGGACTCCAGGGTGACCAGCCTGGCGTCCTTGCGCACCTTCTCGATGTGGAGCTCATCGTTCTTCTCCTCCAGCTCCCGGATCTGCTTGCGGTATTTGTCTTTGTCGAGGAGACATATGGAGAACTGGTGCTGCGCGTCGTCTCTGGCATGAAACGCCTGTTACACACATTAGAATTAATGGTATTTGTGTGTGTGTGTGTGTGTGTGTGTGTGTGTGTGTGTGTGTGTCTGTGTCTGTCTGTCTGTCTGTCTGTCTGTCTGTCTGGGTGACTGAGGGTTTTGAGGGGGGTTTCTGCTTGGATGAAGGTCATTAACTCCTTTCCCACCACAGGAACTTTCATCATTTGCTCTGGATTTTGAAAACCATTGCACGGTTCCACCAAAACTACATCCTTTTGGATTCATTTTCAGAGCTCCCCGGAGCTCGTGAGGGGTGGGGCTATGCATTGAAGAAATCTAATTGGTGGAACATACTTCAGGCCTTTATTTCCTATCTATAGGTTCCCCTCTGTGTTTTGGTCACATAAAAAAATGGAGCAAAAGAAGAGAAGTGGACTGAAGATGAGGTTTGTGATGAACGAGCGAGTACAGGAGAATAAACGAAGAGCTACATGTAGGTCACATGCTGAAATAAATTCAAGAAAGGTTGAAGAACCTTGAGACCCATAAGAATCCGAGAGCTACCATAGCCCCAGTGTGCCTGACTGGCCCTAAACTCCCCCACTTCATCAGATTTGAAATGCAATTTGCGGAACTTTGAGGTTTGGTGGAAAAGTAAACTACACAGAGTTTCTGGAACTGTTGGTGGAAAGCTACCTAGTGTGTTAACGAGAGACCTCACAAAGATAGGAGTAGGGTGTGTGTGTGTGTTTCACCTGGTCCCTCTCCTTCACCACCTCCTCCAGCTGGGCAGAGGTGGTGTTGATGCGGTTGCGATACATCTCACAGTCCTTCTGAAGTGTGGAGCTCTTCAGCTCTAGTTCCTCCTTTTCCTCCAAGTACTACACACACACACACACACACACACACATATATATAAAAGCTGAAAGAGTAGATGACAAAAAGAGAGGCCAGAGTCGGGGGGTTTCTGTGCTGGGTGTGTTTCACAGATGGTCTCATGGGCATCACAGTCTCTGCTCTTCTGTGCCTCTGAGCGTTCCCCTCCGCTCTCTGGTTCCTACGGACGTCGTGGCCTGGGTTACCTTATCTCGCAGGTCCTCTGCCTGTCTCAGTTCTTCGTGGAGGTTATATAGACGCTTGACCAGGTCCTGGCGGTCCTCCAACGCTTCCTGTTTGTCGTGCTCGAGAATGTCTAGGATGGTCTTGTCTGAGGCAGGCACGGAGCCCGACTGACGGTGAAGGGACAAATTTAGAAGATTACCATTTTGATTTATTCTTTTCTGATGAGTAGGTGTGTGTGCGTGCGTGCGTGTGTGCGTGTGTGTGTGTGTGTGTGTGTGTGTGTGCGTGTGTGCGTGTGCGTTTGAGTGTGTGTTGGGGGAGGGGCTGACCTGAATGATGGACTGCAGTTCCTGCAGTTTGATCTTGAGCATCTCGTTCTCCCTCTCCAGCTCCAAGATCTGCTCCCGCTTCGGCCGGTTCTCGATGTCGTTCCTCAGCTTGAGACTCTGCCTCCGCTCCATCTTGCACTCCTCCTCCAGCTTGTTGAGCCACTGCTTCAGCTGGTCGATCTGCAGAGACCGAGATGACCCCCCCACATCTCCGTCAGCGTGCGCCAATGCGGCCTGTCCTGTCTCGGGCGCCGGTCGCTACCTCCAGCTGCAGGTCCCTGCTCCTCATCACGGCCATGTTCTTCTCCTCGTTCAGCGTGGCGTACCTCATGGCCAGTTTGTAGTTTTCGTCCTTCATTCTCAGCAGCTCATCGCTGTACATGTTTCTGTCTTCTCTCAGCTTATTGTACCCTGTGGGACAGTTTTGGACACGTGACACGTGAACGCCAACTTTCAGGCTCTTCTTTAGTAAAACGCAGCCACTAGCGGGTGCCAAAAATGTCCCAGAGTGCCCCCTGCTGGTCAGGTGATCGCGCTGCTCACTCTCACACACTAGTTTGTGCTAAATCACCTTTGATCTCTGCCACCAGATCAGCACTAATTGACTCACCCAGGGTAAAATGGGCGTGTTTTTAACACATGATGTCACCGTTTTTGAACAGTTCCTTCTTTAAAAAAAATCACAGATTTCAACAGAGAAATAAGCATGTTTACTCTGTTGGAAGGTCTGAAGCTCCTGATTGGCGAAACTTAGTTTCTTCTTCTCATCCTCCAGGGTGCAGTTCTGCCTGCTGAGCTCAACGTGCTGCAGGGTCTTGAGTTTAAACTGCTTTTGCAACTTCATCACCTCATTCATCAAGAACTGGGTCAGCCCTTCGTGACCCTCTTCCACTGCAGACACAAACATGCGTTACATGTCAACGAGACCTTTCTCAGACTCACAACTGAATTTGCTGAACAAGAAAATGCCAGCAAATTCTTTTTGCTGAGACGCGCGTGGAGGGAGTGACTCGTGCTTCCTTTCGCCTCCTTTCATGGTTAGGTTCTTATGTTCTCACCTACGATGGTGGAGAAGCGGCGCGTCGGCTCATTCCCAGTGACCAGCTTGTACAGGTCGGGGTAGTAAAACTCCAGGCTCTCCAGAAAGGCCACGTACCCTCGCTCTCCTTTAGTGTGGAGGATATCAAGTAGACGGCCTGGCGGAGGAACAATTCCCATGATCAAGTTTCAAAGGCAGGAAAGAGGCGGTTTTTCGGCGGACATAATGGCAGGCAATGAGGGCCGGCGTGCGCGAGCAACACGCGGCTGCGCGAAGACTGAAGCGCTCTTCTTCTACCTACTTGCTCGGTTTGCTTTGGACACCAGCAGGATGGAGTTGAGGATCTCATCTTCGTCCTGTTCGTCCAGGACTTTGCACTGCCGGAGGTAGGGCGTGAGCTTCCCCGGCGAGATGGTGCGGCACAGCTCGAAACGTTTGCACTCCACCTTCTCCCACAGTGCCTCCACGTCATCTTCTTGACCAGTATCCATGGCGCCGCCCTGAAGTACCGCAAAGCCAGTTCAGCTGTTGCGCTCATCGCAGAGAGAATTTAGATTTTCTAACTCACGTAAAAACAGCAGGACAGCGATAAAGAAGCACAGTAAAATGTCTGTGTGGGTGGACTTTGAGGAGAAATTTAGCTTTGATCTTGCCAGCTTTATCTCCTCTGGTAGGTCACCTCACCTTAAGAACGACCGTGAAGGCCATGTCTTGAGGCTGACTCATGCGGGGTCGGCATTTCATCTAGATAAGGGGGCCCAGAGCCATTCAGAGTATAAAGGTCAGGGTATGTGTGTTGAGAGATGATAGGATGGAGCTATAGCAGTGCTGATGGCGTGGACCCAGAGCCATGTTCCCCAGGATAGACTCCAACAGGAGTCGTCGGGTTGAAGAAACAACATCAGACGAGTTTTAGAGCCGAGGGCGGGGGACGAGGAATGAACGCGCGAAGGGGATGTGGCTAGACACTAAGATTTCTGGTTTAGAGTGTGATGTGGTAGGAAGTTATGAGCCATCCCACAGTTCACATCCCTGAGTCAGTCAGCCGCAGCTGCAAGATCTCATAGGTCACCAAGTCCCAGGGGACGCATGTCTTCTGCACCGCAATGGAAAGACAACCCATGTTTTTTTTCACATTTCCACTGAGAGGAAGATAAATGAAAAATGAATTAGGACATAAAACAGAACCTTGCAGATAAGCAGATAAGGATGGCGACTGCCCGAAAGGCACCAGGCGAGGCTCGCTGCCCGTCCAGGACTCCAGAGGATCAGACGGAACGAACAATCGACGGCGTCAGACTCAGGCTCCATTGACTACCCGCGAGACAGTTTCAGTGTCGTGCGATGCCTCAAAACCAGACTGTAAGGTCATTTTGAAAAGTGACAGCCACCACCAACGTCCCCCGTCCCCCGTCCCCCCCCACCACCACCACCACCACCACCACCAACCCACCCTCCCCAATGCGCAGGAAATGTTTAGGAAATTATTAGTGTGCCGCCGTGAGGGCCGTATCTCCGCTTTTCATCACCTGGCTATTTCTATTGCCGAAGACTGACAGCTTGTGAGCGCTGAGCAAAAATAAACCCCAACGACAGAGGAGGGCGACTGCAGCGGCCACCGAGTCCTCGGCACTGCGGTATCAGTTACCTTGAATCCATCTTTAAAACACAACAGGTATAACCTACTTTTCATCTCATTCATAAATGATTTACATTTACGGCGCCCGCCTGCCCCCACCTCGTTAAAAATGCCTCCTTCTGGGCACAAATTCAGCTGACCTGCTGCTATCAGCAGCGCTTCTTGCCCTACAGGGATAAAGTGACATTAATCATTAATGTCTCTTATTTAGACGAAAAGTGCGTGTGAGACAACAACAAAAATAAAGCCTCTTTAACATCAGCCTCCCCCGTTTTGAAGTTATTAGTTTACTGGTTTATTCGTTGAACTTTAGGAGGTAAGTCCAGCTTAATGTACTTGACCCTGATTACCGTGCGGCCCTGGGGGCCTCAGAGCTGCCTCAGCCCGTGAGCAGGGGCTTGGTGAATTCTCTAACTCGCTGCAGGAATAAGCCGGTCGGAGTGCCTGTGATGACGACGAGACGGAAACAGTCAGGGTGGCGACCCTGGGATCCTGGGATCACCAGGACAGGAGCGCTCGGCTCCCACACAGGCCGTTTCTCACTTTCTCGCTCTCACACACAACCGACATCTTTCCATTTGCTTTTCTTCTTTTCTTTCTTTTTTTTAACTTTTCATTCAGCAGACACATTTCTACACTCTCCATCTTCCTCTGACTCCCACTCAATTTCCTCTACCGCTCGCACGCGCTCTCACACGCACATTTGCATGCTATCAGACGAACCAACAATTCTGCTTTGTGACATGCATTCATGTACTGCACACAGATATGCAAAAGGGAGGCTGAAACTATGACTAAATACACACATTGTTGTACAACTGTCACCTGCAACACCCATGAGAACGGCACACCTACGCCCATGCACACACACACACACACACACACACAGACACAGACACACACACAAAAACAGACCGATTATTCATCAGTTTCTTTGCAACAGCGTAGAAGTGTGCGCGTGTGCGTGCGTGTGCGTCTCGTGATCAAACCACATCAGCTCAAACCAACTTACACCCGCATGCACTCATGCAGAAGTACACAGTCTGTGCATATACACACGCACGCACGCGCGCGCACACACACACACAGACACACATACTGAGAATCCCCCAACCACACACACACACATTTCCTCTTCTCTCTTCTCTTATTTTGGAGTTCATTACCGAGAAAATGTATCCCTGCTTCCTCCTTTTTGAACCAGATGTGAGTACAAGTTCTCTTCCGGTGCTGTTTTAGTCCTCACTGTGAGCTGCTTTTGTCAATAGTTATGTGGTCAATGGAGAGAGAGAGTGTTTGTGTGTGTGTGTGTGTGTGTGTACATCAATCTAAATGTTGCATACTTTCCTGTTTCAGTGCACATACACAACTATTCTCCACGTCTGTGATATTAATCCCCGCCCCAATCGCGTTTATGTGGTTTGTGTGACAAAAATGTTTACATTTTAAAAAAATCCAGATTTTTTTAAATTTTTGGTTGTTGTCATCGGACGAGAATATTCTCCTCTGCCCAGCTGATCGATAGAAGATTATTGAGGTTATTGGGCGGCACCTCCATAGTGACGCAGGACCTTTAGTCCCGTCCTGTCATCATGGTCATCATCATCATTCATGCGGCTGCGTCAGACTAAAATGCGGTCTGGAGTCTAATCTAATTGATCTAAATAACTCTTTTAGATCTCTAAACACCTCTCTGAGGTGAGATTAAAGACGTCAACCTGTCAAAGGAGGATCGTTGTTGGCGACCGATGAATAAAAAGCCTGTTATTAATTCAGTTTTCAGGGACTTTGCTCTTTTTACTCCTGCCTACAGACCTTTGACCCATTGGGTCAATAAGGTTTAAAGACGACATTCATTTTATCTGTTGCACACGATTCACCCTGTCTCAACAAGTCGAGGTCAAGAAATGCTTTTGGTCCAACTTTCTTGGAGCGTTTGTGTTCAGAAGATTTCATTAAATATCAGCCAGGAGCTTCTGTTCAGCGATACAGACGGACCAGCTTGTTTCCCTCCACCGAGCCATCGATAATCTCTTTCATTCTGGATTAAATGCAGCGTTCCTAAACAACAATCCGTCTTGGTTTTCCTCTACACCAACAGAACCTTCAGACCCCCCCCACTACGGGCACATGCTGAGCGACTAAACTCCCGTGCACGCCTGAATGGGTCCTCGCAACTAGAACAACTTCATGACGCGCACGCGGGGAGAAAACGGGAGCAGCCGTGAGGAACAGGCTGACCTTTCGCCCTCCGATGTCCGCCGGTCCCAGGTTTGCTAGGTTTCTCCCCCCTCATTCCTTCGCCTTCCGACCTTATTCGCCACCTCATGTGTTTGTGACCTTTATTAAAAAGGGCCATTATAGACGAAAGCCCACTGGTCTGGGATCGGCCCGGCCGGTGGGATGATGGACGGATGCGATCGGTTCCGCTGTGGCGGGCGCCATAAAGGCCTCATTGTCCGGCGGGCTGAGGCTGATGGGAATCTGATATGCGCTCACATACAGAGCACAGGTTTGTTCCACCGGTTCGTCTGACAATCTCTAAATCACTCAGCAGACAAAAGCTTTGTGGCTCCTTCTGGTCTCTCGTGGGTCCTCGCCGGGCCACCTGATCTCTGACCCCCGTATCCGCCCCTGGACTCCGCTTCTGGGACCAACAACCATCATTTAACAGCTCTGCAGCTCAAAGGCGCATCCGATGGTCCTCGGCACCTGCTGGAATCCCACATATGCGGCTGCGTCTCCGGCAATGACACAACCTGTTCGACCGAATTCATAACCCGACGTGATGCCGTGATTACGCACGCCAAAAGGGGGGGGCAAAGCGTTTCTGTGGGACCCTTTAATGGGGCAGATGTGACTTTATTCCGAAGGCTGGACGTGCGCTCGGGTATTTCGCACGACCTTAGTGTCTATAGGATTGCACACACTTCCTCA
The DNA here is from genome assembly GCA_911728415.1 of Lagocephalus sceleratus. Classification (NCBI taxonomy): domain Eukaryota; kingdom Metazoa; phylum Chordata; class Actinopteri; order Tetraodontiformes; family Tetraodontidae; genus Lagocephalus; species Lagocephalus sceleratus. The sequence goes on along the minus strand of CAJVRN010000090.1, from coordinate 1,316,543 downwards.
GCAGAGACACTCGGGCTGTCAAACATTTATAAGCCCGAGCAACCGTCAGTTTTATCCGCACTAACGAAAATCATGTTCTGACAGGTTCGACCTACCCAAACCGCTGCTGCTGCGGTGCCAAGCGCGGAGAGCTTCAACTCGGTCTTTCTCTTCTTATTTTCTGGGGTTGGAATTCCTCATAAATCCTTTATGCTTGGGCTGGCTCCATCTACTCGTCTTTATTCGACATTGATTTCTTCCCCAGGAGAGCGGCCCAGAACTTTAGAAGGAACTTCTGGGGCGCACGGGAGCACTGGCCCCGATGAGCGTGAGAGAGTGAGACGGGGGCAGGGAGGGGGGAGAGAGAGAGAGGGAGAGAGAGAGAGAGAGAGAGAGAGAGAGAGAGAGAGAGAGAGAGAGAGAGAGAGAGAGAGAGAGAGAGAGAGGAAACAGGCGCGTTGCAGAACTGACTGATTTTTGCGTTTCGTCGCACTTTTGTAATTGGACGTTGTATGTTTTTAATTCGCTGCGGTGATCTTATCGCACTTTTCAGTGGGATCTGCGCCTAAAGCAGGTGTTTTTATCCGCGTACTCGTCCAGGCTGAACAAGTCACCGCTGCGCCTGCGGAACTAAAGTGATGGTCATGTGCTTCTCGCCCGGATTTAAATCAGCAGCGCACTGTTTACTTTTTTTTTTGTCGATAGAATCAGCCGAGCAATGCGACATTTTCAGTTAAAATGTACTCCCAGGGCTCGGAGAGTTTAATTCGACAGGCACGGTAAGAAACCTACAAGATGCTGACTGTAAATACTGCCTTTTAAAGGTGTAAACGCCTTCCGCTGTCACCCCCTGTGCTAAGCTAACGAGGCTATCACTCGGGGACTTGTCGAAGAAAAACTCGCTTTTTCCTTTATTTCCGTCTTGACAACTCCCGGAAGGCCGTCGTTATTATTTTCACAACAGCGACGTGGCCTCTGCAACTTTAAGCTTTAAATGCACATTGAAATTTGAGGGACAAAATGGGCTTCGGTGTAAATAAAATATCGGACTTGACGAACTGATGTAGACTTTAAGTGTACAGAGGGTGCACGGCTTCACTGTTTCTGTTCATGCCAGAGAGATCCAGGAGTCTGAGCTGCAGAAGTTCTACAGCAGGTTGATCAAGCTGCTCAACGCAAAGGAGCACGGCCATGAGACCGTCGACTCCCTGCAGAGGCTGCACCTCATCCTTTCTGCCAACAAGTACTCCAGACAGTAAGTCACCCCCACTCGGTTAACTCAGTCGATCATCCTCTTCATCGCCCGGCCTCTTCATCGTTGGTCTCTCAACCGTCCGTAAATCAAAGGTTGCCTGCAGAGCTTCAGAAGAAGGTGTCTTCCCTTCTCTCTTCTCCGGTGGAGCAGCTCCAGATTCTGAGCTCGGCCGTGCTCCGAGAGACGCCACTGGGCTTTGAACCCAACCTGGAAACCATCAGCCCTTTAAACAGCCATTCGGCTGGTCTGCTGCTCTCCCAGGTACATTTATTTTGGTTCTTGCTTGCTTAGATGCAGTGACACCCCAGAGGGATGGGTCACGCATTCAGCACGCAGTAACAAGTCTCGGTTTCACTTTTCAACCCGCCCCCACAACAGGTCAGTTCTGGGGTCGATCTGTCGTCCTACTGCGGCCAGCTGCTTCGCAACCTGGAAAACCGACAGCCAGAAGGGGCCGGCCACTCGCTCACACACACTCTGCCCATCCTGAACAGCGCTATCGCTCACAGCCCCAACTGTCTCACTGAAGGTGACGAAGATACAATCACCTTGGGATTAAAGTGGACAAACAGCAGATCAGCAACCGTACTGATTTTAATCCCCCCCTTCCTTTTTCTTGCCCTAGATCATGTGACTTTCATGAATAAAAAGTTTGTTGACTGGCTGCGGTATGCCAGCATCACTCAGGGGGGCGGTGCTTCCACAGGAGGGTTCTTCACAGGGCCAAGATCGCGGCAGGTGAGTTGGATCTGCGCGTTTCCTCCGTCCCTCGTCACTTTGGGCTCCCTCCTCTCTGTGGTTGACTGTGTGGGCGCTCATTGTCTGTCAGCCGCCACCCATCACCGAGCTGGATGGGACGGTGTCGGGGGATTTCTTCACTGTCCTGTGCGTGGGCCAGGGCTTCACCGAGGACCAGTGGATGAACGTCTACTCCTTCTCCATGCTTCGCCACTGGCTCCTCACTTATCACTCTGTTTCCAATGACAACAGCACAGTGGACGCAGGTACGGCTGCGCCGCTGCTAATGAGCAGTTTTACTTGATGTCTCAGCTACATGTGAGCCTCAGCCTGCGTGTGTGTGTGTTTTTTCCATCATCTCCAGCGAGCAGGCTGCACCACAGCCTCTCCCTCTCCCACTCCTTTTCTAATGGTAAGGCTCGAGCGGGTGGAGTCTCTCCGCTGTCTCTGGGGGTGCAGCAGATAAGCTCACCTCTTAGCATCTGCTTAACCTCGGGGTGCCACGCATCAGCTCATAGCACTATGCATGATCTCACTTCACAGCCGCACTCGGTCTAACTTCTTAATTGGATTCTTAATGGCATCCTTTTCACCTTCGTTGAATACTCCAATAAAGTTTAGAGGTGAAAGAGCCACGATGAGGACCGACGGGCAGCCTAGTGACTTTTCTCTTGTTTGCGTTCTATCTTTACATCTCCAAAACAAGTCAGTGCGATCACTGTGGTTTATTGCTTCCTCTGCTGGGCTGAACAACGTTGTGCTTCTTTTGTGCTCTTGTTTTCTGCCTGATAACAACTAACAGTCCCAGCTTTTCCTCTTTCTTTCTCAGCACATGTGACCGTTTCAGTCATTGTGGTTATCTGTAAACCTTTCTCCTTTCTAAACCTCAATAGTAGTGTCATCGTACAGGCGGAAACTTTGGCTTTTCATTTTGATAAACAGTCGACTTGTGGCTTTTCAAGCGTTTACGACTCCACAGCGACGCCTGCTGGTCGGTGCTACTTTGATTCATGAGTTTTGCTGTGACGTTTTGCTTAAAATCCAAATGATATTTTTTGCAGAAGTACTTATTTAATCTGACTCACAATCTGAGCTGCAGCCCTGTTCATTATCCTTTTGTGACCTTCTGTTGGTTTGAATTGTTCCCCTCTTGTGTATTTTATTTTCAAGCGATCGTGCTCTTGTGAGGTTTTTGACTGTTTTCTTCATCTGTAGTGTCTTGCAAACTGCGTTCTTCACAGGAATTTGAGTGAAAGCCGTTAATAAGTGACCAAAGGTGCATTTTTCAGACAGCCAACACAGTTTCAGGTTATATCGCAACCCTGACCCTTCGGTCACTCTCTAACGCTTCTGCAGCTACATTTTCTTATTTGGATCCTAATTAATTAGAAGGAAAAAAAAATCATCGTATCACTCTAAATTCACTCCCCCGTGCTGCAGATGACCGCTCAGAGGTGGACGGGTCGGTGGTTTCTATGGTTTCGGCGACTTCCTCCTCCAGCCGCCTGCTGCCTCCAAAGGAGCGATTGAGAGAGAAGGCTTTCCAGTACTGCCAGCGCCTCATTGAGCAGTGCCATCGCAGTGAGTGTGCATGTTGACACCAGTCAGTGTGCGTGCGAAATACAAATGAGCAGCACGTACTGATGTGGCAGCCGGGTCCTGTATATCGTATTTCACCTCTGTGTTCTCTCTTGCTCCAGAGGCTCATAAAAAGGCCGACACAGACCTGCAGAAAGCCGTGAGTACAGTAAAGCCAGACGCCCACTGCGACTGCAGGTCAGGTCTCCTAACCTCCTCCTGTCTCAGTGCCTGGTGGAGGCCGTGTGCGTGCTGGACTGCGTGTGCTCGGAGGACACGTCACTGGTCTACCGGACGTTCCCGTTCGTCAAGGCGCTTTTCGGACGGCTCAGCGCCGACCTGTCATTCGCCAGAGTTCTGCTGCCTGTGGCCCAGTTCTACCTCAACCACGGTGCTGACGACGCAGGAGCTTGAGCCCTTTCACCGTTCACAGTTGGAGGCTGAACAAAGCTGAGAGTGTACTGAAACCCCCCCCCCCCACAGGTGAGATCGCTGCGGTGGATTGCAATGTGGTGTGGAACCTGGTTTTTGGCCGTTTCCCCGCCGAGCTGTTCAACGACTGCTTCCTGTCACACGAGCTGCTGCGCTTCGTCCGCATGAACCAAGACGATCTGAAGGTCCGAGTGCCTCAGTACACCCAGTCCTTCCCAAACCTGCTGAAGGTGAGCACCGGAGAACTGCCCGTCGGAGCGTGGACGTCTGTAATAAGACACGAGCGTCCCTTCCGTCCGCAGCTGCTGGCGTGGGACAGCCCGGCGCTGGTGGATGACTTTGTGGATCTGCTGCCCTCTCTGGTGACCGCAGGAACAGCGGTGGAACTCCTTCACACTCTGCTGGACTTGCCCTGCCTCTCTGCCACGCTTATCCTGCAGCTGAGGTGCGCGTCAGCGCCCAGCCGTGTGAACGGGTTGTCTGGAGCCCCTCCCACACCCGCTCCTCACCCCTCCCACACCCGCTCCTCACCCCTCCCACACCCGCTCCTCACCCCTCCCACGCCCGCTCCTTACCCCCTTCCCTGTCTGTCGCAGGTCGACCTGTCTGCCCATCGCTGAAGCCGGCGCCCGGGGCCTCCTGTCACTCGATGCGTTCCGAAACCCCTCCTTCAGGGCCCTTTTCCTCTTCCTGCTTCGAACCGAAGCGGGCACAGGTAGCGCGAAGCCTATTGTTTTTGTTTTCTTTTCCCATTTAAGACAAGGACTCTAGCCCTTTTCTTCCTGCCTGCTGCATCCTGCGGTGCCCCTTAACGGGGGATAAACTTAAACACTCGTGTCAGCCTGTCCTTACTTCTCACTTATTTAACCAGCCGCTGCCCTCTCAGGTTCTTTTCTAGACGTTTGTGCGGGCTCTCCTGTCTCATTCTCCACTCCTGGACCTCCTGTCGCGTCTGGCCGCTCGGTGGCATCGATCGAAGCCCCCGACTGAAATGAAACTTTACTCTGATCATTTGGCTCGGCTGCCCCAGTCAAACTGCGGCGCAGACGGGAGGTCTGGCTGGTGGAACCCGATATTCTGACAGATTATCTATTCCGCATTGTTCTGTTTTTCTCGCTCCACAGGAGACACCATCGACCGACTGGGTGCCCTCCTCGAGCTGCTGGCTGAGGCTGCCGATTGGCCCAGGGTGGTTCGGTGCGCCCAGGTCGTCCCCGTGCTGCTGCACGTGTTTTTCAACTCGGTGGTCGAGGTGAAGGGCCGAAAGCGACTTCAAGTACAGGTGGGGAACGCGCACGCGCGCTCTGATCAAGGGCTGTCACCTCCCCCCAGGTAGCTGACGAGCAGCTGTTTGCTCACCTGATTTTGGTGATCCTGGAGAGAAGCAGCCTCCTGCTCAACATCCCCACTTACAGCAAAGAGATACACAGGTACACACACACACACACACACACACACACACACACACACCTCTGCTGCTCACTCCCCACACCTCTGCGTTTCTGCAGCGTTTTCAGCTGCCACCTGCTGAAACTGTGCAAGCTCCGCCCCTCCCTGGTGGTGGACCAATCCCACGAGCTGCTGGAGTTCGCCGGCACCACGACTAACGTCTACAGCAAAGAGGAGGTCTACACGCACGTGGTAACCGAGGCCCGTTCCTTTCCTTTCGCCGCCGCGTGAAGCGCTTGTTGAAGTGACGCCCGTCTTGGCTCTCAGGTGTGGGTGCTGGGGGAGTACCTGTCGGTGTCATGTGACTCCCGCTGCTCCGTGAGCCTCATCACTTCCTGTTTCGAGGCGCTGGAGGCGGTGCTGTTCGAGATCACCTCATCCACCCCGCCGGACGGGGATTACCTCCCCGCCCCGAGGGTCATCACCACACTGATGAGCGCCATGGCCAAGCTGGCATCCCGGTCACATGACCTCATACCCAGGTGAGCGACGGCCACGCGCACGGTGATTAACACTTGAAGAGAGAAGCGGCGTGTGACGCCATGGCGCGTCTCTCCAGGGTGTCTCTGTTCCTCTCCAAGCTGAGGACCGCGACCAGGGGTGGGTCAGTCCCCTGGTGCGCTGACGAGGAGGATCTGGTTTCCATAGTGACCCGCAGCGAGGAGCTGTGGTCCCTGCTGAAGGCCCCCGGTGTGGCTCAGAGCGTCCTGACCCCCCCGCCATACGTCACAGACCCTCGATGGCACCGAGACACCAATGTGGCCGTGCCACTGAGGCTGCGGCTCCTCACACAGCTCACACACTCGCAGTGATCGGCCACAGCGTAGTGGAGCTGTCCATCAAGGGCCCGCGCCTGCACCTTTGACCTTGAACTTGATGATGAACAAACCACAGACACCTCACATCATATTATAGCATCTCTTTTTTTTTTAAATGGTGATTTATTTTTATTTTTCCTCAAAATAGATCATCTGATTTAAAAAAATTAAGTGTTTATTACCTGAGTATGTGCTCTGTTTTCTGAGAGAGAAAAAAAAACACTTTTCTAAATATTAGACATTAGACAGAATTCAGTGCAAAAGTGATCAAATGTTAAAAGTGCGCCGTAGGAACAGAAGCAAAGAGGGAGAGAACGATGGGTGCTCCCATGCTGGACGCACAGGGACCGTTAAGGCTGATAGTCACAGTGAGTCCTGTAAATCTGGGTGGATTCAGATCCAACGAGAGTCAGACAGAAATCATTCTAAACGCAAACAAGGAAAAAAAAAAAAAAAAGATTCATCATTTGTAAATAAGGTTGCAAAGGTCAGGGGATAATTACTTTTGTGCATTAATGGCAGGAAATAATCTGATATGTGTGAATAAATGCCCACATTGTTGCGTGATGAGCTCATTTCTGGAATCCTGCTAAATGTTCCTGGAACATTGACGTCACACTCGTTAAGCTCAAGAGAAACATCCAGTAATTTCACCTCATTACCTGGCTGAACGTGTCTAATATCTATTAAAGTTTAAAGAACCAACGAACGTCGGTTAACTCCATCAATACGCTCCTTTCAGCGAAACAGGTTTATCCAACTAGGATTATGGATTACTTGGCCTATTCATTGTTCGATTATATAGTTTAAAAAAAAAAACAAAAAAACTTACGTTTCTGGAAGTTTGCAACCTTATTTGCAACTGTGCAAAACAGAAAGTGAGTGTGACGACGACAGAACACACACGCACGGTGCATGTCAACGGCACATCCTGCGCCGTGACGTCATCACAACCTCAGTGTTTCGTTAGTGTTAACAGTCCTCTGACGTCTCTAAACCGACACCAAGTGTTTGGTGGGGCAGATCCTCAATCATCATCTCTCCCACTGAGTTCTAACGAGTCGTTTCGTCAAAGTTTTTGCGTCTCGGTGAGCGCCGCCGCCGCCGCCGCCTCTGATGCAGGGGGGGCGGGGCGCGGTCACCTCGACGTGTGCAGCATTGGCTCCGGTAGGTACAGGTACCTCCAGATGGCGTAATAGTGCACGCTCGCCCCTGCCGCCACGAAAAGGTGCCAGATCGCGTGGGCAAAAGGGACCAGGCCGTCGCTCTTGAAGAAGACCACGCCCACCACGTACAAGGCCCCTCCCACCGCCAGCTCGCACACGCCTGCGCGCTCCACCTGGAACAGTCGGGGTCAAATGAAGAAGGCGGCAATTAGGAACGTCCAGCACACGGCCACTGGAGACCACAGTCACCATCGACCCCCCCCCACGACCCCGAAAACCGATTCTTACCATAGACAGCACGACCAGAGCGGGGACCGCCCCCATGGCCACGTACCCCAACAGCTCCAGCAGCTTGTACCTGCACCCGGGGGGGTAGAAGGATTCAACCTGCGGCTCAAACCTGCAGCCCAGTTAGGGGGGGGAGGGTGTTACCTCTCATGGAAGAAGAAGACATACGCGGATCCGACGCAGGCCATGACCCAAATCAGCCAGCGCATGTGGCACGACCACGGCCCCAGCTCCCTCAGCATCAGCCTGAACACACACATACACACACACACACGACAGTTTAGGCTTCTCCCATCCTTCACTGAGGCGCAGTAGGCTGTTGTCATGTGACCCACCATGGTGAGTAGGAGGCGGCGATGAAGAAGTAGATGGCCATCCGGTCACACATGTGGAACCTCTGCTCCACCTTCCTGCACCGTGACGACAGCAGCACCGTCAGCAACCGTCCAGGTGAGGAGCCGCTGCCCCCACCTGCCCTCACCCCTCAGGTTGCTCAGGCTGCAACACAGCAGCTGTTCCAGCTGTTTCGGGTTCACTCTGTTCACGTTAAAACCGGTTGTTTTCCCTCATCAGGCCACATCTGTTTTGTGGGCCCTCGGGCCCGTGTCATAATTCACAAACAAGGTCCGTCGAAGCGGAACACAAACACGCACGTGTGCCAAAACCCTCACACACACACACACACACAGCACGTATGCACAAACGCACCGGAGGTGGCTGATTTTCCAGGCAGCCGTGTGGAAGAGCGTGGAGGTGACGAACAGCCCCGTGAGGCCGCTCCCGTAGAGCCAGGCGGCGGTGCGGTGCCATTGGTCCACAGACAGGAAGTAGAGCACAGACCCGCCTACCAGACTGGGGAGGATCCAAAACTAGACAAGGGGGGGGAAAAAAGAGCGCTTTAAACGTGCCCTTTATTAGCGAGCGCACATATCTGCTCTATTGTCGGGCTGAGCTCTCAGGCTGAAGCTTTAGGTTCAAGAATCAGACGAGACCGGGCGAGAGCCAGCGGCCTTCCAGATTATCGTGCGGTTACGAATGACGCCCCCTTAATCTGAGACGCTGGGGCATCATTTGGGCTGATATGACAACCCTCGCTGCTCTGTTACACCAGGACTAGGCACCAGTGAGTCTAGGTGATTTCAGCAGTGGGCTGCTGGGATGATTTTCTCTTTATAGCACCTATCAGAAGGTGAAGGTGGTCGTTGATGTTTGGCCGGTCCCCCCCTCCCCCTCTTGAGCCTACCCCCCCTGCTTCTCCCCCCCTGTCCTGCTGTGTCACGGGCACATGTTCACATGGATTACAGCAGATTAGAGGAACGCCGCAGGCAGAATCACAGATTACAGCCCACTTCCTCCGCGCCGTGGCCAGGAACCCACCCCCGCCACCCCACCCCTTGTCTCTGACAAGGCCCCGGGCCTCAGCAGAGGGGAGACACCTGGCTCACCCCGTGTGTGGCGCAGTTGGCCGCGTGCTCGTACTCGGTGGGCTGGTATCTCTTACTGGCCGGGACCCTGCAGTTCATGAACCTGAGATGGGGGGGGGGGGCAGAGAGAGGGGGGTGCAGAAGCTTGAGTACAGGTGAAGAATCAGGTATCACTGTCCTGGTTAATAATTACTGTGCTGAAAACATGAACACCATGTTGGTGTGTATGCATGTGTGTGTACGTGTGTGTGAACGTGTGTGTGATGGCCATTCTTCAAGGATTTACAGCTCTCTAATCCACATCATGCTCTCTGAATTCTAGTGTGATCCCCACTCCTAAGTGTGTGTGTGTGTGTGCATGTGTGTAATCAGCAGACATTCCATCTTGCGTGGAACATAGCACATCTGGATATGTTATGAAACCACACTTTACATTTCCAGAAGCCTGAATTTGAGACCAAAGCGCCTCATGTGTGTTCAGGACATCCCTACTGTCCATTTGTTACATAAATCTGGGTTACTGAAACATGGAGGGTGGTCACAGACACTAATTGTGTTGTTATCGGTTGCATAAGGAATTACAAAGGTCTTTAGATTTAGTTTCAGGGGATGTTTGACTCAAAGTAGATTATTTTCTGTCAGCGACATGGATGGCTTTGTGGATGTTTATGTAATTTATGAGCAGCAGGACTGGACTGTGTGAAGGACCTAACGGCAGGTGTGTGAAGCGAATATCTGATCATTCTGTGGTCAAATGTTACTTCAGATGTGACTGGACTGAATAAGTCTCAGTCACATATTCACAGTACGGCACAGATGTGTTCATTTGGCGTACATTACTCTGGTTTGAACTATATTCCTCGCGCTGGGTTAAACGAAGGGCTTTGCCTGACGGAGCTGAAGCTTCAAACAGCAGTGACCTCAGGTGTGTATAAAGTCTGACATCTGTCTTCTTCTTCTTCTTCTTCGCTGCCTGGCGCCCTGCCTCCATACGCCCTCCGCAAACACGCATGTTTTTTTTCCCTACATCTTTTTCCACCGCCTGCGGTGTTGCGTAAAAACGGGGATTCGCTGAATGAGCCGCCGCGTTATTGTCACAACATGTTCGCTCTCCAGCGACTGTAGGTGTTATCACGTTTACACAACACAGGCCATCGCTCGTTTGTTTTCTGTGTTCCAGGCCAGTGCAAATGTGTTCCAATCATAAGAGGCTGCTTTGTGTGTGTGTGTGTGTGTGTGTGTGTGTGTGTGTGTGTGTGTGTGTGTGTGATATGTGTGTGTGATGTGTGTGTAATGAACTGAAAACAGAGGACAGGAGTGATGAGAGAGAGCATTGTTGTTTCCTCTTTTCTCTCTTCTCTCCAGGTTGTGTGTTTCCGTGCGTGTGTTTGTGTGTGTGAAATATTGGTTCATAAATTGGTCTGCCATGGCTCAGTACTGACCATGTGTGTGTGTGTTTGTGTGTGTGAGTGTGTGTGTAGTTACAGGGTTACACTTTTAACAGCGAGATCAAGTTTATCTCTTGTGGGTCTTGAACCCTGGTTCTCACGATTGTAGTCATCTCTATTTACACAGACACACACACACACGGACATACACGGGCGTGTATACACACACACACACACACACACACACACACACACACACACACACACACCAAAGGCTAGAGCCTGAGTGACCGATAAAAGCAGCCATGCAGAATTCAATGTGATTGCTCTACTGTAAACTCCTGTGTGTGTGTGAGTGTGTGTGTACGTGTGATGCACACTCGTGTTACAGCCATGCAGTAGCAGAATGCGACTGTGTAAACAAGTACTTTTACTCCAGTACTGCCCTCGTACACGCGTCCGTCCACCGTTCCCTGCTATTCTTCATCATCGTCTTCTTCACTCCATGCCGTTCTTTTACTGATTACTTTGCTCAATATTTAGTCAATATTCTGCAGATCACACCACAGAGGAGCAGCCTGAAGATCTTTAGAGCCTATGTGCTTATTTAGAAATGAAGTAGCATACACACACACACACACACACACATATATGCTGCTGCTGCTGCTGTTGTCTTACTCAACACAGCTGAACTTTCACCTTTCAGTTTTGGGTGTTTGGCTCAGATGGATCAAGAACAATGAATAAGTTATCGTGACAGGAACACACACACACACGCGCACGCACACAGCCCATAAACTTCCCTGGCTGTACTAACTCGTCTAAAGAGGAGGTAGATCATCACCTTCCAAATTTCGTCTTCTTGAAGTCCATCTCCGGGCCCCCCGCCGCCTGTGTCTGTCTACCGGGGGCTCATCGAGCGTCGTCCCCTGCCGCCGACCGGCCGCCCCGGGTGTCCCATCCAGAGGTCGGCCGGGAGAGTCCGCCAGAGCAGCCAAGCGGGGGTGGGGGGTGAGGAGGAAGAGGGGGGAGAGAGAGAGAGAGAAAGGGGGGAGTTTGAGCCGAAGTCGGGAGAGTTGTCGTCGGCGAGCGCAGGTCGGAGAGTGCAGCGAGTTTGCGGGATGTTCGGCGGGACTGGGGCTGAGAGCCCTCCCCCTTCCTCCCCTTTCCTCCCCTTTCCTCTGGACCGATGATAACAGAGCTGCAGCCCCTCCCGGCCCCGGCCTGCACGGCGGCCCGCCCGCCCGCTGCTGTTCGAATGCGGCTGCAGCGCCTTCGGATTGAGGCGCTCGTTTCCTATCGGGAGGAGAGAGCGGCCTGGCCCACTCTCCTTCCCCATGGCCGCATGCATGATTCAACAACATCCTCCACCTAACTGGTGGCTTGTGTATTAAACCATAACACACACGCGCGTGTTTTGCACTTGTTGCATGCATCGGTGGTGCTACCCCATCGTGTTTAATTCATTATTAATGGTGCAGCCTAGTTTCCTTCAAAGTGTCCTCCTTGACATAAAATACACACAGGCGTAAATTCTGGGGTGAATCTGGGTTCTCTTTTCGACACACGCCTGAGACACTTATCTAAATATTGACATGGGTTCCCCCTCCATGGACTAGAATGTTGTCTCCGTGGAAACCTGGAAAAAGACATCCAGTATTTCTTCATGTTGCTCCTCGGCTGTAATTGCTGCTGCACCTTAACGGCCTCAAATTTCAGTGTCAGTTCAGAAACATGAACTAGACTGAAAATATGTGGGGATCAGGCCCTAAAGGGAAATTAAAATTGTTCCCTGCCAGCCACCGTAGCTTCTCACAGCCTCGAACAGGAAGGAAGTTGAGGACACATGTTGAATTCTTGGAACCCAGATTCTCACTACTGCTGTGTTGCTTTACTGTACACACTGGACCTTTCACACAGGGATGTCCTTATTTGGAGATTTGTAATCATTTTTAAACATTTAAAAACCATAAATAGAGAAAGGTGATTAAGAAACAAGCGGAATGAAAAAGATGTGACAGTTCTTCAAATGCTATCTGGTTATCTCCTGGCAGTCCTTCACTGATCGTCTCATATTTGCCTTCAGACAACACACACACACACACACACACACACACACACACACACACACACACACACACACACACACACACACACACACACATTCAGTGGAAAATTAAAAATTATCCAAAAACAACAGTGGCAGCACCAGCTCTTTGTGAGCAGCAGCTGCGTTACACTCTGCAAACACACAGATGTCCAAACATGTTTCCACACTTTCAACAAAGCCTGTCACGTATTCTCCACATCGGTGAACGTGGCCTTTATTGACACAGGTAAATAACAGCGGCCACTGCTTGTTCCCTCTCCTCCCTTTACTTTGGGACAAACATTTTCATGGCTCAGCTGACGTCAGCGGCAGAGTTTAAACACTGGAAATCTCCAGCAAAGCTTCTTTCTGGGTCTCAGGTTGAAGATTTCAGGCAACTTAATCAAATAAATGATGGACAAATATTTATTGGACTGATCTTAGAAGTACCAAAACAAACTCTGCTGTGCATATGCCACATAAAAAGATCCAAGCTGGAGTATTGTACATGTTTAGGGTTAGATTTGGCTTCTGTGGGAGAGACCTTTCAGACCCTGCAAACACCCAATGGGAAAAAAAGGTATATGTGAGGGAGACAGTGTTTCCAGCCTGGATGATCTCACTGTCAGTGTAAGAGAAGAAAAGTACACTTAAACATACCAGAACTCTTTGGTCATCAGTGAACACTCACTGAGAACAAGTGCGAGGAACAAACACACTTCTGATGATTAAGCAACTAACCTGTCTGTCTGTCTGTCTGTCTGTCTGTCTGTCTGTCTATTTCTGTCTACACGGTAATTCTTGTTTAAAGATGCATATATTTTCTTTCTATTTCTAAATCTTTTTTCTATATCTTTCTTTATTCTCTTTGAGTCAGCCTAAACTTTGCTGGTTTTCTTGCTGGGCATGTGTCTAGAAGATTCTCACACATTGCAGATTTTCTATTCATAGTTCTTGTTTTCCCAGGGTCCAAATATAGTAACTGATTTATGCTTTGTTTATTTTAGTGTCCTTTTTTTTTAATCAGCCCCGACAGGATCCTGGTTGGACAGATAGACGCCATCCTCTGAATGAGGATGTACTCAAGGTTCAGCTCTTTGCGCTTGAATGCTTTGCAATGATCTCTGCCCATCTCTTTAAATAAAGACTTTAACAGAGTCTGAGAAACTTTACCAGGTACACAAATGCACAAAAAAACGAATAACCTGCGATGTAAGCGGTTTAATTTATGATGTGATTTAAATTCGTCCTGACATTTTGTTTAGGCACATCGCTGCGTGAACAAATAGGACCTCGTAAATAATGGTGTCGCTGCAGGTGCTCGGGTGGCCGACAGGGGGCGCTGTCGCGTGAAGCCCCCGGTTTTTAACGCTCCCGTAGAACGTCCCCAAAGCGGGTCTTGTACCGAGCGGACGCCTCGACGGTGTTGGCGGCTTTGGAACCAGCACCCTCCGCCTGCTTCGGTCCGGGCTTGGATCGCTCCACAGCCTCTTTGACCCGCGCGTGCCGCCGCGGCGCGCTGCCTCTTTAAAGACGCAGCACGCGGGCCTCGCGCGGCGCACGCGCAGCTCGGCGAGGCCAGCTCCGTCAAAAAAAACAACAACAATCACACCAGCGGGGCCCCCAGACGGAGACGGCCCCCCCCACCACCACCACCACCACCACCACCGACGCCCCCCCCCACCGACCTCCAGCGCCTCGCCCGGCCCGCGCGCGTCTCCCTCCGCCCGGGCTCCGTCCGTCCATGGTGCCGGGCCCATGAACCTGGCCAGTCAGAGCGGGGACGCTGGCGGCAGCCAGCTCCTCTTCGCCAACTTCAACCAGGACAACACGTAAGGCAGGGCCGGGGGGGGCCCGGGGCCCCGGGGGGGGCTCCTCCTCCACACGGGGCCTCCGGGAGGACGCGGTGGTCGGGGGCTGGGGGTCGGGACGTCGCGGTCTGCTTAGCAGCGCGGCTAACGCGGGGGGGGGGTTGGGGAGGGGGGTTGCGGGGCCTCTGGTGACAGCGGCCAGATGTGGGTCCAGAGGTTCGGGGCACGGCTGCCGTGCTCGCGTGAGACTCGGCGTCCATTTAATGGCAGCGTTGGCCGGGGTCGACATGTGGGGGGGCGATGGGATACGGGGGGGGGCATAGGTCCCGCATGACACGCGCCGACTGAGGTTTCCCATGTGGGGTCCTTTAGGTCTTTGGCTGTCGGCACCAAGTCGGGATACAAGTTCTTCTCACTGTCGTCGGTGGACAAGTTGGAGCAGATATACGAATGTAGTGAGTATCGACCCTTTGTGCACGTCCCTGGTTCACCTGCACACACACACACACACACACACACACAGAGTCTGCTCCTAGAATGTGTGTGTGTGTGTGTGTGTGTGTGTGCCGTGATGGTAATGCCGAGTCATGTTTTTTTTGCGGTTTTGTGTTCGTCCACTTCTGCCCCAGCAGAGAGGTTTTAAATATTAATTAAGGCTGTCAGCAGCTTCACCTGCCCCTGTGCAGTGAAACACCCCTTGAAACTACCACTTAGGTCACGTAACGCACTGGATGCGCCTTCCTGTTGGATTTGTGCAGCAGAAGAAGGTCGTGGGGGTGTTGTGTGTGTGTGTGTGTGTGTGTGTGTGTGTGTGTGTGAGCACACACAATTTACACACTCCCCATATATTAGATTGGTTTAAAATGCCTGATAGGAACCATCTCAATCGCTGCGTAGACTGCTGAAAGTGATGTGTTTGTGTGTGTGTGTGTGTGTGTGTTTGTGTGTGTGTGCGTGCGTGCGTGCGCGCCCCTGCCAGCGGACACGGAGGACGTGTGCATCGTGGAGCGTCTGTTCTCCAGCAGCCTCGTGGCCATCGTCAGCCTCAAGGCCCCCAGGAAGCTCAAGGTCTGTCATTTCAAGAAGGGAACTGAAATCTGCAACTACTCCTACTCCAACACCATCCTGGCCGTCAAGCTCAACAGACAGGTGAGGGACCCCCCCCACACACACACACACACACACACACACACACACACACACACACACACACACACACACACACACACACACGATTTGCGTGTAACAGGTCGTGGCCTCTTGTTGTTGCTGTTCAGAGACTGATCGTCTGCCTGGAGGAGTCGCTTTACATACACAACATCCGGGACATGAAAGTGCTGCACACGATCCGGGAGACCCCTCCCAACCCGTCGGGTGAGTCCACCGCCCTCCCGACCCCCCCCCCCCCCTCCACGTCCGCCCTCCTTTGATGTCGGCGGCGTTTCTGCCCGCAGGCCTGTGCGCCCTGTCCATCAGCAACGACAACTGCTACCTGGCGTACCCGGGCAGCGCTACGATAGGAGAGGTCCAGGTCTTCGACACCGTCAACCTGGTAGGTGAACGCTCGCCTGCTGGCGTCCCCCCACGCTCCTCTGACCGCCTTCCTTCCCCCCGTCCCACAGCGAGCGGCCAATATGATTCCGGCCCACGACAGCCCGCTGGCAGCTCTGGCGTTTGACGCCAGCGGAACGAAGCTGGCCACGGCCTCAGAGAAGGTGAGCGGTCCGTCCGTCCTCGCCACCGCTGCGCCCCCCGCGCCGTCTTTGATGTGTGCGTTTGATCCCCCCCCACTCAGGGAACAGTCATCCGTGTCTTCTCGATCCCGGAGGGACAGAAGCTCTTTGAGTTTCGAAGAGGAGTGAAGAGGTAGAGCGTGTGCTTAATATATCGGCTTTAGTTTGGATCAGATGCTGACTTGAAATGAAGTCGCAACGCGGAGGCGGCTTATTGTCGGCTGCTATTGCGTCATGGCACCGTGTCGTTTCAGGTGCGTCAGCATCTGCTCGTTGGCGTTCAGCATGGAGGGTTTGTACCTGTCAGCGTCCAGCAACACAGAAACGGTCCACATCTTCAAACTGGAGACCCAGAAGGAGAAATACGTGTATGTGCTGCATCGTGACACTTCAAAGACCCAGCATGGATGTCCTCTGAACGTGTGTGTGTGTGTGTATATATGTGTGTGTGTGTGTGTGTGTGTGCGTGCAGCCCTGCAGAGGAGCCCACCACATGGGGAGGGTACATAGGCAAGGTGCTGATGGCGTCCACCACTTACCTGCCCGCCCAGGTTACTGAGATGTTCACCCAGGGACGGGCCTTTGCCACTGTGCGCCTGCCGTTCTGCGGCCACAAGAACATCTGCGCCTTAGCTGTGTGAGTGTCCGCGGCGCAGCTGTTGTCCAGCTGTGGGCCGATGTTTCGCTGCGTGTGGCCTAAACGACGCCGTTTGCTCGTTGCCGCTCCCACTCAGGATTCAGAAGATTCCCAGGTTGTTGGTGGCTGCAGCCGATGGATACTTGTATCTGTACAACTTGGATCCCCAAGAGGGAGGGGAGTGCACTTTGATGAAGCAGCACAGGTAACACACACACACACACACACACACACACGTTGTAGGGGGGCTAAGCGGGGAGTCGGTCACCCACGCTTTCCCTTCGCTGGCTTCAGGTTAGATGGCAGCGCCGAACCATCCACTGAGATCCTGGAGCAGGGATCACATGACCGCCCACTGGTGGCTCAGACGTACAGCGCCGCGGTGACTAAAGGTGCTCCGTCCTACCTGTTGGTCCCCTCTGGGGGGTTTCTGTGTCCGTGCTGGGGTGACCGCTGTTGCAGCTCATTAACATGTGGGTCCATGTGACCACAGCACGTTATATTCCCAGTTTGTTCACTTTAACACAGTTGGAGCTGATATAGACAGCTTTGAAAGTGGATTTTCTAATTATCAAAAACATAATGAAGACATTAAAATTAAACATTATTTAAGCTGAGGGGAAAAAAAAGATTCTCATGAGTAACGATCAAGTATGTTGAATATAAATATGTGTGAATATTAAAGTATCAATACTAACCTAAGGTTCCCACCTGACTGGTATGTTTTCAAGAATGGGTGTACAGGGTTATAAATGAACGTAATTTTCACCACTGTTTTCTTCACAGCAGCATGTTTTCCTCGTTTGACCTCTGACCTTGTTTCCTAGGTTACTGTGAAGAGCAGGGCGCTGTGGGAGGGGCGGGGCTAGAAGAGGACCTCAGTGACCTGCGCTTGGAGGAAGAGAACGAGCAGCCTCCGCTCATCCTGGAGACGGACTAAGCGGGAGGGCGGTCGGACCCATCGATCAGAGGACTCCTCTGGTGCTGCTACAGGAAATGTGACCCAGTGGGGGGTTGGGGGGGGGTAGGGCTGGGTAGGGGGCCAGGATCAGGAGGCCGGGGGTGTTTTTAAACGCTGTTCAGGAGCCCGTCTGCTCGCTCGTCTGCTCGCATACCTTTGTCTTTTTTTTTTTTCTCTCTCTCCCTCAGTTTTGCCTCGGCGGCTCAAGCTTTGCATGTAAATGTGCCAACGGCTGAAAAGGAGCGCGTGTGGTGTCCGACTTGAAACGATGATGTAGCTGCATCCGTGCAGGCACACACCGGGACCCAGGCACTCTACGAGATCCTGACTGTCAGTGCCTCGCAGCCCCCCATCATGCAGCCTCCTCCGGCTTTGGGGGGCGCTTTGATTTGGCTAAATAAAAATGTGTGTTCAGTTGTCTGAGCTCCTGTGCAGTCGCGGGGGGGGAGGGGCCATGGGGCTTCTCACCCCCCCCACCTACCCACCCACTCACCCAACCCTCTCCAGTGGGGGGATTTGGGAACTTTTGGCAGTGCTCCTGTGCAGAAGGTGCATTTGTAGGTGTCTGCGTGCTGCGCGTGTACATTAGCGAACACCAAGTGATTATCTTCTGCTCGACCCGCTTTTACCTCACCCAGCGACCCACCCCCCACCCCCACCACCCCCCGGCCTAGTCATCGGTTGACTTTTAACCTGATATTGTTGTTGATTTTTTTTTTTTAATTCTCTATAATCAGTCATAACCAATGATGTATCATGTGTAAGAAAACATGCATGGTGGCGTTGACATGTCCATACATCCAACACCTTCGGCAGAGGGGCTGTCACCATGGCGACGGCGTCGCGCTGCATTTCTCCTCTCTGCATCACCGGATGTGACCAGATGCTGACGTACCGTCAGAAAGCGGCCATGACATTACTCTGGAGCTGAAGCTAGATTCTCATCGACTGGTCCGGAAGGCTGCATGATTCTCCATTAATCCTGTGGTGTGAGTGTGTGTGTGTGCGCGCGTGTGTGTGTGCAAGGGCTAAATGGGGATTAACCACAGGATTTTGGCGTGTTGAGCATTTTCTAATGATTTTTGTATGAGATGTGAAAACATTCATCTAAAAGTGGAATGAGAATAAATCCCATGTTGCTGTACGGAGCCGGGCCGATGCCTTTTGTCGGGGCAGGAGCAGGAATCTGGACTCGAGGAGGTGCTTCACATCAAAGAGACCAAAGCTCCAGCGTCCTGCTCTGGTGTTCACTAATCAAAAAGCTTCCTCGCCCACCCTCTGCACCTACCAGCTCATCTCAAGTGAAGATATTGAATTGAATTGTCTTGCACGGTTGTCATGGGGATGAAGTGTCAACAACAGCTCAAAAATGTGAGGAGGAAAAAGGCTCAAGAGACATGATGGAAGACGAGCACTGTGTGTGTAACAAAGATAAGAGGAGTCTGTTGGTGGTTTCCTGCTGGTGCTGCCTCAGAGCACTTCTGGGTGAGACCGTCTGCTGTCTCACTCGGGGGGGGGCATCCCATGGGACAGCTGCTGTGATCCTCAGGCCCAGCTCTCTTCTCAATGGTCTGGCCCACCAGCTCCTCTGCTACTGCCACCTCCTGGCTTCCTCATTGGTCTCTCTGGTTGAATGGTGAATATCACTCGCACTCTTACCCTGAGGGGGGGGGTTCTCTGTCGGCCAGGGTGTCTGCGCTTTAATGACCTCTGCAGCGGTGCGCAAACATGATGCGTTGAGATGAAAGGATCACGAGAGAAGAGCATTGACGGATGGAGGAATGTGAAGCGTGACGGAAGGAAGGTGGTCCGGTCCACCCTGGGTGGATCCACATCAGCCTGTTGCTCTCCTGGATCCTGTTTGAACTTCATGTTGCTGGAGCACATTTCAGCTCCAGAATGTGAACGCTCATCCTCTCCTGGGGATGCACGGGACATCAAAGCTTACACACACATACACACATCCTTGCACCTGCATCTCTGTGAGGACATTCATGGACATCCCTTATTACCCAGCTCCTCACCCCAACGCTAACCATCCCACCTGACCCCCCTGACCCTAACCGGACCTAAACCCAACTCTAACCTCAACCTAAAGCCGGGTCTGGAACCTCAAACTGTCCCTTGAAGTTGTGAAAACCATTTTCATTTTGATAGTAGAATGAGTAATTCTGGTACTCAGTGTGTCGCAAGTATAAGAACACACACACAGGGGCAGGTAGAAAAATGAGAAATCCACACAGGGAGAAACACCATCACCATCAACAGGCTGATTTTGGCACTATCGATGAATGGATGGATGGATGGATGGATGGATGGATGGATGGATGGATGGATGGATGGATAGATAGATAGATAGATAGATAGATAGATAGATAGATAGATAGATAGATAGATAGATCGAAGTTTGAGTCGAGTATCTGGCTCCCTCTAGCGGCGACAATACAAATCGCAAATCCATATAAATGTCCGTCCCAGTCTGGTGGTTTTTCCACAGCTGCATTTAAGTATTTCAAGTGCGAAGATGAGTTGATGAGATTATATTAATGGATTAGCCCTGGAATTTGACCTGTAGTTTTTATGCTACAAAAACAGAACTGTCAAGACGACATGACTCACAGTCATGATGGAAAACACCACGGACGCTCACCATGGAAGAGCAAATGGTGTTCCTTGTAGCCTAAGCCTTTGGGGGAGAGCAAAAAAATGCAAATCATCCAGGCGCATTCCTAAACTGCTCTGATGCCGTGATGTTTGTGAACACAGGGTCACGTGGTCAGCACAGACCGGTCACCATGATGTGGCACAAGTAGGGTGGAGGAGGGGGGGGTGACAGAGATGAGGATAATGACTGCTGATCTTCGCCCTTAGCCCCCTCCCCTGCTGCCCAGTACCCCTCTGCTCCCAAAACGCATCATCTGACGGCACACTGCCACCGCCAACCTCCTTAGGAACACATCAGGCCGCGTTAATAAACCTCCACCTCCTGACTCAGCCTTGAAGGCCCCCCCTCTCGTGCCGGGGGCATTTGAGGTCAGGAGCCAAGAGATGCTTAGAGCCAACACCATCACCCCCCCCACCTGAGCAGCTCAGCCGCCTCCTGAAGAACAAATGAATGAAAGTGAGACGTTTACGGCAGGTAAGCAAATATTTGATATTTACCAGCACAGGAGGTGTGAGCGTGTGTGTGTGTGCATGAGCGTGTGTATGTGCGTGAGTGTGTGTGTGTGTGTGCGTGCATGTTTGTGTGTGTGGGGGGGGTATTTTCACCCCTCTGGACCTCCACCACACCTTGACTCTCCTCCCTGTGATCTGTCTAAGACCAACATTACACACTCAGTTCATGCTGGGGGTCCCAATACCACAACCTATAAACACAGCATATGTGTACACACACACACACACACACACACACACACACACACACACACTGAGCTGTGGGGAGCTAAAGCATGCTACCCCAGCTTCCTGAAGAGTTCCTTGTCCCAGGAACTGTTCCACTGCTGATGTGGATTTACTGCGTGCTGTAAACAGGCCGCTCCATTGTTCCCCGTTAATGCCGAGTCCAGGGGCTGAACTCCGGGTGCCATTAAAGACCCAGATCTGGCTGTTGTCCCTGCCCACCTGCTCAGGCCACTTGGACTGCACTACTTTCTGAGCGCCCTCTGCGCTTAACATTCCTGGCAAAGCATGCGTCCCAATGTCCGATCTTTTAGGGCTTTGCTGTAAAGGAGGTCCACGATGTCAGAAGAACAGTAGAAGTACAACATTCAAAAACAGCCAGTCTCAAAACCACTACAACTGCTTTTGATTAATAGAAGCCTTTTTAAGAAAGATGTCGTCTAACCACCAATACCACTGAATCATTAATCACTCTGGATTTTGCTTTTCGTGTTCAAAGTTATTTGTGAGACTCATTTTTTGATGAAGTGTTCATTGGAGATTTGAACAATAACTTAGATAAATTACAGGATAATTCTACTGATGCCATCAACCCCAATTCACCCATCTGCCACAGGAATTTCACTTCACGACAACTATTTATGTTATGAATTTCTGTTTTATTGCAGCTCATCTCTGGAAAGCATTTAATTTAGATAAAATAACTTGAAATTATGAGTCCAAAAATGTAAAAATGACAAAACTACATGCTCTTTTGAAGAGATTGCTATTGCTAAGAGGCCACACAGGTCAGTGAAGAGGGCATTTCTACTGATCTGTTGGAGCGGGCGAGAAATAATAAACCCAGAGCTCATATTCAAATCAGTTTGTCTCATGTGGCCTACTGTAAACAGAGAGAGGGTTGAGGAGGCGGACCTGCATTTACAACAACATTTAACAGTCTGCGTGCTGAAGTTGTTACACACAATTCATGAACTCTGTGTGAATGAACAATGCTCCAACCGTATTCTCAATCTGTTACATAAGATCAGTTATATCCTGTATAGTTTTTACATCCATTACCGATGTATGTATGTCAGATGTCTGTTTATCGTGCATCTCCTGCCCTTTTCCTCTCTCGTCTCTGTTTCTACCTCTGTTGTCTGGCCTTCAGCATATGGGTCTCTCCAGATGAGCTGGGTTCTGCTCAAGGTTTCTTCCTGTTAAAAGGGAGTTTTTCCTTGCCACCGTCGCTCTCTGGCTTGCTCTGGAGATTTCAAGCCGGGTCTTGTAAAGTGTCGTGAGAAAGTTTGTATTGTTATTGGCACCATATAAATAAAATTGAAATTGAAATTGAAAACAATAAACAAAAAGTCTGTTTGAGATCTGTGCTAACAGGTCTCAGACGTCCCCCTTTAAACGGGCATAACCTGTTTAAAACGACAATTTAACCACTGTAAAGCTTAATAACCTACAACAACAACAACAACACTAATAACGATAATCGTAATAATCATGTTTTTATAAAGGGGCAAACGCAGGAGAGCTCTCCAAAGAATTCCAGGAATCTGATCCTCTCGGGCGCGCCCACGCTTCCCGGACACGAGCACGCACGGCTGTTCTCATTAAGGACGTGACGTCAGCACGCTCCTGAGCCTGCCTGAAAATGTTCGCTCGTGTCGGGGGCTTCCGAGCGAGCGCCGGACTTCGCGATGAAATAAACCCTCTCCGCGGCTGAGGAGCACCGGACCCGGCCGCATGCCCTCCGACTGAAGCCTCTGGCGTTCCCACGGCGGGCTGAACACGCGTTTTTCGGGGGCTGGCGGGCGGGCGGAGGGGGGGGGCGCCAGCGGGAAGTTCGCGCGACCGTCTCTCCCGGAGTGATGTCGAATCCCGGGAGTCGCAGGAACGGGTCCAGCATCAAGGTCCGGCTGACAGGTAGGGACCCGGGGGGGGCGAGAGCCCGGGGGGGGGGGGGGTGTCGCTGACACGGCGGAGCCTCCGGAGAGAGTTTGACCGCCTCCGTCTGCCCAAACATCCGGTTTTGTGAGGCGGCGCTAGCGCCTTAGCCGAGGGGCTAGCTGGGTCTGGGTGGGGGGTGGGGGGGGGCAGTCAACAAGCTGCCGCACCGAAGTCCCCCCCGGAACCCTCACCCGGGGGGGGGGTCGCCTGGTTGTCGTCCCAGCCCCGAGCAGACAGCGGCTGTTCCTCCTGGAGGCTGGCCGCTAACGCTAGCTACACCCTTTTCACTGGGGGGGGGGCACCGGTCGACCCCCCCCCCCCCCCCCAGTCGACCCGACACTCCGAGCCTGGCGTCGAGCGTCGAGGCCGCGGCGGATCGATCGCTCGCTCGGTGGAGCGGGACGCGCGAGCCCGGCTGAGCCGCGCGCATCGACCCGCGCTGCTGCAGCGGGACCGGGACGACCGACCCCCCCTCCACGACCCGTGTTCTGGGCACTTCCGGTCCGGTCGGAGGAGCGCGGACCCTCGGAGCGCCGCCCCCCCCTCCCAGCCGGGTCGGCAGGAACAAAGGCTCCTACTGTAGCCGGTGTGACCCCACCGGCTCCATTCACATGGAAATGACCCCCCCCACACACACACACACACACACACACACACACACACACACACACACACACACACACAGCCACTGGTGGGGGGGGTCAGGTTAGAGCCTTCAGGCTCCGCTTTTGGTGTTTTGGTCGTCGATAAGGAACTGACGAGGTTCCCGATTTCTGGTGAAGCGTCCGCCCGCGCGGCTTCCAGTCACCGCTTCGTCTCGTTGTGAAACTTGATTTGGGGGGGGGGGCAGAAGTTCGCCCGGAGCTGAAACTGAGGGGCGAATGTGCCAGCGAGGAGCTCGTGAAGGGCTCCTCCGACGTGAGGCTTGTTTGGGTTTTAGTTTCAAAAGGACGAAGGCGTGAAGGAGGACATCTGAAGGGGCCACAATACGTTCATTATCGTTGGCATAAAATTAAATTACCGTTGGAGGAGACGCGCATAATGAGCATCTGTCCCAGCGCACCCCTGGTACACCCGCCGCCTCCGGGCCAGGGAAGCAGGAAGGGGGCGCGGAAGTGCTACCGGAGCGTTTGCGCAGGCCGGCCGCGGTCGGACGCAAAAACGAAAGGTTATTGCCCCTGAGTGCGCTCCACCTCCACAGGTATGAGTGGAATTCTAATTGGGTGAGGAATGTGCAGGGGGCCAATGGGAGCGCGGCGCTGGCCGGTGGTCTGTTTAGTCTGTCAGAGAGAGGGTTTGTTTGTCCTACATCTGAAAGGCCCGTGTGTCTGCGCCAGTCCAGACTTCACAGACGCGGCTCGAGATGTTGTGGCTGGCTCCGTCGTGATTGATGGGGCCCCGTCAGCGGGGGCCCCCGTCAGCGTGGGCCCGCTGGATTTTCAGGGAAAGTCGTGTGGATTTACGACCCCCCCCCCCCTCCAAAAAAATGACAATGGCTCGTAAAGATGCTGCAGATGAGTGTTTTGGTGGATTTAAGACTTGTTTTCAGACAGTGTTTATTGGATTCGGAGCGGGTCGGGTTTGATCGGGTTGGTTTTTAATCAAAAGCGCGTTTGGGTTCTTCGGCGAGCCGCTGCAGGCCTCGGCTGTAAAAATATAACTGGGTCAGAAACTTGAAAAGTGCTCCTCTTGAACTGAATAGACTTCGTTGTGCGCCTGGGATCCGACTGCGGGTCGAGGATAACGCTAATGTGCTTGCTGAGGCGACACGTGCCGCCAATGTTTCGCTGCCATGTAGCGGGATTGAACTCTGGACCTGGCCAGGAGCAGACGCCAAGCTGCGTCAGGAGACTTACCGCCCTCACGAGAGGGGGCAAGCGGGGGGGGTGACTAAAGGTGCAGGAATTAGAGAAAGGTCTTTCCTTGGAAGGAAGCGGTTGAATCAGGCTTCAGGAGGAGGCAGTGTAATCGCTTCTAATCCCGTCTCCCACTCAGCCGGTGGCCTTTCGCAGACACCGATACCCCAGGCGCAGCGAGGCGACCGTTTCCAGAGAACGATGGCGTTGGGTCGACCCAGCCGTCGGTTAAACACAGCGCACAATCGCTCGTTTGCGTACTTAACCGGCGCTTTAACGAGACCCGCGCAGCCGCCCGCTCCGTCCTGCATGTGTGTTTAAAGGCTGTTATTAAGGAGGTGAGATATTTGCTCCCGTGTCGTCGGGCTGCTGGTGTGTTTGCAGAGCCAGGAGCAGAGATTAACAGGAAGCGACGTGGCTGTAATCCAGCACAGGTCTGCTTCAATCTCCCTCGCTGCCGTCACTCGTCTTATATTTTCGCAAATCTTTCGCAGTGACTTCACCACCGACTGACCCGGGACCCCCCCCCTTCACATCCCCCTTTAAACGACCTGTGTTTTGACAGTCACGTGGGCGTCGGGCCCCAGAAAGAAGAGCTGGCGAGTGTGGATTCGTCCTTCAGACGGAATCGGCCGTGATTCCAAGTGACAGAACCTTGAAAGCAGCAAAGCGGGAGCCGGTTGTGGAAGGCTGCGAGTTCTGCCCTTCCAGGGGAACTAACCTTCACTTCCTGTTTCTGTTTTCTAGCAGCGGTCACATGAGGGCAGAAAGTGATGAATGGAGGCGGAGCAACAATCCCCCCCCCTTCCCCATATTGATGTTTCACCCAGCAGTGGGTTGGCAGTGTCATGACGACAGCCTCAAAAGTCCTTGAGGGTCCTCCCGCAGGCGCGGTGCACCCAGGTGCCCGTCGTCCTGGAGCGGAGAGCAGAGGCCTCAGACCTGGACCGACTCTCCTGATTTGTTTCCGCTTTGTTCGCTGCATTCCCCAATCGGCTGAATAGAACTCTTCAGTCGCCAGCTCCCTACAGCCACGAGGGCTTTTATTATTTTTCAGAGCGGGGGGGGGCAAAAAGAAGCAGCGGTGGGAGAAACTGAGAAGCGGCTGGGCTGCAGCAGGCTCTCTCCACCACCCGTGACCTTAGTGCAATGAGGAATTTCCTGAGACCCCTAGAAAGGGCCCGTCTCACTGTTGCCACGGGGGGGGCAAATTAGAGGTGTCTATTGAAAGACTTTGAAGGAAGAGCAGTGGTGAAGTGAGGCAAGGGCACATCAGGCCGCCCCCCTCACCCCGTTAGTCCCAGCGCTTCCTCCTCGTGTCTGTGGAGAGAAGGTGAGGCCTCGGCGTGGAATGCGTGAGTCAGGAGCAGGAGGATGGATGGCGCTGATGAGGAAGAGAGGAAGGATTTCCTGAAGTCGTCCTCGCTGCTTTAATCACAGGAAAGAGGCGGGGCCGTGCCAGACGCCGCCGTTGCCACATCCTCGACCACGGCCTGCGTGAGTCACTCTGAAGGCGCCTCACGCCTGAAAGGTTGCTGGAACAGCTGGTCGGCGGTGAGTGACTACCCACAGAGGGCTTCCTGGAGTCTAAGCTGATGAGCGGACTGGACTCCCATTCTTACCAGTCCCTCACTGGGTCAGCATCACTGACGCGTGAGGAGGGAAAGCGGTGGCGCTCCCCGCCCCTGGGGGGTGTCGGACACGCCCCAGTTAACCTCAGCTGATGTCATTCGGTCTCTTTCTCTCCTTCGTCCCCGTGTCCCTTGTGGTTTAGGAAAGCACTAAAAACTTTCCCTGCCGTCTGAGTGGCGTCTTTCTTGCTGTGGGGGGGGGCGTTCGCAGCCTCGTCCCCGCGGCGTTCGTTTGCAGCAGCGTGAACTTGTCAGGGCCTCCTCGGTCTCTCTGTACTGGTGTTTCCTGCATTGATCTGACTGGTGACTCTTATCTCTTTCAGTATTATGTGCCAAGAACCTCGCAAAGAAAGACTTCTTTCGTAAGTGCTCTTTTCTACTTCCGAGTCCCGCTGAGCTCACAGGGGGACTCAGGGGTGGGGGGGGCAGACAGAAGAGATACTGTGTGATAACTGTCATTTTCATTCCCTCGCGCTAAATCTAAATGTTTGCGGGCCCCTTGTCGCCCTTTTGAGTTAAAGTAAATCGATACAGAGGAAGTTAGAACTCTTTGAAGGTGCGACTCCGGCCGCGAGCTGGTCGCCCACGCGTTTCCTCAGCAGTCCGGGGCAGCAGACGGTAAACGCTGAGTGTGCCGTGTTCTCCTGCAGGCCTGCCGGATCCGTTTGCCAAGGTGGTGGTGGACGGGTCGGGCCAGTGCCACTCCACAGACACCGTCAAGAGCACATTGGACCCAAAGTGGAATCAGCACTACGACCTGTGAGTCCGCTCACACGTCCGCTGTTGATTCGCTGCTCTTCGCCTCGCCTAAACCTCCCGTCTGCTCCGCAGCTACATCGGGAAGACGGACTCGATCACCATCAGCATATGGAACCATAAAAAGATCCATAAGCGTCAGGGGGCGGGCTTCCTGGGTTGCATCCGTCTCCTCTCCAACGCCATCAGCAGGCTAAAAGACACAGGATGTAAGTCCGAGCCTCTCACCCCGGCTGGGCGGAGGGATGCTCTAGTTCTCACAGCCGCCCTCTCTCCCTCCAGACCAGCGTCTTGACCTGTGTAAGCTGAACCCCTCCGACAGCGACGCCGTGCGGGGCCAGATCGTGGGTAAGGACGTCACCCGCCCCGGCCACTGGACCTCCGGCCCGGCCACGCCCCTTGAGCTTCTCCGCCGCTCTGTTTTCAGTGAGCCTGCAGACGCGAGACCGTATCGGCAGCGGGGGCCCGGTGGTGGACTGCAGGGGGCTGCTGGAGAACGATGGGTCAGTGTTTTCAGTAAAACCGTCGTGTCTAAAGAGATGGCCCTGGGCCTCGCCGTCCGGCCCCCTTCTCTCCTTTGGCTGCTGTTGATCAAACCTCGAGCGCAGCAAAGCCGGTAGGAATCAGACAATTGAAAGAGTTTGCAGCCTCGCCCGCGGCTCAAACGAGGCGGGTGAATCTAGAGAACACCGCAAACGGGTTCCACCAATCAGCTTTCTTCATCGCTCAGCCCCGCCCCTCAAGAATTCCCAAGGTAGCTTCTCGCATTTCCTTGGTACTTTTTTGAGGGAAAGTTTGGGGTCATAGTAAAGTTTTTATTTTTCCTCTAGTAACCTCGGCTCAGCTTCACCGGAATTATTTAAGGTCATTTAAAGGTTATTTAACGGTTATTTAAAGGTTGTTTAAAGGGGCTGTATTTGGCCTAGATGCTGTTTTTAAGGGTCTTTTTCTACTTATTAAGTCTTCACCACTGATTTAAAGCTCTTAAACTTAGTATTTTAAAAGTTCTGTTCTGTCTTCAGGCCCGTGTTTGAGGGATGCTTCAGCGAGGAGCCTCTGCCATACTCTGACCCCACCGGTGCCGCAGGGGGCGGGAACTGTCGCCTGGACTCGCCCAATCAGGAGAGCCGTATTCAGCGAACCAGGGGGCAGGACTCGAGGGGACACGGCCACACACCCCAGAACAGACCTCACGGCCACCAGCCGCCCGACCTGCCAGAAGGATACGGTCAGTTCCCCTTTCGTTGCTACACAAGCGTCACGTGGGGAATTCCACCGCTTTTCCAGTTCACCTTTCATCGGTGAGGTTAAAGCTTCCATTATCTGGTGTCCTCCGAACAGAGCAGAGGACGACGGTGCAGGGCCAGGTGTACTTCCTCCACACACAAACAGGGGTCAGCACCTGGCACGACCCCCGGATACCACGGTAGCCCCCCCCCCACCGTTGATCTCCCGGCTTCCCTCGGTGCTGATGGTTCTGTCCCCTTCAGGGATCTGGCCAGTGTGAGGTGCGAGGAGCTCGGCCCATTACCGGTGGGCTGGGAGGTCCGGAGCACGGTTTCGGGTCGCATTTACTTTGTGGACCACAACAACAGAACCACCCAGTTCACTGACCCACGCTTACACACCATCATCAGGTACGGGCACACACTCTTAACCAGTTGCATACTGGGAAAGCTGGACCAGCTCTGGACACCCCGACTGTGGAGTCCCGACTCTGTGGTCCAGTCTTTCTGACCTCCGGCCCCTCCTTTTCCTCTCTAGCCAGCAATCCCAAGTGAAGGAATCCTCCCAAGCTCCCCCGATGGACGTGGGGGGCGACGAGACGGGTAACGGCGGAGGGGGCGGCGGGGAGGGCGACGTAGCGGCACGCTACGAGCGGGACCTGGTCCACAAGCTGAAGCTGCTCCGCCACGAGCTGTCCCTGCAGCAGCCGCAGGCGGGACACTGCCGCATAGAGGTGTCCCGCGAGGAGATCTTCGAGGTGGGGGCGCCATCGCAGCAGCCAGCCACCCCCCCCCCAGCAGGCGGCGGAATTCTCACACTGTCCCGTGCGTCCGCAGGAGTCGTATCGGCAGATAATGAAGATGAGGCCCAAGGACCTGAAGAAGCGGCTGATGGTGAAGTTCAGGGGAGAGGAGGGGCTGGACTACGGTGGGGTTGCCAGGTAACGACTCCCGGGAAAGCCAACAATAAAGGAATATTCACCGCAACACTTGAAGAGTCACAAAGGTCCCTCTCGGTGCTGGTGACTCTGCTGCGGTGACGCGGTGCGAGTGGGGACGCCTGTTGACCATGTGGTTGTCTGTAGGGAGTGGTTGTACCTGCTGTGTCATGAAATGTTGAACCCATATTACGGCTTGTTCCAGTACTCCACGGACAACATCTACACGCTGCAGATCAACCCCGACTCCTCCATCAACCCCGTGAGTGCACGCACGTCGACACTTCAGACCCCTGAATGTACATTGTGACTCTGACCCCCCCCCTTTCCCCATGCCTCCGTCTGCGCCCCCCCGCCCCAGGACCACCTGTCCTATTTCCACTTTGTGGGGCGCGTGATGGGCCTGGCGGTCTTCCACAGCCACTACATCAACGGCAGCTTCACGCAGCCCTTTTACAAACAGCTGCTGGGCAAACCCATCCAGCTCAGCGACCTGGAGACCACAGACCCAGAGCTGCACAAGAGCCTTGTCTGGATACTGTAAGAAGCCCTTTCTGATGCCCCCCCCCCCCTGCAGCTCCAGCAGAGGGTCACTGTCTCTCCTGCTCTGTCTGCAGGGAGAACGACATCACGTCGGTGCTCGATCACACCTTCTGCGTGGAGCACAACGCCTTTGGGAAGCTCTCGCAGCACGAGCTCAAGCCCAACGGCCGGAATATTCCGGTGACTGAGGAGAACAAGAAGGAGTATGTGAGGTGAGCCCCCCCCCCAGGACCGCTCTGTTGTAGAGCGAAACAAACAAACAGACTCTTGCTCGACTTGAACCATATTCCCCTGACTGGTTGCGTTTCCCCCTCCAGGCTGTACGTGAACTGGAGGTTCATGCGCGGCATCGAGGCCCAGTTTCTGGCTCTGCAGAAGGGCTTCACGGAGCTCATTCCGCAGCACCTCCTCAAACCCTTCGACCACAAAGAACTAGAGGTGAACCCGGGGGTCGAGCTCAGGACATACCCCGCCCGGGGAGTTTTAATTAAATGTTTTATTCAATCATTCCCTCCTCCAGTTAATCATCGGTGGGCTGGGGAAGATCGATATAGCCGACTGGAAGACCAACACCCGCCTGAAGCACTGCACGAGCGAGAGCAACGTGGTGCGGTGGTTCTGGCAGGCTGTGGAGGCCTTCAGCGAGGAGAGGAGAGGGCGCCTCCTTCAGTTCGTCACAGGCTCCACCAGGGTCCCGTTACAGGGCTTCAAAGCACTGCAGGGTGGGTCATGGATTGGTTCAAACATCACACACACCCTTGTTCTTCTATCTTTGTGAGGATCTTCATAGACATAATTCCCTGGATCCTCCCACCTGACCCCCCCCTGACCCTAAACCCAACTCTTCCCTCAACCAGGTCTGGACCCTCAAACTGTCCTTGAAAGTTGTGAGGACCAGACAAAACGTCCTCACTTTGATAGTAGAATGAGTAATTCTGGTACTCAGTAGAACACACACCCACACGAGCGTTGCTGTTGAGCCTGCTTGTGTGCTCGTAGTGTTTAAGTCGCGGTCACATGAAGGCTGGCGGCTGCAGCGCTGTTGGTGCCTCGTGTTCGCAGCAGCACAGAGCAGTGATAACTAGAATGTATGTGTGTAAGGTTCTACAGGTTCTGCAGGACCGAGGCTTTTCACCATACATTTGATAGACGCCAACACAGACAACCTGCCCAAGGCCCACACCTGGTAAATACCCCTCACTCTCTCACACACACACACACACACACACGTGAAGCCCCACGTTGACGCCCCTCTCTCTCTGTCTAGTTTCAACCGAATCGACGTCCCCCCCTACGAGTCTTACGAGAAACTCTACGAGAAACTGCTGACGGCTGTGGAGGAGACCTGCGGCTTCGCTGTGGAGTGACAAACCCGCGAACCGGACCAGCCCCCCCCCCCCCCGGACCCATGCCCGTACTTGCACAGAACCGATTTGACCTTTTTACACACATACAAACACACATCCAACGATCAAGTGTGCGGAGCCTCCCCAGCGCCGCCGGAGGACACGGCTGGAGAGGCGGCCGGAACAAAGGAGAAAAAAAAAAACAAAACAAAGATGTATTTTAAAACTTTATTTCCGGTTCTTTTTGGAGAACGGTTTTTATCCTTCAGTTCGAACAAGCTATGATGTCACTTGGGAACGTCTGCTGCCTCGGCGGCTTTGAGAAGAATCAGCCGGTCACGCTCGAGCCTACGAACAGCGTCTGATCAACAGACCCCATCGATCGACCAGTATTCACGCTCGATGTTTAACCACTGTTGTGTGTGTGTGCGTGCGTGCGTGCGCGCGCCCGTGTGTGTGTGAGTGTAGTGAGTGTGTGTGTGTGTGTGTCAGGCATGATACCAGCTGCGCTATATCAAGGACCCAAACAAGCCCGCACCCTCCTCTCGTCCGTCGTTTGTCTCTTCTGTTTGTACCTGCAACCACTCTGACCCACTCTGATATTTTATTATTTATTACTAAGTGATTACTGACCAAGCTGCTATGCGCTCTACAGAGAGCCCACACTAACCCCCCAGCACCACCAGAGCCCCAGGGTTGATTCAAGTAACCCACAAAGTGGGTCCCATTGAATTTTGTTACTTTTTTTTTTTTTTTTTTTTTAAGCCGTACTCTTACCATTGTATACGTGTTTTTATTTGCCATGTTACATTAAATTGGTGTGAAAGGGATCGATCTGCCCAGCCCTGATTTTGAAATCGGACTCGATTGATGTCACTGAGGTCCCCGACCCGGATGTCCAACGAGGAGCCAAACAAGTTCATCAGCCGTTCAGACGTTTCCCCCTCTGGGCTCTCAGCTTTTAACCCCCCCCCCACCCTCCAATTGCTGAAATGTTAGACAAAAAAAAGGTAGTCATTGTCGTCATCCTGAAGACCTCCAGGAAGGATGAAATCCCATTTTTGTTCCGGTTTTCCCTGCTGCGAGCTAAAGGAAGAGAATGACGGAAGTGCTGAATGAACCATGTGACGGATTTGTTATCTCGTAGGTTGAACATGGGCGACTGTTAAGCAGTTAGAATTTCAATCAGCATTTTCTAGGTTCAGATTTCACTGTGTAATGGATACAAGAGTATTGTAACTTACTAAACATTTATGAAAATACTGTGTAAATAAGATTATATTAAAATAATTCAAAATACGCTCGGAGTGGCGCCTTCCTTTTTATGTTTGCGACCCAAATAAACCAAACTAAACCAAATAAACATGAACCATATGGTGTACTTGGGTCGAGAGCAGAGTTATTTTAAGTGATGTTTATAGTTGTGTTCTCTGCAGCTTGAGGGCAGTATTAATGAATGCGGCGCCCCTGCACTTCCGCCGCTGGCCGACAGGCGGCGGCAGAGCTCCGCTGTAGCGGCGCGCTTTCAGGGCGCAGCTGCATCCTGTTGCAGCTGCAGCAGCAGCAGAGCTGCTTCCAGCAGGGCTCTGTGGACAAGAGTGGATGGTGAGGAGCGATTAAGGGTGCTGAAGGCGGCGGGGTTCTCGACAGGAAGCGTGTAGGACCCGTGATGACAGTGGCTGTGCCGGGAAGACATTCACAGGCCCAGGAGGTTACAGTGACACCACCCAGCCTGAGTGTGTGTGTGTGTGTGTGTGTGTGTGTGTGTGTGTGTGTGTGTGTGTGTGTGTGTAGGCCTTGTCTGCCACATGGTGTAGGGCTTTTTTAAAGTTGCGAAACCACTGCACTTGGACTCAGATTTGGGGGTTTTCTGAGGTTGACTCCTCTGAACCGCCAGCCGTCCTGGTGGAAGATGGTGACGTGCGCTTGGTCACTGTGCAGGCCTCACGTCAGGAGGGGTGTCATTATGTAATTGACACACTTTCCTGAGCCCGCCCGCCGCTCTCCTGCATCTCTGCTCATTGGTCGACTCCCGCCCGGCACTGGATTGCGACTGGTCGGACGCGCTTCCTCCGCCGTTTCAAATGTGGCTCAGAGGTAGTCTGACCCAGATCCCCCCCGACACTGTCTGACCCACACGCGCACAAGCTCGCGCTAATGTATTCCACATGTGCCTGGGAGGATATCTGGACTGGTCTGGTAATGGCGGCGCTGGAGGAGAAGGAGGAGGAGGAGGGGGAGGAGGAGGAGGAGGAGGGGGAGGGGGGGGGGTCTCTGGACCTCTCTGCAGATGTGTCACATGCATCGCTCTTTAATATTTGATGAGCAGGTTCAAATATTCATGACAACACCACTTATCTAAAGGTTAGCGCCGGGCTGCCGATGTCCCCCACGCTGCTGGGAGAGCGGAGGGCCTTGGGACGAGACGTTAAGGAGGAGGCTGGGAGGTTAGAGGATGGGGTTTCTGTTACTAGGCAACCGGAGAGCAGCGAGTCGGGCCGCCGCTGCAGTCAGCAGCGCCCGGATCCTGCCACACCTTGCTGCGTCTGCTCGGCTGCAGTGGCGGCAGCAGCAGCATATAAAGTAGAGGAGGGATCCAGACTGCAGCGGACACAGCCCCGACCGGACCAACGAGGAGGGGGAGGAGGGACGGGCGGATGTGGAGGAACATGAGGGGAATGTCTTTAAATGTTTAAAAAAAAAGCATAAATCTTTTACTTGTCCCTGTCTCTTGGTCCTTTACATGAAGGGAGTCCAAACTCCAGTCCACCAGGGCCAATGTTTCCCCGGGTTTTCTGTCCTCCCGGGCTTTAAACAGGCCCAGTGGACCCAGGTAAAAGGGGTCTCTACCTGGTAGGACAGAAAACCCGGCTGGATCGTGGCTCTGGAGGACTGGGGTGTTCACCCTCCTGCTTTAGGTGACCTGTAAAAAGGTCCACGTCAACTGGGACCACTCCTGTGAGGACGGGACAGCCCTGCTGGTGAAAGTCTCGGTCAGAGGACAGTTTCTTTCCTGATGTTTGGTTCTGTTATTTTAATTATTGTTTTGGCCGCGAACATCTGGATTCTTTGGAATGTTTCTCCTTTCTCACCATCCCCTCGGCCACTTCTCCCTCTGAGGGTTCTGGGTGGACGGCCCAGTTTCCCGGACACTGTTCCGGGATGTGGATCGTCCGGCTGCTTCCTGCGAGGCAGCTGGCTGAGCGGCGGAGCTTCCTGTTTGGGAGCCGCTCGCTTCCTTGTCATAAAAGAGGAAGCCTCGTGTTTTCAAAAAGGGAGAGTCGGTGAAAGA
This sequence comes from Lagocephalus sceleratus, assembly GCA_911728415.1. Classification (NCBI taxonomy): domain Eukaryota; kingdom Metazoa; phylum Chordata; class Actinopteri; order Tetraodontiformes; family Tetraodontidae; genus Lagocephalus; species Lagocephalus sceleratus. The sequence continues at coordinate 1,281,866 of CAJVRN010000090.1, read as the reverse complement.
GACTGGAAGGAGATGGATTTAACAGGTCGCTCCAGGCCTGTCCTGTCAGTATTGATGCAAAGAATCCAGATGTTTCAGCCGCATCCGCTGGAACGGTTTGGTCTGGCGAGTTTATTTGACTTCTGGTTGAAAACTCAGCTCACATCAGATGTTTGACCCCTCTAATTGAATGATACATGGCTGCGGCTCTCACATGACTGTCACAAACACCGGGGCGGGCGTGTGACGACCCTGGCGGGCCCGCAGCGGTGGCCCCGTCCACCGGGGGGGGCAGCGTGAGGGCACAGGAGGTCTGGTTCCTTTAACCCCAGAGGTGGGACAGCATCACGCTCCCGGTGACCACAGATCGATGACTCACGTCCTGTCAACGCAGCGCCGCTGCGCTCTGGAGCGTGGACCGTTCCAACGTGCCCCCCGCGCGGTGGCGAGTCCCAGTCCCTGCGCCGTGACACCTGATGGTGTTTGTTGGGGAGGCCTTCACCTCTGTGAGGCCTACGAGCTCAGGCCTTTGTGACCTCACCTCGCCTGGCTGCAGGTCTGAGTGTAAATCAGTCAGTAAAGAAAGCCCCAAAATATGAACCAGACACGACCTGAAAGTGTCTCCCGGACAAACACCGTTGCCATGGCAACTTCCTACTATTATGCATTCATCTTCCTCCTTCCCTTTGTGTGTGTGTGTGTGTGTGTGCGTGTGCGCATCTGTCTGTGTGTCAGGGTCTGTGTGTGAGTGTGTGTGTGTGTTTAAGCCTTCCCCCTCTGGTGTCTGCCAACATTTGCTCCCCTGACAGTTCCATTTCTGCGGCCCTTGTTTGACTCTGTGATTGTTTGTGTGTGTCTGTAATGTGTGTGTGTGTGTGTCTGTGTGTATAATGAGTATGTGTGTGTTTAATGAGCATGTGAGTGTGTGATGGTGGATAAACAATCATCTCACATGAGGTCATCTCGTCTGGATGAGCAGGTCTGATATTAAGTCACTCTGGTTTGAACCGACATGGTTTGGTCGTCGTGTCCCTGAAACATGACAGAGAATCACCACCTTCTCATTTTCTTTCATATTTGCCTGCTTTTGTAAAGACTCCCCGACAATTCATCTTATTTATTCATATATTCGGCTCTAATCTGCTTCTGTATTCGTCCTCCCAGCTGTTTATTTATGTTCCATTATTCATGATCACCCAGCCTCATTTGCACAACAAGGAGGAAATTACAAGGTGATGAACATGAAGCTTCACTGGATAAATGTCTATATTTCTACTCACTTATTGGTTTTATACCTCAAGACAAATAAAATAAAAATCTTTATTTAAACGTGCAGCAGGATGATATTTGCTCTCATGTGTTTTCATGTGGTTGTAATAATAATTTCCAATAACTCATCCAAAAAGAGGCCTTTGTGGATGAAAGGCGGGACTTCCTGTAAACACATCGACCGCCCCTCCGTGGGTCGAGCCCCTCCCTGTCCATGCGGGGGCCTCCAGTGATCTAGCTGGGCCCGGATTAGATTAGCCAGAGGTGGGAGAAGCACATCTGCACAGGCTCCTCTGATGAGGTCATCCCAGATCAAAGGACGCCCGCTTCCTGCCATCCTTCGTCAGCTCACATCTGGGACGTCTGGATGACCCCTGCGTGCGCTGCGGGGGTTTCCGTGGCAACTGGAGGAGGCGCAGGGAGAGGGCAGAGCCGCCCCCCCCATACTGATTCATTTGTTCCGTCTCCTCCTACAGTGACACTTTACCCCCAAACTACCTCCAGTGGTTTGGGGGGGGGGGGGGGCAGATTAGGTTAGGAAGGCCATGTTGGGTGTTCCTCATGGATCTGTGAGATGGGGGGGGGGGGGGGCAGGCCCTCCTTTCTGCCCTCAAATAAATGTTTCCACACAAAGGCTCTATTGAGGAGCAGGAAAACGTTTGCACGAGGACAGAGCGTGGGCGGGGGAACACGAAGCTGCTGCGGTGAGGAGGGCAGCAGAAACACAGCAGGGATCAGGAAGACGGCGAATACACCAATCTGGGGGGGGTGTCGAGGCCTACGCTTTATCTGTCTGATAACGTTAAGTTTAGCGTCCAGTACGGAGGCCGTACGAACATTTGTGCAAAGCTCCTCTACTCAAGAAAACAAACATGTTTGTGTTGTTGAGGACAGAACAGCCTTGGGGGAGGAGGGGGGGGGGCAGTCAGCAACCACAGTAGCCCCGAACACAAGAACATCTTTGTTTTTACGTCCTCGGATCAGGAGCTGACGAGGACACGCGTTGGTGTTGATCGAGGTGCTGTGGTCGGGGGCCGCGGCTCGGCTGGGGGGGACAAGGCTGGGGAGGACACGACAGGACACAGGAGGAGACATTCCAAATCCCAGTTTTATTGGTGGTTAGGTTTCAGGTGGACCAATGGCACGAGAGAGAGAGAGAGTTTAATCCACAATATCAAAAAAATCATACAAAATAATACAAAAAGAAGTTCCAGTTATACAAAGCAAAGGCGTGGACTTTCTTCTTCTAACATCAACTTTCCTCGAGAGCAAAGGCACAGTCATTACCACAACCCCCCCACCGCCACCGCCCCCCTCGGAGCGTTGCGCTCAACCGTCGGATCAGAGCTGCCCGTGAGACGGGAACCGTCGAAAAATTCTCGTTAACAGATCGGTGGAATTTCGGGCGGCGGCTGGGAACGCCGTTAGGGGCGTTCCCGTTACTCGGAGGAGGGTCGGGTGACGGCGGTGGACAGAGGGGGTGGGTTGGTGCCACCAGATTCCAGTTGGGTCAGGTGAGATGACGTTCGATGTTCCAGTTTGAAAATTTGGTGGAGGCGGGGGGGCCAAGGCTGGCGTTGGAGAGTAGCAGCTTTTCAGGAGATGCTCGCTGCGCCGTGACTGCCCAATCGCCCCCCCCCCCCAGCCGTGATAATGCCTGTGCCTCGGGCAGAGAAACAAAACCAACCCCAATTCCGTTAGACTTTAGCTCGCATGGGGAACGCCGGCCACCCACCGAACCCGCTTTACATCTTTCTTTCTTTACAGGTGAGATAAAGGGGCGGGGCGTTCGCCGCTGTCGTCAACATCGCTCGTTTATGTCACAGTCATCACGTGGGGGCGCCTGGGCCCCCCCCAACAACCACGCTCGGCCTGCTGCACGCGATTCATCTGCCCCGAAAAACAGACCCGCGGCAAACGGGAAGCGAGGTCCCGTCGGGTCTGTCTTTGGGCTGATTGGATCGCGCAGAGCAGGTCGCATACCATAAATACTGCCACCGTGTGCTGCTCGCAAGGGGGGGTGGGGGGGTCAGGGGGTTTGGTGAGGGGGGGGTGTTTGAGTGTGGCTCTGCTCTGGATGTGGGATCATCAGGCTAGGAGGTGGGGTGAGGGGCGGGGCAAGCAGCGAACCAGATCGGAGCGGGAGGAAAAGTGCACGCACCCCCCCTCCCGTCTCCCCTGGTAACTATGGCAACAGATAAAGGTTGGCGCTGCAGAGCAGAGCCAGAAAGAGGGAGGAAGGGAAGGAAGGAGCGCCTCCTCCCTTTGTCTTCCATCCTTCAACGGGGGAAGCCAATCGCACGGAATATAACACGAAGAAAGCGGAGGGGAGGGGGTGCAAGTGGGGGGGGGGGTGGGGCTGAGGGCACTGCCCTCAGTACTCCCAGAGCGTGGCGGTCTCCAGGTCGTCGGCGTTGGCCTTCAGCACGCCGGCGTGGTCGCCGCGCAGGTACTTGTTGTCGGCAGCGTGGCGGATGGCCAGCTTGTTGTAGTCGCAGAACTCGAAGAGGAAGTCGACGGGGGTGTCGCTGCTGCTCACCACCGACTGCTCGCTGCCCACCATCCAGTACTTCCCTGTGGAGTCTGAGGGACGAGACCAGCAAGAGGTCACACAAGCCAGACCCCCCCCCCCAAAAAAAAATCAGCCCCTCATAACAGGGAGAAACCTCCAGCAGGGCCAAAGTCGACTTTACTGTCCCAATCAGGACTCTAGGGGCCGAACAGGGACACCCCCCCCAAACAAGAAAGGTAAAACTCTCCCCTTTAACAGGGAGTACCCTGGAGGGCCAAGCTCATATTGGGGGGGGCTTCTGATGGTAAAGGAGGAGGATGTCCAGATGCAGGATGAAGGTAAACTCGTTAGATTTTAAATCAGGTTGGGCCCTTATCGCTTCATCAGGAAACACATGTGGCCCCAGAGAAAACCTTCACTGGCTGCCCCCCCCTCAACTGGCTACCCCCCCCCCAGTCAGTCAAAGCAGTCAGTCAAACCCACCAGCAGCGGAATGGCTGTAAATCAGAGATTCAGCTTTAATAAACACACAAGGGATCAAAAGATTTGCCTTAAAATCTGCTTCCTCATTACATAATGAGGAGGCGGCACCAATTATGCGCCGCAAATCCTCTTTTTTGGCCCCATGAATGGATAAATCCATAAAGACAACCACTGAAAGACGGAACGCTTTAATCCCTGCGTGCCTGCAGGAAGTCCCTGCACACAATCGCGTTGGTTTTGCACTCCCCCCCCCCCAAACGAGGACCGCCGCTCCAAACGGTGGCGTCGACCCACCTTGCAGGCTGTAAGCGCCGTCCCTGAACTCCAGGGCGAAGTAGTCATAGGAGGAGCGGTTGGAGTCCAGGGTTCCCGTCACCTTCCTGCAGCCGATGAAGCCGTGCTCCCCCCGCAGGACGATGATGGGGCGGTTGATCAGCTTCATGATGAACTCCTCGGTCTCGCCTGGAGGGGGGGGGGGCGAAGACACGCCGAAGAGTTCGTTAGTCTGAACAACGAAATCTACGAGAACGACCTTCAACCAGCCGACCCAAACTGACCGGCGGAGTCTACGGTGGCCGCCAGCTGCCCGTTCTTCTTGGCGGCCACGTATTTCCCGTTGGCAGCCCGGAGCGTCAGCCTCTTCCCACGCCACTCGATGTCAAAGTAGCAGTTGGCCGACCTGGGGAGACAAGCGGGGGGGGGTGTCAGGGCTATGTCTGCACGAGGCTGGGGCGGGAACGCTCGCAGGGAAACGGGTTGTTGATTCGGAGCAGCGAAGGAAACATGAGGAAGAGAGGTGGGGGGGTGAAACCATCCAGCAGCGTGCGTGTGTGTGGGGGGGGGTGACGCAGTGCATCATCATCATCACCTCCCACACACAGAAGTGCCGAGTCAGCTCAAACCAGAAGAGGAGAAGACGCTGGGGAGTGAGAGAGGCATTTGCGTGGGGGGGGGGGTCACTCACTTGGTGGAGGCCGTGCACTGCAGGCCGCCGTTGGCAGTCAAGGTCCAGTACTTCCCGGCCGCGGTGCGGAAGGCACACTTCCTGTTTTCGCGACAGATCTCCACCTGGAACACCTCCTGGTCGCTCTCCTCGTCCTGATTGGCCGACAGGTCCATACCTGGGGGAGGATGGGTCAAAAAGTCCAGTTAGCCATGCAGTTGCAGGAGCTGTCCTCTGGTCAGATGTGCAATCAGACCCCCCCCAAAAAAAAAAAAACACATCTGGATAGGGCCCCACTGCAGGCTTGATCAGGGTAGAGGGTGACACACACACACACTCCCACAAGTCCTGAATGCACACACACCTACACACGATGTACTCACCCCCCCTCAGCCTACTGCTTCCCCACACACACACACACACACACACAGTGTACAATGGGTTCCATTGTGTGTGATGAGCTCATGGCGTGGACGGACCTACAGCCGGGGGGGCCAACAGACAGGCGGGCCGTATCGTGGGCTGCTGTGTAAATGTGTGCAGAGCCGCAGAGAACTAATGACGTGTCTGAGAAAAGTAAGCACCCACCACCCCCCTCACCCCCCCCTCACCCGCTCTCCCCCCCCACCCCCCACATCCTCCAGGTCTCAACATGGCTGCCCCGCTCCCTCAGCAGCGGCAGGGGCGTCCCCTCATCTTCCGCCTCAATTTCGGGACCTTCACGCAAGGCGGTCACAAACGCCCACGGTTCAAACCGAAAGGTGGAGCGGCCCCGCCCTGTGTGAGGGGGGCGGAGCCTGAGATGACGACCGCGCCATGGAGCCGCCTGCAGTAAATCAGAGTGGCGGAGCCCAGGAAGCCACCGCGGCGCTTCGTGTTCCCGTCAGGGAGGATTGCATAAAGGGCTGGCACAACAGACCGAGCTGCTGTGTGGAAGAAAAACAGAGAGGGCCCCCCCCCCACGCTGACTAAAGCCCCGGGCCCCGGAGGATGGATCAAGTTTCCCCAGAAATATGCTGCGATGCACGCAGAAGAACGCAACATTAGAGGAATACATAACTGACCGAAATGGGAACCACATGGCCTGTGTGTGTGTGTGTGTGTGTGTGTGTGTGTGTGTGTGTGTGGGGGGGGGGTCAAAAAAAGAAACTAAAGCCAGCTCAAAGAGGTGAAGGAACATTTTAAAGGAGAATCTGGGGGGGGTGTTGAACTGCCTCAGCCACAGATCCAAAAGGCTGATCTGGTGATTCTTGCAGTTGCGTCACGGTGTTCCATGAGCTGGCTCTTCCCACTCCGGTTTTTCCACCGGGAGGAGCGGACGTCGGTCGTTTTCTAGAGAACGGCCGCTGTCCTCGACCCCGACATGGAGGACTTTGTACCACATTGGAGTAAACCCCCCCCACCCCCACCCTTCCTTTGTGATGCTCACAGGGTTAAAGGGTCTGCAGATGAAGGATGAAGAGGGTCTGCAGAGCTTCCACCACACCAAAAGCTGTGGAATCCACCCAAACCACAGAGAACACACACACACACACACACACACCCTTGTTCTATCTTTGCGAGGACCTTCGTAGTCATAAAGTATTACCCAGCCCTTCGCCCTAACCAACCCCCTGACCCCAAACCTGACCTAAACTTAATCTAAACCTGACCCTAAACTCAAGAAACATTCCTTTAAAATGTGAGGACCAGACAAAATGTCCTCACTTTGATGGTAGAATGAGGATTTAAGTACACGTTTTTTGGCAAGTACAAGAACACACACGTGTGTGCGTCCATCTTGCTGCGCTGCCAAGCTGCCAGAGCTCAGCCTGTCGCCTCGGCCGCTGCAAACACACACAACTGTGCAGTCGGGGCGCTTGGTTTTGTGTGTGTGTGTGTGCGTGCCCGTCTCCTATTGTTCAGCTGGCCCAGCCGAGGAAGCAACCAGCTGGGGCACAAACAGAAAGCGCCATCGCCAGCTTTTGTCCTGAGACACACACACACACACACACACACACACACACACACACACACACACACACACACACACACACACACACACACACACACACACACACACACACACACACACACACACACACACACACACACACACACACACACACACACACACACACACACACACACCCACAGGCAGCAGGAGTGTTTCTGTGTCCTCACACAAGTATATAAATATATAAGAGGTCAGCCTGGAGGTGGAGGCAGGCCTGTGCCCGGGGGTGTCCTCCATGTGTCGGTGGACTGATATGAAGGCCACTCTGTGTCCACAGATAGACGGGAGCGCAGAGGCACATGTGTGCAGAGACACACCCAGAGGTGCAGAAAGACAGGAAGGAGAGCAGCTGAAGCCTGGCCTGTAATCAGACAGACCACATCAGGACAGAGGAACACACATACACACACATGCACGCACACACACACAGATAGAGAGCAAAACACACACTCACACAAAAAGACACACGGATAGAAAGAGACACACACAGAGACAGACACACACACACACAGGCTCTGTAAACGTTGGAGGTCAACAGTACCAAGGACACACTCGTTGACGGTGTGTGTGTGTTTCTATGTGCGGGGGCTCAGCTCAGGGCCACCTCTCTGATAATTGGCGCCAGGGTCAGAGTCGGGGCCAGACACAACACAGAGCCCAACTTTATAACACCTCGCCCAAAACACGCCCCAGGTGCCATCGCTATGGCGGCTGAGTCTGCCACAGGGCCACGGGCGCGTTTTGTCCCAAACACCCCTAGTTCGGTGGTCACACCAGAACAGTCACAATGAACGCTGTAGGCTCGCCTGGTACAGTGTGAGGACCTCCAGTCTAGTGGGGACCTGCTGGTTCTGGTGGCGTGTGTTCCAGCTCAACCAGAGGACCCTCCATCATGACCAACACTCACTACTCTGTCTCAAAGACCACAATCAAAGCACCGTTTCCATGACGATTGGACAGGCCCTTCAGTCGGAGGTTCAGAGCCCACTGGAGGAGGTTTTGGCCCCCCCCCCACAGGATGCTCCAGGTGACTTCAGACATTTACCGTCACCAAAGCTGGATCTGTTCTCCACGACCGCCCAAACCCAAAGCAGGCGGGGCGACCTATTTCAGCCTGCTATAAAAGATGACGTCAAAAGCAAAGCAGCAGGTGGCCGATGAGCGAACTGGGGCGATCCGCTCGAGGGGGGGGGGGCCGGGGTTGAGGTGGGAGTCGATTAAAGCACCGAGCCCGCCTCACAGGAAAACCACCAACCACTGTTCCCACCAGTAAAAGCTTCTAATTAAGACCCAGATGTGCCAGGTCGAGGCGGCGCCACGCAGGTGTACGGGGCCATGGGGGCCGAGGGCCCAGTGGGGCGCACCGCCCAGGAGAGCAGGGGCCCGCAAGAACATCAGCGGGGGGGGCTAAGACATCAGACAGGACGAGAGGTGGACAAAAGAGGAGAGGAAGAGGGAACGGATGTTCTGTTAGAGCCGCTTCCTTTAGAAACACACAAGAGCCATGCTGGGGGGGGGGCAGGACCGGAGGTGGTGGGGGGCTCACATCTGATGGGATTAACATCGGAATCATGGAGGAAATCCCAAACATGAGCGGAGGTGTAACAAGAAAGGTGGTGCCAGCTCCTCTGACTGGTTCCTGCTCGCTCTGCCTGACGTCTGTGTGTGTGCGTGTGTGTGTGTGTGTGTGTGTGTGTGTGTGTGTTGTTACACAGTTGTCAGAACCAACATCCGGCGTGTTTGGGAGCCCCCACCCCAACTGAAACTCCAGAGCGTTGAGGTTTGACACAGTAAAGAACAGCTGTCTCAGACGTCAGCTCTGGGGAGGACTGGTTAAACTGGGGGGGTGACTGGTGAACATCCCACTGCTGAGCGCGCACGCACACACTCACACAGTTGGCTATTGCAATATGTGGGCCATCTATGTGTGTGTGTGTGTGTGTGTGTGTGTGTGTGTGTGTATACGCTCCGGGGGTGCAGTCTGACATTCCATCACTTTAACCCTTCATCTGCCCGTACTGAGATACCGGCAGCCTCTCACACACACCCTTGTAATTCTCTCTTTGTGAGGACCTTCATAGACATAATACATTACCCACTCACATTGACCATCCTAACTCACATTGACCATCCTAACTTACCCCCCCGACCCTAAACCTGACAAAAACCTGAACTAAACTCAATCTAAACCAGGTCTGGACCCTCAAACCTTCCTTTGAAGATGTGAGGACCAGACAAAATGTCCCCACTTTGATAGTAGAATGAGGATTTAGGTACGCAGTATGTAGCAAGAACGAGAACACACACACACACACCCTCACTCACACACACACACACACCCTCACTCACACACACACACACACACACACCCTCACTCACACACACACACTCAAATGTCTTCTCAGCCCCCATCTTCATCTGAATCCACACCACGTGTCCAAACGCGACCCTGAACCTCTAGTCTGGACCGGTGGCGCCGCCCTTGCCCCCCCAGAGACGGCTCTAAGAGCAGGTGTCCCCCCCCAGGGACTGTTCCATGACCCCCCCCCTCACCTGGACCCACCACACCCACCTTGCCGGGTGGAGACGTTGCGCTCGTTGGCCGCGGTGAGCACCACCTGCGGGTGGCTCTGCTCCAGCACGAACATCTCGTCCTTGCCCACCCGCGCGCTCTTGCCGGACTTCATGGTCCCGGAGGGCCCGGAGGGGGCCAGGTAGCGGCCCCCGCAGTCCCTGAACGCCACCTTGCCCGAGCGGAACTCCAGCGTGTAGCCGGTGCTCCTGTCGGCGGCGGCCGCCAGCGCGCCGTCGTTGCCGAGGAAGCGGTGGTCGGAGGTCTGCAGGTGGTAGCGCTGGTCGCGGAACACCAGCGTGATGGTGGAGTCCACCCCCCACGGCACGTCCCGGTCGATGGCGATCTCCTCCGCCTTGGAGCTCAGGTGCGCGTAGCGCTTGCGCGTGACGCTGAAGATGTTCACCTGCGGGTGCATGGCGATGTGCACGCTCCACTTCTCCGCCACGGACGCCGTCTGCGCGAAGCAGGTGATCCGGTCCTCGGTGCCGCCCAGGTAGCGGCCGTGCGCCTCCGACTGCAGCGACCAGCGGCCGTCGTCGTGCGCGGTGACGACGAAGCGGCACTCCGGGCCCGGGTCCTCGCTGTCGCCCGTCACGTTCCCGTCCTTGTCGGCGGCGATGTAGCGGCCCAGGTGCGAGCGGAGGCAGAAGACGTCGCCCGCCGCCGCCGCCGCGGCGCCGCCGCCGCCGCCCGCGTCGTCGCCGCCGCCGCTCTGCTCCAGCGTCCAGATCTGCTTCTTCTTCATGCTGCTGGCGGACGCGTTGATCTTGAAGCCGAACGCCTCGGCCGTCAGGTACTTGTTCCCGCAGTTGATCAGGCCGAACTGGATCTGCAGCATGTCGCTGGTTCCGTTGGACGCGCCGTTGGTCGTCATGGTGGCTCCTCCGCGCTGGATCCTCGGGCCGGGCCGGTTCTGGTCGCGCCGCGGGGGGGGAGGAGGATGATGATGAGGAGGAGGAGGAGGAGGAAGAGGAGGAGGAGGAGGAGGCGGTTCTGTAAGTGGGCTCGCGCCTCAAAGGGTGGGATGCTGAGCTCCCTCGCGTGCTTCTCTTTGTTTGGGGGGAGCGCGCGGGCGCGTGTGCGTGTGAGAGTGTGTGTAAGCTTGTGTGTGTGTGTGTAAGCTTGTGTGTGTGTGTGTGTGTGCGCGCCACGCCGGTCTTCAGCGTCTGAGCAGCGCGAGCCCGCCGCCACGGCTGCAGCATATATAACCATCAGTGACGTCACGGCCGGCCACGCCCCTCCCGAGCCGCACAGCCCGGTGGAAACAGCGCAGGATTATGTTAAAAAAAAAAACAACAGTTGTTTGGTGGATTGAGTCTTTTTTTTATATATATACCTCCCCTAAAACTCTGAACTTAATCTTCGTTTGAATTTTTTGTATGTATAAGCAGCTCAGTGTGGCGTTCATCTTTTCCTGTCCTCCCTTAAAAGTGACACACGATATATGAAGAGAAACCGTTTGAGAAATGGAGACTTTGTTTTGTCTGAGGCATTTTGGGTCATTTTTTAAGCGCTCCCCTTTGTGTCGACGACAAAGTTCGAGCTTAGTCTCGAGCATGGTTCAGTGTCCAGGGAGGAAAAGACAAAAGGGATTGAAACATAAATGACAGCCATGGAGCCGTTCAGCTTTAATTACACAGCATCTGTTCTTCTTCCACTGACCTCTGAACGAGCAACAGTGGCAGGAAATTTAAAAAACACCCTTTTACCGGAAGAGCCGGGCCAGGGTCACATGGGGGGGGGCCCTCCAGTCGATGGTGACGCTTCAGATCGACTGACACGAAATGTCACTGTCACCTCGGTAACGGTGAGAGATCCTGAACCGCTCTCCAGCGGTCACATCTGTATAGACCCACAATCATGTGTTGTTCCAGCATCATCTCACATCATTTCTTTTTATAAATCTCTTGGACTCATTCGAATCATGAGGATGGCTCTGCTGTGTGCTCCGAACACAAAGCCCTATTCATGGCCGGAGCGCGCACACACATCTGAGGGCAGGAAAGGCCTGACTGGTAAACAAAGAGGCCAAACAGATCTGCCCTGGCATCCTTTGGATGCTCCAGCGCAAACATGCACATAAACACACACGTCTAACACACATATGACACCCATGCACGAGGGGGGGTCATATCAGCAGCAGCTGCACATGAAGACATTTCAGAGCAGAAGTAGTTTAAATAGCTGCTCTCAGTCAATGAGTGGTTATTCTTTCCAACACGGCCGCTGCGAGCCAGGGTCAAAGGTCACTGTAAATGCTCCTCAACACTTCAGTTTCACAACGATATCATTCTTTTGAGAGAGATAAATAATTGTCCTAAACGATGACAGACTCCAAATGCCCTCGCCCTCCTCGGCTCATCAAATAAAAGAAATCTGAGCCGGACACGTAATCTAATCAGCAGTAATCTCTCCCTCTCCAGTTCAGGCAAAACATCTCCAAGCAAATCCTGTTTTAACACAATTTCAGCTGCAGAGTTACGCGGTAACGTAATCAGCAGAACTGCACCGATACCCGCGGCCTCTCCTCCGCGTTGTGAGATGTTTTCCTGTGTGCCCAGGTTGCCAGGTAATTCAGTGTTTACAGGTTTGAAGACGTGCGTACAGTTTATTTGTTTAGGGAACAGGCCGCCCCAGTTTACAGCTCCCCGAAGATCCTGCTTGGACAGGGCTGCTGAATTCCTCCTTCATACTGGAAACCGGGACTTTCTCCAGGGCCCATATCTGTGAGACACTTTCCCCGGTGCACGCCTGCGCCGACCCGGGGACGTCTAGGCGCTGGGCTACGGTCATCGTCCCAACCGCGCACAAACACTGGGCGGTATGGTTCCCACGGGCCGACCGCTGGGACGGCGTGACAGGCTGCAGACGTAGGCTGGTCCAGATGTTCTGGACTGATCGAGGTTCGCTCTGTCAGATGTTGCGTTCAAGACGAAGGGGAGGCGGCCTCCTCTTGTTCCTCCACTACACGGCTCGGCTCAGGGAACATCAATTCCCTAAGCAGCCTTAGCTGGAACTGAGCAGTCCTCAGGAACTCTGATTGTCTAATGTATGTCTAATGTATGTCTAATGTATGTCTAATGTATGTCTAATGTACTGATGGCTGCTCTCATCACGCGTTTGAATGGAACCAGTCTGTTAGCAGCGAGGCAGCGTTTCTGGCTCCGATCATGAGGGACGTGCTGCAGGGTTTTAGTTCTGAACATCAGGGTGAAGAGATGTGGTAGCAGAGCTGTGGTCTAGAGCGCCGCCTGGAAGACAACTTAGCATACGTGATTTTGAGGAGGAGGGTGTACAGGCGTGAGGAAATTCAAAGGTTCAGCCCTAACCGGTGGGTCCACAGCACTGGAACGCTTCTTTAGGAGACTGAAGGAAATGATTTCAGAATAAAACTGAGCGGTTTAGGGATTTTAGGCTGATTGAGCCTCGGTAAATCCCTCCCGCCGCCCTGGACATCATCCTAAACTAAGAGGATTCACTTAAATGATTGATTCAGTTTTGTTGTTGGGTCAACAGACTCACAGATGGTGTTCTGTGTCATGAACCATCGTCCCAGCACCTACCAGCAATCGTGTCGCCCTCTCCCGCTGTCCTCCTCCAGTTGTTCCATGGAGACGCTTGTCTGCTGAGCCCAGAACCGCCGCAGCTCTCGCTGCTTCACTGCCACGACCTGCAGAGCTCGTTTAATTGTGAGGGCTAGCTCTGACTAGAAGTTGATTAATGAAGTGGGGGGGGGGGGTGCAGCTCAGACTCCAGTGAAGTTCAATCTGGGCCCCTGGTCTCCATGTCTGAGGGTCCTTGAGCGAGACACCAAAGCCCAAACGCCTCCTGTAGCTGGAATGCCTGGGATTTGTTTTGTTTTTTTCCTGCGGTGTTGAAAGGGTTTTGAAATCCAGAGGAAGAAATCTGCTCTGGTCGGAGTTTAAATCTGTGGTCATTTGTACCAAAGTCTGTCCAGCAGGGACGAGGAGCAGGTCCACCCCACCATCTTGTTTGTCTACACCTTTTACCCCTCAGTGCGTTTCCACCAAAATTAGCCATAAACTTTTCCTTTGAAGGGCGTGGCAGTGCTGGAGAGCGCTGATCGGTGGAACAGCGTCTCTTACATTTCTACAGGATTATGAGAAGCTGAAGCGTCGCTGCAGCAGAGGAGGAGGAGGGCTCGACCGCCACCCCCACCCCCATACTTTACGCCACCATCCTGATTTAAATGAATGTTGCAGGACTTTAAGGTGCTCTGCGAACACAAACCGCACAAATCACCAGGAAGTTTTTTTCCACCCATGCAAAAAAATTCCTGGAAATAAAAGTTCCTGGAACCTTAAAACCACGTCTTAACTTTCAAACAGACAAGCCAGAACGCCCTCGTTTTCCCAGAAGCCCCCCCAATTTGTTGATTAAACAGGAACTCTGGTCCTCACTATGTAACATGTAGAACACGTTTTGATCTCTTTTTGGCCTCAGATGAGATCTCCTCTCTTTTTTTCCTTGCACAGCTCACAACACATGTTCCCTCACTACGGTTTGGAACGCTGCCGCCTGTAATGAAAAGGAGGGGCGGGGGGGGTCCATTTTTGTTCCGAGCTTTGAAGACGGTTGCTATGGAGACGGGCCTCAGCTCTGTCTGCCGATGAAGGCCGCGCAGTGACACACTGACACAGTTGCTGCATCCGCCCCCACCTGCAGGCAGCGTCGGTCCACGGCGGCCGGCCAATCGCCGTCTTCGCCTCACGCACACACCTCTGGCCTGCAGCCAATCAGAGCACCCGTCTCCGCGCCCAATCCCAGACGCAGGATCCAGATGTGTGAGGAAAATGGGAGTCGACTGGCAACCCAGACCGGGTCGGAGTTAATGACACACACACACACACACAAAAAAAAACAGAGATTGGAGACAGAACGCAGTTAAACCGAGGATGAAAGGAAGAGATAAGATGGAGAGAAGAAAGAGAGGAAATCTGAGGAGGGGGGGGCTCTGCCCGACACCCATTCAGCTTTTATTGCATTCAAATGTCCGTTCACATGAGAGCCGATCATGAGAAACACGTGTCTCCTCGGCTCCACTATGGAGGAGAATGTCCAGCATGACTATCACGACCTGAGAGGACGGCCTTCCTCTTAAAGGGTAACCCATCAGCTTTCAAAGCACTTCTGGGTGGGCGTGCCTCAGGGGTCTGTCCCCGGATCCCTTTTGTCAGAGCACTTCATCACCAGTGTGTCCCCACTCCAAACTGGGCTCTAGGTCATCTTTGTGGACTGGGGGGGGGTTGTCTGACCTCAGGCTTGTGTCAAATGCACTGCTGGGTGTTGGAGGTCGTGAAATGATGGTACCAGCTCGTTCTGGCGGGGCACAGAACTCAGTGTGAGTGTGGGGGGGGGTGTCCAGGCCCTCCTCACACAGCTGTCTGCTGTCAGGTCACCCATCGTTTCTGGTTGATTCAGCGTGGCGATGCAGCTGAACATAAATCTGCTGCTCTTTCCCCATGAATCATGAACCATCCCCAGACTAAGTCCCTGATGTTCTGGTCAACAGATGAGCAGACTCACTTTAGCACTTATACAGCTGGCCCTTCTATTGATTGTATTGATCATTTTAATGCGGTTTACACACACACACTCAAACACACGCACGCACACACCTCTCTATCCGCCTTTGTCTCTGTGTTAGGATTTTGTTTGATTCTGCACAGATTACAGCCCATAATTACAGTGTGAGGGAGAAGAAAAGGAGCTTTTGTGATCGATAAATATCATTTCTATAGCAAAACTCGAGGTCCAGATGGAGGGCCAGTCACAGGGCCAGCTGCAGCTGGAGGTCCAACCCACCACTTTCATGCTGTGAGGCAAATTGTGCTGTTCCTGCACTTTTTTGTGTCAGCATTTCATAATTATTGACTTTTAATAATTAAAAGACTTCTGAAGGTAATTTATGGAATGAAAAACATATTAATGTGAAGTCCCTGGAAATAAGTGGTGAGGTAGCTGAAAAGTGCATGATGTGTGATGTCTCTTCCAATATCTTAGGAATGTGAGTGAGTGAGTGTGTGTGTTATCATGCGCACAGCTGCAGCCTTAATGAAGGCCTCTTTTCCACCAACAAAGAGTTGGAATCTGAGGCCACTGAGGCAACACCACACACTCCAGTTGAAGCCCCCCCCAGTACAAAGGGTAAAGGCCATCGTATGCCTGTGAGAGAGTGTGTGCGTGTGTGTGTGTGTGTGTGTGTGTGTGTGTGTGTACATGTGTGTGTGTGTGTGTGTGTGTGTGTGTGATTGGGGTCCCTTTACCCTTCCCACCCTCTGGTTGTCATGGCAGCCACAAAGCAATAGAGCCAAAATCAGCACAGCAACACTGTTTAACACATTATGAAATGTGTGTGTGTGTGTGTGAGAGAGAGAGAGAGAGAGAAAGAGAGGGAGAGACAGAAAGCAAGAGAGGGGCTGCCTGTGGCTGACAGAACAATATAGGTCAGTCAAGAAAAACAGAGCAATGAGACCACTGCAGGGTTTGTTTGCATGTGTGTGTGTGTGTGTGCATGCACACCATGTGGGCTGTGCCCATAATTCTGTGAATGTGTGTGCGACAGCTACGTGCACAACTGTCACATCATCTCATTTGTAACTGCCCCTCCCCCACCAGCAGACACACAGCTCTGGGATTAACCAGGATGCGATTTTCCTCCCAAGGTCACGAGGATGCAGCACTGACTCTGCTGGTGTCTGTGCACACAAGCCTGTGTGTGTGTGTGTGTGTGTGTGTGTGTGCGAGCATGAATTGATTGCAGCCTGCAGCACTGCTTACAGGGAAACTTGATCAGGATGCCACTAAAAATACCCCTTCCTGCCTCTCAGCGAGGGCCTGTGACATCACTTCCTGTCCCCCTGAATGAACACTGTTACTGTGTTCAGGAGCGTGAATATCGCTCCTTCCTTCCCTCTCCCCTTTTGTTCCCTCGTCACTTTTCACAGGGACTTTAATCTTTAAATCAGAGGGCAGCTGCAGTATGTTATGTAAACATTGATTCATCTTCCTCTTCCTGTTTTCTTCCTGCATCGTGAATCCTTGAGACATGAGCCCCCACAGAAAATATCTGCACATGCGGGCGCTGAATTCACAGGCAAACATTAATATTGTATTTCCATTCAACACCTCCAGTTACACAATAACAACAAAAAGTCCCTTTCCCTCGTTGTAGTTCTATTTTTATCCGATTTTTACCTGATTACAAAGCTTTGATCCTAATCTGGACCAGCATTGATACACATTTAACTCCAAGTGCACAGAATACTATGGTCTGTGAATGCATCTAAATTCACATTTGCATCAAGCCAGCAACATTTTAAATGAAATAAATGTGTGTATGCGTGTGTGTGTGTGACTGTGCGTGTGTGTATGTGAGTGTGTGTAGACACACCTACTGCTTGTTCAGCAGTCTACACTCACACACGGTTCCTAAAAGAGCTCTGTTGCTCCCCCTACTGCCCAAAACGACTCACTACACCACGTTATCCACCGATGACTGGTTTATTTAATCCTATCTTGCTCTGCCACTCTCGCTCGCTCTGCCCCCCCCACACACACACACACACACACACACAGACACACGCACACACACACAGGGTAGGTTCAGTTGAAGTGGCAGGTGTCGCTGGTCATTGCCACCACTTCCCTGTTGTCTCCCCTGGGTCCCTCCTTTCTTCTTCCTCTCCCTCTTTCTCCCCTTTCTTCCTCTCAGTGTGCCATCCTCTCTGTTCCTTCTTTTCTTACATTTTCAGAGAATTTTATATGCTAATGGGACCTCACTCTCCTGCAACAAAGAGCTGAGGCCCCTTTGGAAAGAGACCCCCTCACACACATACACACACATTCACACCAGCTGTTCTTTGTTAACCTTGTTACACACACACATGCACAGACACTCACAGTTGCTCTTGAAGTTGTGACTTCTTTATACTATAAACGTACTTGATATTGATATTTAGTTTCAAGCTTCAAGCTTTTATAATTATACTAAAGAATTTTATCTCAGACTTTGTTCTTTTCAGAAGCAGGAACCTAAAGGAAAAAGATTAACTTTGAGTAATCACACCACAACGGACGCCTTTGTTGACATTGTTTTCCCTGATGTTTTACAGTATTTCTTTGCTCTTCAGCGGTCTCTGTTTCATGGTGTGAATAATTGATTAGTGATAATTGATAATGGATGACAGCATGTGTGTGACAGACACACACCATCTGCTGATGTATGAACACACACGCTCACACCACACAATCACCCAGTCACTACACAAACACCCACACACAGGCTACCCCTGTAAGTACAACCAGGAGATTTACTGGTTGTACTCCAGTATGCACAACAGCCACTTTGTCAGTGAACTGCTCACCAACCTCTGAATGGTCCAGACGCCACAGAACCCATCAGAATTGTCAGCATTCATTTCAACCTCGCATTTCCTGCTGTAGGCGGTGGTGAACACACACCCGCCTAGACTGTTGCTGCCTGTTTATTTCACATTTGAAAGCTGCTGCTTCAAGTTTCTTCACCGATTTCAGGAAGCGTCGCTGCTTCCATTTGTGTCGACGCAGGCGCCGTCTGTGTCCATTTCAAATGCAAAAACAAAAAAACAACCAAAACAAAGTTGCTATAATGTGCCTGAGTTATAGCAGCTGTTCAAAATGTGTTTCCTGGTGTCCATTCTCTCAAAGGCACGCCTGAGAATGAAAACAGCTTTTGCAGAGCCACATGCTATTTTTGCCATTACAGGTCCAGCGTGTAGGCGGCGGCTGCCCCCGGTGGTGAGAGCCGGTACTACAGGATCAAATCCCTGCACGGACGTCAGAAAACTGGCCGCAGAACCCCCGCCGGTGCTCGCATGTGCCCCACTGGAACTGGGCACGGCCGGACGGGAGGCGGAGATTGTCCCGGGCAGCTCCTCTGATCCTGACCTCCTGCTCTCCAGCTGAGGTGACACAGACGATGCCACAGCTTTTTCACAGCATGACGGAGCGTTAATGTGTGTCAGCTGGAGCAAACAAGCCTCTACTGTAAGGTTCATACGGTGATATAATAGGAAAATTAGGTCAGTCTGAGGAAGATGAATTACTTACACACACACACACACACACACACACACACACACACACACACACACTCATATGCGCAAGATCCAAGTAAATTCCTTTGACTGAAAAAAATGGTGACTAACCCAGTTATCTGGGTGTTACCAAAGTTACACAGGGAAATAAAGAAACAGCGCACACGCACGTGCACACGCAGAACTCTCTTCTTATATAACGTCTTGCACTGTTGCAGTTTATCAATTTATGATTAGAGAAGCAAATAAATTCACTCCGCCATCTCTCCCCGTCCTCTCTCCTTTTTTCTGTCACTTTGTGATTTTTCTTCGTCTCGTTTCATGTGTCCTATAATCCTTTTGGAACAAAGGAGAGCGCACGAGGGTGTGTGTGTGTGTGTGTGTGTGGAAAAAGGAGTTGATAAAACCAGTAGGTTTAAGACAAAACATGGAATGAGCAGAGGGAAAGCAGAAGAAAGGAGGAAAGAATTTACAACAGGTCACCCATAACGTGTCGACATGCAGAAGACAACCAATCAGTGTGCAAGAACTAATCTAGAGGACTCAGACACACACACACACACACACACGTATGCACAAAGATGTGTATCTTGCTTTATGTGCTACATGTGTGCTTTTGTAAATGTATGGTTATGCAACAGGGAGCCTGCGCTGCATGTTGACCTACATTTTTGGGGTCTGACTCCATCCCACCGTTCAGGGAATCCCATCCATTCTCTCTCTGTCTCTCTCTGTCACTCTCTCTCTCACACACACACACACACGAGCAGTAACATCTTGTTCCGATACTCCGGGCCCCTCCCCTCTTTTCCTACTGACCCCGTCTCCCTCGTGTTGCCTTCCAGAGAAGCTCAAACTGAGGCCGCTCTTTTCTCCACGGGCGAGCGTTTCCACTTGTGGTAACAGTGCTGAGGGAAACGCAGCGGTTTCCTTCAGCCGCACTGGCAGTCTGTCCGGCCTGACCCCGACTTCAGTCGAGGGAAGGCCTCGCCCAAGATTTGCTTCTTTACCCTGAAAGCCTTTTAGTTAAATGTAAAAGGTGCGAGGAGCCCATTGTGGAGGAAAACCAACGTGCACGCACACACACACACACACACACAGGGCGGAGTCGTTCACCAACTCGAGTTCAGGACCCGAGGAGAGGAGATTAAAGGAGTTCACAAGAGACGACCAGAGACAAGAGGACAGGGAGTGAGACTTCCTGCCTCTGCTGGACGGGGAGACCCGGACGGGGTCATGAACGCGACGTGGGTTCTGTCTCTCTGTCCCTCTGCTGTGGAAGTCGCTCCCCTGTCCTTTGGCAAAGGCCCCGGGAGGAGGAGGCTGCGGGGAATGCACTGAGTCAGTGAAGGCCCCGCACAAACAGACTACCCCGAGCCGAGCGAGGCTTTAATTAGAATCTGTCCACTCACTTCCTGTCGGGGGACACTGGACTCCTGGAGGGAGCTCAAATACCGGATCAGCTCGGAACGTCTGATTCATCATCTGCCGATGATGTTTTGAGTTGTGGAAGCTGATCGCCCGCGATGCGTTCAGGCGCCTCCGGTGAACCAGCGCCGCTCACATACAGCCAATCACGGGCGACCTTTGATCGACCTTTGATCTAATTTGCCTGACCAGAGCACGCTTCTGCCGTTTAACCTTGAGGGCTTGAAGGTGTCCGAGCCGAGGCTCCTCCCCCTTCCTCTGCACAGATGTGTGAACGTCCCCCGACTCCAGAGGCGTCCCCGCGGCCTCGCCATCACCTCAGGCCCTGGCTTCTGAGACGCCCTCTTCACTCCGGGTGATGGCGTTCGCAGAAGTTGGTGCCGTTCGTGGACTTTGGTTCCTCTTTTGGTTACACAGGTTCACTTCTGCTCTGGAGCAGAGGACGGAGGACAGAGGACTGAGGACGGAGGACAGAGAATGGTGGACAGAGGACAGCCTTTTTCTGTTTTCAGACTGACGGGGGCCCCGACCACCTCTGCTTCACCGTTTCAACTTTTCCTATCGCCACTGGTCGGATTCCTGATACAGGAGCACTGACATGAAACCCCTTGCCTCATGACCAAAAAGGGGAACTGTGTGTGTGTGTGTGTGTGTGTATGTGTGTGTGTTATGTGCTAATGACAGCCTCCTGCCTTCCTGTCCCCGTTGGTCACCGAGGGCCGCAGCCTGGTGAGGAGCAACGGGGGCTGCTGGTACCGGGGTCGCGGGTGCGTGTGCAGCCTTATATGGAGCCACGTAAGAAATAAAGAGGAAGTGTTGGCGCGGCCTTCGGCAGCCCGCAGTGGCGAATGGCGGCGGATGCGGCCCACGCTGCCACTCCAGGAAGTGCCGATTTAAAAAAAAAAAAAGAAACGACTTTACACACAAAAACGTGGTTTCACCTCCGATGCTCCTTATTCCTGAAAGAAGTGACATTTTTTTGTACAAAGGGTGTAGTGATCAGAGTGACCTCCCTCTCTCTCTCACACACACACACACACACACACACTACATTTTTACATCCTCCCCTGCAGTTTCCAGTTTTCGAAACATAACTGCAAAGAGAGAAGTGAAATTTGGCTCTTGAGCTGTAAATTCCCCTGTGATCTAGTTTCTTTCTCTATCACACACACGCACACATCCTTGAACTTCTACCTCTGTGAGGACTCTCATCAACAAAGTGCATTATCCATCATAACTGACCCCCCCAGCCTGACCCTAAACCCAACTCAACCTTAAAGCAGGTCTGGGTCTGGACCCTCAAACTGTCCTTTGTGAGGACCAGACAAAATGTCCCTACTTTGAGAGTGGAATGAGGACTTTTGTAGTAAGAAGAACACACACACACACACACACACACACACACACTAATACCACATATATGTACTGCTGTAGATGCTCCTGGGCTAAATTAGATATCTCTACAATCACTTAATGTCTCTTCTGGGGGGGGGTGGTTTCCTTGAGACGGCCGTCCCATGTGACCAGCCTTGCATTCCTCAGATTGTTGTCATGTGACAAACTTAAAGATGCCCTTTTATGGACGGCAGCATTAACCGGCATGGGCGTGGCCTCGCTAATACACTCGCAGGTCAACAAACACAAACATGCACGCACCAGCGCGGGGAAGGACGCCCCCCCCCCGGGGTGGCGCGGCCTCTGGGCACGGCTCTGGCGGATCAGGCCCACGTGAAAGCCCCGCAGAAGCGGGGGCAAATCCTCCCAGCGCACCTGAGCGGGCCGCGGCGAACCCTGACGCACGCTCTGCGTGCAGAATACTGGAAGTTACTGATAACTGTCAGCGCTTTACAGAAAAAGGACCTCCTCGCGGGGGGGAGGGGGTGGGGCCCCTCCCTGGAAGGGAGAGAACGACGGTTAGCAGAAAAGCGGCGGCTTGAACCCAGCCTGCACAAACAAGGTTATGTTCCTGGAAGCCCCTGACGCAGCAGCGGCGCATGAGCTCGGGGGGGCTTTTGAGCGTTTTGTTTGGATTCCTGGTCACTTCTCGTGTCTCAGTTTTGGTTTGCCAACTGGGGGAAAAAAAGACCTGCTCTGGTCTCTCCGGGCCCCCGGTTCCACAGCAAACACCCGAAAAACTGAAACAGATTCGAGCTCAACATCGATGTGAAAGTCCAGAACGGGTGCGTTTTTTTAACCATAAACACTGTAACACCCCCCACTTGTAACATTACATCACATTGGGATCATGTAGCGATACGGTCCGAACATGTGCTGCTGCTGCGTAACTTTGGGTGGACTTTGATCAGACCCGGCTCTGAAGCAAAGCTCATGTGCTGCAGTAAGCCCAAAGATTGTTGCAGGGAAAAAAATCCAATCAGCTGGGGATGTTCAGGAATGGGGGGCCGGGGGGGCAGGAGGACGGGGGCGTGTGCTGGAGACGAGAGAGATCGACTTAATTGGGTTTAAATGTGAAAGGGATGAAGAATAAGGTGTGGCGGTGTCTCATGAATCCTCCATTGGCTGCACACTTCTCTGCCGGCCGGCTCTCCTCTTCCTCCTTCCTCCACTTCCGGCCTCTGCTGCTGCCCTGTGCCCATATATGGCAGCTCGCTCCGCGCAGCCAATCAGAGAGCAGCGAGCGTCCCATTCAAACGGCGAGCGTGAGAGACGAGAAGGGTGGGAACTGCAAACAGGGTGGTGGGGGGGGTCGACACACAGGAGAGGCCAAAGGAAAAGACTGAAAGGGTGAGGGGGATCGGGGGAGACCAGGAAATAAGAGCAAGGTTCAAAATCCCGTGACCATTCAGAGACACTGTGGCTGGCGAAAAGGGGCCAATCGGAGACGAGGAGCCCTCCCACCAGACAGAGACAGATGGCAGGGGAGAGCTAAGCCTCCCTGGGTTCTTCACCATGCAGGGGTGTGTGTGTGTGTGTGTGTGTGAGAGAGCATTTCAATCGAAGCCTGTCTTTCTTTATGTGCGGCCAGCAGGGCTGCAGATGTGATGCTCGTGTTCTGCAAAAACTGCATATAAAGCAAATCTGTAATCAGGTGTTCAGTTCCTCCTCCGCATGCAGTAAACACGCCAGGATGTGGACACACGCTGTGGGCTCACCTCCGACAGCCGGGACTCGACACCAGAATAAGCCTTAAAAGGCTTATTCAGATCCAAGGTTTAGCCAATGAGAGTAGAGAAAGAGACTGAAGGAAGTCAGGCAGGGGTACAGGAAAAGGAAGAAGAGAGAGGACACAAGGTTGTGTGTGTGTGTCTCATGTCTGAAAACTGGGTCACTGGATGACTCCGGCAGCAATCACATGATGTTTTCTTCTCTTGCAAAAAGGATGCAGATTGTCGGTGCGCGTCTATATTTTGATTGAATTAGCCGTAGACGGCCATAACAGAGCGCTTGTGGTCTTGGGGCTGCTCCGTGTCAGCAGCTGGACGGAGAGCAGCACAAGCTGTGACACAGATTTGGAACGGGATGTGCCGAGCATGCAAGGCAGAGGAAGAACGTCTTCGCATCCTGGCAACAATGTGAGCGAGTGTGATCCCGGAGACCGTTGTTCTGGAGGAATTCATGTGGATACAAAAACACACCCTGAGATATGTGTGATGAGTACGCTTTGGAGGTAGTTCGTTGGTTGAAAACGTTGCTGTGGTTGGGGTGTGGTCAGCTTGATGCGTGTGTGTGTGTGTGTGTGTGTGTGTGTGTGTGTGTGTGTGCGTGTGTGTGTGTGTGTGTGTGTGTGTGGAGAAGTGGGGCTGAGTCAAGGATCCATTTGGGCCGTAAATGGGAAGCTAATCCAATCGGAGCACGAACAGGCCAGCTGGCAGGCATAATACACACACACACGCACACACATACGTATGTAACACACACACGTAACACAACACACACAGCTGGTAACTGGCCTGTGCCTTTTGAGTCAGACCATCACCACGGCGACCCACGGATCAATGACGCTGTAGACGGCTAAGCTATTAGCTATAAGACTTGGAGGGAGAAAGCCGAGGGTGGGGGGGGTCAATAGGGTTCCCCTCTCTGACACCATGACCAGTCACAGATGGCAAACAATCGTTCAGCCGGTCACTTTTCAGCAGGCTGCAAGCACGAGTGAAAAGGGGAGGGGCAGAGAGGAGAGGATGGGTACGATGAGGAATGAATGAATGAATGAATGAAGGAGAGCATCACTTCCTTCCTGAGAGGACTCACCCTGTAGTGACGGGCCGGAACAGCGGCCACTGCCGCCGGTGAGAGCTGCGCGGTGCTGTTTTAGACTGACCCCAAACTATTTGGGGAGCAGCTCAGCTCGTAAGGGTGATGGCCAAAGGCCGCGTTGAAGGACCGCGACACCCACTTTGTTCGCCGCAGCAGTATGCATTTGGACGCTCGATTTCGTTGAGCGGAACGTAGAACGTAGGCCTCGGGTTGGTTTTAAAGAGAGAGAGCGGGCTGACGTCTTCAGGTTTCACAGCCAAAACTCAGAAGGAAAGTTCCCAACTCAAGTCTGGATGGGGAAATGCAAAGGACATGCAGTGCACACACACACACACACACACACACACACACACACACACACACACGCAGAGTCCCTAACTGCTTCTCGTCAAGGCTGCAGGTCAACACAAACATTAGTCAGGATCAGCCTTGAGAGCAGCGGTCCGCGGGTGTGATGGCAGCGACATATTAAACTGTTAAATGGAACCAGAGCGCAGTAAAGATGGGGGAGATGATGGCAAACAGATAACGTCGGGGTGGAAGTGTGGGCGTTTCCTTTTCCACTTCTTTCTGCGTCTGTAGAGAACACACACACATCCTCTCCTTTAGGCCGTGTCTGGTCAGCTTCGAGAAATGAGTTCAAATTTGGCAGCGAAAACTTGATAAAGCGATTATGTCAGATTTAAGCCACAAAAGTGTCCGCCTCTCAGGACACGTTCTTGTGTGCGTGCGTGCCTCACCCCTTATCTCAGCTCACCATCGCCCGTACCTGCAGCATCGTAAAGATACCTCCTGATTACCTGCTGTCATCTTCAGGCCTCCGACCTTCGAAACGAACGCACACTCGAGGCCTGCAGCCGCTCCCCGGTTTATTGATTACAGTCTCGGCCTCCGGGCGGTCGGTGCCGACGACCCCGAATGCATCACGATGTGATGAAGCCTTGTACATTCATCTGGGGGGTGGGGGGGGTTCCATCATCTGCACTTCATTAAAATCGTAGTGTTTGATTTTTACGACGGCTGCTGAGAAGTGTCACCGCAAACGGGGCTTGCCGCCAGCAACCCCCCCCACACACACACACACACACACACACAAAACCCCCCCGGCGAGGAGCAGTGTGAATGGGGCCTTGGTGTCGTCTGACGGCTACTGGAGTCGACGCAGACCCGAATGGCACGCTGAACTAGACGATATCGACAGCCCCCCCCATTAGCTGCAGCTGACCCTGAACCTCATTTGCGTCCCGCGTACGGTACCCGCATCAGGACTATTGACGAGCGTGGGACGTGACGATGCGGCCGTTTGTGTGTCACGCAGGGGGAAAGATGAGAGGCAGCGACAGCGTTCAGCCCACGGCCCCACGTCGGCTCCCTCGCGTGGGCCCGCTGGCCTCTGTGCGTCTGTGCAGGCGGGCGCGGCCCAGGTGAATCAAGGCTATTTCCAGGGCCTCCAGGACCTACCCTGGCTCTAGCAGGACCCCGAGCTCATCCTTCTACCTGTGGCTGACGCGGGACCATCAGTGGCTCTGAGGGGCGGCCAAATGAAGAAACCACAGCTCCCAGTAACGACCATTACACAGCTGCACGGGAACAGAGTCATCGGGTGTCCGGACGACTCTCTGCATGTAAACACCAGCACACGCTGAGATCACACACCAGGAGAAACATCCCAGCCCAGCGTTCCAGGACCGGGATAGCAGAGATTCCCGCCAGAGAGTGTTGACAACACTGAAACAGAGACCTCTCACTTACCACACACAACACACACGCACACACACACAAAACACACACACGTGAATGTCCAAAGTCCTGCTTACCTAAGCTGATTTAACACTGTGGGACAGACAAAAACTTGGACTTGACAGTGTCTTTCTGATAGAAAACTTTATTTATGACATGCATAAACACGTACATTCAGACCTTGTCTGATCAATAAAGGAAACACACCTGATTCAAAGCGGCTGGGATTGAAAATGAGACACTCACATGAGTGCACACACACACACGCACAGACACAAACAGTGCAGCTCAGAAACACTCCCTGCAGGTCAGATTAAATATTTCCCAGCCACACCCTGTTTACAGCACTAGTCACCTCTGTCCGACCTTTTACGATGTCCACATCACGGTAAGGCATGATGACGTAATGTTGGAATGAAGCTGGATGGAAGTCTTAAATCTGAGACCTGTTAATGAATAAGTGGACTCGGTAGACCTTTGAGACAGTCTTTGCCCATTTATATGAAACTTCAGTGTCTTGCACAATCGTCAAAAAGTCTGCGTAACAGCGGAACATTCACCCTGCGCTTCAGTAGTGGTTGAAGTAATGAAGTTAATGTACGCGTCTGATGCCCTATAAGTGTTAAATATGTTATTTTAAACCCTCCAGAGACTGCAGATTTAAAAGGAACTTGCCCTTCACACTTCTTTTAACACTACATCCTCATAAAAAATGGAGGTAATTTAAAGGCAATGATAATATTCTATCAGTTGGGTTCAACAGGCAATGAAAGGAAAGGTGAATTTAAAAAAACATGTAGTTGATGCATCTAAGAAAGGAAAAGCAAGTGGCAAAGGAAGACGACCACATGTGTCTGAGTGTGCTGATTTAAAAGGGGAAGTTGCTCAGTGGCAGAGAAGAAGCTCAGGCGTGAGGCCTTAAAAAACTCTTGATGGAAAATGGTTTATTTAAAGGTTACATCTGCAACATCAGGTGTTGGCACCACCTCAGAGTAACGAGTTTAGGGGCCCTCAAACGCCTCACAGTTACAGGAGGTCAATGAACGGGGAGGGAAAATAAATATAGCGAGGGGTGACAATCTGAGCATATACGCCTTCTTAAAAACATCGTGCAGCGTTGCAAATATTTCCGGTACGGTTGAAACGCAGCTAAAAGCAACAGATAGTGTCCCACTGAACAAAATCAGGGGCTCCTTTTAACGCCCATGGCTGGGGCCCTGCTTGGCATTGCAATCAGAAACATGACAAGCGTCCTATCTGTGATTGAGGACCAGAAAGCCCCAGCACAGAGGCCTGGTGGGCAGACGGGTCCCAGCGGCCCGGGGAGTGCGGGGGGAGCGACGGCCTACATATGCGGTCATTCCCCGGGCCCCCCCCCTCCCCGGGCAGGGACTGGGACTGGGACGTGTGTCATGTGATCGACCCGGCGATGCAGCGGCTGCAAAGCCCCCCTCACCACCACGGTCCCCGACATAAAGCGAAAAGAAAGGGGGGTTGGGGGGGCGGCAGCCATTGACGGGCAGCCTCGGCGGAGCCCGTACAGGGAGGGGTCCTGGGTTACCAACCAGCTTGTACTGGAGCGTTCACAGCAGGTGCAGGGACCTGCCCCGGCGCCCCAGCACGGCCCGGCCGTCCCTTCACCGCTGGATCACCCAGAGCATCGCAATATCAGCCTTATTAGCCATTAATCCGTGCTTTATTCCCCCAGTTCTCTGCTATTATCGCCTCTCATTCTCAGCCCCCCCCCCTCTCTCTCTCTCCCTCTCTCCCTCTCTCTCCCTCTCAAATCGCAAGCCCCCAGTGCAGCAGTGTGCACGCGACGTGCCCTGGTGCATGACGCCGGACCAATCAGGAGGCGCCGTTCCGAAAGTTTACCTTTTATGGCTCGAGCCGGGCAGCTGACCTGGTATAAAAGGCGGCGCCCGCCGCGCCAGCCTCACTCCGAGCGCCGTCACACGCAGCTTGTGCGGGATATCTCTGGCCTGGACCCGGTTTCCTTAACGCGAAAAGCCCCCACCCAAAGGTAAGGCTGACGGACGGACGCCTCGCGACCGCGCCAGTGGTGACGTGGCTGGCTTTGCTCGAGTTTTGTTTTTTATTTTGGGCGAAATTTGGCACCGGCCACGAGGGTCTTTGTTTAACCCCCCCACCACCACCACCACCACCACCCTAAATTGGCCTTTTTTAAAATTCCCCCCGAAGGTGGGCGAGAGTGCGAGAGGCGCGCGCGTCCAGGTGCTGCAGGTGGCCCCGCAGGTGCGTCTCGCGGCTCCTGCCACGAAATAACGGTCCCGGGCTGCGTCTGCGTCACCTTCCGTGATCCCGGCCCGGCCTCGGAGGACCGGGAGGCTGGGCTCGTTCGGGTGCCGGCTGCTCCCTTTGTGCGCCCCGACGCGACGGGGTGTGACCTACTTTACGCGGCGGCGTTAGCCTAGCCGCGCCGCGCTAACGTGCACCCTCGGGGGTTTTTTTTGGGTGGGGAGGGAAAAAACACCCTCAATAACGACCGCGTCAGCGTGGGTAGCTCGGGGTTACATAAAGGGGGGGTTGTGAATGATGACTCCGCTAAAGGCGTGGCTTTACCGGAAACGAGGCACCCGCCGGGACTAGACCCATTCATGAAGTGCCGGCGATTGCGCAACCTTTTTTTTTTTTTTTAAATGGTAATGAGTCCGCGGAGGGATATCGACCGGTTGACTTGAGCGAGCCGTCTGTGACGCAGTAAAATTAAAGTGCACGGCCGGTCAGGTGAGCCCCCCCCGTCCCCAGACGACGAGGACCGTGTGGCTGGCCGGGTGGCGGCAGGGAGGGAGTGGTCGGTCGGGTTCGGCCCGCTCAAGTGTTGAGGTCGTTCCGGACGGGCTTGGCGGCGCGCCACGGCGCCGTTAGCCGCAAAGCTGCTGTGGAACGAACCATGCCCTTATATGGTAATGATGGGATGCGGCGCCACTTCCTTTTGTCTGATGGCCGCGGTGCTGCCCGGCGGCGCCCCCCGGCGGCCAGCCGGGTGAACTGCAGCCTGCTCACAGGAAGTGAGCTCACCGCGGCGGATGTTGGGGAAGTAGATGTGACACTCAAACTTTTTTTCTCTCTCCCCCTCTCTGTGCAGTTGAGCCATGGAAGATGAAATCGCCGCACTCGTTGTTGACAATGGATCCGGTATGTGCAAGGCCGGATTTGCCGGAGACGACGCCCCACGTGCTGTCTTCCCCTCCATCGTTGGTCGCCCCAGGCATCAGGTACAATTTAATGCCGTGTGTTGCTGATGCTTATTTGAAATGACTGCGCTTGATTAAGGCAAACTTGGTTGCGTTTACATGATTTCTACTTGACATGCAGATTGCAGAAGTGATGACGCAAATTTTTTTCATGCATCCAGGGTGTGATGGTGGGTATGGGCCAGAAAGACAGCTACGTTGGTGATGAAGCCCAGAGCAAGAGGGGTATCCTGACTCTCAAGTACCCAATTGAGCACGGTATTGTGACCAACTGGGATGACATGGAGAAGATCTGGCATCACACCTTCTACAATGAGCTGAGAGTTGCTCCTGAGGAACACCCAGTCTTGCTCACGGAGGCTCCCCTGAACCCCAAAGCCAACAGGGAGAAGATGACCCAGGTAATTATGACACGCTTGGCCCAAAGAAACCAGCTGTTCTAATATAGTTGGCTCGTTTCCTTCGGTTTCTTTATCTCACATGGTCGTTCCTCCCCCTCTCCTCCAGGACTTCTCTCCTATACGATGATCTGTCATCAGCAGGTCTCTTGACTGTGTGCTTTTATCTGAACTTTTTTTTTTTTAAAAGCAGTCCCTAGACCAGCACCTAGTCTGCATCTGACATGCACAAGTGTGAAAGGATGTTGATCTGCACTTGGCTCCTACTAACTTGAATTTTAGCCCCACTCTAATGCATGTAGTGAGTGCAGTGATGACGACGGTGTCCGGGAAGTGTTTCTCAAAGTTTTCTTCTTTGCAGATCATGTTCGAGACCTTCAACACCCCCGCCATGTACGTCGCCATTCAGGCTGTGCTGTCCCTGTATGCCTCTGGTCGTACCACTGGTATCGTCATGGACTCTGGTGATGGTGTGACCCACACAGTGCCCATCTACGAGGGCTACGCTCTGCCCCACGCCATCCTGCGTCTGGACCTGGCCGGCCGCGACCTCACAGACTACCTCATGAAGATCCTGACAGAGCGTGGGTACTCCTTCACCACCACAGCCGAGAGGGAAATCGTGCGTGACATCAAGGAGAAGCTGTGCTACGTCGCCCTGGACTTCGAGCAGGAGATGGGCACTGCTGCCTCCTCTTCCTCCCTGGAGAAGAGCTACGAGCTGCCTGACGGACAGGTCATCACCATCGGCAACGAGAGGTTCCGTTGCCCAGAGGCCCTCTTCCAGCCATCCTTCCTCGGTACGTCTCCCCACAGGGGCCGCACGGTAATGGCTTTCTTCCGTGACACTAACCAGCCCTTGCGTCTTCCCAGGTATGGAGTCCTGTGGAATCCACGAGACTACCTACAACAGCATCATGAAGTGCGACGTTGACATCCGTAAGGACCTGTATGCCAACACTGTGCTGTCTGGAGGTACCACCATGTACCCCGGCATCGCCGACAGGATGCAGAAGGAGATCACAGCCCTGGCCCCATCCACCATGAAGATCAAGGTAAGCTGACGCGACCACGGTAGTGTTGAGCAGACGAGTTGATGGGCTGTTCTAACCTTTCCCTGACGCACTTGCAGATCATTGCCCCACCTGAGCGTAAATACTCTGTCTGGATCGGAGGCTCCATCCTGGCCTCCCTGTCCACCTTCCAGCAGATGTGGATCAGCAAGCAGGAGTACGATGAGTCCGGCCCCTCCATCGTCCACCGCAAATGTTTCTAAACAGACTGTTCCTCCTCCCCCTCCCCAACCAAATGCCCAACAACTTCAGCTCTGTGCAAAACACCACACATTTCTCATACACACTCAGGCGCAGAGCCTAGACGACCAACTCATTGGCATGGCTTCAGTTATTTTTGGCGCTTGACTCAGGATTTTAAAAAAACTGGAACAGTGAAGGAGATGGTAATGTTTTTGGCTAGTAATGAAGGTACCCCAGGGTTCTGCCGTTGCATCTGGGGATCAAAAAAATGTACATTTGTTTTTCTTTGAGTCATTCCAAATGTTCACTGCATTGTTCGAAACATGATTCCAGATGTTAACTGCATTGTTCAGACATGTATTTGCCTCTGTGAAGGCTACCCAGTGGTTGGCGCATACTTAAACATGGTTGTAGTATCGCTTGTATGTAATTTATGTCTGGGTTTTTTGTACTTTCAGCCTTAAAATATCTTGGTCCTGTTATTTTCTTTTTGTTTATGCAAAGCCCAGTCGTGACCTTCATCCCCGGGGGTATTGGGGCAAAGGGGTCTCGAAGTGATGGGGTTACAGGGTGCCAGACTGGTGGGGCCAACCTGTACACTGACAAACAATCCCAATAAAGTGCACATGTGTTCCAACATATCTGAGTCTTGGTCTCCTTTTGAACTACTTCCAAATGCATCTCAGAACACTCATTTTGTGGGGTCTTGTCACACATGCTGCAAACCTAGCATTACTTTACACTATTGCGGACAACTTTGGGCTTCTATTAAGCAGACTAAAGGTTCATGATTTGGATTCTAAAACCAGTTGGAGGCTTGGGGGCACAGTGAGCTGTAACAGAGTTCAAACGTGTCACCTGGTGCAGTCTTTACAACCCTCCTGGTCACTTGGTGTGTTTGCTCCTGAATTGAGGTGTCATGTAGCAGGGCACCTTATGGGTTGCTGGAGGCACATGTGCATTTACCATTTTGTAGTAAATGAGCACAATACGATGGTGTGCAACCAAATGTGTGACAAAAACAACCCAAGTTTCCAGAATATGTATTTCCCACTTAATTAAATGTTTAAAAATTTAATATAATCTATATAATAGATATAATCTGGGACTTCACACACCCATAACCTGGTGCATCAACCAATGCAGCTCAAAAGAATAAAGCCCACCCAGCTATGAGGACACATGAACATACCGAGCTGGAATCTAACCCACAACCTCGGTGTAGTGATATTGTGAGACGTCCGCTGTGACTCGCCTCGCTGCTGTTCTGACAGCGGTGTGGATGAAGAACTCAGTCCAACAGAGGAAATGGAATTTCAGAACAAGAAGAGCTCCTCTTGCAGGGAGGGTACAGAAGCAGAGACGACAGAGAGAGGGTAAGGCTTAGAAAGAGGAGCACAGATGTTGGGTGGTGCTTCCCCTAGCCAGCATGGCCCAGTTAGAAGTGGCGTTCGACGGAGACCCCTGATGATATATGACGGGCTGATTGTGTGATGTGGGGGGGGGTCTGTCATGTATTCTGTGAGTCAAGGAATTCCCTGCTTCCTCCAACAGAAGACAGGAAGCGAGTGAAAGGCGAGCGGAAATGCAGAAGAGGTGAGAAAACTGAACACCTGACACAAACACAAGCCCCCTCTCACACTCTCACATTCGCTAATGTCCCATGGCTTTGGAGGTTTGCCTCACATTTATTGAGCACCTGCCAGCTTTTGTTCTTGGACGTAATTGTATTTGAATCGATACGTTAGATATGTATTGATTGAATTTACGTCAATACTTTGCAATGTTTCGATTACTAAAGTAACTGGGGTTTATGAGCCCCAGTAAGGAGCTTCCTAAAGCTTCTGTTATTAATTATTTCATCCCAGAAATACAGCCGGCAGTGCTGTACACAAAGACTTAACGGCCCTGAAATGCATTCTGGGTAACGACATCATCCAGCCAGAGGAGGCGTCCACGCTGGACGTTCATCAGGGCCAGTAATGGCCGATTCACACAATCCTCTCATGCATGTTGTTGGACCGTAGGAGGAAGTGGGAGCAGCCCCAGAGACACGGGGAGAACACACAACCTCTGCACAGGTAAAGGCCCTGGGGATTGAACCCACAACCTTGTTGCTGTGAGGAGACTCTGCTAAAAACTGCACCTAATCAAACGTTTCCTCATAAACTGGAGTAAATGACAATCCTGTTCTTCAAATATGACCCACACAGGCTCACAATCAAAAACACTCTTTTAATACAGGAAAAATAGAAAATCGTTCCAAGTTTCAACATCGATTTTGACAGGTTCTTTTACAAACACTATTCAACAAGTTGAGTTCCTGAGTTCTGGATCTGAGAGTCCCCACAGGGACGTTACTTAAACCACTAAAGGCAGAAATAAAGTTATCATAAACTCTGTGAACAGCAGTGTGCTGCTCTTATGTTGTGTTAACAGACACAAATCTTTGTTGGTCTCAGACTTCACAACATGTAAATATGTGACCAACGGGTTCACAACGAAACAAATAAAGGTGACAAAACAAGCAAGAGACACGAGTAAAAACACAAAAATACATCAACAAATATAATATATACAAATATAATATATATAATATATACCAGTATCATATTTACAGTTTAGAATGAAAAGTGACCTCAGATTTAAAAAGAGCTTGTAGTGAATCATTGATTAGTGAATCAGGGCTAAAGTGTTCATAGTAACAGTCAGTGGGTCCACAGGTTACAGCATCCATGCTGGTTGATCCCTGCTCAGGTCTATGTGCATCTAGACAGCTGCACCTTCAACAGCAGAAGATTCTGGAAGATCAACGTTGTTTCTCTTTGAATCTTCTGAGGATTAAACCATCCTCCTCAGGTCTTCATTTATTGGCTTTTGAGGTAGATTGGGATTTGTTTTCCAAAAATATTTTCTCATCCTCCTCCAGACTATAAAGAAATAAAATAGAGGATTAAACGATTAAAATATGCTGACAGATGTATGTGACTAGAAACTCATTGATCTTTACATTAAAAGGCTATTATTGAAATATTATTTATACTAAAATATCAGATGATAAACTGACTTGAATGTTACAATAAAATGAATGAGACTTACATTTGAAAGAAATCACTGGTAAGCAGGTTAAAAGAAGAAAAAAAATTGCAATGGGGTCTAAAACTTTCATAATTATCAAATGATCATGTCTGTACAGAATGGTTGTTCCATCAAGGGTGTTTCCATCTGGAAAAAAGGAAATATGACATGAACAATGAAAAACAGGATAATGCTCATCAAAGTAATAATGACAATAAATAAACTATTAATGTGTTGTTGCAGGCTTGAACCCAGACAAAGTTAAAGTTCCACACTGATGATGCTGTGCAGCCTGTATTGTGGTGACTCAGTAATCAGTGATGCAGCTTTATGAACATTCAAAGGTCTCACCCCACATGACAGTGAGATTTTTCTCTTCTACAACACATCCATAGATGTTGGGGTAGATCAGGGGGACCTCAGCTGTCAGTCTGAGGATCACTGCTCCATCCCCAGAAGGCAATGGACCAGTTACAGTGATCCAGTTTGCCTTGGTGGTCCCGTCTTCAGTCAGAGACACTGAGCTCACTGATCTGTCAGTACTGGTGACGTGGCACACCAGCAATACCTTGATGCTGTTAACGGGCTCAGCAAATACACGGAGATCTGCAGGAAGAGAGAAAAGCTCATCATCAGGGTTGTGTGTGTGTGTGTGTGTGTGTGTGTGTGTGTGTGTGTGTGTGTGTGTGTGTGTGTGTGTGTGTGTGTGTGTGTGTGTGTGTGTGTGTGTGTGTGTGTGTGTGTTCACCTGTTCTTTGTTCCACTTCTCTTAATTTGATTTGTTGGATCATTCGTGGACATCGTTCCTTGATGAAATGACCAAAGAAATTGTTCCGCACCTCATACTTATCCCATGACTCTTCAGTTTTTTGTGCAGAAGAAGACAGGGCTTTCCATTTCTGAGCTCCAGCATCAAGCTGAATGAAATCCTCTCCGTTCACTGCCCAGATGTCAAAAGCTGAATCAAGCCCCTCGGCTGACGTGATGCAGCCACGCCGCCGTTGAACATCTACAAGGATTTTTAGTTAAAGTTTTAGTTCATCTTCACCAAATAAACATGTTACAAAGTAAATATGTTAAATACTTACACAGTGTGTGGTTGTTGGTTGGTCGAGAAATCTCTTTGAGAACATCATAAACATCAGAAAATACTGTCTCACAGTCCTCTCTTAAGTTGTGGGATTCCAGGATGGGTTTGAACTGTTCTTTTAGTGTCCCTCTGTCACAGTGAGAGATTGGGACTCCATCAAATACAGTTAGTTGTTCAAAATGAGGCTTAGCTCCACGTTGAAGACGTCCTGTAGATAAGAACTCAAGAGAATGGGAACCTGCAACAAACAAACAAAATACAGTTCAAAACTGTGGACTGTGATCCAGGTTTCTAACATATAAATAAAGTTGCCTACTCAACAAGTAATTGACTCCAGATACATTTCAGAAGGACTTTTGATCACGTGACCTGGAGTCTTGAACCATGGCGACGGAATATTTTCCTACGACTCTCCAGAACGTCCTTCAAACATTAAAATACACTCTTTTGGAGCTACAGGTGTCTACTAACTCGTTGGTCAAAGTTGAAGTTAATAAGCGCTAAAACGAGCTGCTGCGTCAACAATACGGCTCAGTTGTCCCAGGGGCGCGTCCAGAGGACTTTTATGGTGGGGGCCACAGGGGCCAACAACAAATAATCTGGGGGGGCCAAGAGTCATAAAAATGAGGGGACAAAGCTTTGTAGAGTCAACACAGCAGGTCTGTTTAGTAATCAGGGTTGAACTCCACTGAGATTCTTGTCAAAAAGCACATGATATTATAAATAAATAAAATAAAATGAAAACATGAAATAGAATAAAAAAACAGAATCAAAGCTTAGTGTTCTGTTTGATGACGTTAAACGAGTCCATGAGGGCAAAACCACGGAGCTAGCTCCTTTGTAATTCTTGGCCTCTCATCCAAGAGGCTTCATCAGCTGGATGAGAGGCGAAACGTCTCAACGAGTCCAGATGCTCTGAGTCAACTACCAGAACTACCGTGACCTGGATGATGAGAATTTACACACACATACTTCCTTTGTAGTCTTTAAGTTCTACATTTTAAAGTCCTCATGAGTCCTTATCACGGTCGACACACGCAGGTTTCTGTGATATATTGAAGTGCTTTAATAAATCGGACGGAGACTAGACTGGGCGTGTAGACTGGACTCTTTATTCCCAATCAACCACACTCTATCAACCGAACAGTTTCCAACTATAACCACTAGATGGCAGTAATACTACCATATCTTCTCGCTACATTACAGTTTCACTTTCACTTGTGTTTGAACGTGTTTGTCTGGAGCTTCACCCAATGATTGACATGACCAACGAGCCAATCACCATTGGGGGGCGGGCGGGACAATCAGCGCTAAGAAAACATGAAGATCCTCCTCTGAGTTCTTCTCAATCACATGAAAAACGTTATTTATTTATGTCGTCGTTTATTTTCCACTGTTGAGCGTAATCTCACACATATATTTTAAAGTCTTCGAACGAGGGCAGCTTGAACAAAGCGTCCTATCTAAGTGGTCAAACGAGCTTTTCGACAAGTTTTCTCCACGTGAAAATGCTGCAAAAGTAAAAATATGTTCAAATCTATCACCTACCATTCTGTTCTGGTGCTGACACCGAGACCCAGTAGAGGAAAAGACAGACGAGGTTCCTGGTCTTCCTCTGCTCCATTATTCTGAGTAACCTCGAAACACAAATGTTGTTACAGTTCTCGGACATATTTCAGGAAATGTTCTTCCGTGTTGTTTCGTTAGTTTAATGAGGCGCGGCTTCGTTTAGGGGAGGAGCTAAACGTTGACGTCAGATCTGTGAGCCTCACGTGACCTGCCCCCAGTTGGAGTTATTTCCACTCTTGTGTTTAAACCCCCCCGACAGTGCTGACCACCACACCACCGTGACCCCACTCAAATACAGTGATCCTAAATTTGAAACTTGAATAAAGTCGCTGGCCGACATTGAACAAGTGAACGTTTAAATGTGAACTCAAACGAGTTTTGCTCTGACACTGAATAGTGCTGATTTGAACATATTGTGTCATGAAACCAAACTTCTTTTCATCTCCTCGCGGGCCAAATCTAATTTCACTTTGGGCCAGAGTTTGACACCCATGTTTCACAGCCATGTAGAGCCCTCAGGCTCCATTCAAGATGTGGGTGTGTGAAGGAGAGCTGCATCAGTTCACAGCTTGGAGCGCTTGAGAGTTTGATACTCGAGTTTGGATAGCGTTTATATAGTTTGGAGATAGTTTGGAGAGTTTAGGGAGAGAGATTGAGGAGAGTAGGACAGGTGATAGGATGGAGCCAGTGAGGAAGAGGAGGATTTCCCCTGTGTGGGAGCACTTTGGTCTGATATGTCCTAACAAGGCCAGCTAAATCTAACATAACGCACAAAATGGGAGAACAATGTGTAAAAAAGGTGTGTCCACGGTGATAAATGAGGCCCCAGATCTGCGCTATGAAATGGATTAAAGAGACAAATGTACAAAGCATAATGTGATTATAATGTACTTTTAAAAATACTGTTTATTTGCAGTCTGATAAAATGTGTTGCGCCTGATAAACTTTTCAGCACTTTCTAACAGCTCCTGTTGATTTATTCTGGAAGCCGTCACTGATGCATCATTAGTAAAACTATTTACACAGTTCAGTCGTGTTTCAACAGAAAAGAGGGAAAGATTCCACCTTTATTGTTCTAAAAACTTTCTTCAAACGGTAATGTCGAACAGAGTTGCGTTGGTGTCCCTCTGGTGGTCAGAGAGGGAAACTACAACACGGTCGGTGAGTGAGTCAATACTTTCAGACTGTTTAATGTGGTTAGAAAAGCATTTTAGAGCACACTGGGGCACTGGGGACACATTTGAGGCGTCTACATTTAGCAATCCCTTCAGTGGTGTTTGTAGCCCGTCAGAGGTGGACTTGGTGTTTCTGATCTTTATGATGGCTAACACACGGCTCCCACAGTCAGCCCTGCACTTCACAGATTCAAGAAGAGCAGCTCCACAGAGGGCTTTGGAAAGGACTTGAACCCTGTTTTCACCCCAGTCTGCTGCTCAGAGGTGGGAATCCTTCTGCTCAAACAGGCACAATTCCAAAGGGAACCTCCTCCCCGTGGACAGAGTCTCTCTCTTTCTTTTTTTAAGGGCAGGATTCAGCTTTTAGCGGCAGGAGCTGAGCCAGGAGGAGACGAGGAGACGAGGCCGCGGTCCCAGCTCTCTGCGTCTGGGCGCAGTCGGGGCGGCCTGGGGGCTGGACTTAGTGCCTTTGGGCTGTAGAAGTTGACACAGCAAGAAAAAGAGGATTGTTGTAGATCAGGGGTGCCCACACTTTTTAAACATGCGAGCTACCTGAAAATGACCAAGTCAAGATGATCTACCTACTGTAAAATTGCCAAACATTACATTTATTGATAAATATATTGACAATTCTTTATATGAATCATATATGGTAGTGTACCTTACATAACTGTGTGAACCCATATTGGTGAATACAACAATTTTTTTGTCCCCATGTTACTCTGATGACTTGCACTGAAACAGCAGAGATGCATAATGCAGACAGTAGCTGCTGACAGCTAGCCTCAAGCACACTTCCAAATGGTCATCAGTCATGGTGGAACAGTACTTGGACTTGACGATCTTCATTTGAGAAAAGGCTGACTCACGTAAATAAGTTGAGCGGAATAATGCAGTCAAACAGGTTGCACATTTCCTCATGTTGGGGTACTTCTCCTCTGTGAGGAAGCACCAGAACTGTCCATGAGCTTTGGACGTCAGCTCAATATCGGCTTGTACTGTCAAAATCTCCTCCTCTACGACAGTAGAGTGAAACGACCTCAGCATCTTCCTGAAAAGGGGAGCACGTGAACGTAGCGATTGGCTCGAGTAAAGCAAAGTCATGCAATCGTTTGTCAAACTCTGACAGACAGTTGTCAATCTGTTGTGTGCAGCGTACACGGTCACGCTGCACTCATGACTTCCCTTGCGTCTCCAACTCCAACACAAGGTTTTTGAAGTTGTTTTGAAAAAAGAAATGTTGCATTTTCCGCTTGAAAGCATCAACTGAGCTTGTCATATTGATACAGTTTTGTCTTTTCCGTGCAGCTCGAGATTACAGCATGTTGGTCAGATCGGTTAAAATATACCAAGTCCACGAGCCACTTTTAATTGTTTTTATGTTCTTTCAACCCGAGCAGATAAAAGTTCAAGTGTGAAAATGAGCAGGAACCACAGAAGTATTTTGTGAAGCAAAAAGAGTTTCTATGTTGTCAGAATAAATGGCGTCAGCTTTTGTGTGTTTCTGTACCAGGGCTGGTTGTAGACAGGCACATGTGGGGGGTCATAAATGTGAAGGGGCCATCATGTGTTCACGTCAGGCTCCAGCACCTTTCTGTCGCTGTGCTTACAGTAACGGTGTTTTCCTCCTTGGATTGGGTTGTCAGCTTTGTGTCCAATCACAGCTGCACAAGTGGACTCCACCTTGTCAGGCCTCCACCTTCACACCTGTCCACCCTGGGTGTCCCACCTGAACACTCAGCTCCTGCTGCAGCCCTGAAGGTCTCTGAGGCACGCAACCCCCCCGACCACAACCAGGGGGCAAAACCTCTGGGGGGGGGGGGCAGCCTGTGAATACACACACAGTGTATTGTGTTTGTGTCCCTTTTTCAACAGATTTTCCGGCTACTGCGGATAATTTTGTCAACTTTTAACATTTGAATTTTGTGAGTATTTTTATAATGTGCTTTCTCAACTCCCACAATTTTGATTGGGGGGGTCAAGACATTTATTGGGGGGGCGCTGCCCCCTCTGGCTCCTGCATAGAGCCGGCCTCAGCGGGCAGCAGGAGTTAGAAGGGGGGGTCTGGTCAGCGTAATGGTTCCACTGCCTGGATAAAAATGAGGCAGGGTCAGAGGTCAACAGGTCAAAGAGATTCAGACAGGCCTCTCATGCATGTTGTTGGACCGTGGGAGGAAGTGGGAGCAGCCCCAGAGACACGGGGAGAACACACAACCTCTGCACAGGTAAAGGCCCTGGGGATTGAACCCACAACCTTGTTGCTGTGAGGAGACTCTGCTAAAAACTGCACCTAATCAAACGTTTCCTCATAAACTGGAGTAAATGACAATCCTGTTCTTCAAATATGACCCAGACAGGCTCACAATCAAAAACACTCTTTTAATACAGGAAAAATAGAAAATCGTTCCAAGTTTCCACATCGATTTTGACAGGTTCTTTTACAAACACTATTCAACAAGTTGAGTTCCTGAGTTCTGGATCGGAGAGTCCCCACAGGGACGTTACTTAAACCACTAAAGGCAGAAATAAAGTTATCGTAAACTCTGTGAACAGCAGTGTGCTGCTCTTATGTTGTGTTAACAGACACAAATCTTTGTTGGTCTCTGACTTCACAACATGTAAATGTGTGACCAACGGGTTCACAATGAAACAAATAAAGGTGACAAAACAAGCAAGAGACACGAGTAAAAACACAAAAATACATCAACAAATATAAGACACACCAGTATCATGTTTACAGTTTAGAAAGAAAAGTGACCTCAGATTTAAAAAGAGCTTGTACTGAATCATTGATTAATGAATCAGGGCTAAAGTGCTCCATAGTTACAGTCAGTGGGTCCACAGGTTACAGCATCCATGCTGGTTGATCCCTGCTCAGGTCTATGTGCATCGAGACAGCTGCACCTTCAACAGCAGAAGATTCTGGAAGATCAACGTTGTTTCTCTTTGAATCTTCTGAGGATAAAACCAGCCTCCCCAGTTCTTCATTTATTGACTCTTGAGGTAGTTTGGGGATTGTTTTCCAAAATCATTTTATCATCCTCCTCCAGACTATAAAGAAATAAAATAGAGGATTAAATGATTAAAATATGCTGACACATGTACCTGACTAGAAACTCATTGATCTGATTATTAAAAGACTATTATTGAAATATTAACTATACTAAAATATCAGATGATAAACTGACTTGAATGTTACAATAAGGTAAATGAGACTTACATTTGAAAGAAATCAGTAGTATGCAGGTGAAAATAAAAATTTTAAATGTAATGGGGCCCAAAACTTCCAGAATTATCAAATAATCATGTCTGTACAGAATGTTTGTTCCATCAAGGGTGTTTCCATCTGGAAAAAAGGAAATATGACATGAACAATGAAAAACAGGATAATGCTCAAAGTAATAATGACAATAAATAAACTATTAATGTGTTGTTGCAGGCTTGAACCCAGACAAAGTTAAAGTTCCACACTGATGATGCTGTGCAGCCTGTATTGTGGTGACTCAGTAATCAGTGATGCAGCTTTATGAACATTCAAAGGTCTCACCCCACATGACAGTGAGCTTTTTCTCTTCTACAACACATCCATAGATGTTGGGGTAGATCAGGGGGACCTCAGCTGTCAGTCTGAGGATCACTGCTCCATCCCCAGAAGGCAATGGACCAGTTACAGTGATCCAGTTTGCCTTGGTGGCCCCGTCTTCAGTCAGAGACACTGAGCTCACTGATCTGTCAGTACTGGTGACGTGGCACACCAGCAATACTTTGATGCTGTTAACGGGCTCAGCAAATACACGGAGATCTGCAGGAAGAGAGAAAAGCTCATCATCAGGGTTGTCTGTGTGTGTGTGTGTGTGTGTGTGTGTGTGTGTGTGTGTGTCACCTGTTCTTTGTTCCACTTCTCTTAATTTGATTCTTTTGATCATTTGTGGACATCGTTCCTTGATGAAATGACCAAAGACATGGTTCTGACCATCATACTTATCCCATGAACCTTTAATTGTTTGTGCAGAAGAAGACAGGGCTTTCCATTTCTGAGCTCCAGCATCAAACTGAATTAAATCCTCTCCGTTCACTGCCCAGATGTCAAAAGCTGAATCAAGCCCCTCGGCTGACGTGATGCAGCCACGCCGCCGTTGAACATCTACAAGGATTTTTAGTTAAAGTTTTAGTTCATCTTCACCAAATAAACATGTTACAAAGTAAATATGTTAAATACTTACACAGGGTGTGGTTGGTGGTTGGTCCAGAAATCTCTTTTAGACCATCATAAACATCAGAAAATGCTGTCTCACAGTCCTCTGTTAAGTTGTGGGATTCCAGGATGGGTTTGAACTGTTCTTTTAGTGTCCCTCTGTCACAGTGAGAGATTGGGACTCCATCAAATACAGTTAGTTGTTCAAAATGAGGCTGAGCTCCAGGCTGAAGACGTCCTGTAGATAAGAACTCAAGAGAATGGGAACCTGCAACAAACAAACAAAATACAGTTCAAAACTGTGGACTGTGATCCAGGTTTCTAACATATAAATAAAGTTGCCTACTCAACAAGTAATTGACTCCAGATACATTTCAGAAGGACTTTTGATCACGTGACCTGGAGTCTCGAACCATGGCGACGGAATATTTTCCTACGACTCTCCAGAACATCCTTCAAACATTAAAATACACTCTTTTGGAGCTACAGGTGTCTACTAACTCGTTGGTCAAAGTTGAAGTTAATCAGCGCTAAAACGAGCTGCTGCGTCAACAATACGGCTCAGTTGTCCCAGGGGCGCGTCCAGAGGACTTTTATGGTGGGGGCCACAGGGGCCAACAACAAATAATCTGGGGGGGCCAAGAGTCATAAAAATGAGGGGACAAAGCTTTGTAGAGTCAACACAGCAGGTCTGTTTAATAATCAGGGTTAAACTCCACTGAGATTCTTGTCAAAAAGCACATGATATTATAAGTAAATAAAATAAAATGAAAATGTGAAATAGAATAAAAAAACAGAATCAAAGCTTAGTGTTCTGTTTGATGACGTTAAACGAGTCCATGAGGGCAAAACCACGGAGCTAGCTCCTTTGTAATTCTTGGCCTCTCATCCAAGAGGCTTCATCAGCTGGATGAGAGGCGAAACGTCTCAACGAGTCCAGATGCTCTGAGTCAACTACCAGAACTCCCGTGACCTGGATGAGGAGAATTTACACACATACTTCCTTTGTAGTCTTTAAGTTTTACATTTTAAAGTCCTCATGAGTCCTTATCACGGTCGACACACGCAGGTTTCACTGGTGTTTGAACGTGTTTGTCTGGAGCTTCACCCAATGATTGACATGACCAACGAGCCAATCACCATTGGGGGGGGGGGCGGGACAATCAGCGATAAAAACACATGAACATCATCCTCTGAGTTCTTCTCAATCACATGAAGAATGTTGTTTATTTATGTCGTCGTTTATTTTCCACTGTTGAGCGTAATCTCTCACTTTTAAAGTCTTCTAACGAGGGCAGCTTGAACAAAGCGTCCTTGCTAAGTGGTCAAAACGAGCTTTTTCACAAGTTTTCTCCAAGCGAAAATGCTGCAAAAGTGAAAGTAAAAATATGTTCAAATCTATCACCTACCATGTTCTGCTGCTGACACCGAGACCCAGTAAAGGAAAAGACAGACGAGGTTATTCGTCTTTCTCTCCTCCATTATTCTGAGTAACCTCGAAACACAAATGTTGTTACAGTTCTCGGACATATTTCAGGAAATGTTCTTCCGTCTTGTTGCGTTAGTTTAATGTAGGCATGCTTCCTTGAGGGG
The DNA here is from genome assembly GCA_911728415.1 of Lagocephalus sceleratus. Taxonomy (NCBI): domain Eukaryota; kingdom Metazoa; phylum Chordata; class Actinopteri; order Tetraodontiformes; family Tetraodontidae; genus Lagocephalus; species Lagocephalus sceleratus. The sequence continues at coordinate 1,238,053 of CAJVRN010000090.1, read as the reverse complement.
CGGGGTTAAAGGATGACGTCAGATTATGTGAACTTAACACGTTGAAGTTGTTGAAGTTATTTCCACTCTTGTGTTTAAACCCCCCCGACAGTGCTGACCACCACACCACCGTGACCCCACTCAAATACAGTGATCCTAAATTTGAAACTTGAATAAAGTCGCTGGTGTCATGGCCACTTGGCGCAGAATGACCACAACATGAAAGGGGAGACCACACACGTTCAGAGGTTTTTAACAAAAAGGGATTTATGAAATCACTAAAGGGAAAAGTCAGTACTGTGGATGAAGTGAAGAATGTAGTGCAGTGTCAGTAAAGTGAAAACGTGAAGTGCAAGAAAGTCTAACAAGGTCCAACGAGGGGCAATCCAAAAAGGCTTCAGCAAAGCGGACCGGCACTCTCAAGTGGACGCGTTCGGCAGGTTCCCATCTCGCACGGCCACAGCTGACCCTCGCTCCGTCTCGAACTCCTCACACCGATCAGCACACAGCCTTTAAGCCCTCGTCTGGCTCAGGCCAACGAGCCACACCTGGAGTGGTGGCCACCAAACAGCTGCAGCTGCAGGCCGTACACCACACAAGCAAACGCAGCCAGACACCATTTCCCACATGTTGTCCCGGACGTGAGGTCACCCAGTGGGCCGTCACACTGGCCAACATTGAACAAGTGAACGTTTAAATGTGAAGTCAAACGAGTTTTGCTCTGACACTGAATAGTGCTGTTTTGAACATATTGTGTCATGAAACCAAACTTCTTTTCATCTCCTCATGGGCCAAATCTAATTCCACTTTGGGCCAGAGTTTGACACCCATGTTTCACAGCCATGTAGAGCCCTCAGGCTCCATTCAAGATGTGGGTGTGTGAAGGAGAGCTGCATCAGTTCACAGCTTGGAGCGCTTGAGAGTTTGATACTCGAGTTTGGATAGCATTTATATAGTTTGGAGATAGTTTGGAGAGTTTAGGGAGAGAGATTGAGGAGAGTAGGACAGGTGATAGGATGGAGCCAGTGAGGAAGAGGAGGATTTCCCCTGTGTGGGAGCACTTTGGTCTGATATGTCCTAACAAGGCCAGCTAAATCTAACATAACGCACAAAATGGGAGAACAATGTGTAAAAAAGGTGTGTCCACGGTGATAAATGAGGCCCCAGATCTGCGCTATGAAATGGATTAAAGAGACAAATGTACAAAGCATAATGTGATTATAATGTACTTTTAAAAATACTGTTTATTTGCAGTCTGATAAAATGTGTTGCGCCTGATAAACTTTTCATCACTTTCTAACAGCTCCTGTTGATTTATTCTGGAAGCCGTCACTGATGCATCATTAGTAAAACTATTTACACAGTTCAGTCGTGTTTCAACAGAAAAGAGGGAAAGATTCCACCTTTATTGTTCTAAAAACTTTCTTCAAACGGTAATGTCGAACAGAGTTGCGTTGGTGTCCCTCTGGTGGTCAGAGAGGGAAACTACAACACGGTCGGTGAGTGAGTCAATACTTTCAGACTGTTTAATGTGGTTAGAAAAGCATTTTAGAGCACACTGGGGCACTGGGGACACATTTGAGGCGTCTACATTTAGCAATCCCTTCAGTGGTGTTTGTAGCCCGTCAGAGGTAGGCTTGATGTTTCTGATCTTTATGATGGCTAACACACGGCTCCCACAGTCAGCCCTGCACTTCACAGATTCAAGAAGAGCAGCTCCACAGAGGGCTTTGGAAAGGACTTGAACCCTGTTTTCATCCCAGTCTGCTGCTCAGAGGTGGGAATCCTTCTGCTCAAACAGGCACAATTCCAAAGGGAACCTCCTCCCCGTGGACAGAGTCTCTCTCTTTCTTTTTTTAAGGGCAGGATTCAGCTTTTAGCGGCAGGAGCTGAGCCAGGAGGAGACGAGGAGACGAGGCCGCGGTCCCAGCTCTCTGCGTCTGGGTGCAGTCGGGGCGGCCTGGGGGCTGGACTTAGTGCCTTTGGGCTGTAGAAGTTGACACAGCAAGAAAAAGAGGATTGTTGTAGATCAGGGGTGCCCACACTTTTTAAACATGCGAGCTACCTGAAAATGACCAAGTCAAGATGATCTACCTACTGTAAAATTGCCAAACATTACATTTATTGATAAATATATTGACAACTCTTTATATGAATCATATATGGTAGTGTACCTTACATAACTGTGTGAACCCATATTGGTGAATACAACAATTTTTTTGTCCCCATGTTACTCTGATGACTTGCACTGAAACAGCAGAGACGCATAATGCAGACAGTAGCTGCTGACAGCTAGCCTCAAGCACACTTCCAAATGGTCATCAGTCATGGTGGAACAGTACTTGGACTTGACGATCTTCATTTGAGAAAAGGCTGACTCACGTAAATAAGTTGAGCGGAATAATGCAGTCAAACAGGTTGCACATTTCCTCATGTTGGGGTACTTCTCCTCTGTGAGGAAGCACCAGAACTGTCCATGAGCTTTGGACGTCAGCTCAATATCGGCTTGTACTGTCAAAATCTCCTCCTCTACGACAGTAGAGTGAAACGACCTCAGCATCTTCCTGAAAAGGGGAGCACGTGAACGTAGCGATTGGCTCGAGTAAAGCAAAGTCATGCAATCGTTTGTCAAACTCTGACAGACAGTTGTCAATCTGTTGTGTGCAGCGTACACGGTCACGCTGCACTCATGACTTCCCTTGCGTCTCCAACTCCAACACAAGGTTTTTGAAGTTGTTTTGAAAAAAGAAATGTTGCACTTTTCGCTTGAAAGCATCAACTGAGCTTGTCATATTGATACAGTTTTGTCTTTTCCGTGCAGCTCGAGATTACAGCATGTTGGTCAGATCGGTTAAAATATACCAAGTCCACGAGCCACTTTTAATTGTTTTTATGTTCTTTCAACCCGAGCAGATAAAAGTTCAAGTGTGAAAATGAGCAGGAACCACAGAAGTATTTTGTGAAGCAAAAAGAGTTTCTATGTTGTCAGAATAAATGGCGTCAGCTTTTGTGTGTTTCTGTACCAGGGCTGGTTGTAGACAGGCACATGTGGGGGGTCATAAATGTGAAGGGGCCATCATGTGTTCACGTCAGGCTCCAGCACCTTTTTGTCGCTGTGCTTACAGTAACGGTGTTTTCCTCCTTGGATTGGGTTGTCAGCTTTGTGTCCAATCACAGCTGCACAAGTGGACTCCACCTTGTCAGGCCTCCACCTTCACACCTGTCCACCCTGGGTGTCCCACCTGAACACTCAGCTCCTGCTGCAGCCCTGAAGGTCTCTGAGGCACGCAACCCCCCCTGACCACAACCAGGTGGCAAAACCTCTGGGGGGGGGGGCAGCCTGTGAATACACACACAGTGTATTGTGTTTGTGGCCCTTTTTCAACAGATTTTCCGGCTACTGCAGATAATTTTGTCAACTTTTAATATTTGAATTTTGTGAGTATTTTTATAATGTGCTTTCTCAACTCCCACAATTTTGATTGGGGGGGTCAAGACATTTATTTGAGGGGCACTGCCCCCTCTGGCCCCTGCATAGAGCCAGCCTCGGGCTGATTGTGTGATGTGGGGGGGGGTCTGTCATGTATTCTGTGAGTCAAGGAATTCTCCGCTTCCTCCAACAGAAGACAGGAAGCGAGTGAAAGGCGAGCAGAAATGCAGAAGAGGTGAGAAAACTGAACACCTGACACAAACACAAGCCCCCTCTCACACTCTCACATTCACTAACATCCCATGGCTTTGGAGGTTTGCCTCACATTTATTGAGCACCTGCCAGCTTTTGTTCTTGGACGTAATTGTATTTGAATCGATACGTTAGATGTGTATTGATTGAATTTACGTCAATACTTTGCAATGTTTCGATTACTAAAGTAACTGGGGTTTATGAGCCCCAGTAAGGAGCTTCCTAAAGCTTCTGTTATTAATTATTTCATCCCAGAAATACAGCCAGCAGTGCTGTACACAAAGACTTAACGGCCCTGAAATGCATTCTGGGTAACGACATCATCCAGCCAGAGGAGGCGTCCACGCTGGACGTTCATCAGGGCCAGTAATGGCCGATTCACACAATCCTCTCATGCATGTTGTTGGACCGTGGGAGGAAGTGGGAGCAGCCCCAGAGACACGGGGAGAACACACAACCTCTGCACAGGTAAAGGCCCTGGGGATTGAACCCACAACCTTGTTGCTGTGAGGAGACTCTGCTAAAAACTGCACCTAATCAAACGTTTCCTCATAAACTGGAGTAAATGACAATCCTGTTCTTCAAATATGACCCAGACAGGCTCACAATCAAAAACACTCTTTTAATACAGTAAAAATAGAAAATCGTTCCAAATTTCCACATCGATTTTGACAGGTTCTTTTACAAACAGTATTCAACAAGTTGAGTTCCTGAGTTCTGGATCTGAGAGTCCCCACAGGGACGTTACTTAAACCACTAAAGGCAGAAATAAAGTTATCACAAACTCTGTGAACAGCAGTGTGCTGCTCTTATGTTGTGTTAACAGACACAAATCTTTGTTGGTCTCAGACTTCACAACATGTAAATATGTGACCAACGGGTTCACAATGAAACAAATAAAGGTGACAAAACAAGCAAGAGACACGAGTAAAAACACAAAAATACATCAACAAATATAAGACACACCAGTATCATATTTACAGTTTAGAATGAAAAGTGACCTCAGATTTAAAAAGAGCTTGTAGTGAATCATTGATTAGTGAATCAGGGCTAAAGTGTTCATAGTTACAGCCAGTGGGTCCACAGGTTACAGCATCCATGCTGGTTGATCCCTGCTCAGGTCTATGTGCATCTAGACAGCTGCACCTTCAACAGCAGAAGATTCTGGAAGATCAACGTTGTTTCTCTTTTAATCTTCTGAGGATAAAACCATCCTCCCCAGTTCTTCATTTATTGGCATTTGAGGTATTTTAGAATATATTATTTGGTCTCTTGAAGACTTTCTCCTCCACTTCCGGACTATAAAAAAATAAAATATAGGCACGATTAAAATATGCTGACAGATGTACCTGACTAGAAACTAATTGATCTGATCATTAAAAGATTATTATTGAAATAGTAACTGTACTAAAATATCAGATGATAAACTGACTTGAATGTTACAATAAAATTAATAAGACTTACATTTGAACAAAATCAGTGGTATGCAGATTAAAAGAAAAATAATTCCTCCCATAATTATCAAATGATCATGTCTGTAAAGAATGTTTGTTCCATCAAGGGTGTTTCCATCTGGAAAAAAATGAAATATGACACGAACAATGAAAAACAGGATAATGCTCATCAAAATAATAATGACAATAAATAAACTATTAATGTGTTGTTGCAGGCTTGAACCCAGACAAACTTAAAGTTCCACACTGATGATGCTGTGCAGCCTGTATTGTGGTGACTCAGTAATCAGTGATGCAGCTTTATGAACATTCAAAGGTCTCACCCCACATGACAGTGAGCTTTTTCTCTTCTACAACACATCCATAGATGTTGGGGTAGATCAGGGGGACCTCAGCTGTCAGTCTGAGGATCACTGCTCCATCCCCAGAAGGCAATGGACCAGTTACAGTGATCCCGTTTGCCTTGGTGGCCCCGTCTTCAGTCAGAGACACTGAGCTCACTGATCTGTCAGTACTGGTGACGTGGCACACCAGCAATACCTTGATGCTGTTAATGGGCTCAGCAAATACACGGAGATCTGCAGGAAGAGAGAAAAGCTCATCATCAGGGTTGTCTGTGTGTGTGTGTGTGTGTGTGTGTGTGTGTGTGTGTGTGTGTGTGTGTGTGTGTGTGTGTGTGTGTGTGTGTGTTCACCTATTCTTTGTTCCACTTCTCTTAATTTGATTTGTTGGATAATTCGTGGACATCGTTCCTTGATGAAACCACCAAAGACATAGTTCCGACCATCATACTTATCCCATGACTCTTCAGTTTTTTGTGCAGAAGAAGACAGGGCTTTCCATTTCTGAGCTCCAGCATCAAACTGAATGAAATCCTCTCCGTTCACTGCCCAGATGTCAAAAGCTGAATCAAGCCGCTCGGCTGACGTGATGCAGCCTCGCCGCCGTTGAACATCTACAAGGATTTTTAGTTCAAGTTTTAGTCCATCTTCAACAAATAAACATGTTACAAAGTCCATCCATCCATCTTCGACCGCTTGTTCCTCCACTGAGGGTCGCGGGGGGACTGGAGCCTATCCCAGAGCAACGGGCGGAGGCAGGGTACACCCCGGACTGGTCGCCAGCCAATCGCAGGGCTAACACAGAGACAGACAACCATTCACTCTCACACTCACACCTACGGGCAATTTAGAGTATTCAATTAGCCTAACCCCAATCATGCATGTCTTTGGACTGTGGGAGGAAGCCGGAGTACCCGGAGAGAACCCACGCAGGCACAAGGAGAACATGCAAACTGCACACAGAAAGTCCCCAGCCTCCATCCTAACCGGCCTTCTTGCTGTGAGGCGACAGTGCTAACCATCACACCACCGTGCCGCCCTTCATGTTACAAAGTAAATATGTTAAATACTTACACAGTGTGTGGTTGGTGGTTGGTCCAGAAATCTCTTTGAGAACATCATAAACATCAGAAAATGCTACCTCACAGTCCTCTCTTAAGTTGTGGGATTCCAGGATGGGTTTGAACTGTTCTTTTCGTGTCCCTCTGTCACAGTGAGAGATTGGGACTCCATCAAATACAGTTAGTTGTTCAAAATGAGGCTTAGCTCCAGGCTGAAGACGTCCTGTAGATAAGAACTCAAGAGAATGGGAACCTGCAACAAACAAACAAAATACAGTTCAAAACTGTGGACTGTGATCCAGGTTTCTAACATATAAATAAAGTTGCCTACTCAACAAGTAATTGACTCCAGATACATTTCAGAAGGACTTTTGATCACGTGACCTGGAGTCTCGAACCATGGCGACGGAATATTTTCCTACGACTCTCCAGAACATCCTTCAAACATTAAAATACACTCTTTTGGAGCTACAGGTGTCTACTAACTCGTTGGTCAAAGTTGAAGTTAATCAGCGCTAAAACGAGCTGCTGCGTCAACAATACGGCTCAGTTGTCCCAGGGGCGCGTCCAGAGGACTTTTATGGTGGGGGCCACAGGGGCCAACAACAAATAATCTGGGGGGGCCAAGAGTCATAAAAATGAGGGGACAAAGCTTTGTAGAGTCAACACAGCAGGTCTGTTTAGTAATCAGGGTTAAACTCCACTGAGATTCTTGTCAAAAAGCACATGATGTTATAAATAAATAAAATAAAATGAAAATGTGAAATAGAATAAAAAAACAGAATCAAAGCTTAGTGTTCTGTTTGATGACGTTAAACGAGTCCATGAGGGCAAAACCACGGAGCTAGCTCCTTTGTAATTCTTGGCCTCTCATCCAAGAGGCTTCATCAGCTGGATGAGAGGCGAAACGTCTCAACGAGTCCAGATGCTCTGAGTCAACTACCAGAACTACCGTGACCTGGATGAGGAGAATTTACACACACATACTTCCTTTGTAGTCTTTAAGTTTTACATTTTAAAGTCCTCATGAGTCCTTATCACGGTCGACACACGCAGGTTTCTGTGATATATTGAAGTGCTTTAATAAATCGGACGGAGACTAGACTGGGCGTGTAGACTGGACTCTTTATTCCCAATCAACCACACTCTATCAACCGAACAGTTTCCAACTATAACCACTAGATGGCAGAAATACTACCATATCTTCTCACTACATTACAGTTTCACTTTCACTTGTGTTTGAACGTGTTTGTCTGGAGCTTCACCCAATGATTGACATGACCAACGAGCCAATCACCATTGGGGGGGGGGCGGGACAATCAGCGCTAAGAAAACATGAAGATCCTCCTCTGAGTTCTTCTCAATCACATGAAAAACGTTGTTTATTTATGTCGTCGTTTATTTTCCACTGTTGAGCGTAATCTCACAAATATATTTTAAAGTCTTCTAACGAGGGCAGCTTGAACAAAGCGTCCTATCTAAGTGGTCAAACGAGCTTTTCCACAAGTTTTCTCCACGTGAAAATGCTGCAAAAGTAAAAATATGTTCAAATCTATCACCTACCATGTTCTGGTGCTGACACCGAGACCCAGTAAAGGAAAAGACAGACGAGGTTCTTCGTCTTCCTCTGCTCCATTATTCTGATGTCTGATTCTTGCGCTTGTTGCGTTAGTTTAATGAGGCGGGGCTTCGTTTAGGGGAGGGGCTAAACGATGACGTCAGATATGTAACCCTCACGTGACCTGTCCCCAGTTGAAGTTATTTCCACTCTTGTGTTTAAACCCCCCCGACAGTGCTGACCACCACACCACCGTGACCCCACTGAAATACAGTGATCCTAAATTTGAAACTTGAATAAAGTCGCTGGCCAACATTGAACAAGTGAACGTTTAAATGTGAACTCAAACGAGTTTTGCTTTGACACTGAATAGTGCTGTTTTGAACATATTGTGTCATGAAACCAAACTTCTTTAAAGTTTGTATGTATCTTCATCTCCTCGCGGGCCAAATCTAATTCCACTTTGGGCCAGAGTTTGACACCCATGTTTCACAGCCATGTCGAGCCCTCAGGCTCCATTCAAGATGTGGGTGTGTGAAGGAGAGCTGCATCAGTTCACAGCTTGGAGCGCTTGAGAGTTTGATACTCGAGTTTGGATAGCGTTTATATAGTTTGGAGATAGTTTGGAGAGTTTAGGGAGAGAGATTGAGGAGAGTAGGACAGGTGATAGGATGGAGCCAGTGAGGAAGAGGAGGATTTCCCCTGTGTGGGAGCACTTTGGTCTGATATGTCCTAACAAGGTCAGCTAAATCTAACATAACGCACAAAATGGGAGAACAATGTGTAAAAAAGGTGTGTCCACGGTGATAAATGAGGCCCCAGATCTGCGCTATGAAATGGATTAAAGAGACAAATGTACAAAGCATAATGTGATTATAATGTACTTTTAAAAATACTGTTTATTTGCAGTCTGATAAAATGTGTTGCGCCTGATAAACTTATCACTTTCTAACAGCTCCTGTTGATTTATTCTGGAAGCCGTCACTGATGCATCATTAGTAAAACTATTTACACAGTTCAGTCGTGTTTCAACAGAAAAGAGGGAAAGATTCCACCTTTATTGTTCTAAAAACTTTCTTCAAACGGTGATGTCGAACAGAGTTGCGTTGGTGTCCCTCTGGTGGTCAGAGAGGGAAACTACAACACGGTCGGTGAGTGAGTCAATACTTTCTGTAAGATACTTATGTATTGTGTACAATCACGAAGGTCCACACGTACATCAGACTAGAACAGATCTGGTTTATTCAGCGCCAGGGAACGGAATTGCACCGCTTGGTACAGCAACCACTGAGGGACAAACTGAACTGCTACAGGAGCCTTAAAGTAAAAGGCAAAGCCTTTACAGTACATTACATCTCCCTTCTTCAGCAAAGTCTATTAGTGCAATACAATTATCTCGTATAGCTTATCAACAACTGGCTTCTTTTTTTTAAAACATAGTTTATATTTAAAAGAACAACAACGGCAGATAAACAAATGTAAATAGTCTGTTAGCCCTCACAACGTCCCTGTGGACACCAACATAATGTAATCAACAATGTGTGAGAATTGAACTGTACATAGCTGAAGTCATTATACTGACTTGGAAGGAGAGGTTACCAGCACATCACTTCCAGCAGGCATCTTTACCATGCCTGTCCCTGACTAGGAATTGACTTCAGTTATTTATCAAAATTACAAATCAAGTTTATCAGGAGGTTTCACAAATCTGCCCCGCTTAGTTGTATACAGTTCACCTGGTCGGCCTGGGCGGGCTTGCCCAGACCTCGATAGCTCATCACGTGGCGAAATGTGTGGTGACCTCGGAGATACCCCACGTGGCGGAGGGCACAGTTCTGGATGGTCAAGAGGTGGTAGCGGCGGAACAGGATCAGGTAGCTCAGTCCACGGCTCATCGAACATCTCAAAGCGTGACCGGTTAACGGCTGGAGTGCTGGTGCGAATGTGTTGACTGGTTCGGCGGAACTGCTTGCCCCCACTCTCCACAACATAAGAGTGTGGAGCGCTGTGTGGGTGAAGTATGACCCCTGGGGTCCACCTGCGATGTCCAGGATATGGCTGCAGTCGGACTTCCTCTCCAGGCGGTAGGGCAGCGCGAGGATTAGTCGCTCTCTTGCGGTCATAGTAGAACTTCTGTGTGTCCTTGGTCTTGTCGAGCAGGCGCTTGACCTTTACGGTGTCATAGGCCATGGGTGTGAGCAGCGCACGAGCAGCAGGCAGGTTGTTTCGAGGTCTTCTGCCCATGAGCAGTTGAGCTGGTGATAGGCCTACTGACTCTAGTGGAGTGGTTCTGTAATCTAACATTGCAAGGTGTTTGTCTGGTGCCTTACTCCAAAGTCTCTTGACTGTCTGCACGGCACGTTCTGCTTCACCATTAGAGTGCGGCGTGTGTGGCAATGACGTTTTGTGCAGTATGCCGTAGCTCTTGCAGAACTCTTTGAATTCCTGTGAAGAATATTGAGGCCCACCATCTGCCTGGCAAACTGAGCCTTCAGAGCCTCAATTATAGTTGTGCTGCGCAGGTCTTTCAGTTTATCCACTTCGATGTACTTTGAGTAGTAATCCACCAGCAGTATGTAATGTTTGTCTTCAAACTCGAACAGATCTGAGGCCACCTCCTTGAACGGCAGCTCTGGTGTGTATGTAGGCTTGAGTGGCTCTTTGGGAAGTCTGTTCTGGATCTCAGCACACTTAGCGCAATTTCTGACCACATTCTCTATCTCTGCATTCATGCCTGGCCAGTATAGCACTTCACGGGCTCGCTGCTTGCTCTTCACCATCCCTAGATGGGACTGATGTATGAGCTTCAACATGTCCGCTTGCATAGTGGGAGGCACCACAATGCGCATGCCCTTGTACACTATACCATCAGATACTGTTAGTTGGCTCCTTGAGTCCCAGTATGGTTGGACTGGAATGGGCACTTCTCTTCAGCTGTCTGGCCAACCTCGCTGAATTGTCTGCTGGAGAAGTCTTAACTCGTGTTCTTGCAGTTCTGTGTATTTTTGTTCACTCACTGATACAAAGTTAAGCATGGAGACACAATCTAGGCTACCTGCTTCTGGCGAGCTGTCCTTCAGTTGTGCTCTGGACAAGGTGTCAGGCATGTCTTTTCCTCTTCTGTACTTGACCGAGATGTCGTACCATTGTAGTCGCAGGCGCATTCTCTGGATACGCATAGGGGTAGACAGCAGCGGCTTCCTGTAGATATCCTCCAGCGGCTTGTGGTCGTTGTATATTGTGACATGTTTCCCAAAGATGTAATGGTGAAACTTAATACATGCATGAACAATGGAGAGCATCTCCTTCTCGATTTGCGCATAACGCGTCTCTGCGTCGGTCATTGATCTGGATGAGAAGGCGACAGGCTGATTGTCCTGCAGTAACACCGCTCTCAGTCCCATGCTGCTGGCGTCGCTGTATATCTCCACAGGCTGGGTTGTATCATAGTACTTCAGTACAGGAGGGTGCGTGCACAGCTGCTTCAGCCTGTCAAATGCTTGTTGTTGCGCTGGCTGCCATCTGAACTCGACGTCGCTCTTCAGTAGCTGACGCAGTGGAGCGTCCACTTCACTCAGGTTCGGAATGAACTTTGACAGGTATGTTACGAAACCCAGGAAACGGCGGACACCGTCTTTGTCTGTTGGCAGTGGCATACACCTGACTGCCTCCGTTTTTGCAGGGTCTGGCTTCAGCCCATCTGCTGTGATAAGGTGACCTACATAAGGCACGGTTGACTGACGAATGTGACACTTGTCAAAATTAAGCTTTAGGTTGTAGCTTGTGGCTCTCTCAACCACTTTGCGGAGTATTGCGTCATGCTCCTCCATTGTGGGCGCGGCAACCAAAATGTCATCCATGACACCTGTGGCCCCATTAATTCCTTCAAGCATCTGGTCCATGATGCGCTGGAATATTTCAGGTGCGCCTTTGATCCCAAAGGGCAGTCTCAGCCACCTGAACCTCCCTATAGGAGTGTTGAAGGTCGTGTGAAAGGATGATGCTTCATCCAGCTCTATCTGGAGGAACCCAGATTTGGCATCCAAGACGGAGAACACTTTTGCACCCGGTATGGTGGAGATCACTTCTTCTATGGTGCGCACAGGGTGATGTTCTCTCTTGATTGCTTTGTTTAGGTCGCTTGGATCAATGCAGATTCTTATCTTGTCCTTGTGTGCAACGACCACCATAGAACCGACCCACTCTGTGGGCTGGTCCACCTTTGTAATGTGACCATCCCTCACCATTTCAGCTAGTTTATCCAGTATCTTCTCCCTGAGTGCTGCCGGTTGCCGGCGTACTGGATGGACAACACCCTTTGCTTCCGGATCGATTTTAATCGTGTATTTTCCTGGTAAAGTCCCTGTAGTGCGTGTCAACTCTGGGAAATCACTCAGGCCCGCAGGTGCATTTGGTTTCATTGCGGTGTCTTTGTTAGTGCTCACCTTGTCAATTTTGGCACCGTCCCGCAGGGATTTCAATCGAATAATTAGGCCCAAAGCCTCAGCTGTAGCGCCGCTGAGCACGTTCTCTTGAGCAATGTCCATTATTTCCAGCTCTGCATTGACTTCGCGGTCTTTGTATTTGAGTGGCAATTCAACTGCAGCAACTGGCCTCAGCCTGTGGTTTGAATAGGAGCGCAGTACTCTGTTGGAGCGTTTCAGCTCCCCTTGGTGCTCTAGTGGCTGGTAACTGTTAAGAGTCAGTGTGTTACACTTTGCACCAGTGTCTATTCTAAACTGCACTTCCCGAAACAGAACACATATGTTCACCACCCACTTGTCTCCCGCCACTATGGCTACTGGAGCCTCCTCCTGTGTCAGGTTAATATTTAGTATTTCTTCATCCGGCAGGTCATCTTCAGCTGACTCCACACTCACTGAGCTCATGCCACGGCTGCAACACACTGCTGCCCAGTGGTTTGGTTTGTGACAGTATGAACACGTAGAGCCCTGTGCTGGACCCTTTCCTTGGTTCCACGGATGTTGGGGGTGTTTCCCACATTTTGGGCACTTGTTTTGATGCCCTGCTGTCTGGTTCTGCTGCTGAAACTTTCTTGACTGCACGTAGCCCTGTGGCTTCTTATTGTAGGCTGTGGACTTTGATTTGGCGGACATTGTTGACACTTGTGTATCCTCTTCTCTTACAATCATCATTTGTTTTTGTGACATTTCAAATTGCTGTGGAATCTCTACGGCTTTGGCCAGTGTCAGGTCCTCACCTTTACCTAGCAGTCGTTCTTGGACACGCTTTTCTCTCTCTCCTGCTATTATTGCATCAATGAGCATGTCATCTGAGTCAGCGTACTCACAATCCATGAGTAGTAGCTTCAGATCCTTCACAAAGTGATCGAAACCCTCTTCAGCTCCTTGCTTCCTCTGCTTGAAACGGTGTCTTGCTATTCTTTTATTCTTCCTAGGTCTTATGTAATTGGCAAACTTATCCAAAACTTTAACTGGATCCTGCACCGTCCTCCCAGTTTAGCGTCCTGTAGATTTCTCTGCCTTGCTCGCCGATCCACGTTTCCAGCCAGCCCGCGCGCTGTTTAGCTTCCAGCTCCGACAGGGGACCGTCAAACACAAAATCCACGTGGCTGCGGAATCGCTCGAATTCTTGATACAAATCGGCTGCATCCCAGTCAATCTTGGGGTGCCATGGTTGCGTGGTTTATTCTTGACTCGATTCTGACACCATGTAAGATACTTATGTATTGTGTACAATCACGAAGGTCCACACGCACATCAGACTAGAACAGGTCTGGTTTATTCAGCGCCAGGGAACGGAATTGCACCGCTAGGTACAGCAACCACTGAGGGACAAACTGAACTGCTACAGGAGCCTTAAAGTAAAAGGCAAAGCCTTTACAGTACATTACACTTTCAGACTGTTTAATGTGGTTAGAAAAGACTTTTAGAGCACACTGGGGCACTGGTGACACATTGAGGCGTCTACATTCAGCGTGTCATGACACTGGAGTTGACTCAGCTCCATCTGGAGGTTGGCACCAAAACTGTGTGCATGGGAACAGGGCGGTAGAGAACTGCGTCTTTATGGTTTGGCAGCAGGGGAATGGCCAAGGTTTCCTTGCATCATGTGATTCTGCCACAGACACAGTTCAGTTTTGAAAGTGCTCAATGCAGCGTACATGTCCGTGGTGATGCGCCCCCGCCCCTCAAGCTGCAGGTTCTGTCACAGCCCCATTCCCAGCTCCCTCCTGTCCCTCTGCCCCAGTAATCTTCCACTCTCCCCGCCTCTGCTCCACTCGACCTGCCAGCCACTCCCCCCTGGTCAGCTCAACTCCACTCACCTGTGAGCACAGCTGCAGCTCATTCCCAACCAGCCCTGCTTATAACCCCCCCGCACGCTCAGTCTTTGCCAGGTTGTTCTTCTGCTTTGATGCGAGACTTTCCAGCGTTATTCCCCTGCCGGATTACCTGTTACTAGGGGTGGGCAAATGAAGCCCCACGAAGCACTGAGGCTTTCCTAACAATTGTGTCGAGAAAGCTTTGAAGCTTCGAGACTTCAGTGATGGTCACATCTGGTGGACAACTGAAGCCACAGCAACCTCTGAAGAGCACGACTGAAGCACCCACACTGTTTCAATCCCATGACACCAATAACAGTTCATTGTGCGCTCATCCAGGTGTTTTGTTCATTCATACCAAATAATATCATTACAATAAAATATGCAGATACTCTCCCCCTTACTCTAAGACACATTCAAGATTAACCTAAAGAATAAATGTGAATTATATTAAGGGTTCAGTGTTTATTGAACACTGAGATTTGTTTACTGTACCAAAAGTCCCCAACAGGATTAGAGATCCTTCCTACTCTACAAATGATCATGGTGTTTGAATTCAGAAACATTGTTTTTGTCTGTGTGAAATGTTTTTAAGGAAAACCTTTAAAGATAATAGTTTCTCATTTGGGGATTTGTATGTTTGATTTGGAATTATTATTCACAGAAGCAGAAAAGTGAATTGTCCTCGCAGGTTTTTATAATGAAAAGGCTTCAAACTTTTTGAAGCAATGAAGCGGGAAGCGAAACAGGGATGATAATAATAAGAATACAATTTATTTCAAAGCGCCTTTCAAGACACCCAAGGACACTTTACAGTACGTCTATGCAACAGTTAAACTATCCATCCATCCATTTTCTACCGCTTGTTCCTCCACTGAGGGTCACGGGGGGACTGGAGCCTATCCCAGAGCAACGGGCGGAGGCAGGGTACACCCTGGACTGGTCGCCAGCCAATCGCAGGGCTAACACAGAGACAAACAACCATTCTCCCTCACACTCACACCTACGGGCAATTTAGAGTATTCAATCAGCCTAACCCCAATCGTGCATGTCTTTGGACTGTGGGAGAAAGCCGGAGTACCCGGAGAGAACCCACGCAGGCACAGGGAGAACATGCAAACTCCACACAGAAAGTCCCCAGCCTCCATCCCAACCGGGGCCTTCTTGCTGTGAGGCGACAGTGCTAACCACCACACCACCGTGCCGCCCACAGTTAAACTATTTACAATTTAAAATCAAAGGTCAGCTACATAGTTAAGACTTCAGTAACAATTACAATAGCACCATTTACAACAAAAATAGTCAGTAGGTGCTTTACAGAGATAGAGACCCAGAGCCTGAGCCTCCAGGTAAGCACAGTGGCAAGGAAAAACTCCCTTTAACAGGAAGAAACCTTGAGCAGGACCCGGCTTACAAGGAGGAACCATCATGCTGGTAGTCGGCCGGGTAAAGGAGTAGAAAAAGAAGGAGACAGGAGAGAAAATGAAAGAGAGAGAGAGAAAATAGTACAAATATATATTCTATTAGATCTAAATAGATATTGTATTAGATAGAAACATACATACATACATACATACATACATGCATACATACATACGCACGCACGCACGCACACACACACACACACACACACACACACACACACACACACACACATACATACAAACATAAAATCAACAAGCAGCATGTCATCATAAACATAAACGGTGATGACGCTGGAAGCTTCAGACGTCATCGGTCACGTGACACTGTTTTTTCAAGCTCCTTCAAGTGTGTAGAAACACTCCGCTTCGGGAAGAGGGACACAGGCTCCGAAGCCTCGGTGTCATTTGCCCATCACGACCTGTTACCCTTCGTCCCGCCTGCCTCGCCTGTTCCCTGGACCACCGACCTGCTTTCTGCCCCTGACTACGACTTCTGCCTCAGCGTCTCTGGGTCCTGTCTGCTCACCTGGTTTGGACTTGTCCGCCTGGCCCCGACTTCGCTGCTGCTCGTCCCCAGTCTGCTCCACTCCATCGTCAGCCTCATCTCCTGTGAGACCTTTCTGTCACTCCGGCCCGCCATCGGCGGAACTGCACGGTTCCGAGGATTTGGTTCCGCCTTCCGGCTCTGCTCGACCCACTCCCCGAGCCTGACACCCAGAGACTTTGTGCGGGCCCTGAGCCTGAAGAGCGGACGGTTCCCTGTGTTTCTTTGTCGACTTCACCTGTTTGACGTGGGCGAATAAAAGTCAAGACCAGGGTCCAGTGTTCCGGAGTGATGCTTGTGGGTCCAAATTGCACCCGTCTCAGGTTCGGGTTCGGGTTCGAGGTGGCTCCACATGTCGCTCAGAAAAACCAACTCACACAGAAAGTTTGCGTCCCGGAGCTCTGCTGCGTCCTCCTCCTCGTCTTCCAGAAACGATCCCCTCTTTTTACCACACATCGCTGATCACCATCTGTGGTTGATCCCACCAGTTTATCCCCTGCACACTTATTTGATTTGATGATTTATTCTGGAAGCCGTCACTGATGCATCATTAGTAAAACTATTTACACAGTTCAGTCGTGTTTCAACAGAAAAGAGGGAAAGATTCCACCTTTATTGTTCTAAAAACTTTCTTCAAACGGTAATGTCGAACAGAGTTGCGTTGGTGTCCCTCTGGTGGTCAGAGAGGGAAACTACAACACGGTCGGTGAGTGTTAACACTAATGTTGTGTTAACAGACACAAATCTTTGTTGGTCTCTGACTTCACAACATGTAAATATGTGACCAACGGGTTCACAATGAAATAAATAAAGGTGACAAAACAAGCAAGAGACACGAGTAAAAACACAAAAATACATCAACAAATATAAGACACACCAGTATCATATTTACAGTTCAGAAAGAAAAGTGACCTCAGATTTAAAAAGAGCTTGTAGTGAATCATTGATTAATGAATCAGGGCTAAAGTGCTCCATAGTTACAGTCAGTGGGTCCACAGGTTACAGCATCCATGTTGGTTGATCCCTGCTCAGGTCTATGTGCATCTAGACAGCTGCACCTTCAACAGCAGAAGATTCTGGAAGATCAACGTTGTTTCTCTTTGAATCTTCTGAGGATTAAACCATCCTCCTCAGGTCTTCATTTATTGACTCTTGAGGTAGTTTGGGGTTTGTTTTCCAAAATCATTTTCTCCTCCTCCTCCAGACTATAAAGAAATAAAATAGAGGATTAAATGATTAAAATATGCTGACACATGTACTTGACTAGAAACTCGTTGATCTGATCATTAAAATGCTATTATTGAACTATTAACTATACTAAAATATCAGATGATAAACTGACTTGAATGTTACATTAAATTAGTGAGACTCACTCAAAAAGGTGATTAAAGATGTTGAACAGAGCACTACAAAAACGATGATCAGAATTATCCAAACTGTCATCTCGTCAAAATGAATGTTTCTTCCATCAAGTGTGTTTCCATCTGTGAATAAAAAAACAATAACCTTTAAAACAATGCACGGACAACAAAAACAGGATATGGTTGGGTGCACAGAAGCAATCCCCGAGGTCCTCAATCCAGCCGGGATTTCTGTCCTAGCAGGTTGTCAAAGTCTTTAAAGGGATCCCACTGTCCTTGGTGAAAGTGTTGTCTGCCTGGTTGGAAGATTGTGGACCTGGAGGA
The DNA here is from genome assembly GCA_911728415.1 of Lagocephalus sceleratus. Classification (NCBI taxonomy): domain Eukaryota; kingdom Metazoa; phylum Chordata; class Actinopteri; order Tetraodontiformes; family Tetraodontidae; genus Lagocephalus; species Lagocephalus sceleratus. Next base: position 1,220,021 of record CAJVRN010000090.1, on the reverse strand, counting down.
CTGCTTCTGTGCAAGACTGCCCTTGATGATGGTAAGTACCAAACTTGCCATACTTTATTCAGCAAATATTGTCTCATATGTTACTGCAATAATGCACTTATCCATATTTTAGACGCTGCACTTCATGAGGGGATTTTACCAGGATGCTATCAGGAGAGGCTTCATGAAAATTAAATGACAATATTAATATTTGGCCACTGGTGATCAAAGCAAATTGACGATGATGGCTGAGGCCCAAATACACAGAACCCCCCAGCAACAATATGTTCCCATGTGCTGGTGTGCAGCCTGTATTGTGGTGACTCAGTAATCAGTGATGCAGCCTTATGAACATTCAAAGGTCTCACCCCACATGACAGTGAGATTTTTCTCTTCTACAACACATCCATAGATGTTGGGGTAGATCAGGGGGACCTCAGCTGTCAGTCTGAGGATCACTGCTCCATCCCCAGAAGGCAATGGACCAGTTACAGTGATCCAGTTTGCCTTGGTGGTCCCGTCTTCAGTCAGAGACACTGAGCTCACTGATCTGTCAGTACTGGTGACGTGGCACACCAGCAATACCTTGATGCTGTTAACGGGCTCAGCAAATACACGGAGATCTGCAGGAAGAGAGAAAAGCTCATCATCAGAGTTGTGTGTGTGTGTGTGTGTGTGTGTGTGTGTGTGTGTGTGTGTGTGTTCACCTGTTCTTTGTTTCACTTCTCTTAATTTGATTCTTTTGATCATTAGTGGACATCGTTCCTTGATGAAATGACCAAAGGCATCGTTCCGCAGCTCATAATCATCCCATGAACCTTTAATTGTTTGTGCAGAAGAAGACAGGGCTTTCCATTTCTGAGCTCCAGCATCAAACTGAATGAAATCCTCTCCGTTCACTGCCCAGATGTCAAAAGCTGAATCAAGCCCCTCGGCTGACGTGATGCAGCCACGCCGCCGTTGAACATCTACAAGGATATTTGGTTAAAGTTTTAGTTCATCTTCATCAAATAAACATGTTACAAAGTAAATATGTTAAATACTTACACAGTGTGTGGTTGGTGGTTGGTCCAGAAATCTCTTTTAGACCATCATAAACATCAAAAAATGCTGCCTCACAGTTCTCTCTTAAGTTGTGGGATTCCAGGATGGGTTTGAACTGTTGTTTTAGTGTCCCTCTGTCACAGTGAGAGATTGGAACTCCATCAAATACAGTTAGTTGTTCAAAATGAGGCTGAGCTCCAGGCTGAAGACGTCCTGTAGATAAGAACTCAAGAGAATGGGAACCTGCAACAAACAAACAAAATACAGTTCAAAACTGTGGACTGTGATCCAGGTTTCTAACATATAAATAAAGTTGCCTACTCAACAAGTAATTGACTCCAGATACATTTCAGAAGGACTTTTGATCACGTGACCTGGAGTCTCGAACCATGGCGACGGAATATTTTCCTACGACTCTCCAGAACATCCTTCAAACATTAAAATACACTCTTTTGGAGCTACAGGTGTCTACTAACTCGTTGGTCAAAGTTGAAGTTAATCAGCGCTAAAACGAGCTGCTGCGTCAACAATACGGCTCAGTTGTCCCAGGGGCGCGTCCAGAGGACTTTTATGGTGGGGGCCACAGGGGCCAACAACAAATAATCTGGGGGGGCCAAGAGTCATAAAAATGAGGGGACAAAGCTTTGTAGAGTCAACACAGCAGGTCTGTTTAGTAATCAGGGTTGAACTCCACTGAGATTCTTGTCAAAAAGCACATGATATTATAAATAAATAAAATAAAATGAAAACGTGAAATAGAATAAAAAAACAGAATCAAAGCTTAGTGTTCTGTTTGATGACGTTAAACGAGTCCATGAGGGCAAAACCACGGAGCTAGCTCCTTTGTAATTCTTGGCCTCTCATCCAAGAGGCTTCATCAGCTGGATGAGAGGCGAAACGTCTCAACGAGTCCAGATGCTCTGAGTCAACTACCAGAACTCCCGTGACCTGGATGAGGAGAATTTACACACACATACTTCCTTTGTAGTCTTTAAGTTTTACATTTTAAAGTCCTCATGAGTCCTTATCACGGTCGACACACGCAGGTTTCACTGGTGTTTGAACGTGTTTGTCTGGAGCGTCACCCAATGATTGACATGACCAACGAGCCAATCACCATTGGGGGGGGGCAATCAGCGCTAAAAACACATGAAGATCCTCCTCTGATTTCTTCTCAATCACATGAAGAATGTTGTTTATTTATCTCGTTGTTTATTTTCCACTGTTGAGCGTAATCTCACACATATATTTTAAAGTCTTCTAACGAGGCCAGCTTGAACAAAGCGTCCTTGCTAAGTGGTCAAACGAGCTTTTCCACAAGTTTTCTCCAAGTGAAAATGCTACAAAAGTAAAAATATGTTCAAATCTATCACCTACCATGTTCTGGTGCTGACACCGAGACCCAGCAAAGGAAAAGACAGACGAGGTTCTTCGTCTTCCTCTGCTCGATTATTCTGAGTAACCTCGAAACACAAATGTTGTTACAGTTCTCGGACATATTTCATGAAATGTTCTTCCGTCTTGTTGCGTTAGTTTAATGAGGCGTGGCTTCATTTAGGGGAGGGGCTAAGTGGGGCTAAGTGGTGCGGCAGGAGTAACCTCGAAACACACATGTTGTTACAGTTCCAAGAAAAACCGTTGTGACCGACCAAGAACAGTCCTGCTTTAATTCGACCTTTGAGCTGATAATGATCATAAAGCACGGTGGTTCTTGCTCACAGGTGATCACCTGATAAGGTGATCAAGTGGGCGTTTCTGCCTGCAATGATCAAAGGGCTCATCTTTGTGAGCTTAGGCCCTTCACCTTCTCATGGTGCCCCACAAACGCATCAGCAGTAGATTCATCCAAATAGACATCATCATACTGTCACGGAGGAGGCTGCATGGCTGCACCTAAACAGTCCTCAGCCTATGACATAGCAGGGGGGTTGGAGCTCTCCTGCTCCTCCTCCTCTTCCTCCTGCTCCTCCTCCTCTTCCTCCTCCTGCTCCTCCTCTTCCTCCTCCTCCTTCTCCTCTTGCTCCTCTTCCTCCACCACCTCCTCTTTCTCCTCTTCCTTTTCCTTTTCCTCCTCTTTCTCCTCTTCCTCCTCCTCCACCACCTCCTCCTCTTCTTTCTCCTCTTCCTCCTGCTCCTCCTCCTCTTCCTCCTGCTCCTCCTCCTCTTCCTCCTCCTGCTCCTCCTCTTCCTCCTCCTCCTCCTCCTTCTCCTCTTGCTCCTCTTCCTCCACCACCTCCTCTTTCTCCTTTTCCTTTTCCTCCTCTTTCTCCTCTTCCTCCTCCACCGCCTCCTCCTCTTCTTTCTCCTCTTCCTCCTCCTCCCTTTCCTCTTCCTCCTCCTTCTCCTCTTCCTCCTCTTTCTCCTCTTCCTCCTCCTCCCTTTCCTCTTCCTCCTCCTTCTCCTCTTCCTCCTCTTCATCCTCCTCCTATTCCTCCTCCTCTTCCTCCTCCCTTTCCTCTTCCTCCTCCTTCTCCTCTTCCTCCTCTTCATCCTCCTCCTATTCCTCCTCCTCTTCCTCCTCCCCAGCTCTGAGCCCCAGCCTCTCTCTGATGGAGGTTCTTCCCTCGCAGGTTTGGCGCATGGCTGCAGTGCTGCTGCTCATGTTCTGGCTCTTGTTGGGGGGTGATAACCTCTGCCATCTGTGAAGGAGGGTGCCCCCCCCCAGCGTGCCACCATGAAGAACCGCCTCTGAGTTCTGCGTTAATGTTTAGAAAGTTCCCAGTTTAACTCCTCGTTTCACCGAGACCCAGTAAAGCAAAAGAGAGACGAGGTTCTTCGTCGTCCTCTGGTCCATTATTATGATTATGAATAAACCTGGAAACACAACTATACAACACTGCGCCTGTCGTTCTAATGGAAGTGAAACGTCTTGTCTCTCGGGGGCCACAACCCGACCTGCTTTAGACCACCGCCTCTTCTGGGTGAGGTATCACTGGTGATTCTTTACAGAGGTGGAGATAAATAAACAACAGAATAGGCACAATCTTGGATACACAAATGTACTATATTTTCACTCTCTAGCACAAATAATCCTTCAGAATAGAGAGAACAAAATTAAATCCAGTGTTGACACTGAACATGTTCCTTTATTGCGTCACTGCGGTCGTCCACTAGAGGGGGCTGCGCGGCCTCTTCACCTGTGCACGACGCACACACGGGCTCTGAAGCGGGCCTGGCTTTATACACACGCATAGTCCCAGGTCAGAACCACACACACACACACACACACGCACACTGTCAAGCTGCAACCATGACGTCACGCGATGTGAACTACCCCACCACACACACATCAGAAACTGTCAGACGATCGCGTGTGTGTGTGTGTGTGTGTGTGTGTGTGTGTGTGTGTGTGTTAACGCGCGCTCTTGAATAGCACGACTGCGGCCAGTTGTTTGTCCTAAAGCAGACCCCCCCCAAAAAAACCCAAACAAACACACAAACACACAAACAAGCAGCCGGAGCCGGGCCGTGAACGCCGCCAGGCTCCGTTGTTGGTGACTGGCAGGCCTGCCCGTGAGAGCTGGGTGTTTACTGGGCTGACTGGGCAGCCACGCAGGTGAGGAGCTGCACACGCACACGCACCCCCCCCAGCAGCAGATTGGGATCTGGGCCGGTGCTTCTGATTCCCCCCCGTCCCTTTGGACGGGGGAAACTGGCGGACATGCGTATCATTGTCATCATAAAGAGGGAGGTTTTTACGCCCCCCCAAAGGGTGAGTGCTTATGCAGGACATTCTCTGTATTTATTTATGACCCCCCCCCAAAGGGTGAGTGCTTATGCAGGACATTCTCTGTATTTATTTATGACCCCCCCCCCCCCAGCTGAATCAATCAATGGCGTCTCTGTGCTCAGTCCCCAGTGGGTTAAACAGGTGGATCAACTTACCCACCCGTGGACCCCCCCCCCATCATCTACCCCATCCTTCAAACGGGAGGAGAACTGATACAAAACTGGATATGGGGGGGGGGTGCAAGCGATATGGAAAAGACGGCGTGTTGTCTTTCTGCTTGCAGAAGGGAGCGCGATGATCTGAGCAGAAGTGTGCCCGAGCAGTGCGGCTCTGGGGACGCTGCCTGCGCCTCCCGCCCCCCGCGGCTCGGGCTCGGGCTCGGGCTCGGGTTCGGGGTCGTCCGTGTCGCCGTGTCCCGACGGAGCCCCGACACACCGGCCCGAGCAGCCTCGACCCCGTGTCGGTGAGGGCATCTCCCGCGGCCGGCCCACGCGGGCGGAGGGAGCGGCAGGGCCGCGCTGAGCGGTGCGGGGCTTCCCCTCTCGCGCTCTCATTCCTCGGGGGTGCATAAACAGCCCCCCCCCCCCCCCCCGGGATAGTCCCTGGGATCGTCTGCGTCGCTTCCCGACCAGCGAGGCCGCTTTCGGGGACCGGAGCCGCCGACCACCGCCGCTGCACCGGGCAGCGAAAGAGCCCCCCCCCATGACGGGCCGAGGCGGTCGGCCTGCTCCGAGCCCACTGGCTGCCCCCCCCCGGCTGGAGAGCAATGGTCGGCTCGGGGCCCCTCGGACGGGACCCCCCCGACCCTCCTCTCCGCAGGACCACAGAGGCTCTCGGTCGCCGTCGCTCCTGTCCTCGCGCGCTCCGGTCCGCTCTGCCCCCCCCCCCCAAAAAAACAACTTTCTCCGAGCGGAGGGGCCGCCTTGAAACCGGCCCCCGTGGAGGAGGCGGGGGGCGGGGAGATGGAAAGGGCGCCTTGAAACCGCGCGGGCTTTTTAATCAACATTTTTCGCGGCCGCGTAACGCGGAGCTTCACCTCCAGGAAAAGTCTGCGTGCTCGTGCGTGCGCGAGCCTGGGCTTCCAAGACCTGCGAAGGGCGACGGCCGTCCACAATCTTAGCATGGCAACGCCAAGAAGTGCCCCCCCCCCCTTTTCAAATGCTAATGCGCCCCCCCCCGCATTATTCGACCTTCAGTCGCTGCTCAGACCAGCCACGTCTGCTCACCACGTACAGTCCGAGTTTCGCATTTTCCGTCACCTGACTGACATATCCACTCGGAACTATCGGTTCCCATCTGAAAACCCGAACGTCGCGGGCCGTGCGCGTGCACGTGCGCGGAGGGTGACGTAATTGTGCAGGAATAACCACTTTTTCGCGGTGCACGCGGGCCGGGGTCAAACACGCAGCCGTCGGCTGCGGTCCTTCCACCTCTCGCGATCCTTGCGGTGCACCCTGCCGCGCGAGGTGCCCTCCTCGCACCGGCTAAAAATAAAGGCGTTTCTGCGTTAAAGTCGCCTCCTGGAGGCTTTCGAGCCCCCGCCACAGCCGCTGCTGAAACCTCGGGGGATTGTGGGGGGGGTGGTCTCCTAAAATTGGCCCCCTCCCGCACGCGCACGCAGGCACGTCCGTACTAAACACAGAGACCCACTCCTTGTTTTCACCACCGGCTCTTGAAGGAAAGGGGGGCCTTGAAACGGCTCAGCCCTCTTGCTCCATAATTGGTTTTATAGCGCTGGCGAGCGGCCAGTGTTGTTTTTAAGACCCGGGCTCTGATGGACGGCCGCCTCAGCCAATCAGACGGCGGCGCTGCGGAGCCCGCCGGAGCCGGGCCCCGATTGGCTGGCAGCGGGGGAAGATGGGCGGGGCCCTAAAAACAATGCTGCGTTTCATTGCCGAGGAGCTGCCGGACGCGTCAGGGGCTGCTCCCCCTCCGAGCGAGCTTACCCTCGGCCCAGCTTCCCATGGACTACACTTCTTCCACCAACCTGCAGCGATTTCTGAGAGACTGCTGTGTTCTGTTTTAGTCCCCGTCTTCTACTTTCAAGTAAGCGGGCTCGTCGCCCCCCGCGTCCTCCCCGGACGGTTCCGTGTGGTTCCGTGTCAAGTGTCCGAGTTCTTGGGTCTTTTTTTGGGGTTTTTGCTTTTTTTGTTTTTTAAAGCGCAGCTCGGGCTGGAAGTGCGTCTAAAATGGGCGCGGGTGCCACTGCGTGCTCGCCTCGGGCCGGCCCGAGAGAGGCCCGCTGCGCAGGGACGCGTCAAAACAAAGTTTTGCGTGGCGTTTGTGGAACCGAGAAAAGTTTGAAACGTGGCCGCGGAGCCGCGGAGCCGCGTCTCCCCGCGCCGGGCCGCGTGCACCGCGGCGGGGCGCGCCTTAGTGCCCGTCCGCGGGGGGAGACGGAGCCTTGGGCGCTGCTTTTCTCCCGAAAAGAAGGGCTTCGTCGTGACTTGTGCAGGCGCCCAGGTCCCGCCCGCCTGGATATCACGGGTCGGGGCTGTGGCGGGCTCGCCGCGGGCCCCGGAGCCTCGCCCGCCGTCACCGCGGACTCGGACGCGGGGCGCGGGGCACGGCAGCCCGCCGCGTCGCCTTTCCCCGCGGGTGCGTCGATCCTGCCCGTCTGACGACGGCGTCTGCTCAAGTCTTGTTTTGGCTCCGTGCGCGTGCGTGTGCGCGCATTGTGTAAACGCGCGCGTGTGTGCATGATTTAATTTAATTCGACCCTTTTGATGGAGCAAAAGTCGCAGTTCTGCAGGTCCGTGCCGCTCCCCCTGGTCTGGACGGGTCAAAGTTAACAAGTTCAGGCGGGGGGGGCTCCGCCCGGCCTCCCCCGGGTCGAACACCCTAACTCTGCGTCCCTGCTGACGGGGCGGCCGAGCGGCCCCGGCCCGGGCGGCGTCGGCTGGGGTGGGTCCGGAGGCCGGGGCGGAGCGGCCGGACCGGCCCCCTCTCCTGCCCGGGAAGCGCGGCCCCCTCGGGGAGCGGCGGGAGACCCGCCGCCGCGGCTCCGGAGCTCTTTTACCAACTGCGTCACGGCGCGCTCGCGCTCGCGCCGGCCGTTGGCCGCCAACGGCCGGCCTAACCGCCGGGCGGGTAGGCCGGCCGGAGCGGGCTGACCCAGCGTGTGTGTGTTGCAGGTCGGCGGGATGGCGGAGAAGCAGCCCGAGCCCGGGGAGCGAGCGACGGCGTCGTAGCCGGGACCGCCTCGGAATAAGGGGCCCGCCCGCACGGACCGATTCTCCTCGCAACTTTCCTCCGTGTGGATAATGGATGGCAGAGATTTTGGACCCCCCCGATCCGTCCACGTACCGCCTCCGCTGTTGGCGGGGCTCGCCATGGAGCCCCACCGGCTCGGCGCGGCGGCGGCGGCCGGGAGGATCCCTCCCTCGCCCGGCCACTTGGGCGCGAGTCACCCGCCGACGCTCCACTCCGGAAAATTCCTGCCGCCGGCCATTAACCTACATCCGAACCACAGTGAGTGACCGACGGCGTCGGGGTTCGCGCCCGCGGTCCAGGACGACCCCGCAAAGGTTCCGATCCGGACTTGAGCCCGCGCACAAATACGCGCCCGGGTCGGAGCGCGGCGGCGGCGGCGTTCCGCGGGGGAATTACCCCGAGCGAAGCGAGGAGGAGTGGCCGCTGGAAAGCGACGGCAGGTTCGGGACGCGAAAGCGCGGAGGAGGGCTTGGTGTTTGGCGGCGGCGAGCCTTGCGGGTCGGGGGGGCAGCGGCGTGGAGCCGCCGGCGGAGCCTCGCACGTCGCTGCGAAAAACAGCTGCATTCGTGAGGAGGGGTGGGTTGTGACGACGTGACTGAACGGGGACGGGTGATCACTCCTTCCCCGCGATGGCGAGGGTGACTGGGGGGGGGTGATGGCAGCACTGCGACGTTTGCAAAGTACTTGTTCCGCGTGTTTGTTGGGTCCGGGGGACGTCTTTTGAGACACTGTAGACGCACACCAACAAACGAGCCCGGAGTGGGAGGAAACCGGTTGTGTTGAAATAGAAAATGGCACAATTGCGCGTGTTTACATCACTCTATGTTGTGTGTGTGTGTGTGTGTGTGTGTGTGTGTGTGCGCGCGCGCGGTGCTGTATAAGCCAAGCTGATATTTCACCTATAGTGCGTCTCTCCCCCCGCTGAGCTGTTAAGTTTCCCCCTTCACTCTCTGCCTGCGCAGCGACGAGCCTGTCAACTGTTTGCAGAGCAAGCATCAAAACGAGGGGGGCAAATAGATAACATATGAGGGTCGCGCACGGTTTTGTGGTCAGTGGAAAAATCCAGGGTGTCGTCATCTGGGTTGATGTGTGGGTCTGTCAGATCTTCGAAAATGGAAAGTCTGACAAAAGCTTCCATTGAGGCGCTTGCATCTTCCTGAATATAGCTTGCAGACAAAGATGCAATTACGCTTCCTGTGGTTTCTTGTCGGAGGTAAGCCCTGGAGATAATAATATCGCAGTTTTGCCTTTTCCTCGTCGTTACTGCAGAGCGTGGGTTCAATGCAATGCTGGGAGCGCACGCTCCAGAGGTCTGTAGTAAAGCGAGGTTGTGCACCCTGGGCAGGGCTCAGATGGAGCATTAATTCGGCACATCTACATCGCTTGCACACGCACACACACACTCGCACACACACAGACACACACACACACAGAAGCTGTCAGAGATGAAAGCAACTCGGTGGATGGAGGGGGGGTTGATTGATGGGTGTGTTGTGGGAAAGAGAGGTGAGAGTGCTGGTTCAACCGAAGCATGCAAATATTATTTCTGTGCAGAACGTCTCTAATAAAGCGGCAGTGTATTTATCGGACGGCAGGGCCGTGCGTGCCCAATAGACCTCGTCTAAACATTCGTTTTAAAACGGGATGCGTTTAATCTGCCCACACACTGACCCTCTCTCCCCCTGTGTCTCATCTGCCTTAACGTATAATCTGTGCCTCCACCCACAAAAAAACACACCACTGTGCGATACAGGTCATTTAGCTTTACAACACTCCTCCATCAAATCCCCACACACCACTTTAACCCAAACTCGAGTGAGATCTGAGCGCGCCCCAACCTCTTAATAATGCCGCACAGCTCCTGTTACCAGATAATTACCAGGCAATCGCAAATGTTCATAATGTTCCTGTTTAATTGCAATAAACAGCATGGATCTGGCTGTCAAGGACCCTTCCTCAGAGCCAGGGTTTGTCCCAATATTTGTTTTTATTCCATTTCTTTCACATGTGTTTGGTGGGATTTGAGACATTGCTTGCGTGTTGTCGTTTTTGGCCAGTCCTCTGATAGCTGGCTCTTTGCTAACAATCTTTTCCCTCCAGAGTCTTTTATTTCACTCCAGTTTTTCCATCTGATTTAATGCAGCAGCGGATTGCTGCACTGTGTTCACAACCCGAGTGCAAAAAACATTTGTTTTGGGAACCTGTAAATAGTTATTTGCCTCTAACCCAAATGGGGGGAGGGGCATCTTTGACAAATATGTTTCCACTTGATACCCCTGGCTTTCTGACCCACGGTACCTGCAAATTCACAAAGGCTGCATTTATGTAAACACGATAAGGTCTTAGTCACTGTTTATATGCTACAGAAAGCACCTTCCATTAGCTTATTGAGGCCATCTGTTCTCTTTCTGCCCCACTGCATCCAAGAACAGTAGAGGTGGGACCTGCTGCAGAGTGCGCACGTCGACATAAATCCAATTTGATTAGTGCATTGCTGCACCTTCCTTTTTGTGGAGAAAAAAACAAAGCTGTGAAATCCAGTTTACAGGCGTTTTCATCTACGGTATCGACTTCTGCGGTCAGATATCCATTTGTTTTAAAGACCCCTGACCTGTCTGTTCTCTTGCTGAAAGAGGCGGCTTGTTTCTTTACTGAAACCTGCCACCAGGGGGAGGCTGAAATACTGTGGCTTCACATTTACACTGAGCGGTGTATCAGCTGTTGAGTGTTCGTTTACACCGTGTGTATAACCTTACAGGTGTTAGAGGCGAATGAATAACACAGAGGTGGTGTTAAGGGTGGCGTCCCACTTACAAGAGCCTTAAAGGATAACTTGCCTGAACTAGCAACTTTTCAGCACTTTGTGCCTCTCACACAGAGAGTTTCGTGTTCACTGGGGACCAAAACATGCAAATGTAGGTGCACTGGCAAGTGCAGTGCAGAAAATGGCTGAAGACAAAGAAAAGAAGTGAATGGACACGATCCCTAAGGTGCGAAGTGGTGTTTTGTTTTCAGCGGGTGTTGTTTGGGAACGTTCCTGTCAGGGAAACGGTGTAGATGGGAGGCTGGAGGTCTTGTTTATGGGAATGGGAGCATGTGATTGTGCTTAGTGCCGTTGGAGCCCCGGAGTTTCCCCGTGGGGCTTTACAGAGAGTACAAATTTACCCTGCCCACAGCAGAATCAAATACAGTCAGATAAACGTGGTAACCCTTCGAATGTTCTCTCTCTGTCTCACTCGCACGAAAAAAAAAAAAACAATGTTTGTTTTCCACTGGAGTATGGCGTCTGTTCAGATAAAAAAAAATATCTGTGCGGGGACTGTTTGTGTGTATCCAAGAAATAGAACCGCGTGTATGTTAGAGGGAAGATGTGGCTTGGAAATGCCCCCCTCCCCCTCCACATTGATTGAATTCTACAGGAGAGAAAACAGACTCCTTGAGAGAAAGAAGCACAAGACGCTGTTGCTCTGCTACAATAAACCTGTCAGTGGCAGACAAACGACACAGAGACGCGCGCACACACACAGTTGTCAACTGTTAGAGTGATAGAGGTGTGTGTGTGTGCTTCGGTGTGAAAGCGAGCGTGCCTTGGCATGTTGAAATACCCAACGCATTAGCTAAGTTTCCCACTCTGCCTCAACCCTCCCTTCAAGTCAAACATCACTCGAAGGGGCACACACACTCACTCTCTCACGCACGCACACACGCACACACACACGCCGTGCTGCGTCTGTCTCTCTGGTTACTCTCTGGTTTCTTCAGGTACTATTACATAAGCCCCTCAACATTACCACTGGTGCAGGTCAGCCAACTCGTTTCTGGTGACTGCTGCACCAGTTCCATTCTGTATGATCTGTATTTTGCCGCTGAAAAAAAACACCAAAAAAAACCCCAAAGCGCCCAATTGAATCTTCCCCTAAGGAGCCCGATCAATTTCTGTGCCTCTTTTTAAAAACATTAGGCAGTGACTCAGCCCGTGCTACAGCCGCAGCCGCCAGTAGGGGCGTGCGTTTGTCACACCGTGCGAGCATGTTGCCATTTGCTCACATGGAGGAGTGTGTCAAAACGACACCTGCCATCTTTGCAGGGGATTTTCTGTAAGCGTGGACACACCAGGCGCACGCACACTCGGTGCTCACTTGCTGCTTAAAAATAGCCGAATGTGTAAACATGTTGAGGGGCGGCAACGTTTTCCTCACAAACAAATGAGTGTTATTTGATTTACGACCCTCAATCCAGCCGTTTCCATTTCTCCCCGGCGGCGTTTTGAGGCAGAAGTATTTTGAGGTATACTTAATTAGCATCATTGTGGCTTTTGCGGTTTTGGGGCTGTAAATTGTACAACCATGTGCAGCGTCTTGGCCTGTTTGTGGCGCTCGCTGACTCACTGTGATGGCTCTCTGACTGAAGGCAACAGGGAATCACTAACACGATTATTAGACTCCGCGTCCTTCCTGTTGTCTGCTGTGGGGAAATGCCTGCTTCCCTTTGTCAGGTTTAGAGTAGATGTGTGCAACATCCATATATATGGGCGCAGGCTGGCCCTGCACCAAGCGGTGCCGCGACACAGTTTCCTGTGAATGTGCAGTGGTCCACACGTGGACTTTTGGATGTTATTGACAGACAAATCTGATGTTCTCAGTCTGTCGTTTCCTTTTATTCTTGGCCAGAGAGGAGCATTTGAGTGTGAGGGATGGCTGCAGTAGAAGAATTATACTCTCCTCTTTTTTTTCCTGAGGAATAGAAACCAGGAACATTACAACCTGTGTTTGAGCCTGATTTCCCTGATTTTTACTGTGTGGGTGTGTTTTCTGGTTGCGCTGCTCTGAGAATCCATTTCTAGCAGAGGTTATGTTTCTGATCTGAAGATCCAGTGCACAGCATGTGTTGGGGAGCCAGAGATCACCTTTTGTCATTGTTCAGCCCGCTTTTCCCAATGTGGCAATAAACTGTATAGTAGAGCAGAAGCTTGGAAATAGGAGTGAAGGTGTGAAGGAGCAGAAACAGAGAGGAGCGCTTTCATTTTCTCTCTTCATTGTGCAGGAGAAGGACTGGAGTTTTTTTTGTGCAGATTTTTGATAAAGGGCCTGTGGGCGACTGTGTTGCAGAGATTGATCCCTGTGTGTGTGTGTGTGTGTGTGTGTGTGTGTGTGTGTGTGTGTGTGTGTGTGTGTGTGTGTGTGTGTGTGTGTGTGTGTGTGTGTGTGTGTGTGTGTGTGTGTGTGTGTGTGTGTGTTTTAAGAGAGCAAGCGAGTGAGCAGAGAGACCCTGGTGTTTGGCCTCGAGGAATGGAAACTGCTGATATCCGTGACAGGTGGTGGTGTTATTAGATGTGTGTGTGTGTGTGTGTGTTCTGTTCTTCAGAGACAAATACACACTAGGTAACAATTAGGAAGTGAATTATAGTCAGGATAATTTGTTAAGAAAACAGTGCTGGCCCTGTCCCAACACACAGATGCAAAAGAGTTCACAGAGCTTCAGAGGTCGCTCATATGACCACGACCACGCTGTGAGCACAGCACGCGTACGAAAGCCACAAACTGGTCAGGAATAAACATTCAGTCCAGGCTCTCCAGAAAACATTAGTCATTATATTAAAAGGAAAAACATACTTCTATTTTTATGCTAAAATCCCAGATAAGTTATTTATTGTGTTATTTATTGTGTGTTTCCTAACCCAAACTGAAGCAGTCTAACTGGGCTGCACCATATCAGGTTTGGCAGCATCATTTGTGGTATTCAAATTGCTCTCCATGTTCTGTTTAACACCCTACTCCTGTTCCTCCTCCTGGGCCGTGGATTTATTTCCGACGTGCTGACTAAATTGACATACCAAGCACGGTCTCATGATGTAATATTTAGTGCAGATCAAGCAGACTTTGTAACATTCAATCTGCACATGTTGATACAGTGATAAGGAAACACTGGAGATATATTGTGCTGAACCCTAATCTCTGTGTTGCATGGGTGTGTGTGTTTGCATGTTAATATGCTGAGACTGAAGACTAATTACAGGCTGTGTCCACACCTGTGCACACTCGCCTGCTTCCATATATTCTCCACATACATCATACCCTAGATCGTGGCTGGCTGTGCTTTTGTACACGTGTACCCTATATGAGTTTTTGTTTGTGTGTTTTGTGTGTTGAACCCTCGAGGCATCTCTGACTCAAAGGCCGTTCACTGTAAACCCACACAGACCGGTTTGCACACGTCACTGGTCACACAGCAGTGATTTCCACCCCACCCCGTGCTTGCAGGCCTGGGGAGAAATCTGTCCGGTAGCACGGGGTTTTCAGTGCGCAGAAGAATATGTGGCTCGTACCCGGGTGCTGGGTGAGGAGGGTTTAAATAACACTGCAATAGATGCAGGAGAAGACGGCAGTACAGCACGCCTCTCAAGATTCCCACAGGACTAATGCAGACGCTCGCACTCAGCCCCATCCCCCCTCACAGAGGGCAGCCTTTCCCCCCACACATGGTTAGTTTTATCAGAGTAATGGCTGTGCTGTGCTTCAGTAATGGCCTGGGTAGGGGACCTCAGAGACACACCAAACCTCTCCCAGGCCTTCCAGAGTTCCGATTGGAAGAGACGGTAATGGTTCAAGGGTCCAAAGTTTATTAATGGGCAGAATGCACATGTGTCGACCAGGGGCCAGAGCCTGATAGGAGCAAGTTTAATGAAGGCATCCAATAATGACATCATGCTACATAATTTAAGATTTACCATAAACCTTTCAGCGATGCAGCTGTGTTTATTATTGACAGAATGCTTTAAATGGCTGTGGATGATCTTTGCAGATCAAGTTACAGTTGTGGTCAGTTTGGCAACATAAAATTATGATGTGAATTATTAAGATATGAAAGCTTGTTTTTAATGACTGAATTAAATGCTGGTATCTGCAATGCTTCCTGTGTATATATAGTGCAGCCCACCGTACTTATATGCCCAGCCATCAATGTTATGATGACCCATTGCCCTGTCACACTGAACACAAAAGATTTCTACCCTATGTTTGGCAAGTGAATTATTAATGGTATAATGTACAATGTAGAGCTCTGCTGCATAATTTAATAGCCCGGACTCGAGACCCCGGAGGGCGGTCCAGGGGCATTCTCCCGAGAGATTCAATTTTGCACATTTTAAAGTTAAATGCATGAGCCTGGTATACTCCGAGAGCAGATTTGGATCTCAGGAAGAGCATCCTGACTGCTTGGGCAAACAGCATTGCAATTTAAAGCTAGCCAGCTATGCCGTCATTTTACCTTTATTTTGAAATTCCTGTGGGGGTGTTTGCTTCACTTTCTTGCTTCACAAATCTTGTAGCTGCTTTTTATTCAAATGTCTGGAACTTGTACAGGGGGACATAAAGAGCTTAGGGTTGTGTAAGTGCCCAAGTTGGTAGAGATGTCTCTTGTTTATTTTATGCGGAGAGCTCTACGTCCTCGCCACTCTTGACGGGGAGCCACACCCCCTTCACCACACAAACAACTGCCCTCTCCTCTGATTTGCTCACAGCTGATAAATGGTTTGAATTAAATGTTATATTTAGACCATCCATAACTAGCTAGTTGTAGAAATGTGTTGTTTGGAATGACATTAGTGCGTTTGAAGCAGTAATTTAATTTCAGTTTAGTACATGTACAAATTGGGAACAATGATAAATAGCACGTAACAAGAAAACCTTCTAAAATAAAGAACATGACAATCGGATTAGGATGAATTAAATTGTGTAATTAGATGAATCTGATTGGAGTCAGAGTAGATGTGATCTGATTAGTGTGTGTGAGGGTTGCCGCACACCGTTGTCTCCTGCGGTTTTTGTGTGTTTGTGGTTTCTGAGAGGTGGTGAACGTTCGGCAAGCGTAAGTCACGTGTTCAGTCTGTCTGTGGTGTCTTGTGGAAAGCCAGTCCACAGTGACGCAGTAATAATGTGATTACAATGGACTCGCTGAGCTATGACCCATCAGCGCATATTGATTGTGCACCACACGCACACACACACACACACACACACACACACACAGAAAGTGATGAGTATGCACAGTGTAAATCAGTTCTTATTTTCATGGCCACGAGAGTGATCGACAGTATTCTTTCTCCTATGCAGGCGATGCCTTCCCTGCAGGCTCCAGTCCCTTCCTGCCAGGTTACCCGGGCCCCTCCCCCCTGACCTCTGACCCTGCGTACAGATCAGCCAACTCCAGCAGTCTGCAGATGGCTCAGCTTTGGGCTTCGCATGCTCATGAGGGTAAAACCACCGTTTGCCTCAGCCAACACTTTCATTTCTCTCCCTCTTTCTCACTCGCTCTCTCTCTCTCCCTCCCTCTCTCTCTCTCTCTGTATGTTTTAAATCCTTAAAGGCACAGGCAGCATTATATTTTTATTTGTCACAGTGAGCTCCTGTCCAAAGCCCAGGAGGCTTGTTCCTTTCCTTTTCATTGCTTCTACCAATGGCATCCTGTTCCATTTCTGTCTCCCTGCTGTTGGCTGTGCTCTTGGCTCTGTCCTATATGCATCTCATTTTCTCTGTCCTCCACCTGTCTTCTACTCACGCCTTTTATACATTACTGTAATCTATCCCCTGTCACTTTATTCTTTTTTAACCTTTCTGTCCAATATGTACTTTGTCTTTGGCTGTCTCTCTTCTCCAACTCTTCCTCAACATTCTTTCCTGTCCTATGAGTTCCAGAAATATACATGTGTGTGTTTTGTCCTCATGGTGTTTGTGCTCTGGCCTGTTCAGTAAGTGATTGAATCTCTGCTTGCTTTGTGTTTCCTTCTGTGCCTCCTTATCAAATCTCACGGGTGTAGAAGGTCAGGCAGAACTGCATCTCACCACGCATTCTGTCACGGTAAAGAGAGAAAGGTGAACAGATTCCATTTCAGATTCAGTTAGAAAGTGATTGCATCGTCGTCGTGGCACAGGCACGTCTCCAAACACGGTAAACAACGTTGCGTGTCATTAGTTTTAAGATTTAGTCTCTGTCGTCTGCTCCGTGGACAGTTCAAGGACAAAGTATTGGCACAAGACTGCCTGGCCACCGTTCAGCATTTAAACCACACTATAGATTAAACGGTATATAAAGACCAGCAACATGAGTGCAGCTCCACATTAACGTCAAGGTCCCTTTAGTGCCCCCCTGTGGCTGACTGCAGTAAGAGTCCACCTGAGATCTTCCCACTTTACTTTAGACTGCATGTAGGCCAAACTGGAAACAAAGGTTTTCCCATGAATAATCATCATCCTTGTCACATTCAAGGCCTCACCCAGCTACTCACACTACTGTTCAACAGTTATGGGATTCATGCAGATCTGCCCAGGGTTTCTCCATGTACTCCAGCCCAGAGCCATGATGACAGACTGGTGACCTGTCTGGGAGTAATACTGGCTTTTCACAAATGACTGATTTGGCTGCATATCAACTTTGTAAAGTTAAACTAAAGTTTAGACATGAACATAAATGGACTTTTAAGCAGGTTCTGATGGATATTTCTGATGGAGGCTTCTACTTTTTCTTACCTACTTTTCCCCTCAAATATCTTTGCTTATTTTTGCTTCTTATTTATGCCAATTTTTAAGCCTGGAACTCTGCTCTCCAGCAGTTAATGCTGGAATGAGAGCGGTATCCTTCAGAATGTTAGGACAGGGAACGTCTTGCCCTTTGGGTGGGTGTAGATATGTAGTACTTGTGGCCTGTTTCACCAGCCAGCTCAGCATGAACACAGAGAAATTAGAGGTGTTACACCAGGCACATGCTTTTGTCTATATTAAGATCTGGTCTCTGAGGGCAGCAGCTGGCGGTCGGCAGACTTAGGCTGACCACTTTAACGAACTTTACAAATGACCTGAGGTTTGCTGCATGTTCAAAAGGTTTCCATGTTATTAGGATGAGTTTTTTTATTACTAGAAAAGAGAGAAATTACTTTTGGATGAAGCTAATGAGATTGAATATTATATCTAGTTGCCATCACAAATGCATACCAAGGAAACTAATGTTAAATTAAAAATGGCTATTTTTATTTCAGCTAAAGAGAGTAATAATGGATATTAATGGTTGTATTACTCGTCCCCGATTGATAAACTGTACATTTGTATGGTTGTATTTTGTAATCTGATGTTTATTCCTCATTAGAAGGATGTACTGTTTCAATAAGAGGTGTTTTCAGTTTATCCTGCAGACTTGCGTCAACCTGATATCCAGACAGCTCATTTCTAGTGGTGTGAAGTGATTAAAACCTCCACAAAACTGACAGTTCACAAGCTGTTGTGATTTATATGCTCTGTGTTTCCATGACTCGAAGCAGAAGTCCATCGTGACTTGTGTGTGTGTACAGCAGGGTTTGACATCATGAAGTGTGTTTGTGTGCACCTCCAGGCTACCCTCCTCTGCCGAGCAGCCTGTACTCCAGTCCCTACCTGTCACTGGGCCACCTGGATCCTCCCACGCTCTCCCAGCACCCTCTGTACGACTCACACAAAGGTCAGTCACTGACATCATGCAAAACAGTGGCTGGGTTTCAGTGCATGTCCTTTCCTCTCCTGGGGATAGAAGTATGACGAAGAAGTATTTTTGTCTAGAGTTCTTCATTTAGATGGAGATCAGTGCAGAACATTCCAGATAACATCGAGTGCCTTTACTTTGATTGTACTTGGCTCTTGCTGCTTTAATGTTTTATGTGGTCCCGTTTCATTTTCTGCAATAATCTGAACTATTTCTGAATACGTGCTGCAGTTTGTTTTCAGTCTAGTCAGGATTTCACATTCATAAACATTTAATGCTAATTAAAACGCTCCCTTTGAATTCCTTGTATAGTAGTTCATTGTATTTCCAGTGTTGACAGCAAAAATACCTAACCAGAGCCATTTTCTCTTCAGAGACTGTGAAAGCAGATCAGTGACATACTCACACTTGCCAACCATGAGACCGTTTACTGTAGAAATGAAAGTCATCAACAATGTTCTGCAATTACAGTTGATGTCAGATGGAGATCATTGTAAACAAGGTTGCTTCATCCAGACTCAAAACAGATTAAAAAGGGCCAAAAAAAACTCTACTAACTAACATTTGAAACATTATTTGTTATTAGAATGTCTTTTTTGTTTTGTGTTTTAGAAAGAGGCTGATCTTGTGTTTTTTGTATTCTAGAGGGGTTTTACCTGCCAGCTTCCCTGAACCCATTGAACCTCCATCCCCCATCTGCACTATCAACCACCCCATCCATTTCCACACCCTCGCAAAGGACATCCCGCGAAGGGGTTAGGGATCGGCATTACCGCAGCGAGAGGGACAAGGAGCGAGAGCGGCTGCGAGAAGAGCAGAGGCCGCACAGCGTGGTGGACCTGACGCAGGACACGAGGGGCGAGGAGGAGCGCCGGGCGAGGAGCAGTGACCGGGAAGTGGAGAGAGAGCGGGACAGAGACGTGGAGAGGGACATTTGGTCCTTTCATCCTCGTCACCACCAGCAGAAGTCGTACTCGCAGCCTTCAATGGCGGAGCACAGACATTCCCCTCCACAGCCCACCAGTAGGTTCCACGGACCAGAAACAGACAGGGGAGGTCCGGATGAAGCCCACTACAGCCAAAACACGAACACTATCTCGGACAGACAGAGGGCAAGCAGGAACGATTCGTTGTCAGCAGGGACCGTCCACATTTCCTACGCCCACCCCCCTACACCGCAGCCCTCTGCTGTCAGCCTGCCTCACCCCGTGACACCCAGAGAGCTGATCAGAGAGCAGCGAGTCAGCGCTCCAACATATGTGCCTTCTGTGGAGGTTTACGACGAGCGGACGGGACCCATTCAGATCGCGTCACAGGCCCGTGACAACAAACACAGAGACAGGGAGCGAGACAGAAACAGAGAGAGGGAGGGTCACAGGTTACCTGAGAGGAGCCTGATGGAGCATCCCCGGCTCTCAAGTGATTCAGGCAATCAAAGAGAAGAAGGTTCGGTCATATGTTCAAATGGGTCCATCTCCAATCGGGGACAGGACGTTTCTTACTCTTCTAGTCAAACAAGGTTCAGTCCGGAAACCAGGGACGTCCCCAAACACTCGCTACGACTGGGCATAGAGCGGTCAGGGGCGGAGTCTAAGTGGAATACCATCAGTCCTTTAGCAAACTATGCCACCAGTCACATGGCTGCCCTTGCAGCCCAACATGGGCACACACTATCCTCCCCACAGAACCAGCAGTCACACACACAAATGGCCCATTCGCCTCACACTGCGCAGTGGTCAAGCAACAGTTCACACTCCACCCACAGCCATTCCCCACAGACGCACACCTCCCCGCATGGACACGTGGCTGAGGAGGGGAGTCAGAGACGCTTCCTGGACCCTTCCACACTCTACAGGCCTGGTGGTTCCTTGGGATCCAGCAGTGGCGGCAGTGGCGAACGAGGCCGGGGAGGGACTTCAGATCCCAAAGAAGTTTCAGCCATGCAGAGCCTGATTAAATACAGTGGTAACTTCACTGCTGAAGGCTCTGGTTCCTCCAGACATACGGCAGATAACAGAGGAGCATTTGGGGGTCTAGGTAACATCAGGTCCGAAGCTGAAAGGGAGAAGGAGCGAGACAGGGACAGGGAAAAATTGGCATCGGGAGCCTTAAGGATTCCTCCACCGCTGAAGAGGGACCCGGAGCGACCAGACAGTGCCCGCTCGTTTACCCGAGAGGGGGAGGGAGAGGTGCGCCATCCTCCAGTTGGCATCGCCGTGGCCGTGGCCCGGCAGAGGGACAGTGGGAGCAGCAGTAAACAGCCAAGTGGACCTCCAGACACACAGAGAACCATCCTACAAACATCCATCAAAGGTAACTCAACTTTGCTTTTGCATTTATTATCTGTAACAGCATTGTTGGGCTTTTAACAGAACCATGTCACGTAGACAGCATTTAAAACAAGTTTTTGTTTCTACATTTCAGCGGTCACAATCGCAGGACGTTTTGTTTTGAATCAAGGGCACTTGACTAATTGAAAACATTTTGAAATATATTTTGTGCTGCTTATGCGTTCTGAAGTCTCCTCTCAGAACCACAGTGCTGGGAACACACGTCCCCTTGGTTAAATCAAGCAAGTGCAAATGAATCCTAGTTGCTCTTCCCATGAATAATGAACGATTCATTTTCCTCCCAGTCAAAATCATGTTTCCTCAGCCCTGACTTTTGTGGCATTCATGCATGTAACGTGATTGGAATGAAAACTAATTACGCTGTGTTTTGTTGAAAAGCTTCTGAGTGTATGGTGGCTCTCTCTAAGGCTCGTCCTGCAATACACTTTTTTTTGTACAAGAAGGTCATTCAGCTACTTTGTTCCTTCTCCATCAGTGCTCTCTTCATCCTCACCCCCACCGCTCTTGCTCCTTTTATTTGGTCTTTTTGTAGCAGCACTCTCCTCTCGGCCTCCCCTCTTTCTCTACTCTTTTCTCAAGCTCCACGTCCTCCCCCTCTGCATTAAGCATGTTATTACAGAGTGCAGCTAAAAGCAACAAACAAGCCTTGAATTACAATAAGACCAGGGGTGCGTTGCTAAGCAATGAATCAGTGATGAAGTGTTGGCGTTTTAAATAAATAAATAAATAACAGATGTTTGTGTGTTTGCACTGATATCCCTGTTGGTGGTGGTATGGATCCAAAGGTTATTAATGCAATTCTTGCAATTAAAATGCTTTTTACAGCAATCAGGAGTCTTTTCACAGCCGATGAAAATCAAAGGATATTGAGGAAAAAATGTGCTCGTCTCACAAAGTACTATTTAAAATAACAGGGAATGCGTATTGTTTTACATGCTCATGATGCAATAGATTTAAATGTCTGATTTAAAAATAACTGGTATAGTATTCACACAGCGATCGATGTGAAAAGAGACAGATGTGATCACTTTAAGAGGGTTCTGGTGTATTTCTGCACTCGAGCAGAGTGACTGAGCTTAAGTAGCATTAGTCTGTCATGCCAAGAAGATCCCTGAATAAACAGCAGATTTGCCCATAAAACACAAACAAATGGACTGCTAGATGGGGCGAATGAGTAGTGTGAGTGAAGTGATAAGAGCTGGCTGTAGATCAATAAGGATAGAGCAGAAGTGAGAGGGATGTTTGGAAGTGAGCGTGATGTGTTTCAGAGGAGAACGTGTGGGGCTGGCTTCCTGTATCAATCTGAACCTTTTCCTGTGCATTCTGTCAGTCTGTTTTCGCGTACCTTGTTTCCTTGCAGGCTGCACACATTCATGCATTAGAGGTGAAACCTTCGGCTCTGTTGTATAAAACATTTCTGCTGTTTGGGGACCTCCAGTCAGAGCTGATGGGATGGAAAAGGTTTAGAGGGATCGGTGTGAGAGGAGCAGATCCTCATGTTTATTCTAGAGTGCTTCAGGTGGATGCTGCCGCCTTTTCTGCTCTCTTTGTTTGATTTCTGCCTTTGACTGTCATAACAGGCAGCTGTGTGTGTGTGTGTGTGTGTGTGTGTGTGTGTGTGTGTGTGTGTGTGTGTGTGTGTGTGTGTGTGTGTGTGTGTGTGTGTGTGTGTGTGTGTGTGTGTGTGTGTGTGTGTGTGTGTGTGTGTGTGTGTGTGTGTCGCTCACATGTCTTCTGTGGCACCAGACTAATAACTGATTAGAGCCGACACTCCGAAAGCAGTCACTCCGCATGTGGGTTTGTTTATGATTACTCACACCATCTCTCTTTCTGAGTTTGACACTTTGCTTCGTGTCACCCTAATGCAGCCAGCATCACTACTTTCTCTCCAGCACTGTCAACACACATCTCTCCAGCCCTGCCAACAGCCAGTGTGTCTTTCTGACAGCTGGAGTGCCACATTTTTGTCTGTTGAATGTACAACTGGGGCTTAAGAGATTTTTCTGTCTGCCTAAACACATCGCAGATGAGGAGCGAGGCGAAGAGCGTACCCGTCACAACGACGACAGGCTCATGGCTGGTAGGCTGGAGCGTGACCAGGAGAAGGTGCTCAGGTTAGTTTAGCGCCTAGATGACCATTTAGGCCACCGCAGACGTGTTCAGATGCCGTACAGTTTCTGCTACATCGCTGCTCATATACAACTACATCTATTTCTAGAGAGTCCAAAGAGCTGGCAGAAATCACTCAGATGCACCCACCCCCACTGTCAAGAGGGTTGACACCCAGCTTGATGACCCCGAGCCTCATGACCCCCAACCTTATGGTAACAGGCGGAGCTGCTCTGGCTGGGGCAGGACGGTGGCCTCCTGAACCCTCAACTCTGACCTCTCACCCCTGGATGTCTCGGCCTGGAGCTCCTCCAGTCTGGCTTTCCAGCTCCCCATACAGTATGTAGATGTAACATGTCTGTCATTGAACCAGTGTTAACCAGTTAATCCTTTTTCACTTTCACATGGTGGATAAAGCTAGAACACTTGTTTAGCCTTTTCAATTGGTCCACTGGAGAACGCAGATTTCTCTGTGCGGTGATATTGTAGCAGCGTTTAATGGTCAAACTTCAGAGGCATTGCTGTTGCAAGCAATCTACTATGTTACATAACCTTGCCTATACTACAGTACTGGTTAACTTGTACAGAGGGTCTCTCTCAAAGTGTCTGCTCGGCAGAGGTCTATGCTCTAGTTTACAGGCTTATTCTATGATTCTATGTGTCCTTTAACTCGACCATTTGTCATTGTCCAGGCCTCGGTACGTCCTCACTCCACCAAAGCCTTCCACCAGGATACCCACCGTCTCTGCCAGGCTCCATATCCCCTGCCTACCAGTTTGCCAGAGACCCACAGTCTGGACAGTTGATAGTCATCCCCACAGAGCACCTGCCACACTACGGTATACACGCACTGTCTGTTCATCTGAGCTATTGTGGCATGATGGCTGTGTTCCTCATCTCCTACCCTCTTTGATGCTCTTGCAGGTGGTGATGTGCTGGAGCGTGGAGGCCCTGTGTGGTCAGGGGTGTACCCTCCGGGCAGCTCTTTGCAACACGCTGCCCAGCTCCAGCTCCTCTCCCAGCAGCAAATGCTGCGGCAGCAGGAACTGCTCATGATCCAACAGCATGCAGCACAGGTCCTAGAGCTGCAGAGGAATGCACAATTTGTTGTAAGTGGATAGAATCGATTAGTGCTTGCGTGCCCTAAGCTACTAATCATAATAGCATGAAGTAAAGCAGGGGGTAAGCTATGGGAGGTGTCAGCACACAAACTCCCGACTTTGTAAATGATGTAATAAAAGAGTGACAACCTGCTATATTGCATGCATATGCATATTGGTACAGCTTGTAAATTGGCTTGTAAATTCTCTTTTAAGTAACTAATAACTCCTGTTATTACATAAATCTAATGAAGCACAAACGCTGACAGCAAAATATTCCAGAATGATGATGGCAGAAAATATAAATAATGACAAGTAATTTTAATTGTAGATCCCACAGTTACATTTGTGCGTCCTTACCTATTTATATGATGATTTCAGGCTAATTATACTTAAACTGCAGAGCTGTGTGCACAGATAAAGAGCTTAAGCATGCACTAATATTTATGCCCTGAAGCACAGTCACTTCTTGTACACAATGTATGTGTAAACATCTCTCCCCCGTTTCAGGAACGTTTAAAAGCCACAGAGCACCGTCCAGAGACAGAAGACAAGGCAGACAAGCGGAATGCAGACCCCAAGCCTCGCCCGTCCCCGATATCATCCACATCTCCTTTACCTGTCATGCACCACCCCCACAAACGTCGTCCTCCTTCCCGCTCACCGACACCCTCCACCTCCTCCCTGACCCCGCTGCCCCCCGTTCCCTCACCAGTGACTGCCCTCAAGTCAGAAGACAGCGGGCAGAGGGTGCAATCCCACCCACCCACGCCCCTGGCTCACCCCGCTTCACCGCGCTCTGCCTCCCCGCCCCCTTCCTCGCCGCGGCAGCCCAAGCAGGAGGCGGCAGAAGAGGGGGACATGGAGCAACGGGAGCCGAGGGGTGCGCAGAAACCTGCACCAGGACCATTTCAAGGCATGTACTCAGGTGAGTGTGGAGAAAGCAGCATCTACATTTTTTATTGTCATAGCAGCACCCCAAATCTCCATTACCGATTCAATCAAAGGCACATGTGACATGTTTGACGTCACACTAACTGATTGCTGTTGTTTTCTTTATTGATGTGTCAGATCTCCCTCCGGGTTACCCGTTTCAGTCCATCACTGCCCCGTTCGGTTCACCTCTTCCTCCTTATCACATCTCTGCACCTGCCGCAGCCACGGCAGATGTTGTCCCCGTCCACCGGCCCCGCTCTTCTCTTTCTCCTGCCTCTTTGCCTTCAGCTCACTTGCATTCCCGGCTTCTGGACACAGACATCAAGCCACAGAAACTGGAGCTGTCAAAGATGCCGTACCTCAAGCAGGAAACTGGCACAGTGCAACGTCGGCACGATGTCGAGTCTCCGAGTCCTCTTCGCCGCAGCCCCATGTCAGCCGAGCAGGGCAGAGAGGGAGGCGGGGATGTGGCCAAACCTCGGCTCCTTACCCCGCATCTGTCCAGCCCCCCCCCACAACAGTCAGAACGACTAGAAGACGTCGAGAAGGATGAGGAGGAGGCGACTCAGATCAAAATGGAAGTGTCATCTTATTCATGTGAGGTGTCCTACCCCCTACCTACCCCACTCACGGAAGCCGAGCCTAACCCAGAAGTCATCAGGGCTCCTGAAGGATATCTGTCATGGACTGCTGCAGATTCCCAAACCCGGGAATCTGCTCTGATGTCACAAGAGCAAACTTCTACCTCAGGGTGCGCAGAAAAACGGCCAGATGCTGCGCTCAGCCTCCTCGCCCCCAATCTGAGAGACATTGCAAGTGAATCTCCCGTATCTTCTCCTCCCATCTTGAGTTCGATGGTGCCTGGGCCTGAGGACCCCATGGCAGGAATGTTGGCTCTGCTGACCGCCAGCGAGATTGCCCGAGCTCGCCCCTGCACCCCCGTTCCAACGCTAGTAACACAGATGGAAGAGTCTCCACCAACTCCAGACTGCAGTAGCACCGGGGCCTTGGAGATGGTGGCTCTGGAGGGCATGGCCCTGCTGAGCCAAGTGGCCCAGCAGGAAATGGAACCCCTCAGCCAAGACCAAGGTGGGTTGATGATGGTGGGATCACTGGTTTCTAATGTGCAAATTAAAAATCATGATTGTTAATTTTACCTGATCGCATAATACAATTCCTATCATGTTTTCATTTCCTCTCCTTCCTGTGCAGATGCTGCATTAAAGGGTCTGGACTGTCTTCTTGAAGCAAGCAGACAGATTTTGTTGGAGGCCATTGAGAAACAGTCGCACATTGATCTGCCCAGAACACTAGACCCAAGCAAGAAGTACAGCTGGAGGCAGAGGAAGGAAGAGCCGGTACGGTGCAGACAAATGACTGTCGCTTAGACATAAAAACCTGTCTGTTTGGAAAATGTGACGCTTTTCTCTGGTCCCTGCAGCTCTTTAGTAAAATGTCTCTGGATGTGCTGGACGCGGTAGAGGTGGAATACCGCGTCCACCTGGCAGAGCTGCAGAAGACGTACAAAGAGAAGCAGCGAGACCTGAGCAAGTTGCAGCGACGCAGGGATAAGCGGTGAGCCCCTTTAGGTGAACGTGTACACGACGGGGAAGCAGCGACACTGTGCTCATCATGCTTACCTGTGTCAGTGAGCGGCAGCAGCAGGAGGACGAGAGGAGGAGCCTGAGCAGACGCGGTCGGGGCAGACCCAGGAAGAGGAAACACCTGACTCCACCCCTGAAAATGGACAGTAGGCCTGGGAAGTGAGTAATGTTTGAGTAATTTTCTAGAGCATGCCAACATTGCGATGGAGTTCTGATAAATAAATGAATAAGACTCAAACATTTTCAGGCCCAATAACTACAATAACTTTTGCTTCTTAGAGTGGGAAGATCAATGCAGTACTCCGAAGACTCTGAAACTGGGGATGGACAGAGGAAGAGGTTTCGGCTGTCCAGAGAAGAGGAGGAGACGGAAGCAGGGACTGGAGATAAGAAGAAGAAGAAAAAGAAGAAAAGCTGGGTCGACCAGGAACCATCCACCAGTCATACATTGGAGGTAGGCTGCCTAGACTCTCGCTACCAATTTGTGACATTTAGTTTGAATAAGTCAATTGACTTTTTCTTGGCTACTGTGTTTCCAGGGGTTGAAAGTGAAGCGCAGCCACCTGTGTGAGCAGGAGCAGCTGGCCTCTGACCTCGACAGAGCTCTTTCGCTCTCGCAGCTCGGTTCACTCACTGCATCCCGCAAACTCTCCACCAGTTCCAAGCTGGAGAAATTGAAGGGCAAGCCTGGAGGATTTCAGATGAAGGAGCACTGTGGCCACTCGTCCACCAAAGGAGGGAAGCACAAGCTGGCTGCCAAGTTGTCATCGCAGAGCGTCCGGAAGGTCAAAGGTCAGAAGAAGACCACCTTGTTCTCTTCTGTGAGGTCAGAGATCAGCAGCTGCTCCAACAGTGAGTACCTGGAGAACCCCCCCCCACTTTAACTGGTGTTGTCTAGAACTGATAGAATTCTAGTAACCCCCTAATATGCCTTCATTCCAACTGTGACAAGATTGTGTGTTTTTCTGTTTATTTCAGGCTGTGGTGATAACACACACACACACACACACAATAATGCAGTCTTTCTTTATAGGATTGCAGAAATTACTGAGTCATCCTGGATTGGAAATCTTCTTAATCTTTTCTCTCTGTCAGCATCCTAAGAAAAAAAAACACCAGTACACTGATCCCAGTATACAATGCCCTCTGCAGCAAACTAGCTGCACACTGACTGCACCCATTACATTTCAGTTAAGTCCCTCCTCTCCCCACCATTAGGCCCATTCACAAACAAGAAAACACAACTACCTCATCACTAAAAATCTCCTGAAGGAGTTTCTTGCAGGTCACTGAGGTCTATTGAGGTTGAGGGAAAATCTTGGTGTCAGACGCTTTGCTTCGTGAATCATTAACCGTACTTTCTCCGCACCAGACTCGGATTCAGAGGAGCAAAATTCTGCTCAAGGGGGCTGGCCCCCTCTCTCAGGGATGCGTTCCCATGGCAACCTGAGCAGAAAGAGGCGGCCCCCTTCGTCACCGACATCCCTGCTGTCCAGCCAGAAGTCCCAGAAGAAGAAACACAAGCACTTAACGCTGCTGCTGGAGGAGGCGGACCTCAGCTCCTCCGACGACTCCTTCGATCAAGGTTACTGACCAAATCTTAAAGCTCCCCGCCGCTCACTGTCCCGTCACACACAGACGTGTGTCTGAGCCTTGGCACATCTCGTGTCTGTGGCCACACTGTGCTGCGGCAACTTTTTTTCAGACTCTTCTTTGGCACGACCATCATCTACCTCTCTTGCTGCTGGCTTCTGTGCAAAAGTTGCCTTTAAAAAAAAGTTTACCAGTTTTTAATGGTGTTTTTATTGCCTGGATTGCAAACTATTTTCTGTAGCATTTGTACATTAAAATCTTGTGTGAATTGTGAGATTTTTTTTTTCTTATAAATTTGTATTGCAGTTTGGTACCAATAAGATTTATTAAAGGTGTTGATTTGATTGGCACAGAAAGCAAAGCGCTGTGGTCCTTGTGTCTGCTTCATCTGTCTGTCTGTCTGTCCCTGTCTGTCTGTCTGTCTAGCTGCCACTGCACTTCACACATCCTTTAGATTGCTCCGTTTGTCAAATATCCCTTCGGTTTTCCTGGTAAACGGGACCGAGTGTCAAGTTTACTTATTGGGGAAACTGAAATACAGCGCGATTAGTTCAGAGAATGCAGCTGCTTCTGAAAGGTCGGGTGAAACTTTCACTTCCTGCTCAGTCTAAACCTTCAAATAAAGAAAATTCTGATCGATGCTTTTGAATTTTCTGATGTGATCTTTTTTTTTTTGTTAACTCTGAAATTTCAAGGTATTTTCGGTGACTATCGATCGGGCTGGCGAGCAAAATCAATGTTGGGGATATTTGGACAAAAGAGCTCCACCTGTGTCTACTAAAACCTTCAAATAACCCTTTTCCCTTTACCCTCCTCTCGCAGACGCCTTGCTCAGTCTTCTCACCCTTCCCTCAAACCCTGCTGCCCTACCCATGATGCTTTTAGTGTCTCTCCGCCTGTTCCGTGTGCTTGAGCTGCTGCTGCTGCTGCAAGGTTACAGAAGCTTGGCTATGGCTAGTGCAGCCTTTCAGCCTCCGCTACCTCGCCGCGGCGAGTCTTCGCTGAGGCTAAAGCTTTGCTTGAGCTTGACTGTGTTAAGGCCAGGCTATGCTTCGGCTAGCCTGCGCCCTCGCCGCTCCGCTGCCCCGCCCCGCCCTGCCCCCGCCTGAGGCCACACCCCTGTCACCTGCTCTGTAAGTAGGAAGTGCCCCTCTATATTCTTTGATCTCTAACATGGGATATGCTGAAATCAAAGTACATGGTTTTCTTTACTTTGCACATTTATTATTTTCTAACCAATTATGCGCATTAATGAGCCATGGTGACCGAGCTCGCCAAGCTGACCTGCTCCTAATGGCTTGTGAAAGTCTAAAGGAAGATGTGATAGACCAAGGGGGACACCACGTCCTCCCTGGTTCATTCCAGCGTTACTCAAGGGGCCTCACAGGGCTGTCCTCTCAGAGCCTGTTGTGTCTGTTCTGTTGTCTGTCTGCTGCAGTTAACAGTGGATTTACAGTATAACACATTGATCTGGCTCCTAAAATGCAAAAGTTTTAAATGGATTTGTATTTCATATTCATCCTTGTGGGAATTAAATGCTTACAATTTCAATTACAACCGTTTTTTTTGCTGCTCTTGATGATAAAATGAGAGTTTATACTGTGCATCCACCCTCAGCGTTAACCTTCTAACCCTTAAAGAAACGCTTCTTCTGCTCTGTTGGCGACTGCTACCAGCACCACGTCTAACCCAGAGTGTGTGTGTGTATGTGTGGGAAAGCAATCGATGTAGGTTGTGACTTTTCTCTTGGACAGCAGCGATTTCAGACTGCGTGTGTGTGTGTGTGTGTGTGTGTGTGCGTGTGTGTGTGTGTGTGTGTGCGTGTGTGTGCGTGCACCGCTGTCAGACTTTTCATGCATGTGCAGTCCCGATGCAGGCTGATAACTTCTGGATTGTCTTCTCTACTGATCAGCCTCTGTTAGGATGTAGAGTGTGTGTGTGTGTGTGTCCTCCAAGGTAGCCCTGTAACACTCACACAAGGAATTGTTATTGTTATGCAGAGCTTCATTCTGACTGCATTTATCGTAGCATCTTAAAAGGCTGGTGTTCTAGCAGTTCTTTGGTTCATGTGCAGTTACACCCTGAAGTGTTTGGACAATGATACAGTCTTTATTTATTTATTTATTTATTTATTTATTTTTGCTTCTGTCAGATTTGGTTTGTGTAAAACAACCGGGGTGTGATTGAAGTGCAGACACAGCTTTAATTTAATAGGTTAATGATATATATTTGGAAGAACTGACAACACTATAAACATCAGTGAGGTTTTTAGCAATGGGTTGAAAATCCTTTCCAGTCAGTGACTCTGAAATCTGGAGCTCAGGAATATCACCAGTGTTTAAATCTTGTTAGATTTAGCTGTTTTGGAGGCGTTTTATATCATTTCTGACCTGGTTTGATTTAATTTAATTCCATCGTGTTCTTTGACATCGACAACAGCTTGACTGCTCACGATATCTACGGATACTTTGAATTATCATGTTGGTCCAGGGCCAGTCAAACATCTGCCAGATGTCAGTCCAACATTTGTGGAACCTCTTAAAGCTGCACTTTGACCACACCTCCTTTTGTTTCATCTCCACTCAGATGTCGTTGCCCAGTGACGATCCAACTCTTTGAGACTCATTCTGGAGTTGTCTGAGCGACTGGTTTCAGTCCAGACTTGAAGGCACAGTGACATTTGAGCTGAAAATCTTCTTTCTAAAACAGAAACCTCGGGGGAGGATGACGACGAGGATGAGGAGGAAGAGGAGGAAGACTCGGACTCGGACTATGACGGATGCGAGGAGAGCGGCCTGGGTCTGCTGGCCAGGTTTGCAGCCAGCGCGCTTCCTGTCAGCTCCGCCCCGACAAGCCTCCACCATGAGGGCAAGCACCGCAGCAGGCACAGCACTCTGGGTAATACCAGCGTTAGAAAGCTTTTAGAAGTGCTGCACAGTTGAAGTGTTGAAGGAAAGAAAAGCATCACTCCAGTCCATTACACTCCAGATCTGCTTTACCTCTACCTGACCTCCCCTCAGCTTCAGGAATTCTATTATTGATCCGTATTTAAATATCCATCCTTTTGGGTGCAGGTAATGATACAAATTTGAATTATTTATTAATTTCCAACTGCTCAGTAGGCTGAAGTCACAGGGGTATTGATTTTAGACACCTCCTCCGTGGTGTGTGTGTTCACGTGTGGTCCCTGTGACCTTCTCCACCAGGGTCGTTGGAGTGCGACTGGTCCGACTCTGGCTCGGACCTGCGTCTCAGGAAGTTCCCGTCTCTGCTGCACGGCAAACGCTCTGCCCCGGAGCTTCCTCTGTTGCCGCCGGCAAACTGCCGCATGGACCAGGCCAGCGCCCCCAAGCGTGACGAGGCGCTGGCGGTCAAAAGCAAGCCCCTCCCCAAGCCGCGCTCCTCGCCTCGGTCGCCGCGGAGGTTCAGCTTCGACCTTGGCCCGGCCGCCAGTGGCTTCAGCGAGGATGACGCTTGGACCCGGCGGAGGAGCGAGAGGATCTTCCTCCACGACGCCAACACCTCGGTCGGGCAGCCGCCAGGGCACAGCAGCCAGAGCTCCTCCTCTTCGTCTTCATCATCCTCCTCCCTGCCTCACGGCTCTAAGGCGCCCTCCAGACCCAAAGCCCCGCCCCCTACTCGAGACGGCAAAGACGTGATGAAAGTACGTCAACAGTTGATCTAGTCTTAAGACGAGCCGTCGTCCCGTCCCCTGTTTGCTCCTCGTCGTTTCCGTCACTTCTGTCCTCCTCCCTCTCATCTCTTTTGTCTCCCGCGACACCTCTGTGTGTCAGAGTGTTTAAGTGTGTGTGTGTCAGTGCCAGCAGGGTTTCCCAGTACTTCACTCGCTGCAGCACTCCCCTGCTGTCTGTGTCATGTTGATGACAAGAAAGGACAACTGCAGGCAGCCCGACACCATCCTGAGCTCACTGTGTGTGTGTGTGTGTGTGTGTGTGTGTGTGTGTGTGTGTTTGTGCATGTGCACGCGCAGGAATCAGTGTAGGGAGATCCTCATCTTTCATATGCGCATTTTGACACTCTTTTGTGACTTCTGTGAAAACAGAAGAAGAAGCCGAAGGTCTCTCCTCTGCCCGTGAGTCCATCCATGCTGTGCAGTCCGAATGCTGACGGCCCCCCGAGCCTCGGCCCGCCACGCAAGAGCCACCCGAAACCCAAGAACAAGGCCAGAGAGGTTGGTGAAACTAGCTCCGGAGTCAGGATCCAATCATTTTGACTGGCACACAAATCCACCAACATTTTTATTAGAGCTACATGAACAAACACACAGTTTGCTGATGATTAAGAGAACGTTTAGCGCTTTGTTTACATCACTGCCCATCTGCAACATGCAGAAAGCACTCGAGTGTGTGGAGAAAAGATTCTGTGCGCAGCAACATAATTCACTTGAAAATACTGATTTAATATCTGGTGCATTAGCCTCATGTGTGGGTAAAATGGCACAAATAAACCTTGCAGCTGCACAACTTCATCAACATCTGGACTTCGTAAACATTGAGCCGAGGCCCTAAAATGAAAGTAGACGTTCTTTTGCTCGCAGCCTTCCAGGGGAGCGGTGAGTCGGTTGATGGAGAGCATGGCGGCGGACGAAGACTTTGAGCCCAACCAGGACAGCAGCTTCAGTGAAGACGAGCTCCTCCCTCGGCGCAGCAGCAGCAGCGTGTCGGAGCGCTCGTCGCCACCGGGTTAGCTCACGCCGACAACCTGCTGCTTCCGCGTCACACATCCTTGCTTTTATCTGAACGTGTTGTTGGTGTTCAGCTCCCGTACAGTGTGTGCTCGATAAGGACTCACTCGTGGACGGACTAAGAGTCTTGATCCCGATGGATGACCAGCTGCTGTACGCGGGACACGTGAACACTGTCCACTCGCCTGACATGTGAGTCGTGTTCAGAACCAACTCTTCCCGCGTCAAGGCAACACTTTAATCAAAGATCACTTCTGAAACAGATACAGTGTGGTGGTGGAGGGAGAGCGAGGGAACCGTCCACACATCTACTGCCTGGAGCAGCTGCTGCAGGAGGCTGTGAGTAAAGTCGTCTGCGTCTCCTGGTTCTGATGAGATCTGAGAGCGAGGACAGTAGTATCAATCTCTTCATTTTGTACATGCAGATCATTGACGTGAAGCCTCCCTCTGTGCGCTACCTCCCAGAGGGCACCCGCATAGCTGCCTACTGGAGCCAGCAGTACCGCTGCCTTTACCCCGGCACTGTTGTCAATGGTATGGAAACAACACCAGAATATTATTTCTCAATGACCCTAGTCCGCCTGTTGTAGCTGGTAAAGCAGATGCAGACTGTTTCAACAGTCTGCACTGGACAACACAGCATAATTTAATATCCAGAAGTCCCAGATGGCAATTTTAACACTTTAATTTAGTGACACTACAGTCAAACACTACAAACCGACTGGGTTTGTACCCACACACTGCACATGTTAACGTCTCTGCTGATCGTTGAATGTTTGTAAATCTCCCAACAGGAAGTTCGGATATCGATGAGAATGACGATCTTATCACAGTGGAGTTTGATGATGGTGACACAGGCCGCATCCCCCTCTCCCACATCAGACTGCTGCCACCAGACTACAAGATCCACTGTGAGAGCACACACATAGACACAAACACACACATGCACATGCTCACGTGCATGCGTTTCTCAGCCCTCGTTGCTGGTTTAAGTGTTTCGGTCAAAAACGGGATCCTGTCTTTTCTGGCTGCTTATTCATGAGGACATTGGGAGTTTAGATTTTGTCTCATCTGAGCGGTTTAATGCCCTGAGAAGAAGCTTTTATTCCTCTAAACAGTTTGTCGGTGTGTTTCTTTCCAGGCGCTGAGCCGTCCCCGGCGCTGCTTGTGGCCAGTTGCTCCAGGAAAAGAGTCCGGAAATGCAGCAAAGACACTGGTACCAAGCCAGAGGAGACGGCTCCTAAAATCAAAGGAAAACCTGGTCGCAAACCCAAACCCAAGCCAGGAGGTGAGACGCTTCTGAGCCCACTCCCAGATGGATGGAGAAAAGAAGAGTTTTTTTAAGAGAATTTCTCTGTCAAAACTAGAAATCTGTGTATTTCTTAAAGATGTATCCATCCTCAAAGACTGCTGCTTTTGGTTCCATCTCTCATTTTCAAATTGCACAATGTCCAAAATAGCTCAAAGCTGCTTCAATCAAGCATTTGTTCAAAACACTAAATTGCAGCGTAAGATTTTGTTGTTCTAGTTTCTTGTCTTGATTTGCTGACACTGGCCCTGGTTCTGCTGTGTAAGCACTTCTTAAAGGCAGTGTTTATACTGTTTCATTGCTGATGTATGCACCAAGCCCAGACCACAGAAATCATAAGGCCGCACTCAGAAAATGTCAGCAAACCTCCGTTTAGAAGGTTGTACAGACGTTAACAACTCCCCGCTTTTTTCTTTATTTTCCAGATTCTTGTCTGAATCCAGATGGGCGGGAGAAAGCTGATCCTCCAGCTTCCTCCACCCAAACCACAGAGAGACCCCAGGCTCCAGGCAAGTCCTCCCAGGAGAGGACCTCCTCCGTCCAGAAGGCGACCCAGGAGAAGCCCCAGTCTGCATCGCGACCACCGCTGGGGAGTCAAGGAAAAACAAGTCACAAGAGCTCCATCGCATCTCCCTCAAGCAGCCCCTCCCTGTCAAACTCCGTGCCCAGGAAGTCCAGCTCGGCCCAGAATCCCCCTCCCAAGCCCGGCCGGGGCCTCCCTCTGTCCCTGTACGCCTCCACCTACGGGAAGGTCCTGACCGTGGACCTTTATAGCGAGCCCAACCTCAGCTCCTACAACAGCCAGCGCAGGGAGAACAGCGGCGGCGTCAGCCCCAGCAGCAACGCCAGCCGACCTCCGTCCAGACCCGGCATGCCCTCGTCGTCTGCCACAACGAAGCCCAGTTCGTCGTCGGTGTCCAAAACAAAGTCCTCGTCGGACCACCACGGCGGCCCCAGGCCGGGCCTCATGGCCGGCGCCATCTCCAGGCTGCCGACGGGCAAACCCGCCTCCGCGCTCAGCCCGAGGCCTTCGTCGTCGTCACCGTCCGCCCCCAGGCCCAAGCTGAAGATGCCGTCCGACCAGCTGACCTCCAGACCCAGGCCCAAGTGCAGCTCCAGCCAGAATGAGGCGTGCGTGAGGAGGAAGCCCGCTCCCGCGGAGCCCCTCGTCAAGCTCGACCACGAAGGCGTCACCTCCCCCAAGACCAAGAAGACCAAGGCCCTGATGCTGCTGGAGGGCCGGGGGGTCAGGCGAGAGCACCCCCCCATCATGAGCACGAGCCAGAAGCTGCTGAAGGCTAAAGTGTGCGACAGGGAAGCGGGCCCACCTGAGGAGGAGCCCGGCTACAAGGCAGCAGCGCTCGGGAAGGACAAGGCCGAGACCCCCGGGAGACAGGAAGTGAAGACCAAGGACGACTCTCAGAGCAGCAGCAGCTCCGAGTCTGAGGAGGAGGTCCAGAAAGGCAACGTGAAGAAGAAGAAGAAGAAGTGCACCTCGAGTTGCTCCTCCTCCTCCTCCTCATGCTCGGGCTCCTCCTCCTCCTCGTCATCCTCCTCCTCTTCGTCATCGTCCTCTTCCACCGAAGACTCGTCCAGCAGCTCAGACGAAGAGAGGCCCGCGACGCCGCCTCTGGGCCCCGCGCCCTCTCCACCAGCTCTGGACCAGGTCAAGGAAGAGGCGAAAGACGACGACGAGGAAGAGGCGAAGATGGAGGAAGAGACAAAACTGGAGGAGGAAGACTTGTCCCCCCCTTCAGACTCCCCCTCCTGCTCCCCCTCGCCTTCGCCCGCTCCTTCCGCTCCCACCAAACCCGCCAAGCCGGCCACCGGGAAAGGCTCCGGGCAGAGGGGCCGCCCTCCGAAGCCGAAGCCCGGCGGCGGGGAGGGCAAGGTGGGACGACCCAAACGGAGGGAGGGCGTCCACCTCCCGACAACCAAGGAGCTGGCGAAGCGCCAGAGGCTTCCCAGCGTGGAAAACAGGCCCAAGATTTCTGCGTTCCTTCCCGCCAGACAGCTCTGGAAGTGGTTCGGAAAACCAACTCAGGTGAGGGGGGGGAGCATGCAGGTACCGACACATTCAAACCGCTTTGCTCAAACACGCTCTCCCAGCAGTTAGAATTCGGGCCACGCAGAATGTCTCTGAGGACACTGGACCTACTAGTGCATCCTCATCTTGTGAGGGGGGGGTTCTTAAAAAAAAAAACACAAGGAATGTGTCAGACATGTGTATCAGAGGTAACACAGCGGGGGGGCAGGGTCACGTGTGGGTGAATCCTGACCCTGCTGCTCTCTGGTGTGGACTGTGTTGCCCCCTGCTGGCTGGGGGGGCCTGCTGACTTAAACGGTGACTAATACCCGCGCTCCCTCGCAGAGGCGCGGCATGAAGGGGAAGGCCAAGAAGCTCTTCTACAAGGCCATTGTGCGGGGCCGGGAGATGATCCGCATCGGCGACTGCGCCGTGTTCCTGTCTGCCGGCCGACCCAACCTGCCCTTCATTGGCCGCATCCAGAGCATGTGGGAGTCCTGGGGCAGCAACATGGTGGTCAGGGTCAACTGGTTCTACCACCCAGAGGAGACCAACCCGGGCAAGAAACTGACCGACAAGAAGGTGTCCACCGATATCCTCTCTGACGTTTCCGACCACCGGCGGACGGGTGTCTGTGCTAACGACATGTTTCCTCCCCAGAACTGGGATCAGATGTGCGGCCAGTCGTTACCAGCAGCTCTGCACTCTTCTATCCAGAGGAAGGACTTCATGGAGGTGAGGGCACGGCCAAATGAATCGTTTCTGGTTTTGGTTCCCATGGCGACTGTATTACGGTCTAATTGCGGTCAATGAAAACAGAGAGATCCACAGATTAAAGTCACAAAATCTGAAAGTTGAATGTTCTTGTTCCGAAGGTTCTGACGCGTTCTTTGTCTCTGTCCCAGCGCGCCCTCTACCAGTCCTCCCACAGCGACGAGAACGACGTCCAGACCATCAGTCACAAGTGCCTGGTGGTGGGCGTGGAGGAGTACGAGCAGATGACCCACACCCGCCGCTATGCAGACAGCGAGGATCTCTACTATCTGGCCGGCACCTACGAGCCCACCACCGGCATGATCTTCAACACCGACGGGGTCCCGGTCATCTGCTGAAGACCTCATTGAGAGACCGAGACCAGACGGGGGCCGGCGTTGGCCCCCCTTGCCACGAGGTCTTTCCTAGTCTAATCACTGACCCCCTCTCTGGACGGACAGACACGCAGACACTAGACAGTATTAGAAACACATTTCCTTAAACTTTTGCACACACAGTTAAGACACACACACACACAACCACGCGCGGCAGTGTGTGTGTGTGTGTAAGCTTCTGACACACACGCCTGTAAATATGGCGTCCATGAACGCGCCTTCCGCCTGCACGTGTAAATACCCACCTCCACGTAACGCCCACAGCTATATAGAGGAGACCTGAGTGTTTATTTTCATGTAATAGATTTATGTCAGAGTATTTTTTTTCTAAAGAGGTAAGCAGTGGAGAAGCTTTAATGAACTGTGAACACACAGGAGCGAGGCCCGTTCCTGCCCGCCCAACCGCCCGCAGACTGACGGACACGCCCGTGATGTGACGTTGTGCTTATGATGTAGCCGTGGTGATGTTGCAGTCGTGTTACCGTCTTGTGTAGTGTACCGACCGAACAGCAGGACCGACGGACGCCAACGTACGGGGCGGGACGCGCGGAGAGCTGAGGGCGGTCCAACAGAGAGCACTTAAACAAACAAACTCTTTTAACCGAACCCTTCGACAATCGTTTTAGAATCGCTTCGGCTCGCTTGGAGACTCAGGCTTGAAGTGAAGGACAGAGAGAGAGAGGAAGGAATGTACCGTTTTACAGCATCTGCCATTCTCATCCTGAAGGAAAAATCCACCTTGAAATCACTACCAGACCAAAGCTGCGGGTGTGAATGCTGATTGGCTGCTGCGCTGAGGGCGACGCCCACACAGCCTCAGAGGGTGGATTCTTCCTCCTTCCAGCCTTCTGTTTCTTTTTTTGGTTGTGTTTTCCTTTTTTTTTTTTTTTTTAAAGTAATGTTATTGAAGACGCTGCAAAGGCGGCGGTCCAGGACGCACCAAGGTGGCGGCACTGATGCAGGCGTGCAGCTGCCAGCACTGATTAGCTGATGAACAGGATTCACTTCCAGGAGTCGTCTTCAGCACTTTGGCTTCACTTGTTTAATTTGGCTGCAGTGTTTTCAACCTCTAAACGTCCTGTGTGCCGTGAGTTTCCTCCTGTTCCACTTCCAAGTCCTGATTTTGAACACTCCCCCCCCCACCACACACACACACACACACACACACACACACACACTGCCCCTCCGAGCGATCGGCTTTGACGCGAGTGCACTTTGAACACAGAGGAGCCTTTTTTTTTTTGTCTTCCTATAGAGAACCTAAACCCCCCCAGACACAAGTGAACACGCCCCTCGTCCGGTTTCTCTCTAAAGCTGCTTATACGTTCTTTGGTGCCTCGTTAAACCTCTTTTTTTTTTTTTTTTTGCATGAGACTGATGAATGTGTTGCCCAGGGTAGTGAGTGTTTGGGCGGCCTTACTCTCCCTGGCCTTATGACAATGTTCTGCCAAAATTCTCCCCCTTTGGCCCCGCCCCTTCAGCTATAATCCCATTACGGCCCCCCCAGGGTCTGCTGACAATGGCAGATTTATGAATTATATCTTAACCAACCCCCAGTTCCTGCACTCTTAAATCACTTGGCTCCACTGGTGTGTATGGAGCTTGTGTCAGTATCTATATAAAGGGTATCTAATCTGTGATTACCGTATTGATTTTATGATTCCTGCCACACCGCCCGCTCTCTGCCTCGCTGCAGACTGAAGATTGTCTTGTTGATATTCAATGGTTAAATATTTTCTACTCTTTTTTAGCTCCTTTGGTTACGTAAGGGTCTGATTTTTATTAAATAGATAGACTACATCTTATTTTTACACTCTCCGGCCGCTGCAGACTGGTCCCAGTGTGTTCGTGTCCTCGTTAGTAATCCCAGTACGTGGCACACGGCGGGCCTGCGGTCGTGAAGCGAAGCTGCTCGTGTTTGCGGGCCGACAGAGGTTTGGCCTGCTGCTGGTTCTGCTCGACCAGAGCTCCGCAGACACGTGTGAAAACGAAACACAGCGAAGTTCGACAGCTGGAGCGACGCAGGTCCGGCCGTGTTTGCAGAGTTATGAATGTTTGTTTACCCCCGAAGCTGCTGAAGCACACCCCCCCCCCCCTCCTGTGAGGGGGGACCGATAAGATAACACACTCTTATCGCCTCGGTATTACACACACACACACACCAACCTGTTCACGTGTGTGTTGCCTTTCAGTGCACTCCATCTCAGCCAGCCTCAGGCCTTCAAACAGGGTCCAACACTCACACACTCACACACGCGCGCGCTCATAGGCCACGCCTCCACCCTCATCCGACATTGCGTGTTTCAACAGCATGATGTGTCCGTGCGCTCCTTCACGTCACGTCCCACTTTTCCTTTTTTCCAGACGTGTGTGCACGTTGCTGCATGTGCCATGGTTTGTGTTTGTTTTTTCTTGCTTCCCCTCTCTGAACAATCATTCACACCTCTCAAGCAATACTGCTGACTAGCACTGGGAGCTAGCTGCTGGAGAGAGAGAAAGAGAGAGAGACATAGGAGTGTAATGAGAGAGAGAGAGAGGTGGACTGGAGGCTGGTTCTTCGTCTGCTGTTCCTTCAGTATCGTTATCGTCCTGTTACAGAAGAAAAAGAAAATAGATTATTTTGAAAATAAATGGGAAAAGAAATCACCTACGTTTTGTAAACGAGGCTTCACTGTCCAGAGGATCGACTATCAGAGTATACTTTGTACACATCTAATCTTGTAAAAAGATGAAAAGAGGATAGATTTTAGAGTCTGAAGCAGATATGTGCCCCCGCTCTGTACCGTACGTGTAAGGAACCGTTCCTTTCTCCTTTTATTTTGTTTTTTTTTTACAGACAGCAACCACAGTTATCAGTGTTTCTTTTTAAGATTGTTTCAGTAATTCAATATTTTATAGTCAACCAATAAACAGATGCAACTCTAATATGCCTTTGATGTTTTGATTCCTGAGAGATTTTCTGATTCGCTGAATTTGGTTGGCCGATGCGGTCGCACATTTGAAGGACTTGAAAGTTTCTCTTTAAAGAAGAAGAAAACTATGACTACAAGGATCTTTTTTTTACTCTGCTACCTCCATGTGACAGGTTTTAACACAAGTTTAAAGTGACCGGGGTTTGTCACCCCCCGGTGGTGAGAATGCAGACTGCCGGAGAAACGTGGCCCTTAGCGGCCAAGGGCCAAAGCTTCAGGGCCCCGAAGTTCACCTCTGCTCGTATACCTGTGTTTTTAGCTCTCGGGGGTTCAATTGAAAACCTTCATCCCCCTGTGCGAAGAGGAGGAGGAGGAGGAGGAGGAGGAGGGGGGTATTCATTCAATGGGTGGCAGTTGCCAAGCAACCAGCAAGGATCCTCGGAGCGGTCCCAGACGAGGTGCGCGCACCGGGACGCGGCCTCGTCGGCTGCATCGTGCGCCCCTCCAGCCGGGGGGGGCGGTCCGCGGTCCTCCCAGGTCCCTCCCCCGGCCCTCCGCGCGGTGATGCCGCTCCTCCGAGCGGCCCTTCGATCAGCGCCGGACCGTCGGGCGTCCATTTTGGCAGCGGGGAGATGAAGCTGCCCGGTGTGAGAAAATGGAGGGAAGTTCAGCTGCCTCCGCTCAGCCCACCACCAGGGACACCTTGGCAAGCTGGGGAAGGTGTGTGTGTGTGTGTGTGTGTGTGTGTGTGTGTGTGTGTGTGTGTGTGTGTGTGTGTGTGTGTGTGTGTGTGTGTGCGCTGGATTCCTGGGTCAACGTGTGTAACTAAATCTTTGCTGACATGAAGTCGGTGTGTGTCCCTCTCTGGTTCCCTCAAAGGACCAACATCAGCAGAACATCACACCCTGCTGGGAGCTCCCTCCCTCTCCCTCTCCCTCACACACACACACACACACACACACACACTTGCAGGCTGTCCACACATCCCAGCACACACTGACACACACTCTTGCTGCATTCTGCCTCAGCAGTGTCTTACACACCCTCGTGTGGGAGTGTCGATTTCCAGTGTTCTCATTGGCCAACGTCTCGAGGATGGAAGTGTTCTATTGGATGTTGTGAGTGTGTGTGTCTGCGCCCATAAGAGTGTGTGCGTGTGCGTGTGTGTGTGTGTGTGTGTGTGTGTGTGTGTGTGTGTGTGTGTGTGTGTGTGTGTGTGTGTGTGTGTGGACTCATTCCTGTTGAACCGCACCACCTCCCTTTCTCCAGTACTGTTTCTGTTCCATCTTATTGGGAACCTTGTGTAACACACACACACACACACACACACACACTCGCAGCAGTCTCCCAGGAGACGGGTCTGTAAGTGTGGGGGCGTCCAAACACACACTGAGCACCAGCAGCTCTTTGGCTCTCAGACTTTCACAACACATTTGTCCTTCAGACGTCAAAAAGAAATAAATGGTTGATCTACACTTCTGCAACGACTCTCTCTCTCTTCTCTTCTCTCTCTCTCCTCCCTCTCTCTCCTCTCTCTTCTCTCTCTTCTCTCTCTTCTCTCTCTCTCCTCTCTCTTCTCTCTCTCTCTTCTCTCTCTCCTCTCTCCTCCCTCTCTCTCCTCTCTCTTCTCTCTCTCTCCCCTCCTCTCTCTTTTCTCTCTCTACCCTCTTCTCTCTTGCTCCCCCTCTCTCTCCCCTCCTCTCTCTTCTGTCTCTCTCCCCTCCTCTCTCTTCTGTCTCTCTCCCCTCCTCTCTTCTCTCTCTCCTCTCTCACTGTCCCCTCCTCTCTCGCTCCCCCTCTCCCCTCCTCTCTCCCCTCCCTCTCTCTTCTCTCTCCCCTCCTCTCTCCTCTCTCTTTTCTCTCTTTCCCCTCCTCTCTCGTCTCTCTTCTCTCTCTCCTCTATCTCTCCCCTCCTCTCTTTTCTCTATCTCCCCTCTTCTCTCTTGCTCCCCCTCTCTCTCCCCTCCTCTCTCTTCTCTCTCTCTCCTCTCTCACTGTCCCCTCCTCTCTCACTCCCCCTTCTCCCCGCCCTCTCTCTCTTCTCTCCCCTCCTCTCGCTCCCCTCTCCCCTCCCTCTCTCTCTTCTCTCTCTCTCCCCTCCTCTCTCGCTCCCCTCTCCCCTCCCTCTCTCTCTTCTCTCTCTCTCCCCTCCTCTCTCGCTCCCCTCTCCCCTCCCTCTCTCTCTTCTCTCTCTCTCCCCTCCTCTCTCGCTCCCCTCTCCCCTCCCTCTCTCTCTTCTCTGTCTCCCCTCCTCTCTCTTGCTCCCCCTCTCTCCCCTCCTCTCTCCTCTCTCTCTCCCCTCGTCTCTCTTCTGTCTCTCTCTCCTCTCTCCCCCCTCCCTCCACCTGAAGCAGTTACACCTTTATAGATCAGATGTGTGTGTGACTGGATAAGAACACATTCAATAGTCTGGCTCACTCATCAACATTTAGGTGGTTTGTCAATCTTTGAGAGTGAAATGAGAACGTGAGTCTGATGTGTGTGTATGTGTCTGATGTTTGTGTGTGTGTGTGTGTGTGTGTGTGTAATCCACCTGTCTTTAGAACGTTTGTGTCTCAGACTGATGATCACAGACACACTTCTTCTCATCCTTCTTTTCACCCCACAACTTTCTTTTCTGATGAATTCAGATCTGAAATGACAACTGAGCCTGCAAATATTAGTTCAGAATGTGTGTTTGTGTGAATGTGTGTGTGTGAATGTGTGTGTGTGTGTGTGTGTGTGTGTGTGTGTGTGTGTGTGTGTGTGTGTGTGTGTGTGTGATGGACTGCATATCAATTAGCTATCTATTATTCATGTTGACAACATAATGAATGAAACATCACATCAGTCTTTGAATGTTTGCTCGTCTCTTTCTTTCACACACACACACACACACACACACACACACACACACACACACACATACACACACACACTCTCTGCTGCTGGTGGAGGTGTATAGACCAGAGTGACAGTGTGAATCAGATGAAATCCGGCTGTAGCTGTGAAGACCTGACAGATGAATGCAGCTCAGGAATTCAGCTTCTTGTCATTCAGTCTGTATGTATGTGTGTGTGTGTGTGTGTGTGTGTGTGTTAGAAAGTGCATATGTGCGTGGGTGTACATATGTGTGTGTGTGTGTGTGTGTGTGTGTGTGTGTGTGTCTGTGTGTTCTACACTACCAGAATACCAATTTCACCAGTGTAGTGAGGACATGTTGGCTGGTCAAAGGTCTGCTTGAGGAACCTGGTCTGTCTTTAAGGTTAAAGGTCAGAGTTACTCTAGTGATGATGATACTGAAGATTATGATGAAGATGATGATGATGATGATGATGGTGGTGGTGCTGGTAAGGGATCAGGTAATGTATTGCATCAAGCGTCCTCACAGAGCTGTCCCACATCTGTCCTACATTGGGACCGTCCTCACACACACTGACCTGAGTCCTGCTCTTGTTCTCTGAGCCTGAGTGGATGAAGCTGCTGCAGCTTCGTCCTCTGGACCCACCCACCCACACACACACACACACACACACACACACACACACACACACCACCACCTCAGTGGGACTCTGCTTCTGCTTTCCCATTTTCCAATGTTGTGTTTCCACACTGGCGTCTCCGCCTCAGGTCCTGCCCGGTGATGTCATCGCTCCCACATGGAATGAAGTGAACGATCACTTGTTTTGTTACCCTGGAACCATCTTCCAAAATTAGCACACTCAAACACACACGCACGCACACACACACACACTGAGGCTGCGTCTTCTCACATTCCAGCAGGCCAACACAAATGTTTCACTCTAAAGTTTAGAGTGAAAGTTGCTTTAGACTCTAAAACAACACAATGTAAAACAAATCGAGGCTTAAGTCTCTTATTCACTGTCAACATCAGTTAAACAGATTTCAGACTTACTGTTGCAGAAGTGGTCTTCACACCCTTTAATGCATTTTAAACTCGACATTATAATTACTTTTATTATAATAATTCACAAACTCAAGTTTCCTGGAAATGCTCATTAATACTAATTGCTGGAAATGCTCATTAATACCACAAAAAAATGTTTAAAATATATTATTTCCTCGTATTCAACAACAACAAACAAACAAATAAATCGTCATCGATTGAACAGGTTATCATGTTTGTCTCGGGACCGCAGCGCCCTCTGTTGGTCAGGAGCTGTCGTTACAGATCACTGGAAATGGGAACGATCTCTTTCTGTTTGACTTTAGGAACACACCAGGAATAACACAACACCAGAGAGAGAGAGAGAGAGGCGGCCCACGAAGCTCTAAATGAGTACTTTATTGAGCTGTGACGACAGAAGAATGCAGCACAGGACCAGTGAGGATCAGCATCTGCAACTTAAACTGTGACATATGCACATTCAACAGTTCAGCTTCATTATTGGACTTCTCCGTGGTAAACCAGCAAATCATTTGTTTGTTTTTGTTTGGTTTTTTTTTTTTTGTTTTATGTTAAACATTCAAACAATATTAAATTGAATTTTAAAAGACGCTGCTAACTCTTCGTTTGGATGTTTGCAGCCGGCAGCTCCCCCGAGGGTCCTCCTCCAAG
The DNA here is from genome assembly GCA_911728415.1 of Lagocephalus sceleratus. NCBI lineage: Eukaryota > Metazoa > Chordata > Actinopteri > Tetraodontiformes > Tetraodontidae > Lagocephalus > Lagocephalus sceleratus. The sequence continues at coordinate 1,175,198 of CAJVRN010000090.1, read as the reverse complement.
GTTTTCACTAATGCAATGAGCAACATTCGTCAGGTTACAGAGGAAACAGTCAAAACACGCGTTCGTGTGTCTTCTTACAATGTTCTGATACTTCACACTGTTCAGTCATGTGAGGGTTCAGGCCCGCCACCCTTCCTCGCCATCCTCTCCCTCGCTCTTTGGGACGCTAACGTTTGGGACGTTTTCTTGTCGTTTTTTTGCCAGAGCTGTGTTGCTTCGATGTTTGCACATCTTGTCCATCCCATGTTTCCATGCCTGCCCCCTGACTTCTGACCTCGGTGGACTTGACACAAGTGTGTTCACTGTCATGGAGACATTTATTTAATAACCTCGCTACATCTGCTCCCTGTTTGGATTTTTAAAAACGTTTTGAACATATATTTCTGTGAAATCAAGGATTAACAAGTATTAATAAAGATTTTATGCTAATCCTCTAAATCCCATTGAAATTCCAGCCTATTTAAACCCATTTTACACAAATCTGTGATGCTGTCAGGGTCAGTTTTACCTGGTATAAATAGAGAGGAGGAGGCTGCTTTCATCTAAAGATAGAAGGAACCTACAAAGAACCCAAACAAAAGACGTTACGACAGTTTTGGAGGTGTTGGGGCGACGAGGCCGAGCAGCCGTGAAGTTCTGAGTCAAGCTGTTTATCTCCTGGAGAGACTAAACGGGGGCTTCGTCTCATCTCTGTAAACTGGTGTTTAAAGACCTGCTACTGCTCAGATGACGATGTTACCCCCCCCCCACCGAAGTCAGAGAGAGCGAAAGGAAAGACATTTAAAATAAAAAAAAACTTCACTGGGCAATTAGTCGAGAGACCAGAGGCCTCAGCCGATAACGCACACCTCCAGTAATGAGGTTGGGTCCCCAAAGGCCCCCCGCCCTGCTTCAAAGAGGGACCCCCCCCCCCGCTGGACCTTCAGGAGCCCAACCATCGGGGCCGAGGCCGCTCCGTGACAACACGAAGCCCACCCCACTGATCAGACTTCTTTTGGCACTCGCTCAGCCCCCCCTGAACGCAGCATCACTCTGGACTGTGTTACAGACCAGGGGGCCCTGAACGCATCGCAGGACTCGTGAAAACCTCAGAGAAAGTTGTCCGACTCTTGTTTTGTCTCGTGGGTTCACCTCCGTGGCCTCCATAATTACATAATTACATGACAGCACGTCTTCAAAGAAAATAATTTTTCAAGGCACGGTGAAATTAAAAAAAAACACACACTTTCTGACTCCTGTTATGGTGTAAACTCTCCTCGCTGCTACGAGACTGCAAAGACGTTTAACTGGTGGTGGCGCTCCGGAACGTTCTATCCTCGTTCCTTGTGTCGTTGTCGCCTGTACGGATGTGAATGAATGAATCACATTGCCCCCGTTGTTATGGAAACACAAACCTACACACACACCACCGACACTGCTCGCCTATGAATTACTGCAAACTTGTAAACGATGCTTCCGCGTGTCGAACACATGTCCAAGAACCTATCGCAGTCCTGATATTTCAGAATCGTCTTCTCATCTGTAGGAAACAACCGAAGCTGGAGCTGACCTCACGAAATCTGAATCAAACAACTATGAGAGGAAATCAGGAAGATGTCAAGACCTCCAATTATCCAGAATGACATCATCACCATCATCATCATCATCAACACCATCATCAACACCATCATCACCATCATCATCAACACCATCATCACCATCATCATCATCATCATTACCATCATCATCATCATCATCATCATCATCATCATCATCATCATCATCATCATCACCATCATCACCTCTGGTCTTATTATCAACAATTGTGTTGAATTGTGAAAGGTAACACACACGTTCATACTTTAACTTCTATACTAGTGAGGACTTTCACAGACTGCGGGTAAAAAGTAATCTGGTCCTCATTATGTACCATGTACAAGAAGACACACACGCACACGCATGCACACGCACACACATACTAGTTAGTTGGCCTGACTGTTCCTGAGCTCTTCTTCATGGTTGATGATCGATGATTGATGGTTTCTACCCTCTTTTTTATCCACTGAGTGAAGGATCGTGGCCGCTGGAACTGGACTTGAACCCTGGGGCGACGCCGCTCTGCCCAGCGATCTCATGCGTGTAGTACATGTGGGGGTGGGTCACATCGGTCACGTGGGCGGTCAGTATCCCGTGCCGTTGGCGTGGGCGAGGGCAGGGAGGCGGGCCTCGTGTCCCGGGGCGGTGAAGCTGTAAGCGGCGTACGCCACGGTCGAGCCCACCATCAGGCCTGTCATGTAGGAGACCGTCATGGTGTTCCCTGGAGAGCAGAGAGGGAGCGATCTGATGACAGCGAACGCACCACAACGCTCACGCTCGCGCGTGCCCAGCGGCCCTCACCCGCCAGCTCCCGCTGCTCGGGCGGGACTTTTCCCGCCGCCTGGATCATCGGCACGGACCCGAAGTACCCGTTGGTGACGCCCATGAGGAGGGAGAAGAGGCAGGGCCAGGCGGGGTGGGACAGGGCGGGCCTGTCGGCGGGGTAGACGCACATGACGAACAGAGGGATGAAGACCACCCTGAGGCAGGAGAAGAAGAGCAGGCGTCCCCCGGACCAGTCGTAGGGCAGCGCAGCCAGGATCTAAGAGAGGAGACGACAGGCCGGTCTGCAGCCACAGCCACTCACCCATGTTTTTCATCCGTCAGTAAAACCTCGCATCCTCGTTCAATTACCCCAAGAACAGACCGCTCGGGTTCGATAAAGGCGTCGGCTCCTTTAACGGTGTCCCGAGGTCGCCCCAGCTTTACTGTCAGCCTGATACAAAAACGAATCCACATAATCCAGCGGTTTATGGGTCGGCAGGAGACATCACTTTTACACCTTTGCTCATCGGTGAGAGGGAACCGCGGTCCTCTGGAGCGCCACCACTCCAGGTTCAGTCCATGGATTCGGCACCGCCAAGTCTCTCCAGCCGCTCGTTGTTGTTGTACGGCCAACAAAGACCGTAATGTTACATAACGAATTAAAACATGTGCACGATTTCTGGTCAATGACGAGGATTAAAGTATAAAGCTCTTGACTTGACCTTTGACCTCGTGGTTTGTTTTTCTATCACATAGTGGCAGCAGAAACAAAGCGGGAACACTTGTGCTTTTTAGTCCCCCGGAAACCCTCCAGATCTTCACTAAGATCCCAGATGTTTCACAAACTGGTTTGAGCGTTTGGTTTTAGTGATGAATTTAGTCAAGAATGATTAAAATGTGTGTGTGTGTGTGTGTGTGTGTGTTTGTGTGTGTCTCCTGGTGCCATGTCCAGAGTGTGTTCCCGCCCCCCCCCCATGAGAGTCCATCTTCCACTGAAAGAATAATGAAACTTGCCCACTGGGAACAATGTTCCAGTAATAGAGGATGGGTGGATACGTTTTCACCATCATCTCAACATTCCCAGTGCTGCTTCCAGTGCCACAGCGCCTGTCCTGTGGTATCTGTGGCTAAGACGAAGGCTGCTTCGCCCTCTGCTCCTTTTCAAACCTGCCGGCCTTGTGGTTCATCCTGACTTAATGAAAAACGATTTTATCTCGGGCTCATCGCACAGCGGGGCACACGCCCAGACATGAGCCAGAAGAAAGAGAAGTGCAAGCGCTGCCTCTCAGAGCTACCGGGAAACTCGCCCCTCACCTTTCCGACAAAGTCGGACATGTTGAAGGTGGCCATGATGAGGATGGGGAGCCACTCCCCTAAAGTGTCGTTCCGTATCTCCGACTCGAGGCCAGGGAACAGACACAGGGTGATGCTGTAGGTGACCCCGATGGACAGCATGTAGGCCCAGATGACGCGGGACACCACGTAACGATGCAAGATCATGTCTGGTTAGACACACACACACACACACACACACAGGGTAAACACCTACAAATCTCACGCCTTTGTTTAAACTCTGGGGGAACTGGACGGAGAGCTCCAGGTCAGAGCAGCGTACCGCGGATGCTGGGCCAGCTCTTCTTTATTTTGGCTTTGGGGGCGTCAAATCTCACGTATATCCCGCCCACCACGTCTTCCAGGCCCTCCTCCGCTGTGGACGTCCCCATCCCACCATTACCCTGCAGGATGAAGATGCACAAACTATTAACAGCCCGGTGTCACAGCAGTACTTTAAACATATTTTTTTACATTTGGAATGAAGCTAAAGTCTCCACAGTCACACGATTTGATCAAACAGTCGTCATGACATGCCAAGCAGGTTCTGAGCAAACTCTTTTATTCACTATTTACTTACGAGCTCGTCAGTCAACTGTGTTTTTATTTGCAGTGTAAGCACACAAGTTTGTACAGCAGCTAAAAACAATGTCATGTTGTTCATATTCAACCACACAGCACACTTTCTTTTCTTTCACTGTAATCTCTGTGAAGACATTTACAGTCCATTCCCCGACCCCTGACCCCCCTAACCCTCCCCACCTGACTTGACTCCCAACCGTAACCTGACCCCCGCCCCAACCCTAAATTTAACCCACAGACAGCCCAACATCCGCATGTCCCAAAATGTCCTCACTTTAATAGTGAATTGGATTTTCTGTCCTCACTATGTAACATGTACAAGAACACGCGCATACACACACACGCACACACACACACACACGCACACAATAGATGCATAATTTTCCTTATGGTTCTTCGCATAATCTCCCTTTTTGATATTCACATCACAGAGATGAATCAGTGGACATCATCGGCTACATAATTTTGCATAATAAATACACACACACACACACACACACACACACACACACACACACACACACACACACACACAGATCCATTAGTTGATTAGATGGGCTTGCTATTGCCAGAAGGCACTACTCCTGATTATCTCATAATAGAGAGTGCTGCCTTGGTTACCCACGGCAACCAGGAGAGCCACATCAATCAGCCCCCAGCCTCAGAAAACAGCAGCGGCACAATGACGCTGCTACAAAAGCACAGGAGGGACGTTGGGCACACACACACACACACACACACACACACACACACACACACACACACACACTCGCCTTTTGTTTAAAAGCAAACTAACACACGCGCGACACAGACAACAGGAGGTGAGGAGGCCAGGGGGTGAGGAGGTGAGGAGGCAAGGGGGTGAGGAGGCAAGGGGGTGAGGAGGCAAGGAGGTGAGGGGGAAAGTGGGTGAGGAAGCGAGGAGACAAGTGTTCAGGCAGCAGCCAGGTGCTTCACATATAAATACCAACCTTCCATTTTCAGGGCTTTTCACTCTGGAGCCTCTGACCACACGGTCCTCCTCCCTCTCAGCCCCTTTCTCACTCTTAGCAGGAAATGAAATGACTCATTCATGTTTGAAAACAATCACACACACACACACACATTCTTGTATTTCTATCTCTGTGAGGACCTTCGTAGACATCACTTATTACCCAGCTCCTCACCCTAACCATCTCAACCAACCCCCATCCCTAAACCTGACCTAAACTTAATCTAAACCTGACCTACACCCAACTCTAACCTCAACCTTAAACCAGGTCTGTAACCTCAAACTGTCCTTTGAAGTTGTGAGGACCAGACAAAATGTCCTCATTTTGACAGCAGAATGAGGATTTTGGTATTGGAGCAAGTATAAGTACGCATACACACACACACACACACACAGACACACACACACACACACACAGTGAGATCAGCCAGGAGATGAAGGCAGAGCCCCACCAACACCTGATCAAAGCTCTACTCAGCACAAACGGAGCCGTGTCTCCTGAAGACTCTGAGCTCTGACTCTGAATCCTGAAGTCATCTCCAGCCTCAACACATGATGGATGATGACGGTAATTAGAACGCACAAGTCAAACTGCGCTTGACGCTGACGAGTGTACGTGGCTTTCAGAGTGAGAGCCCTCCCAACACATACACACACACACACACCAGCCCAACGAAGGTCCTCACAGCTCAGTAAAGGCATTTTCATTCAAATACGTGGTCAGGCCTTTACACTGCGCTGATATCTGCAAACTTACAAATCTTACTTCCTCTGCGGTGACGTCGTGGTGGACGCGGTACCCCGCACCGTTGTCGCGGGGGTCGTGACCCCGGCCCGGGCCCCGGCCTTGGGCGTGGCTCGTGTAGTAGCGCACAAATCTGGACCGGCGCACCAGGAGGTGAAGCAGGAAGCAGAGCATCTCCATGCTGATGGAGACCAGGAAGAAGATGAGCGTGTTCCTCCTCTCGTCCGCGATCAGCAGCTTGGTGAAGATGCGAGAGAGGGAGATGATCACCCCCGCCGTGCCTGTAAACACGAGGGGCGCGGGTCAGGTAGGTGCGAGGGCGGGGGGAAGGTGAGGGTTTGGGACTCACTCTCTCCGGTCATCACCCCCTGTGTGTACCTCTTGGGCAGCATCCCCATGTAACCATAGAAACTGGACTGCTGCACTGGGGGAGGAGAACAGGTTCGTCAAAGACTGCACATATCAACAGGGGGGGTCTGACCTCTGGACACCAGCGTGACCAGAGAGATGACATCATTACACACAGGAAGTCAGTTATAAGCCCTTTATCAGTATATGTGGCCTTATAATAATAATAATAATAATAATAATAATAATAATAATAATAATAATAATAATAATAATAATAATAATAATAATATTAATAATAATAAGTGTTAAAACCTCAGTAATAATGAATCTATAATTGTAACAACGGGATTTGAATCATCTGTAAAAGGTTAATCTGGGTTATGTAGTGATCATGGGTACCGTGGTGTCATCACCGTGGCGCTGTGGGTTGCTATAGTAACTACCTGTACATCCGAAGGCCACCACCCCCACCGACACCAGGTTGACGAAGTAAGCCTGCCTGGTGGTGAACTTGGCGAGCCACACGTCAAACACGCTGACGAAGACCAGGGGCCCCAGGGCCAACACGTACCCTGCAGACAGAGGCACAGACACGTTGCCGTGGAGCCGTTCTGGTTTTTTGGGCTTTCGTCTGAGGCACGGCCCCGGCTTCGAGATGGCTCCACGGACAGCGCTCGTCGGGGGGGCCGTGCCGAGCCGCAGGGCCTGGCTCTCAGGACGCGTTGAGGGAGGTTCCACCAGTCCCACCTTCATCCTCCCGCTCAAGCGTTGTTGGTTAAACAGAGAGTGAGCTCAAACCTCCCTTTGAGGTGTTTACAAGGATGAACAGAGATGAAAGAACGTTTACGCCTGTGAAGCTTTTCTCAGACCACAGGGGGACGCTGGTAGGGGGGGTTCTGCAGGCGCACGTACCCACGGTGATCCTGGTGTGCATGCTGAGTCTCTCCACCAGCACGTTGTTGAGGATGACGGCCAGCAGGGCCACAAGGATGTACGTCAGGCTCATGTCGAACACTATGGAGGTCCCTGAAACACACGTGGTCGTGCCGTCAGTCATGCGGCCTGCGCACCGCCGCCGGCGCCACCACGTGGCCGCGGAGCCGCACCTTTGAACTTGTCGTGCAGGTAGTCGACGTCAGTGATGAAGCTGTTGTAGGGCAGCAGGAAGCCCACCCCGGCCAGCAGCATCGCAAAGTAGATGCCATGGTAACGGTCGTCGGGGATCGGCTCCTCGAAGTCTGGGCGGAAGGTGCAGCAGAAGCCATTTTATACAGCAGCAGAACATCTGCGCGGGGGCGCCCAGCCTCCAGTGGAGCTGACCTGGGTGCAGTGGCCTACTCTGATCGGCAGGAGCGACGCTCGTCCGTTAAACTGGTGATAATCCCCCCCAAAACCCCACGATCCCCCAGACTATTAACAGCTCCCAATGACTTCTGAGCATTTACATATCAGAGCCCCGTAAAGGAAAAGACCGCTGGTGAGAACAACCCTGCTCTCATTCACTGAGTTAATCCAGTTAAGGCTTTATCACACACCGCCTTTACGAGGGGACACTTCGAAACCCGTTCTGGCTTTTCTTGTGCAAACAAAAGGTGTGCAGTTTTCACAGGCGTCACCGCTACTCAAAGACCACCGTCTGCACGACTGACCGAAAACCCAACAGAGACGCACAGTGACGCGACTCTGTAAGCAGGTCGGTTCCCGACATTCAGGCTAAAAAAAGCTCCCTCTGCAATTCAATCACAGCGTTATAACCCAACAAGGTGCAGATGCTGGAAACACGGACGAGTCAGGCCGGAAATCAACTAAAAGGGCCTAAAGAACCCAGAACAGGAGCACCGGGAGCGCCAAAAAAATACAAATATACTTATAACTATAGTCTAAAAATATAAATATACTTATAACTATAGTCTAAAAATACAAATATACTTATAACTATAGTCTAAAAATACAAATATACTTATAACTATAGTCTAAAAATACAAATATACTTATAACTATAGTCTAAAAATACAAATATACTTATATATATAGTCTAAAAATACAAATATACTTATAACTATAGTCTAAAAATACAAATATACTTATATATATAGTCTAAAAATACAAATATACTTATAACTATAGTCTAAAAATACAAATATACTTATATATATAGCATATACAGTATGTACTTATATGAATGCAGGAAAGACGAGACCGTAGAGCAAAAAGGCCCAACTACACTTTCTACCTTTGGTCTATTTGTTTGTGCATCTTCTCTGTTGTTTTTTTGGACATTTCATGAGTTGTTTTTTTTGGGGGGTTTTTCGGGACAGAAGCTCTCTCACCAGGCTCGGACAGAGCTAGGACTCCTCGCTCCGGGGCGTCTTTGCTGATCTCCTCCTCCTCCAGCTGGTACGAGTCGAAGCTGTAGCTCTGCACCACGCCGCTCTCTCTCCCCTCCCTCCAGCTCTCCCTCTGCACATCCCTCCATCCGGCCCTCACCCCATCCCTCCACACCTCCCTCTCCTCGGGCGTCTGAGCCGGCGTGGGCCTGCAGCGCTCCGCTCCCACTGAGCCCATCTCTCTTCCACTGAAGTGTCTCCCCACACACACACACACACACACACACACACGCACGCACACAAGGACTGAGCAGTGAAGACTACACACTCCGGAGAGCGTGCATGTTAAACAAAATCAACACACTCCGAGAGAGGTGGGAGACTGTCAGAGGGCGGAGGATCTGTTAGGGGGGGGCAGAGGCAGAAAAGCAGAAAAAGAAGTCGGTGAAGGAATCAAGGTTAGACATCCTGACAAAAACCAGTCTGCTGTGTGAGCGTCGGCGTGTGAGAGGAATATTAAATGGGAGACGAGTGACACAGGAAGTGTGCGAGATACACAAGGTGAGCAAATAGAGGAGGACAGGAGCTGCACCCCAGCTGGAATACCCCCAACAGGCTGACGCTGACGCCTAAGAAAGTCAGACATCTGCACAAACCAGAGGGGATCAGAGGGGTCTGACCGCTGCGGAGGTCCGGCCTTAACGAATTGGTCGGTCAGACCTGTCTGAGGCGGATCCCCGAGGGGCCTGGGGTCGATGCAACAGTGGTTTTACTGTTGCTTCCCTCCTCGACAACATGAATCCTCACATGAATAAGCTGCCAGATTTGGCTCCACTATTTTTGGACACTTTCTTCAGAAAGCAGAACATTTTTTCATTTTTTTCAGGAAACGAGAAGTTTTAAAAAAAAATATGCTGGACAAAAAAAAGAGACTTTTCCTGGAACTTAAGCGTTCTGCAGATTGTCGTCTCATCCTCGGCTCGGATGCTGACCGACGTCCACAGTCGGTCTCTGATGGAAGCGCCTCTGCTCGAGGCACCCCTGACCTGTGGACGGCCCAGTCTGGGCATTCTGGTCCACGTGAATGGGGCAATATCTCAGAGGTGGAGCTGCCTGGATCCCATTTTACACCTCAGCAACCTGTGCATGGAACAAGTCTGTCGCTGTGAGCTTCTTCGTGACAAACATCCTCAGCTCCACTGATTACTTTGGATACGTGACGCAGCAGGCTAGAACACTCTGTATGGATGTGGGAAAGTCAGAACAAGGCTCGGATCATTTACTCCACCTAGATCCCTAGAAATCATCAAAATATTGCGATTTCAGATGCGCTTTCCTGTAAATCCTACTAAGAATTTGCATAAACCTTTAAAGACTGAAATAAATGGCTGAAGTGAAGAACATCTCCCTTCTTTCGTTACAGCAGCTGGAACAGAGCTCTAAAGCCGCTTTCAGGCAAACGGAAAACTGTTTGGGGGGGGGATAAATGCTTTTGTTGCACATTGGATCTCTATGTACTGGCAGTGGTCCTTGTGCAAACACACAAACACACACACACGCACACACACACATCTATTGTTTAAACCTGTGTGGTTCCACACACGCTCACTTCCACAGCTCTTCAGAAAGAGGCATGTGAGTCAGATTATTTTTAAATCCTCGGCTGCCTAGAAAGCAGCAGATGATGTAAGGAGGCTATCTTCTGGGTAATTTGGGCTCATTCAGACGCAGGCGGTTAAACAGGAGACCCCCCCCCCCCGCAGAAACCGCGCTACGGCCGCCAGGGGGCGCTCTGCGCCATCGACGTTTGAATTAAAAGGCTCCAACCAGCAACGTGTAATTGAGCCGCAGTGAAGGTGGTCATCTTTACTCATGTGGAGAAAAACACAACACAAGAAAGACAGACAAGCGCTTTCGTGGCAACAGCGACCTCAATCCGGAAATCTGAGGGTCAGAAAAGCGCCGAAATCAATTGTGCACATGCGCTTGTTTGGAATAAAAAAATGGAAAATGGGGGATAATTAAAGGTAAAAAAAAAAAAAAACAACACATTTATGGATTATATAGATGTATTCTGTTTTTGTTTTGTTTTTTTAAGAATGCCCGTCTTCGTCTCTCAGACCAGAGACAAAAACAGACAAACAACAGGTTATTAATGAGCCGTTCCTACCTTCCGCGTCTCCTCCCCTCTCGCCCCTTCACCGCCTCGAAGCAGCGGCTCTCTCGGAAACCAGACAGGCTCCAAAGTCCTTCCCCTGGAGGGGGCGCGGGGGGGACTCTGTCGGCGGGATCGAGCCTCTTCCTCCTCAGCCTTCCTCGGTCTCCATGGAGGGAAGTGTCGGCGCCGTCCTGGGTGCGCTCCTGACGCACCGCGAACGCAGACGGATGGTTGTGGAGAGGGAGAGAGGGAGAGAGGGAGAGGGGGGGTAGGGAGAGGGGGGGTAGGGAGCGAGGAGGTGAGGCAGGAGGAGGAGGAAGAGGGGGAGGAGGGGGTGTTCCCTCTGGCTGCTCATCTTTTTCGACCAGTCCTCTGAAAAGCATCCTGTTAGTCAGGGTTGGAAGCATGAAAACACGAGTGTGAATGTGAATAATAATCCTTTAATAATGATGATGATGATGATCATCATCATCATAATCATAATAATAATCATAATAATAATAATAATAATAATAATAATAATAATAATAATAATAATAATAATAATCATTATAATAATAATCATTATAATAATAATAATAATAATAACGCACCTCTGTTTTGTACCTGAAGTGCAGCTGAAGTGAAAAAGCCCACAAACCTCTACAGGAAGCCGTAACGTGACTTTTAAAAGTGTCCAACTGTGAAAAACAAAAACAACAGCCACTGAAAAATCGATGACCGACACCTTCATCGGTTCACCACCGAGGCTTTGTCACTGTCAAATCCACGGCTACTGCAGCAGAGACCGGCCCAGCAGGCCCAGCAGCCGCACTGGGCGGTCTGATCCTGTGAACATCAGTCCCAGGTCAGCCGCTTTGTTTTCCGTGCACAAGCTCGCCCGGCTGTTCTCCAGAAAATGTTCTGCATTCAAATGTTGTGCCCTCAAATCAGCCAGGAGCTGAAAGAGTAATGAACTTGGATCAGACTTTAACCCTTGAACTTTATCTGTTGCTAAAAATTAGAGGTACAAAGCTCTTCAGTGCTGATCATTAGTATTTGTAATAAGTGGTCTGGCTTCCTGTGTTGACCTTTGACCTCCTCTTCATCATGAGTGCAGCAGAATTATGAGATTGTTGCTGCAAGCTGGTTTGGATTGTCGAGGCCATGTTTGCTGTGTGATGTCTTCATGCTTTCCTGATCCTGCAGACCTGAAGTCGTGTTTATCGTGACTCTACATGCACGTGTGCGTCCCTCCTCTCTTCCCGTCCCCGCAGTCGTCACGCTTCCACGAGGTCGGAGACGGTGACCTGAACTTCACCCAAATTGAATGATGTTTTCTGTGTGTCAGCATGTGTGTGTGTGTGTGTGTCCCTCCGTCCACTCGTCCCTCCATCCCGCCGTCTCCTTGTCCCTTCGTCCCTCGGTCCGTCCCCTCGGCCTCGTTAAAGATGCTGGTCTTCGACAGTGCGTCTATATTTAGCCGGTTCAATCAGTGACAGCACCATGACTCTGCACACCGAGCGCTCACCTCTGGAGGGGGAGGCTGATGGGGGGGGATTGAGGGAGAGACGCAGAGGGGAGAGTGAGACGGGGGGGTCTTCATCTGAGCGCGAGGAAGAACCTGCATCAGGAGGAGGAATAAGAAGAGGGATGGGATGGGAGGAGGGAAGCCGGAGAGATAGAAGGAGGTGTGTGTGTGTGTGGGGGGGGGGTCAGTGGGGTGATGGCAGAGGAAGAGAGAGAAACACAAATGAATGAATTAAAGAGCAGTGTGAGATGTGATGGGGGGGTTTTAGAAGAAAATGAATAAAAGATGGAGGCGATGAAAAGGTTTAAATATGGAGAAGAGAGAAAAGGGACATGGACACTCTGTCTAATGGACGACCTGAACGAGGACAGCAGAGAGCACCTGTCTGCCTTTTCTGTATTTATGATCTGTTTTAGAGTCACCGCAGAAGCACACGGTCCCTCAGCCCCAGGGTCACGCCGAGCAGGTGAAACGACCCCAGAAACTACAGCTTTAACAAACCCTCGGGCAGACCACATTCACACCACAACTATTTCCTAAACTGCAACAAGACCGTTCCCCCATCCAGACGACGCATGAAGAACGATCTCAGAGTCCACGTGCCTGACCAGTAGGTGGCGGTAGTGAGCCGGCCATGCATAGGTGTGTTTCTGCCCTCAGAACTCAGGAAGGCCACAATCACAACAGCAGAATGTTGGAGCACAGAACAAAAAGGTTCGGAGAACATTGACCGGGAGTCATTCTGATCTAAACATGCTGAAATTTACGACATGTAGGTGGAACTTAGCGTATCCAGATTATTCCACTCTGGATCCCGTATTTTTATCGTTCCCTTCTCGTTACATTTTTGAGCGTTCTCGTGTAAACAAACAGCCAGAATAGAGCAAATCTTCTGTGCTCAGAGTTCAGGAGAAAAAAAAAACATGGGAAGTCTTATGAAACAGACGAAAACAGAGGAACCCTGCAAGGAATGAAGATTGATGTGCTGAAGGCTGGTTATGGTGCAGCCTGTGTCAGCATCGTTACACATGTTTGTCCCAAAATAGATGGAAAATGAGGATGAGGAATGTGCGTGTGCATGTGTGTGTTTTCTCTAGCTTTCACACCCACACACACCCCGTCCTCCTCTGTGGTGTTAACCTCTGCACCAGCACGTGTCCATCACAGGTCTTTAACACCAAGGAAACCACGCTGGCCATTAACACCGAGAGCTGAAGACTCCCTGTGGAGCGTTTCTGCACAGGCAGCATCCTCTTTATCTGGACACACACACACACACACACACACACACACACACACACACACACACACACACACAGGGAAGCTCATCAGGCGAGCTGTTTTAGCAGCTCCTCTGTGGTTTCCATATCTCTGATGAGATTAAACCGTTACCCACAATCCACCACTCCTCTCCGTTGTCCATTTGTCTGATTCTTATCCTTCTGTGAGGTCAGTCGGGACTGGAGGAAGAGGAGGAGGCAGAAGAGGAGGAGATAACAGAAAAGAAATGAATCTTGGAGAGGAGGAAAGTGAATTAATTTTAAGGGGGTAAATAAAACATTAACTGTATGTACTTGTTTAAATGTACTTGTACTTAGACCATGGGTCCACTGTGGGTCATTCCTATTTAATGTCATCTGTATCCAGACATAGACTTTACATATAAACCTACATATTTGTTTTTATAATCCACATGCAGACCCTCCAACAAAGGATGCAAAATATGCACAACGAAAAACATCAGCACCGTTTCTAATTACTCTGTTGTGCTTGCGAGAAACATTAGCTCAAAATCCCCCTATAAAACTGAGTGTGTGCATGTGATCATGTGATCAAGTTTGATCTGAGAATATTTCAAGTGATCAAACTTGTTCAGTTTTTATTTATCCATTTTTTGGGGGGGTTCAAATCATGAAAATAAATAAATCAACAACCTGCTCACAGAGGATGGATGAGCACTCAGAGCATGAGTGTGTCATCACACACACACACACTTTAGCTCCGTTCCTCCTCTTTTCTCTCCCTTCCACCACCATGTTCTCTTTCGACATTTTTTGTCTTCCCTTCTCTTTTCATCACTGTCTCCTACCCCCTGTCTTTTTTCTCTCTCTCTCTTTTCTCTTCCATCAGCTTCAAAGAACTGCCTCCGTGGTAGAGCTGGAGGGCACCTGCCTCATGAGGTGGAATAACATCACCCATCCCCGACTGCTCCTGTGTGTGTGTGTGTGTGTGTGTGTGTGTGTGTGTGTGTGTGTGTGTGTGTGTGTGTGTGTGTGTGTGTGTGTGTGTGTGTGTGTGTGTGTGTGTGTGTGTGTGTGTGTCTGTGTGTGTCTGTGTGTCTGTGTCTGTGTCTGTGTGTCTGTGTCTGTGTGTGTGTGTCTCTGTGTGTGTGTGTGTGTGTGTGTGTGTGTGTGTATGTGTTCAGTCTCTAGGCTGCTCTATTAAGAGAACAGAAGAACCACTAAAGTTGCTGGTGAAGGTCTTCAGGGTCTCATAAATTGATGAAGCTCCAGTGTTGTTTCTCACCTCAGCAGCCCAAACACATCCTGTTGGTGTCTGTTTGTCTGTTTCAGGCCCCTCTGAGGCTCAGGGCTAAATTAATAATAGAAATATTTTGTTATATTTTGTTATCTGATCTTTATTTCTTTCAGCTGAATTTATTTCAGAGGCAATTTCTTCCCTTTTAAATCAGAGTAAATAAAGAAGTAAGGGCTTATGTTGACCTGATGTTGTAGCCGTCCATTAAAAATCATATATCATGTGATCTGGATCCAGGAGAGCATTTAAAGATATCTGGTTTAAAAAGCACAACAAAGCACAGAAAAAGCAAGATGACATGATGGAGAATCAATGTTTCAACCTACACACATACAGGCACACACCAGTGTTCGTGTCTGCAGTGGGAGGCACGACAGTTGTGGCACATCTGTGCATCTGTTCAAACTCAGTAAAAGAGGACAGTCAGTCTAATAAAGGGAGGAGGAGGATGCACGGTCTTGGAAGAAGATCAAGATCATTAAAACGTTCGTGTGTGTGTTTGCGTGAGTGTGTTTGTGTGTGTTTTTGCATGTGTGTGTGTTGAATATGGATGAACCTTTACCTTTGATGCTGGCGATTCTGCATAGGTGGACAGACAGGCAGAGAGAGGGGTGTATTGATGGGTGGGTGTGTTGAGGGTCCTGAGCCACCACGGCTCCACCCTGCTCTCACACTGCTGTGAGAATAAGCTTTGTGCAGCGGGCTCTGCTGTGAACGGCTCATCAATCTGTGGCCTCCTGTTCAGACCCCTGAACTGACCAGCACACCCCCATAATGCACAAAAGCACAGAGAAGCCACAATCTAAACAGTTAATATCCAAGAATTTTATCAGATAAAATGCAAAATTAGCATTTTTTTAACAACTATTTTTTAAATTTGTGTGCCATTTATTTTTGAGCACAAAATAAATATTAAAAAGAAGCATAGGCCAAACAGAATTCCAAAATCCAGACTGATTACTAGGCCAATGTGATTGAACTATTTTTTCTTTTCCTGGATTATTTTGGATTAATTGTGTTTTGTCTGGGTGATCTGATGGATCTGAGTCCTGTTTTTCAAGTGATCTCCATGTGTACTGTTGGTGGTAAGTGGCCACTACTTATATATTATTGCTGTAACATGAGTGGGAAAAGGAGAGAAATAATGACTTCATGAATCAAAGAAGTGATTACTGCAATTCTCTAATCATAAAGATAAATCTAAATAGTCTAATCAATATATGGTAGTGTAATTTCTTTCATGTATTTTCCACTATTGTATATTACTGTTAGATAACTTTGTGACTATTCGTAGTTTATCAACACAACATTTCCTTCTCCTGAATCCATTTCTTATCAATTCATCTGTAATAGAGATTTTATTGTTTATCGGAAGAGTTTTTGTCAAAGAACTTAGTTTTACGCGCTCTCCTGCCCTCTAGCGTCCGGTCTGTGAACTCCGTTTCCCATCATGCACCGCTCCTCTTTTATTCCCGTCGTCCTCCTCTTCCCTCCACCAGTCAAGATGGCGGACAGACCAGGTACGCTAGCGTGTCCTCTGCTTACAAAAATGACTTTTTTAAAAACATTTAATGCGCTCGTCAGTTGTCCTTCGTCAATGTTTTACACAGAGTTTGCGCTTTTCCGTCAGACAGACCGCTAACGTGGCCCCCTGGAGCATTCCTGTCGGGCGTCCCCGTCAAGGACTTTAAGTGTCATTGTCAATGTTACTAATCCAAGCTGCAGCCGCAGCAGCTTCACGACGACTTTTAACAACCATCACTTCATCGTCCACACTACGACTGATTTGCGTTTGTGTAATTATCTAATCCGCAGTAGATTCAATTTAAACGCAGGCTTGGGTGAATCGGTCAATAAGTCCAGTAAAGCTCTTTTAATGGTGCTTTAAACCTTTTGTCTCTAATCTATGTTTGCAGTTTTGCTTTCCCCTTGATTTAAAATGTGACCTGGTCACAGAGAACCTTTAAACGTGATTCTAAAGATGTGAAGTACCCCGCTAACACTAGCATCTGATAACATCTGCATCTGCAGATAAACTGGTCCATTTATGTTTTGGTTTAAAAATAAATGGACATGTTTAATGTCTCGCATTATTTTAATCGAGGCTTTTGATTTAAACATGGATGTATATTCTTTATAAACTGGGTACAAAGTGTCTGACCTGTGGATGATAGACTTCTTTTCCATATGTGTGATCTTTTTGGATCTATTTAACTATCTGTGTGTTTGCAGTTGCTGTAGCTGAGAAGCGGCTCATGGACGTGAAACTGGGTGAACTGGGAACCTGGGTCGGAGCTCGGGACTTTACCCCTAATGGCATCATTGCAGCTATCCGCAGAGGTGAGCGGGATAGAAGCGTAGTGAAGCGAGAGACCTTAGTGTCTTAAAGTCCTGGCTGATTAGGAGCACTAACCTCATTTATGTGGTTTATTCCAGGCCATGACAGATACTACAACAAATACATCAACGTGAAGAAAGGTGGTATCGGTGGAATAGCTATGCTGCTGGCTGGCTACGTGGTCCTCAGCTATGCATGGGAGTACGACCACATCAGTAAGAAATACTTGTACATGTTGACTATCCCGTTTTTAACCACCTTCCAAGAGTGAGACTATTTAACGTCCTCTCTCCATCTTGCCCTCTAGAACATGATCGCTGGAGGAAATACCACTGAGGCCCCCCAGCAGCCACCAGACCTTCAGGGGTTGAACCCGAGTCCCTTTGGTTCCTCCTGTTCTTTTTTCTTTCAGCCGTCTTGAATATGTGACCGTTGTGACCAATAAATAAGATCCATCACTGTCTCATAGTTGAGTGTCACCTACTAACAACCTAAACACTGACAAACAACCACAAACAAATTTTCCAGACGCGCGTATAAGAACGTTTAATTGTACAAACGGTACAGGCGGAGAAACGTGTCCACATTACGGCGTTAAAGCTGGAACGACGCTGCTTTAAAGACGAGACGACTGCTGTTACAGGACAGACCTGCTCACCAAGCTGACGGGGACTCGACGTGGAAATGAACCAGCTTTAAAACCTGTACAAAGCGTGGATCTGGACTCCGTCATTTGCTTAACTGGTATTTTTTACGTAAGACATTCCAGAGTTGCTGGCTGGTCTGGTCTGTCACTGATGCAGTCACGTGACCAAATCAAACTGATATCCTGTAGGAAGAGGCAACAGATCGCACTACTCTCGTGGACCCTGGGTGCTAATGCACTACAAATATTCAGTGTGGTACACAGTAGAAATGTAGAAAACATATTTACTAACTTTCCTCACATTGCTGGCAGAGTAGAAACTTTAGGCTTTAACATTGTGATCTTAATACACCCCAAAGTCTCGGACGCGCACACACACAAGCACAACAAGTTGTTTCAAGTCTTTGTCTTCAGCTTCGGTGTGTGCAGCAAAAAGGGCTCTTCTCTTCTGCTCGGGCCTGAGCTGCAGCTCTGCAGTCGCCTCCGGGCTGGAGGTTTACTGTCCACTCAGGAAGGCGAGGTGGCCTTTAGTGCATTTGTTGGCATAGTGGCCCCGGTCCCCACACTGTAGGCAGAAGACAGCAGTGAGTCGCAGAGGCCCGAAGGACCTGAATCACGTTTTTACACGAAACTAGACTGAAGTGTGGCCGAAGAAGAGGATGAAAAAGTAAACTCAGACGATAAAAATGACACCCAGAGAGTCCTGAGCTGGACTGAACGCCTTCTAGGAAACACAGTTGCCCTAAAATTACCCCGACCTCTGTCAATGAGAGGAGGAACTTCAAGGCACCAGCAACTGTGACAGATGTGATCCAGGTATATCAGCAGTGGCATCACGACCGCGTGACTCGAGTGCATTAAGCCGAAGGGCGAAGGGACGTCTCACCTTGAAGCAGGTGACCTGGTCCAGCGGCCGCGGCCCTCTGTTGGTGCTCATGTTCATTTGCTGAGAGGTCATCATCTGAGTGTTGTTGCCCGGGCTGGAGTTGGTCAGCTGAATCAGAGACAGCGATGATCGGCCCATGGCAGATGCAGACTACGGTAGGAGACAAGAAAAGGCCGTGGCCACCCCCATACCGTTGGAAGTGTCAGAACGAGTGTGAGCGCGAGTCTCCCTACCTTAGACTGGTTTTGGCTTTGCTGGGGCAGCGGAGGCTGTTCAGAAGCTCCCATTGGCAACTCGAAACGAGGACTGCAGCAGAATATCACCAGAGTTACAGACATTTGCGAAGGCCTCATTGTGCCAGAATCGAATATACGTGAATACGCACTGCATAAATTTACAGGACTTTCCTTCTGGACAGAAGCCAACCAGGTAGTTGACACAAATCACCCTCCTCGTGTGTCTGTGCCTGCAGTCAGGACCTGAAAAAGCAATAAACTGTATATTTCAGGTGTGTATTCAATAACTGGCAAAGTGTCCTCGTGGAGCGGCGATTACCGTGTTTGCAGAAGCCTCGGTCGTACCAGGGACAGTCTTTAATTTTGGACTCCGGATCGATGTGAAGGAACGGACATTCCTTGTTGCTGCACTCACCTGCAGCAGACACAAACCGTAAGCGGAGCCGCCACTGAGCGGACGCAGTCGGAGCTGGTGCGGAGACGCTAGATCGACCAACCGAATTTGGAGTAGAAGTAGCACTCGGGCATCTTGGTCATGTCATACTCATGGAGGAACTCGCACTGGTCCCCTTTTTTGCAGAGTCCTCGGAGCCAGTGCTTACACACCACCGTCTTCTCCCCGCTGATGTGGCGAAACGGGCACATCGCCCCTGCGGATGGAAGCGGAACACACAGGACAGACTATGAGTCAAAGCTCTTATTTTGTAGGGAGCTTTAATGTGAACTTTGGCACCAGTGTGCAGCCTGCACATTACACTGGTATTTGTAAAAGTCATTCTGGCACCCCGTATGAAGCCAGTAACTTGTCGGCCTCCCAGAGACTTTGTTTTTAGCCGAAACACTTCCCAGCTGATTTTTACCTTTCATACAAGCAGCTCTCATGAAGAACTCGCACACAGCCGATCCGGATTCTGCAGAGACACATTATGAAAGCCTCAGAATCACTGGCAGCATCACAACCCAGCCGGACCCCCCCGGTTCAGGGGTCACGCCGTCTCAGGTGCGTGTCGGCGCTTACTGTCCATGCCGGGGAAAGGCAGAGGCTGGGCCCCGAGCTGCTGCTGCACAGCTATCTCCAGGTCAAACTTGATGTGATCCACGTTGGCCAGTATGTCCTGCATGTTGGCGTGTGTATGTTCACCGCGTTTCTCGCACTAGAAGAGTCGGTCCCGATCCGGCTAACAAGCTAGCGTCGAGGTCCCGACGACGGCGGGGATGCGGCCGAGGAGCTGCCTGGCGAGAAACCACAGCACGGGCGTACGTACGCGCCACTTCAGCGGGTTTGCTTCTGTTTTAGGGACGTTTCGCCGATCGGAGGGACGAGCCTTGTTCTCCGAGGAGAGGCGCGCAGACCGACTTCCGCTGTGACGCAACCAGGCCAGGCTAGACGATCGCCGAGCGCTCGAACACGCGCGGTACAATCCAGAGCAGAGGGTTCATTCGAGTTGTGATTGTTTTAGAGTAGAGGGGCGCCTAAATACTTCTGCAACCATAAATCTGAAGCTGCTGCATACAAAAGAAAGTTGCCATAAAAGAAAGAGTCTTCAGGGTCTTTTCAATTATTTTAATTGCATGTAACAAGTGCAGCCAAGTGTTTATTATGTTTTTCCATTATACAGTCCAAGTAGACGTGTTGGTATATTACAGCCAGCCAATAGTGATACTTTACACTTCAAAAGCTTTGGATTGGAAAAACATTATCTGAGGTAACATTAAAGCTCAATTACGAGGATACTGTGGCAACCAAGGCAATATTGGAAATCAGATCTAGTGGATAACAAATTATGTATGCAAAATCTTTTTACATAAATCTGTTCCAAGATCAAAACCAAGCAAGCGGTGATGTTTAGCAACTGCCTACTCAATCCTGCAACCTGTCCTACGGCCTTCTGTGGAGCCTTTTATAACTCAGGCATTCCTGGCATTGGGAATTGACCTGCAAATGCTTCCACCTCCGTTCTGATTTCTGCTACTTGCTGCTGGAACTTCTCTCCCTGCTTCAGCGCTTGAACGAAGTCTTTCAGAGGAGCCTTGGGATCAAGGCTTCCCTGTATCTCCAGGGTCAGCACGATACCTTCAGAGAAAAGGCACATGATGAGGAGGACCCTTACGTTTTAAAGGCCGTGCAGGCAGCAGCTCAGAGCACAAACAGAGCAGCGACGCTTTTGTCTGATGCGACACCCGTTTACCTTTGTGAATGAACTCAGCCACCTTCTTGAAGTCGTCCTGCTCCAAGCCTCTGGAGGTCAGAGCTGGTGAACCAAACCTCAGGCCGCTGGGACGCAGGGCGCTTTTATCTCCTACAGAAAACACACAGAGTCAACAACAACATCCCATCATCCACTTTGATAACACGCAGCCAGTGAGGAGTCAGTGCACTGCTCGGGGGCAGGGCGCGCGCGCGCGCGTGTGTGTGCGCGCGCAAGCAGCGCGGGTACCAGGGCAGGTGTTCTTGTTACAGGCAATGGCACAGGCTTCCAGAACCTTCTCCGCTCGCCCTCCGTCGGTTCCTTTGCTGCGCAGGTCCAGCAGGATCAGATGGTTGTCAGAACCACCTAAAAAACAAACAAACAAACAAACAAACAGACAAATGTTTCAGAAGACCAGAGATCAGACGGGTGTGTATGATGTAGAGACAATGTCTATGAATACTGGACGAGGGGAGATGGCTCACCAGTGACGATCTTGTAGCCGTGGTCAATAAGGGCGCTGGACAGAGCTCTGCAGTTGGCCAGAACCTGCATCTGGTAGGCCTTGAACTCCGGGGACATCGCCTGTTTGAGAGCCACGGCGACCCCTAACATCAAACACAAGGTCCCCGTGAACAAACAGGCGGAAGTGAATTGCAACTAGAATCACTTAGACGGGGGAAAAGGTGGAAGTGGACCTGCAATCGCCTGGTTGTGAGGCCCCCCCTGCAGCCCCGGAAACACAGCCTGATTAATCAGAGGCTCCAGGTTGTACATGACCTCCTTCCCTTTAGCGTCGATGCTCCGCACGCCTGCAGGAGAGACGGGACGGCGTCGAACACTCGTGGGAAAATGAGCACGGCTGGTTTGAGAGGAGGGCTCTCTGCTCCAGGCGTACCTCTCCTGTAGAAGATGAGCCCTGCGCGGCAGCCGCGGAGCGTCTTGTGCGTCGTCGTGGAGACGATGTCGCTGTGCTCGAAGGGGGACGGCACGACTCCAGCAGCCACCAGCCCGCTGATGTGCGCCATGTCGGCCATCAGATATGCGCCGTTCTCTTTGGCGATCTGCTTCATGCGAGCGTAGTCGAGGTTGCGAGAATAGCAGCTCGTTCCTGGGGGAGGAGGAAATAAGTGAAGGAATAGCTGGCTTTCACGGGCTCCTTTTGTTGCATGAAAATGAGCTTCGGGAAGGCGTACCTGCGATGATGAGCTTGGGGTGGAACAGGCGAGCGTTTTCCTGCAGTCTGTCATAGTCAATGTAGCCCGTTTCTGGATTCACCTAAAAACAGACCGTCGTTATTGTAAATACACCAGTTTTCCAACAAATACCGTCTAAAACTGTTCTTTTCTCTTTTCAGGTTAGAGGAAGCGGATTATGTTAAGACTCATGTCGTGTTCAACCACAGCTGATGGATACATAATGATGAGACATCGTGGTAAAACTCATTGTCAGTACCTTGTAGGGCATGGACTCAAAGAATATGGATGTCGCTGAGATTTTTTTCTTTTCAGTCATGAAGCCGTGTGTCAGGTGACCTCCGTCTGGCAGGTCCAGCCCCATGATCCGTCCATGGGGCTCCACGAGGGCCGTGTAGATGGCAAAGTTGGCAGGCGAACCTTGAGGAGAACGGAACGCACAAAAATACAGCAGGTAAACAAAGCAGCCGAGAGACAACATGAGAAACTTAACGGGATTAGAAACACAGTAGATGTCAGATCGTGCTCTCTGATACCGGAGTACGGCTGCACGTTCACGCCCCATTTCTCTGCGTCCAGGCCAAAAGCCTCCAGCGCCCGTTTCTGACAGAGTCTTTCCAGCTCGTCGACATACTCCGTACCGCCATAGTACCTGAAAGTGAGGGTCGGATTATTGGAACATCAAAGGGTTAAACTAAATAATGCCAGTGCCAAATCCCCAAACCAGCCAACGGAGCGGTCCTGTACCTCTGACCAGGGTATCCCTCAGAATACTTGTTGTTCATACAGGAACCAAGCGCCTCCAGAACAGCTCTGCTGGCAAAGTTCTCAGACGCGATGAGCTCCAGACCGTACGTCTGCCTGTGCTTCTCTTTTTTTATGATGTCAAACACCTAAAACACAAAGTTCACCTTATTACAGAGTCAGACTTCGCTGACCTGCAAGAACACCACAACAACGAACAATGAATCGTCCAGACTCATTTGAGAGAGACGACTGGGCTGCGGGTGACTCCACAACCGGTGTGATGAGTAAACACAGACCTCAGAGTCGTTGCTGACCAGAGGCTCCAACATCATCTTGTTGTGAGACTCCCACGTCTCTTTGCTCACAACGTGTCCATTTGTCGACGACATGCTTCAACGGTTATCTGGTCGCACAAGCAGAAGATCTAAAAAGGAGGAGATGATTTTTGGAGCTGTGACAAACGTAATTTAAAAAAAAAAAAACAACATCAGGAGACAAAGTCTTGCCATAAAGATCTGCAATAAAACAATTGTGGCCGATGGACTGTGATTTACCTGACTATTATATAAAGGCAAATTTGCCAGAGGTCCTAAACCTAATCCTCAAACAAAAGTCTTACCTTCCTCCAGCCCTGAACTTCTCCTACCCTGAGCCTTTACGCAATCTGGAGCCAGTGGCGTGATGGGGGGGACATAGCAAAGGTTACTTCGTGGCAACACACTGACTCAATGTCCCAGCTGCCAGAGGCTGCACAGACCAGCACATGACGCCCATTAGCGGCATGAGCTGCTCCGGTGCTCTGACCCAGAAAAGTGGAGCCGAGCACCAACGAGACAAAGTCCTCTATCGGCTGCATTTGGGAAGGCGCAACTCAATATCTGCTCTGCAGCCTCAGCAGTCCTGACAGCCCGAGTAAATGCCCCGAGCGGTCGGAAGGCCACATCAAAGGCAACATCAAAGGAGGCAGACGTCAGACATCAACGACCAGGGAGCCTGTTACAAGCCTGGAGCTGACCCAGGCCCACTCACCAGTACAGAAGAGCCTCCAGTGGGTGGCCGGACTGGTCTGTCTGGGGGCCGGACTGGTCTATCTGGGGACTAAACTGGTCTGTCTGGGGGCCGGACTGGTCTATCTGGGGACTAAACTGGTCTGTCTGGGGGCTGAACTGGTCTTTCTGGTCTCTCCGGGGGCTGAACTGGTCTATCTGGTCTCTCCGGGGGCTGAGCTGGTCTTTCTGGGGGCCGGACTGGTCTATTTGTCGGCGGCACTTCAAAGGACAAAGTCCGCCAAACTTTCAGCCAACCCGCTCGCGCGCCCGCCTCTTCTTCGCGTGGGTCCGACGATCAGCCGTGTGGCGCGGGTGCGCCGCCTGCCGGCCAGACACGGTTGTCCCCCTAAACCCAGTCAGCTCTGGACACGTTTTTAGATTCCTAGTCTTTATAAGATACTTTGCTACTGTTTACAATAATTTACCGTTTCATATGACGCCTTTAATAAAGGTGTTGTAATACCACTGTATGCTATAGTGGACAGTAATGACATTTAACTTCTCTTTCCTGTTTATACGTCAGATATCCTCCGTTTAAATAATAATAGACTAAACACAAACCATAAGCATGTAGGTTTAATGTCTCGATTTTATTCTGAAATGTTAGAATAAAAGTCACATTGTGGCATTTTTTAATGTAAAATTTGTGAAAATGTGATTTTCTTGGGGGAAAAAAAAACAAACTTTTCCATCCTGACGTGTTTTTCTCTACACAACAGGTACACAATTTAGCCCCATACCACCTTTTCTCCAACCAAATTATTTGTATGCTGTTCTAAAATCAAACTCATGGAGCTTCACACAGGTAACGAGCTCATGTAAGCAACTACAGCAAATCAAGAATCTGACATGGACATTTTCGCACTTTTTCATATAATGCTGAAACATTTTGATGCGTTTGTAAGGTATTTTCTGAAGGGCCCATCACAAAGAAACCATGGCATCATAATTCAGTTAGCAGAAGGTGAAATTGTCCATGAGGTCTATTCCATATCTATTAATAGCACATATATGATGTAAGGTAAGAGGTTCGTTCCCAATGTAGATCAAGAGTGTTACTTCCTGGGGTGAGCAAAAGGGCTTTATTCCATGCCGAAATACACACTACCCTGCTCCCACGGTATCTGCGCAAGTATTTTCCAAATGTCACATTAAAGCAATAGTAACATAATAGCTTCTCTTTTACAAAATAGTAAGATATATCTTGCATGTGAACGTGTGATAGTCCATCTGAAGACTGCCGTGCATCATTTCAGTGAGAGTGAATGTAGTCCTCTGGCTGCTTTGGCTGCTGCCACTGCTGCTTCTTTTGCTGTGGAAGGACACACACACACATACACACACATTTATAACGGACATTTCACACAATAAACCCTTTAAAACCTGTTAACACTTTAACCTACCTTTTCTCTCTTCTTCTTTCTTTCTTGCTGCCTCTTCTCTGTCTTTCTTGATAATTGCGAGGCGAGCAAGGTCAGCTTTGGCCTCGTCCGACTTTCCTGCAAAGTGCATCTTCAAGTACCGGGCCCTTGCTTTCTGCTTTTCAATCTCCTCTCTGTGAGAGAACCACAAATCATGGTCAAACATCGGTGCTTGGTAATAATATAATAAAAAAAATATTTTACTACTGAACGCTTCACAGAAGACCAATTTTAATGACTACATTATTTACTAAATAAAATGTTCCCAGACTGAACTTTTAGACACCACACACACCTTTCCCTTCTTGATAGCTGCTTGGGCTGCTCCTCCATCTCTATGTGTGTCACCTTCTTTGACTTCTGAGAGACCCTGTTGGGATTCTCGATTTCTATCAAACCTTCCACGCCCGCTCGTCTCCTCTGCCAACAGAAAGGGTTCATGCAGCTTGAGATGAAATCTTTGGATGTGGAGTACACTGAGAATGACCATAAATGAACAGAAACATAGAGAAAGCGTGCCCTTACCATGCTGTCATCATCACTGTCCTCCGATCCCGATGTCGTAGGTTGCTGTAGTTTTGCTTCGGCCGTGTCATTCTGAGCCACGCCGCCATCCTCCTCCACCACCACGCCCTCCTGCTCTAGCTACATCACATGAAGCCAAGCACGCAGAACACACACGATCATCAATACCTTACGACCAAACCAAATATATGGGCTTGCATCACCGAGGAATCCATTTTTTCATCTCTCACTTCTCAATAGTAAACTATCTGTGCAATCACAACTGGTATCATTTAAGATCTTTCAGCTTGACCAGTTGAAAAGTTACAGAAAAACAATTTCAATTATCCAGTGTGTCGTCTTTGCGAACCTTTTTCCTTTCCTTCTCCGCTTTCATCTGAGCATCTATCTCCTCGGGGCTTGTGTATGTCCTCATACGACCCTTGTGACCCCCTTTTCTACCTGTAACAATGATCAAGAGTAAAAAAAAAGTCACACTCATTTACATACATGTTTCAGGGAAAGCATAAGATTCACAAAGTCATTATATCCAATATATTTCATGACAGAAACTCCTGCTGTATTTCATCTTATAAACGTATAGCGCAGGGGTGTCAAACCAGTTCCACAAAGGGCCGTGTGGCTGCAGGTTTTCGTTCCAACCCAGCAACAGCACACCAGATTTGATTCACTTAATGAAGTCATCTGAGTCTTCAGACAGCCAATTGGTCAAACTGAGTATGCTTAAATGGTTGGAACAAAAACCTGCAGCCACACGGCCCTTTGTGGAACCAGTTTGACACCCCTGGTATAGCGGGTCTTGATGCTTGGAGGGTGCAGCCAGTGTATGAAAGATGTTTATCATCCAGGCCTGGTCTCAAACCAGTGCAAAGGGATGCATTCTCAGGGTTTGTGGTCCAATTTATAGGAGCTTCATGAGGTATGTACCGAGATCAAGCAGGTACTTGAAGCAGTCTCTCCCTGAAGGAGGAGACAGGCCATGCTATCAGTCTGGGCTGGATTGACAGCATACTCCCAAGTAAACAACCTTGGATTTGTTGGGATTTATCCCCTAATCAAGAAACCTAAGAAGGAAGATGATGAGGAGGATCGGCCTGACCCCCACCCCCGGCTGCTTGATCCTGGTGAGGACCTTTCAGGAGCTGCACAGGTTGCGGACCCGGAAGACGGCGACAGTAAATCTGGTGATTTTCTCAGGGACACAGCCCAACCACCAACACGTCATCAAGGCCATCCTCAATGCAGCGCCACTGGGTGAGGCATCGCCTGGGGCTACAGACCTTGACCCAGAGACCACAGTGCCCTGATGGGGGGTCCCCTATGTGGTGGATGTTGGACCTATGTCCTGTGGGACACGCTGCCCCCCCCCCCAGTGACCACGGCTTTGCCAGGTGTGCTGACCCTCCAGGGGCCTCGATGTGGCCCCTGAGGGGACCCTCCAGGGACCACATCGAGGCCCGACCAGTTTACGATTCTCCCAATGAATCCGAGCCCTGGTCTGGAGGTGGCCCTGCTGCCCCCTGAGGAGAGACGAGGGCTCATCCCGACCACCCCAGTGCTCTCGCGCGGAAATAAGATCAAACAAGCGTGACGATCAAAGGATCAAGGAGACAAAAGCAAATGTTAGAATCGTGATGCCCTCTGTTAGCATCCACCTGTCACCTGTACCGACAAGATAACGAGAGGAAGAGAAACTAATAGAGCAGCCTATCGAGTAGGACTAGTATAGATGATGTCAGAGTTTAGACTAAATTCCTCGTTGACCAACAAAGACGTCTGAATTGATCTTTGTCGGTCCTGAAGCTAACAGGCTAACGAGGCAACAAGAGAGGCAGGAGAAACATATTCACAAAACCCAACCTTACCTCCTTTTGGCATTTCGAGTCTCTTTTTAAAATGTATGTAAGTGCTACGGGAAGATAATGAAGTGGTAAAAGTCAGAGTTTGACAGTGTGAAACAGGATCGTTCTCTGGCACAGTCACACAATACCCCGGGCTGTTCAGATAGCTGCCTGTTCATAAATACAGAGAACAGAGAACATTTGAAGAATTAATCCACACGGTTATGAACAAATCACACGTATATAGACCGGATTACCTTTGATAAATTATTTGAATATTAAAATTCAGAAACACAAGTTATTCTTTTTATCGTAAGGCATTTTTCTCTGGTGCCAAAGTGATGCAACGTGCTTAAGAAAGAAGGAAACTCACTAATTAGTTTTGATTAGACTAACCCCTTTATAATCACCCAAATAAGTGTTAACATACACACACTCACCCAAACGACCCGGTTTGGAGTCAAAGCCGATACATTTTTTATGCTGTATTTTATCCTGGACGTAGTGACGTCACAAAGGAGCCGAGTGGGTGAAGTGGACCCCTTGTGTGACGTTAATTCGCCGCGCCGGAGAGAGACGTCGAGAAGACAATCGGAACATCGAGAACTTTTGTTTGATTTAAAAGAGAAAAGATCAAAATGCCCAAAGTGAAGAGGAGCAGGAAGCCTCCCCCCGACGGATGGGAGCTCATCGAGCCCACATTGGACGAGCTGGATCAGAAGATGAGGGAAGGTAAAGCGGGTATTTTGTCAACAGCAACAACAGCGCGAAGTTAAAGTGGACGGGCAGATGTGCGTCCAGCTGCAGCCTTCAAATACTGCACACTCTCTGTAGCCTTAGCGGCGGGTTTTAGTGGTACTAATGACCTTTAGAAAGCCACAGATTATAACGAACCGTAAGCTTCGCCCGGACGCGTTCCGAACTCGTCGTGAGGTCAAACGAGGCCTTCGAGTCAAACTCCAGGAGACGGATTCAGACAGTCGTTCCTCTTCAAAGGGGACGGGCGGGGCTCGTCTGGTCACAGTCTGTGGGTCGTGGTGCCTGACTGATGCCTTGTTTCCGTGTTGCAGCTGAGACGGAGCCTCATGAGGGGAAGAGGAAGGTGGAGTCCCTGTGGCCCATCTTCAGGCTCCACCACCAGCGGAGCCGATACATCTACGACCTCTTCTACAAACGGAAAGCCATCAGCAGAGGTACACATGTGCACCAAATGTCCAGATTTTAATTGTTTTCTTGACTGATTCCTGATTCCGCTTCAACCCTTGAGATATGGTGTTACAATGTGGTAAATTAAAAATAGGGGTTTTAAATGCAATGCTCTTGAATTAGGAATCAAAAGACGAGGAAGTGAAAAGATAAAGATATTGGCATTGTGCAAAATTATACACAATTAAAGTACACGCTGCTTTTAGGGGCTCCGTGTGTTTACAGATGTAAATATGGCTGTGTTGCTTTTACACCGAGGACCTCCTCCAGAAGTATTTGGACAGTTGCTGATGTCTGTCCACTCATGACTTTAATCCAATTTGGAGCTATTTAAATGATGGCCTGGATATCAAGGTCATCACTGAGTGGAAATAAAGCCAAGGAGGCACTGTAACTACAAATATTGAGTGTTACAATAAAGCACAGACCACTTCATTAAAGGAGATTTGGGGTCAGTAGGAGAATAAAGAAATGTGCAACTCTCTAAATAATTTCTTATTTCAAAAATGAAGTTAAGTCTGCTGTTCATCAACATCTGTCCTTGTTTATGTTGTGTGTGTAAGTGCACATGGACAGATTCACTCTTTGTCTGTCTCCTGACAGAGCTGTATGACTACTGCATAAAGGAAGGTTATGCAGACAAGAACCTGATTGCCAAGTGGAAAAAGCAGGGCTACGAGAATCTCTGTTGCTTGCGTTGCATCCAAACCAGAGACACCAACTTTGGAACCAACTGCATCTGCAGAGTCCCCAAGACAAAGCTGGAAGTTGTAAGTCTGATTTGAATAGTTTCACTGGTTTTTCATTGACCGGTTGTGTGAATTTTTTTTTTTTTAAGTTTAGGTGATGCTCTGTTTTGCATTTTTAAGTACAGACAGTTTGTGTGACACGTTAATTATTGAAAGATATTCTCTACGAGGCACTGTAAGCCACAGTTGGGTAAACATTACAAAATCAGTGGGTTACAGGCCATATTTGTAATTGTGCAATTCTGTTTTTTTCCCTCTTTTTCTACAGGGGAGGATTCTCGAATGCACCCACTGTGGCTGCAGAGGATGTTCTGGTTAAATGCTATTTGGGACCTCTAGCCTTTCTTTTGTTAGTCATCCCCTTGTCTCCCTTATTTCTTATGTCCCTGCATGTGAGATGGCCTAAGAGAGCCTTGTTATTTTCTACTCCTTTTTTCATTAGGAGGACATGTTTTCCATTACAAACTTTTTGAGCTGGTATTCATTTTATTTTCTTAACTTCAAACCAAATTGTTCTTATTGGTGCTTGTAAATCAGTGCCATTGTCATTCCATCTCTTTTGTGTCTCCCGTGTTTGTTTGACTTTTAAAACTTTCACCCAAAATCAGAATGTCTACAAACAGGTTTAGAAAGTTTCACAATTATGCAGCTTTAAATAAATTGCGTAAGAGAAAAGAATATTCAGGCCATTCACTTCAAATGTTAAAACTCACTGAAATGTTAATTTAGTTTCATTCTGCCCTTTCTGGTGTCGTCCAAACACCCACCAGCCATAACCTTCTAATTAGAGTGAAGCGTGCTCGTGAATTAAGGTAATGCCTTCATTTACCACGTCTACAACAAAAACTCTTATTTCTGTTAAATTATCCTGGTTTTAGTTGGATTGGGATGTCACATCTTACATATTTGATGAGTTGTCTTTATCTGTATCTCTTGCATTCTCTTAACGCCTGAGTAGAGCTCAGTAAATGTGAAACTCCAACAGCTGTCTGTGGGCTCGTGTCTCCCACCTCTCATCAGCCTGGTCCAGCGTAAGTGATGAGTCAATTTTCATTTTGGAAGAATTGTCCCTTTCTCAAGAATTAGAAGAAATATCGGTTTAACTAAAGCTTCCCCCCCCACACAATTGTTTGTGCAGTGTAAATCTCAATAAAAACTTCTAACATTCTTTTGCTTTTTGCATTTTGTATGTCATCTCCAGGCTAAATTAAGATAGTGAGAATAGAAAAAGCCACTTCCATCCTGGGGAGTTGAGTTAGGTTTTAAGTTATGGCAGATATCACCTGTTTATATTCATCACCCCTCTAGTCATCTGACCACTTAAAGAGCTTGGATTCACACGCGAGGCAGCCTACAGGATTAGTGTGGGGTTCACTACCTCCCTCGAGGATACTTCAGCATGTTGGCCACAAGGGGTCTGATCCAACCAATCCTCACATCACTGTAGCTGTCACTCAGATGTAATTGGATTTAGCTCCATGTTGAAAAATGATGATTTTCCCCCCTCGCTTGAGAAATTTTCCATTTCATTCTGATGTATCATTTTCTCCACATTCGGTTTCCTTCCATCCATCCATCCATCTTCTCCCGCTTATCCGAGGTTTGTCCAGCTCCTCCGGGGGGATACCCAGGCGTTCCCAGGCCAGCGCGTTCCCAGACATAGTCTCTCCAGCGTGTCCTGGGTCTTCCCGGGGGTCTCCTACCGGTGGGACGTGCCCTGAACACCTCATCAGGGAGGCGCCCGGGAGGCATCCTAACTAGATGCCCGAGCCACCTCATCTGGCTCCTCTCGACATGGAGGAGTAGCGGCTCTACTCCGAGCTCCTCCTGGATGGCAGAGCTTCTCACCCTATCTCTAAGGAGAGCCCAGCCACCCTGCGAAGGAAGCTCATTTCCGCCGCTTGTACCCACGATCTTGTTCTTTCGGTCATGACCCAAAGCTCATGACCAAAGGTGAGGGTAGGAATGAAGATCGACCGGTAAATCGAGAGCTTCGCCTTTCGGCTCAGCTCTCTCTTCACCACAACATACCGATGCAGAGTCTGTATTACTGCAGACGCCACACCAATCCGGCTGTCGATCTCCTGCTCCATCCTTCCCTCACTCGTGAACAAGTACCCCAAGGTACTTAAACTCCTCCACTTGGGGAAGGGTCCCCTCACCGACCCCGAGAAGACACTGCACCTATTTCCGGTCGAGAACCATGGCCTCAGATTTGGAGGTGCTGATTCTCATCCCGGCCGCTTCACACTCAGCTGCGAACTGATCCAGCGAGAGCTGATGAAGCCAACAGGACCACATCATCTGCAAAAAGTAGAGACCCGATCCTGAAGTCACCAAACCGGACCCCCTCAACACCATGGCTGCGCCTAGAAATTCTGTCCATAAAAGTTATGAACAGAATCGGAGACAAAGGGCAGCCCTGGCGGAGTCCAACCCTCACCGGAAACGAATTTGACTTACTGCCGGCAATGCGGACCAAGCTCTGACACTGGTCATACAGGGAGCGGACAGCCCATATCAGGGGGCCCGGCACCCCGTACTCCCGGAGAACACCCCACAGGACTCCCCGAAGGACACGGTCGAATGCCTTCTCCAAATCCACAAAACACATGTGGACTGGTTGGGCAAACTCCCACGTACCCTCAAGGACCCCACTAAGGGTGTAGAGCTGGTCCACCGTTCCACAACCTGGACGAAAACCACATTGTTCCTCCTGAATCCGAGGTTCGACTATCCGGCGGACCCTCCTCTCCAGTACCGCTGAATATACCTTACCAGGGAGGCTGAGGAGTGTGATCCCCCTATAATTGGAGCACACCCTCCGGTCCCCCTTCTTAAAAAGAGGGACCACCACCCTGGTCTGCCAATCCAGTGGTACTGCCCCCGATGTCCACGCAATGTTGCAGAGTCGTGTCAACCATGACAACCCTACAACATCCAGAGCCTTAAGAAACTCCGGGCGGATCTCATCGACCCCCGGGGCCCTGCCACCAAGGAGTTTTTTGACCACCTTGGCAACCTCAGCTCCGGAGATAAGACAATCCAACCCCGAGTCCCCAGGCCCTGCCTCCTCACCAGGAGGTACGTCGGTGGGATTGAGGAGGTCTTCGAAGTATTCTTTCCACCGATCCACAACATCTTGGGTTGAGGTCAGCAGCACACCATCGCCACTGTACACAGTGTTGACAGTGCGCTGCTTCCCCCTCCCCAGACGCCGGATGGTGGTCCAGAACCTTTTCGAAGTCATTCTCCATGGCCTCACTGAACTCTTCCCACACCCGGGTTTTTGCCTCGGCAACCACCACAGCTGCAGTCCGTAAAATATTTATCACCACATCTATATCGTGGCAGTGCTGCAATAACTGTGGTAAACAACACAAAAATGAACAAAACACAAAATCCAGCTCCATTAAAATATATAACGTACATACTTGTCAATTTTGGAGGAAAGTTGTTTCAGCCATCTTAGTCGGAGCAGTAAGAGTTAATACACCTCTTAAAATACACCTCGGTTCCAAATTCAACTGTTGATAATTGAGATCAGGGAAATACATTTTCTGATGACTGGAGGCCAAACCCTTCCGTGTAAAGTCCTCTGGTCACATGTAAGAAAGAGAAATCTGCAGCTTCTCTAAAGTATGTCTGCACAACTAATGCTTTAAAGGTGACATGCTCCTTTAGTTAACACGGTTCCTTGATGTCTAATTGAAATATTTGTAACATGAATTGGTGAAAAAAAGGATTGGGCACAGTCAGATGCACTGAAACCCCAGTTTCACAGGCCCGCTCAGAAGTTTCACCGGCTTTCCCTCTTAAATCCTAATCAGCTACTGTGAGCTCCGCCCACAGACACTTTGCTCCGCCCATCTCTTCTGCAGGTGGAACCTAGCACAGGTAGCTGTGGTTGTATGGGAGGAGCTATCCAGTGTGAGACTGGGAATACAGCCTGACTGTTACGCAACAGATATGCCAATATATCGTTTAAAGCACTGAAAAAGGTATTTTTGGCGTATTTTGAAAAAGGTTTTGCATAATATGTCCCCTTTAAAGACAACAATCCCAACACAAAGATGATTGATGACTTCTGACGTGAGTCTGAATAAGCCTGCGGGCTGTGACAGCAGAACTAATCTGTCAGGAACGACCACACTGATTCTGACCAGGAAGTGGCGACACCACTCCTGCTCGCACGCACACGAGCAACAAGCATCTGAAGTGCTCGTCTTCCCTCACTACGTGTTTCCTGCCCCTTTCAACACGAGTGGGGAACAACAAAAGAGGCTTTTGACTGAGAACTGCTGGCTGATTCATCAGTTTATGACTTTGCCGTCCTGGTCGGGCCACCCGGCCGGCCTTCTGCTGCTCCAGTTAGATGTTTGCTCAGAAGAGCATTTATCGTTCATCACACGACAAGTGGCCGCAGACGCCCGTCGCATTTAACGACGAGGATGTCCGAGAACTCGTCCTTTGATATTTCCTTCGACGCCTGTCCCAGTACTTCCCCCCCGCGGCCCCTGTTCGCATCTGAATCATATTAAATCCAGTTTTATAAAGGGGAAAACCAGGAAGACTAACAATAAACATGTAATTAAAAGCATGAAGACATTCACAACGTGCTTTATTAAGACCACCGGCTGCACCACTGTCATACAGGGCTGGAGGCCCTTTGTGACAAGACACAAAAGGCAGACGTGATGTGGCAACATAAGGACACCATGTGACGACATAAGCACACTGCGGTATGGCTTGTTCGGAATACATTCACCTTTTTCGCATTACAACACTTTAAAATGCTCAAAGCATTTTTACAAAAGACAATGGGGGCGATAACAGCAATAAAATTAAACAGCACTCTGGTAAAATGACAACTGTGTAAAAAAGAAAAAGTGTGTGTGTGTGTGGGGGGGGGGCAGGCATGCCGATAGCGTGATTATTTGCAGCAGGAAGGACGACATACACAATCCCACATCTGACCTCTCACAATAAAATAATGACCATGCAGTCACAGACAATGAAACGCTCGAGATACAGAGAGCCGTGTCACTGACACGGGAAGGAGCTTAACAAAAACAAAAACAAGATAAAAAAGGTCTCCGGCGGAAACCTGGATGTTCTCAGCAGACGCTCGCTGCTTCCATCTGAATACAGGTAAGCCTTGTGTGTCAAGGACTGATTGCTTTTAACACCACAGCAAATCGGCATACGCCGAAATCATCACAAGCACATCATTAATCCTTGTAACAGCATCAACGACTGAGGCCAACTTTAGTTTATAAAAACAGATACGTTTTACAGCAATTTCAGTACCTGCACAAGACGTTCTCATGCTAACACCAAACACTCTCACAACTGTACGACAACAGGGAACTTCAACAAACACAGGTTTAATAGCTTTTTAACATTCCTGACCAGGGTAGAGTCGTTAAAAATGTTCACAGTGAAAGAAATTAAAAAGCTTCTGCTGCTGTGGGTGATATTGTGTCTGATCTCTTAGGTCTTTTTTTTTTCTTTTCTGGGCATGCAATATCGTGAACTCACCAGGACTAATATGCACATCAGATACACTTCATGCACCACAACCTGAACGCATCTTCTGGGAATGTTTACTCTGCGCTCTCCGAGCTCAGATCAGGTCAAACGTAGCAGCCTGTCTGCTTAGAAGAAAGCACATTCTTCTGTTACTGCAGGAATGAATGTTTAGATTCGGCGGTTAATTCATTCTTTTGGCCACCGGGCGATAAGAACTTCTGAGAGAGAGGTGGGGGGGGGGGGCAGAGAGAGAGAGAAAGAGAGAGGTGTGTTACAAAACCAGCTGTAACAGGTCTGAACGGCTGCGATGAGAGTTCACAGAGGGGTTAAGGGAGACATTTGTACAGATTAAAAACACGAGAGACTTGTAACAGTAATCTTGAAGTACACGATTAGATATAACTTATAGCTGATAACTTATAGCTGATATCATGGCTGAGCAGATGCTACAGACTTTCTGTTACCAACATGGCACAGGCAGTTCTGTGGATGGAACCGACAATAAACAAATGCACGGAACTTTTTCCCTCCACCGAACTGAAAACACAAATGTCTTGAATCGTTATACAATACGTCAATACATCAGAGCCCACCTCGGTTTGGTCCGTATTAGGAGTTGTAACATCCCATTAAAGGGTTTTTCCTGAAACTAAAAGTCTTTGATTGTGGCTAAAATGTGGTCTCCTCCAACCAGTGTTAGATTTTGTAAAAAATGCTGGTGGTGTAGTCAAAACTAAACGGGGCTGACGCAGTAGTGGTCCCAGGAACAGGCTGTAGGTAGCGGCGGGTGATGAGCTGGCTGAGGTACAGCAGTATCTGTCGGTCCTCCTCGCCCAGGCCCAGCTGATCCTGCAGGAAGCAGCGGCGTCGACCCTCCACCGCCTCCAGGCCCTCCGTGGAGCTGACCGTCAAGTGGAGGTGGTGAGTGAAGGTGTAGAGGAAGGCCTTGGCTGCCAGGCGGCAGAGAGTGCTCTGCAGGTGAAGGAAGTAGGTGGACCCGCGGCGGATGAAGGTGCGATGGTCTGCGATGTTGGCAAGCAGCTGCCCGCAATACGGCGGACAGCGCAGGGTCTTCTGGTCGGCGTCCAGGATGGAGATGTAGCGGCTGTAGCGGGACAGTGAGTAAAGCATGCTGGAGCCCAGCGGAGACGCTGCTCTGTGAGAAGAAGAGTGCCGTTAGCACCACCGAGGATCACGAGGCTGCGCGTAATAAGCCGTAAATACCTCTGGAGTCCTATCAGCTTCCACCTCTGCAGGTCCGTCAGGGTGAAGGGGCAGGAGAGCCACGGTTGGACCCTCTCTCCACACTTCCCAGGTGCAGGCACAAAGAGG
Source organism: Lagocephalus sceleratus (assembly GCA_911728415.1). Lineage (NCBI taxonomy): Eukaryota > Metazoa > Chordata > Actinopteri > Tetraodontiformes > Tetraodontidae > Lagocephalus > Lagocephalus sceleratus. Next base: position 1,138,431 of record CAJVRN010000090.1, on the reverse strand, counting down.
GCCAGAGCAGCGACCAGCCGGCGGACTCGACCTTCGTCTTCGCCGAGGACAACCAGGCTACGGCCGCTCAGTAGACACCAAATCGCTTGCATAGCAAATGGATACTGCCGCACAAACCTCAGCGCCCCTTGGCCGGCCTTCTTCCTGTGATACACGGCCGCGAAGCCCCCGTAGCCGAGCGGCGAGGCAGCCCGATCCGTCCCTACCGAGGCACTCATGGTGCAGTCTGACCCGTCGTCCGCTGAGCTTCGGGAAGCGGTATCTCCGTGGAACCCAACGGGAAGCTCCAGCCCGTTGGTGGCGACGCCCTCCGAGGGAGGAGAACCCACCGCGTAGTCGTCGGGCAGAGGCAGCAGGGCCTGGGGCTCCTGCTTGACCACGTGATCAGCAGATCGGTGACGGCGAGGCACTGGCTCCGGCGCCGAAGCCTCGTAAAGGAAGCTTTCCTGGGCCATGCAACAGGCCGTGTCGATCGGGACCGACACGTCGGACTGCGCGTGGCAAGCCTCGCCTGCCGCGGTTTCAGCGTCCTCCAGCTCAGACACCACTTCCAGCAAAGACACCGGTGTCTGGTCACCCTCGTCCTCCCCGTTAGTGGTGTCAATCTCTTCGCTGCTGGTCTCCCTGTCCGGTTCTGTGTTAAGATCCCGGGAGGGGTCGGAATCAGGAGCTTCGGACGCCAAATTCTGGGGTCTCTCTGGCCGGTCTGTCCCGCTCTTCTCGCTACTGAAACTTCCTTTTGTTTCGTCGGAGCTCTCCTGGGTTTCTGGGGTCTGGTCAGAAGCAGAGGATTCTAGGTGGCTCTCCACCAGCCCCAGAAGATCTGAAGGCTCCTTGGCGTGGAGCCCTGGACGTACCACAACGGGGGGCAGAGAGTTTGAGAGCTCGTCGTGACCCACAGCATGGTTCACAGTACAGAAGGGTCTCGCTCTCCCTCCTTCGCCTTCATCGGCATCGAGATTCTCCTCAAACAGGAAGTTGGTTACCCTCTGTTTCCGACAAAGATCCCTCTCCAGCCGACGTGTGTGCAGATAGCTCAGGTCCCCTCGGAAAGCCTTCTCGGTCTCCTGCAGGAGGTCCATGGTGGCCTTGTAGAAAGTGTGGTCGCACAGCTCTTGGAGATTCTTCAGACGCTTGTCAAAACACTTTGCAGATTTGGCTTTGATCAACTGTGGCGTGTAGGACAGCCTACGTTTGATGGCTTCATCTTCCTCTTCCTCTCCTCTGTTACCGCCCCCTTGGCCTCGTCCTTCCCCAACCCTCCCCTGGTTACCATCGCAGGTAAAGAGGCTGGCGAGCTTGTCGTACTTGTTCAGCAGCTCCTCGCACTCGTTCAAGCACTCTGTGATGCACTTGGGGCAGGTGACAGCGTGGGGATCTCGGCGGGGCCGGTGGTGGTAGGAGCTGATCTGCCTCAACAGGTCCCTGTGTTCGAAGATGCTCTTTTCCACGTTTGCCAGCTCATTAGCCTTTTCCACGGCATGAGCGGAATAGACGCACTGAGGCCCCGCCTCCCTCTGCAGACCCTCCTCCCGCTGCAGCACGGACTGTGTGTATCTGCAGACAGAAAAGCCGTTAACGGTTCACCTGCGGTCAGAATTTGATCTCAAGTTAGTTCACCGGGGAAAGCTCTGAAAAAGGTGTGCTGACGGCATATTACGCAACACCAGCACAACCGCAAGAAACGAGACAGCCGTAAACATAGAGACCTGATCGAGACCGGGCCTTCCATTAAGTTAATTTCTGCTACAAAGCCCCTCCTACCGAAGGAGCCCTTTTAGTCTCAATACACCTCATTATGCGATTAAAGTGCCGAGATCTTCTGCTGTTGCTGTTTAGTTTATATTGTTCGCGCTATATCACCGATACGTGAGGTGGTAGGAGGCTGTTCTTACTCGAGGTCCCGGAGCTTCCTCTGCAGCTCTTTGGCGAACGCCCTCCTGTTCCCGGCCTTCAGACACTCGGATGCCTGCGAGAAGCGCAGGGACAGCTCCTGGAACTGGAGCATGATCTTCCTCTCATCCGCCGAAACGTACGCCATGCAGAACGGGCGCACAAAGCCCCTCGCCTCCAGGTCGTACAGCGTGAGGTGATGGACGTAGGCGAAGGCCCCCTCCTTCGAGTCGCCCAGCACCACCCTGGAGTCCTCCACGAAGCTGAGCCTGGGGTAACCGGTGCCGGGCGGATGGCCCACAAACGACGCCTGGTAGTCCACTGACATGATGCGCAGGGAGAAGTAGTTGAGGTCGAAGGTGCCGCAGACTTTGGGGTCATCGGGAATAGTGAGGAGAGGCTGGGGCCCGACCTGCTCCGAGAACTCCGAGATGAGGATGAAGTCTTTGGCGAACTTGGCATACGAGGTTTTGGCCCAGGGGTTGAGGTCGTTCTGCGGGAGGAGCGGGACGGCGAACTCCTTGGGGAGGGCCCAGGGGTCCGGGGCGGCCGCTTGGTACTCGTCCTCTTTCGTGAAGGCCACCACATCAGGCGATCCTATCATAGTGGTGACGTCATGCGCAGCATCAACATCTGTCCCCGAGGCCCCGCGGCGTCGGTGCGACCCCCCCTCGAACCCCCCGGAGCGAGGAGCTACAGGCCACGCGCCTCGGAGGATGCGGGGGTCCCATCAAAGGTCCCGGGGGGGGGGTCGGAACCAGGGCGGAGAGACACGAACCCGCGGACAAAGGCGACGGTCCCGCGTCGACCAGAGGGCTGGAGCAGGCGTGGACGAGAGGGGACCATGTCGGGGGACGTCCCCCTCCTCCTCCTCCTCCTCTTCCTCCTCCTCTTCCTCCTCCTCCTCCTCTTCCTCCTCCTCCTCCTCCTCTGGGGTCCACCTGCCTGTCCTGGTCTGAGAGGAGACGGGGACACCGAGGGAGACCGGCGGAGGCGTTACATGGAGCTAATCTTCACGTCCAATGACACACGCCATGTTTCCCCAGCTGGTCGTCGTCGGGTCACGTGACCGCTCCTCTTCCTCCTCCTCCTCCTCCTCCTCCTCCGCAGGAAGTCTGCGGGAAAATAATAATACCCGTCATTTGTCTTTGGTGACTACACTCTGATGTGAATTCCTCCTCTATTCAGATTTATTTATTTTTTTATTTATTTATTTATTTATTTATTTATTTATTTATTTATTTATTCGAAAAGTTGAATACGTTTAACGGCAGCATTACGACAGGCATCGCGCCCCCGTTTACGGCAGCGGTTGACAGGCGGGCGGGTGTTTTGTAAACAAACCTGTCGGCGTCAGCGGCAAAAAAACTACTTTTTCTGGGTTATACTCGGGCTTTTTCCCGCCGGTTTGACCAGTTTTCCCATTGTTAAGCTTTGCCCGCTTGGAGAAGTGGCGGCCCGTGTGGCCCGTTCTGAACTTTGATGGAGCCCGCCGGCGCTAAGCTAACATGCTATGAGAGCGGCTCGTGATGCTGCTGCGCCTCCTCCAAACATCTGTCCGGGGCCACATCTGTCTGTCGCGGGGGAGCTGGTGCGGCGGGTCCAGGCGGATCATGATCCGAGCCCCGGTCCGGAGGGTCCTGTGCGTGGCCGAAAAGAACGACGCGGCCAAGAGCATCGCGGACATCATGTCCGGAGGAGGCTTCAGGAGGGTACGAACACGACCAGAACACCACCACAACACCACCAGAACACCACCACAACACAAACACCCAAACACCACCACAACACACCAGAACACCCACAAAACAAACACCACCACAACACCACCACAACACCACCACAACACCACCAGAACACCACCACAACACCACCAGAACACCACCACAACACCACCATAACACGACCAGAACACCACCAGAACACCACCACAACACCACCAGAACACCACCACAACACGACCAGAACACCACCACAACACCACCACAACACCACCATAACACGACCAGAACACCACCAGAACACCACCACAACACCACCACAACACCACCACAACACGACCAGAACACCACCACAACACCACCACAACACCACCACAACACCACCAGAACACCACCACAACACCACCAGAACACCACCAGAACACCACCACAACACCACCACAACACCACCACAACACGACCACAACACCACCACAACACCACCACAACACCACCACAACACCACCAGAACAGCCCGGTCAGCCTCACATCTGCCCTGTAAGATGACCAGGCTGTTCTCTGTCTGTGATTCCTTTTCAGAGGGAAGGGATGTCCAAGTTTAACAAGATCTACGAGTATGAATATCATCTTCTTGGTCAGGTAGAGGCGGGATTGTTACACAAACTCGCATGCGGCTCCGCCGAGGTTGTTTTTGGTTGACTCACGGTCTTATTGTGTCTTGGTTTTACTCCAGAATGTGACAGTAGTCATGACATCAGTGTCGGGCCACTTACTGGGTCTGGAGTTCAAAGCCCCCTTTCACAAGTGGTGAGTAGTTACAGGGACCTTTAGTGTCTGCATTCACATCCTCACACTGTTAGCTTCACTTTTTTACAGATAATTGCACTTTTCTCTCCACAGGTACAGTTGCAATCCCGTTCTTTTGTTTGAGGCAGAGGTAGAGAAGTACTGTCCAGATAACATGGTACAGATTAAGGTGTGCTTTAAATGAACTGCTTACACTTGTGACTTTGCTCTTTAGATAAGGCACTTTATTTTACTTTTTTTAACCGTCCTCTTTGCAGCGGACTCTTGAGAAAGAGGTGAGGCAGTGTCAGCTCTTAGTCATTTGGACTGACTGTGACAGAGAGGGAGAAAATATTGGCTTTGAAATCATAGATGTCTGCAAAGCAGGTATGCCCGTGATTTGATTTTCTTTTTTTTTCTACCTCGTGTTTATTATAGTTGTGTATGTTATTGTATGGAAAACATTAATTTATTTTTATGTATAGATAAATCATGCTTTATTGGTAACCAGTACCTTTTGTACAAATTACTGATTAATACCAAGTATCTTTTTAGTTAAGTCCAACATACAGGTCCTTCGTGCAAAGTTCTCTGAAATCACCCCCAACTCAATTCGGAGAGCCTGCGACACTCTGATGCAGCCAGATTCCAACATCAGTGATGCCGTCGATGTCCGACAGGAGCTGGATTTGAGGATAGGTAGACAAAATCACTTAAATACCACTCAGATATCTAATTGAAGTAAGATGTAACAATTGTTATGTGTCCGTCTTGTCCTTTTTCTTCAGGTGCATCTTTTACTCGATTCCAGACCCTCCGCCTGCAGAAGATCTTTCCAGAGTCTCTGGCCAATCAACTGATTTCCTATGGTAGCTGTCAGTTTCCCACGTTGGGCTTCGTAGTGGAGCGATTTAAAGCCATCCAGTCTTTCATACCTGAAACTTTCTACAAGATTAATGGTACCGACTGCAACGGACACAGAAACATTCTGGTTTTAACCTGACTCTCACCTCTCTTCTTTCCTGCTATTCTTTGTGTCAGTGCTACATGAGGTAGAGGAGGACGCTGTCGAGTTTAGTTGGAAAAGAAACCGTCTCTTCAACCACACAGCTTGCCTGGTGCTCTATCAGATTTGCATGGAGGTACAGTATGTGTGAGTTTGGAGGTGCATGGTTTATAGTAACCACATTATTGTGCATACATATATTATACATCCTAATGTGCATTAAAAATGCTATCGTAGCTCTTGTTAAGACCTCTATAGTGTTGATCCTGTTGTGTTTGTGACATTGAGCTTAAAAGCTGATGTATATTATTATCAATATTCTTAACTTATATCCATTTTTCAGAGAAGGGTCTCTTCTCTGAAAACTGTATGGAAATAATATTTTTAAAGTACTGTACTATATTTAAAATAGTGCCTCACTGAATATTTTAATATGCACATGTTCAGGTCACATGGTTTAAGCATTAAAATGCATTAGGCAACAGCATCGGTTGTTGTCATAGTCTTTCAAATTATACTCGCACCTTTCTGCACTGACAGTTACGGGAACTAAAGCACACAAAATGTGTGAAGCTTAAAGTGTTAATATGCTTCCTTCCCCAAGATAAAACTAGTGCTTTACTGCCCCCTGTTGAGCAATGCTTTTAATAAATCCACTGGCAGGGACGTGTCACCTTGGTCCAGGCCTGTCCATATTTTATATTATAGTATTATTATTATATTAGGACAGTCCTGGTACTGGAAATTAGTCTGAATGAACAGATTATTATTGTGCTGATTGAAGGTGAACGATGATTAGCACAACAATGTTTGCTTTCTTTGCTTTTCTTTGGTTGAACATTTACTTGGTGTTGTGCATGTGCCCATAAAATTAGTATTTTGGATATTTTGGTAGGCATTAAAATGATTAAAGTCCTACAAGGAAACTCTTGTCAAAACTCAAAGCTTCCATCTGTCAGAAGGCTGTTACTGTTGATCTTTGTGTATCAGCGGGGACCATAAACTGTTATATTCACAAGGTGGAAGAGCATCAGTGGCAGAATTATACCCACGGTCTACTTCCTGTGTGTGAGAATAGAGAATTTAAAATAGAAGAGAAACCAAAAACATTGCTAGTTACAAGTAGGGTGGAGGTTAATTCTCAACTCTAAACAACACTGTTTATTCCTTCTCACTTCCATCTGCAAGTGTCACTTAAGTAGGATGATGCAGTGAATGTGTTGTCGAATGAAACAAGTTAAGAGTCACTTGCAAAAAAAAAAAAGATTGGGTGAGAGAGCATTGAGTGAGAGAATATCGTTCATTTCCAGGATCCCATAGCAACAGTCACCTCAGTAACCAGCAAACCAAAGAGCAAATGGAGACCGCTGCCTTTGGACACAGTGGTGAGTATATAAAGTGAAACAGCCACATGTGAAGGGCTGCATTATAAAACACATCTGTTAGGAGCACTAGATTTCTTTCACAAGCGTCCATTTTCACGTTGTGGTTCGTTGAAAGGCCTCCCGTTCTAACAGTCCTTCACTTTTATTTTCTCAACAGATGATGGAGAAACTGGCCTCTCGTAAACTGAGAATAAGTGCCAAAGAGACCATGAAAATTGCAGAAAAACTCTATACGCAAGGGTGAGGGTTTCCTTGTAAGACGTTAAAAGACTTGACTGACAAAAGAAAATGTTCCTTCATCTTCCACCGCTGTCATGGTGACTTGTTTCTTTTCCATTTTGCTCAGCTTCATCAGCTACCCTCGTACAGAAACCAACATTTTCCCCCCAAACCTGGCCCTCGGACCCCTGGTGGAGAAGCAGACACAGAGTTCTGTCTGGGGGGCGTTTGCACAGAGGGTACTAGAGCAGCCTGGAGGCCCCAACCCACGACAGGGCAAGAAATCAGACCAAGCCCACCCCCCCATACACCCCACAGAGCACAGCAGTTCTTTACAAGTACGTCTGTGAAAACTAAAGATCATTTTGATTCATATTAATTCACAATAACCTGCACTCTTTTGGTTAGCCTTTCCACATCTATTCGTCCCAACCTCAGGTGTTGATGTTGGTGTATGTTTCTAATGGAAGCTCAGGTTTCAGGACTCCATATGTCCATTTTCACATTTTTAGTGTTTGTTTATGAACTCATTATATCCATACCCTGAAATCTGAAAATACTGATTATGACATTGATATATTGTTTTTGTTTGTTCTGTCCAGGGCAATGAAGGGCGTTTGTATGAGTTTATTGTTCGGCACTTCCTGGCGTGTGTATCCCAGGATGCTGTGGGCCAGGAGACCGTGGTGGACATTGACATTGCCCAGGAGAAGTTTTCTGCATCAGGACTCATGATAACCGCAAGGAACTACCTTGATGTTTACCCCTATGACAGATGGAGTACAAAGGTACTGTGTGTGTGTGTGTGTGTGTGTGTGTGTGTGTGTGTGTGTGTGTGTGTGTGTGTGTGTGTGTGTGTGTGTTTTATACTTAAGTATAACACCTTTGAATAGGAAATATCTGTAAACCTGTCTTAAATGTGCATGTGCCTGTTAGCTGATTCCAGTTTACGCACAAGGCTCCCAGTTCCAGCCTACAGCTATTGAGATGGTGGATGGCCAGACGAGTCCTCCGCAGCTGCTCACTGAAGCAGACCTGATAGCATTAATGGACAAGCATGGCATCGGTAAAGTGCACTAGTTCTTTTTGCATGATTTTCAGAACTTTATGGCACATTTTGTCATGTTGTGGCCTTGCGTTACATCAGATGTTCTCTCATAAACGTACATTCAATACTCAGAATGACAGCCTGAAAACATTTTGAAAACTTTGTATTACGTTGATCTGAGGATTCGGACTCTTCCTCAGTGCTTGGATGAAGCACCTTTGACAGGGGTTACAGCTTCCAGCCTTCTTTGGTTTGATGATGTTATACACCTGAATTAGAGGACCTCCAGGTCAGACACCTCTACAGGTCCTCTCCACCTCTGGACAGAGATGTTTGACTGGGTTTAAGTCAGACTGGCTGGTCCACTCATGGATGTTGTCTCTGAGACACTCGTGAGTTGTCTTGGTTCTGCGTTTGGGGTCGTAGTCTTACTGGACGATGAGCCCTCACTGAGGTCCTGAGTGAGGTTTACCTCGATCCTGACTAGTCTCCCTGTCCCCGCTGCTGAAAAACACCAACACAGGATGATACTGCACCAGCATGCTGGGATGTACTGGGCAGCTGAGGAGAAGACTGGTTTCCTCTAAACATGCCCGTCAGGAGATGCTTCTGCCATAAAGCTCATATTGGTGGAGTGTTCAGTTTGGACTGACAGTGAGCTCTGGGCAACATCCCGTTTGTTTCAAACTGTCTTTGGAACCTTCAGTGCAGCAGAAATATTTCTGTAGCCTTCTGCAGATCTCGCTTTTTCACCCTAACCCAGATATCTGCCGAGATGTGACACGCAATGTCGACGGAAAAGTTAGAAATATAAAATAAAAAAAAGTTAGTTGCTACATTTCTGTAGTAAAGTATTCCAATCCTGTAAACAAAGTATTTGACTGATGCCCTGATGGTTCATAGATATCTGTATATTTATTTAGATAAATGTATATAATTGCTCTAATTCTCATTTTATTGATTCTGTTACTGTAACCTGTTGTTGTTTTAAGAATAGTTAAATAGTCAAATAGAAGCTGATCAATATTGATCGCAGCTGTGTTGCAGGCACAGATGCGACGCATGCCGAGCACATTGAGACAATCAAGAGCCGTATGTATGTGGGCTTGACATCTGACCAGAGATTCCTGCCTGGAGAACTGGGAATGGGACTAGTGGAAGGTACTCGTGGATACATGAAGCGCCTGAAATGGAATACTTTACGTTTGGGGCAGGCTTTCAAACACGTTTGTTTAGGTTACAACTCCATGGGTTACGAGATGTCCAAACCAAACTTGCGGGCTGAGCTGGAGGCCGACCTGAAGCTCGTTTCTGAGGGCAGGAAAGACAAATGGAGTGTGCTGCAGCACCACATCCAGAAATACAAGACTGTCTTCATCGAGTCGGTCCAGAAGGCAAAGAAGTGGGTTCTCTTCTTGATGTGGGGCAGGCGTACCGCAGGCCGGTTGACGTTTGACAACGGTCATCCTCTGCTGTTTCCTCAGGTTGGATGAAGCTCTGTCACCGTATCTGGGCGCAGCTCAGGAGATCACAGAGCAACAACAGCAGGACATGGAGATCCCACTGCCCGTCAGGAAGTGTCCCCACTGCAGGCGGGACATGGTGCTGAAGAAGAAGAGGGAAGGAAACGGGTGAGGAGACGTGTATGATTGCAATGAAACAGAAACCTATGCACGCGGAATTTATTTTAGCCTTCACCTGTCTCAACATATAGCAGCAGTTAAATCGTTTTTGTGTGTTTCTTCCCCTGTTTTTGCACTCGTAACACCGCTTGTCCTCTCCTCTCCTTCTACCTGCAGCAAATATCTGACCTGTGTGGGTTACCCAGCCTGCAAGACCGCTGTGTGGTTCCCTGACACGGTGCTGGAGGTCAGCAGAGACGAGTCTGTTTGTCCCTCCTGTCAACCCGCTCCCGTTCACATGTGAGTGAAACCGACTGGCAAACTACATTTATTTCACCTTTGCAGAAGCTGAAACCTAAAGCAGACTTCATTCAGTACGCATCGGAAAATATGAAGTTATCTGACATCATTGGGTAGTTTTGAGCTGTTGTTTTTTTGTCAAGGTTTTAAAGGAGGAAAAAGAATGTTTGCTGTGATGTGAGGAGGAGGAGGAGCTGCTGACCTTGAGACAAGTTATGATCAGATGAAAAGAGTGATGAAAAGGTTGCTCGGGGAACATTTTAGGTTAACCAAACAGTTTAAATGCGTTCTCTTCTTCAGCCACCTCAACGACGAGCGCCTTCGTTTCCCGGGGTGAAACGAAGCGCACGTAGGCTGCAGCAGGTTCTGCAAACGCGCATGAAGCTCTCAGTGGCCTCAGCAGCGCCAGAAACTTCTCCAAATTCTTGTTTACACAAGTGGGCGTTAACCCCTTGAGCACGTGCCTCGGCTCAATCCAAATATAGGGCACGCTCGCCAGCATCAAGCCAGAGTGCTCCACACCAGCATCGGTTACCATGGCGACCAGTGTGGTGCTGCACTGGAGGATGAACTACAACACTTACTGTAAATCAGCGCTGTTTTTTTAATCAAGTATCACCCGTCAGTTTCAGCACGTTGGATAACTTCACAGGCTGTTAACAGCAGATGTTCGCGCTCCTTCATCGTCTTACTTTGCCATTCGAAAACACACGTTTGTTCACCCTCACACCTCCGATGCTGTCAGTATTTACTGTTTTGGGCCCCATAGTGGTGTGTTTGATGTATACATGTGATAATCACGATGTACTTTAATGAATGCAAGTCAGGTGAAGGACTGTACCGTGCACGTGGGTGTCAGTGCGAGGTGCTGATCTGCCTGCGTCATCTCTGTGAGAACCCGGTGACCTGTCCCAAACTCTTCCCCAGTGTTCTTCCAGTCCCCTCCAGTCATACAAAAGAAAAGTCACACACCTGGGTGTGCTCCAGTTAGATATCGAATCGATGATTTCACTCTTGAAGTAATCCCTTTAAATATTCAGAAGAGTTTCATAAATGCAGCAAATGTGTCTTTTTCTGTCAGTGGATGCTTCTCGTCTGGGAAGGTCAGATATGTTTTAACAAACTCTGGTGGTTTACCAGCTTCTTGTAAGTGTTGGATCCAGAAATACACTTGATCCTGCACCAACTCCTTTGTGATAATATCTGATAGAGTATGATGCTTCTATTTCTTTGCAGTCAGAAAATTTGGAGTTATGAGCACACTCTAGTTTTACCCCCCGTCTTCATGTCGCTAGGACGTTTTTCCGGGGGTTAAACTTTTACTTGGCTCTCGCCTCTCCATGGTAGATTTACTCGTCTCTTTCCATCTAACACGCCGTTCAAAACCGAATAACAGTCAGCGATGGCAGCTGCTGCTGTGGTTGTTGGCTCTTCTCCTTCACACACACTGACATTAATTACTGTAACGCGTGCCTCTTGTGTGTCCTCCGGCCATCAGGTTGAAATTCAAGTTCCGTAGAGGAAGCCTCCCTCCCATGATGCCTCTGGAGTTCGTTGGCTGCATCGGCGGATGTGACGAGACGCTCAGGGAGGTGCTGGACCTGAAATACCTCAGAGCGGAGGCATCCGGAGGAAGCGGAGGGGGGGGCTTTAACAGAGGAGGACGAGGGGACGGCCCCCAACCGCCAGCTCCAAGACCACGGAGAGCCTCGGGTTCCTCTGGCCGGCCCTCCCTTCCTCCTGTCCCCACCTGGACGCCGCAGCCACGACCTCCACCGCAGGGCCCCGGCGTCGGCTCCGACAGCGACGTCATCGTGTGCAACTGCGGCCAGGAGGCGCTCCTCCTCACCGTGCGCAAAGACGGCCCAAACCAAGGGCGGCAGTTCTACAAGTGCAGCGGCGGCACGTGCGGCTTCTTTCTGTGGGCCGATCAGCAGGAGGCGGGACCACGCAGCCGGGGTCCACCCCTGCAGGCATCGGAGGCCTCCCAGCTGTCCAGGGGCCCCCCGGGCTTCACGCGCGACCGGGGAAACGCGGGGCAGACCGTGTGCAACTGCAACGTGGCGGCAGTGACGCGCACGGTGCAGAAGGACGGTCCCAACAAAGGAAGGATGTTCCACACCTGCGGGAAACCAAGAGAGCAGCAGTGCGGCTTCTTCCAGTGGGCGGACGAGAACGCTCCTCCCTCAGGTCCGTCTTCACGCCCCCGAGAGATGTGGGAAAATGTTTCAAACCCAAAACCCTCAGAATTCCAGGTTCAGGCGTCGTTGCGCAACTAAATTGCCTGACATTCCAACTCGCATCACTTTGATTGGGCGAAAAGTTTAAATCGCCACCGTAACTAAACATAGTTTAATGTTCAGAGGCGAGCGTGTCTTTGTAGTTCGAGTCTCTTTGTCTCTGTAAGTTCAGTCAGAAGCTACTTTACATCAAGTTAAAAGGCCTCGTTCTGACTGTATTAAAAATAGATCAGTGAGCGGTTTGGTTGCATAAAGGACAGAATTAGATTTGGGGGCTGTTGCCGTTAATTTGGAACGATACGCGACTGTCGCAGAAGACCGGACTTCTCTGGAACCTTCGGGCACGGCCGGCATTCACATAGTTACAGTCCGACAAAGGTAACTCGTTTCCACCGTCCTGCCATTGGCATTCCGTTGGCGTGCGTTCAACCGCGACAGTTTAAAAGCACACCGAGTTCATACAGAGGGAACGACGCCGTCACGACTCACGAACACTCCTGCGGAGACCTTGAAGCACGTCGGTCTTATTGTACACGAGGAGGGAGGAAAAAACATGCTTTTACCCAGAGATGTTCAACTCTTCTCTTCTCTTCGCCGGCCCAGGTGCCTTCGGCGGCAGCAGCGGAAACGGGGGGAACCAGGCGAGGAGGGTGGCGGCCAGCGCTGACAAACCCCCCGCTGCTAAAAGACCTCGCACCTGCGGCATCTGCCACACCCCCGGGCACACCCGCGCCACCTGCCCCCAGCGGTGACCGCTCGGCGACGCCCGACGTCACAGACGGCGGAGGAAGTCCCAGGATCATCCGGCGTGAGTGTGTGTGAGAGAGAGTGTGTGAGAGAGAGAGTGTGTGAGAGAGAGAGTGTGTGTGAGAGAGAGTGTGTGTGAGAGAGAGTGTGTGAGAGAGAGAGAGTGTGTGTGAGAGAGAGTGTGTGTGTGAGAGAGAGTGTGTGTGAGAGAGAGTGTGTGTGAGAGAGAGAGAGAGTGTGTGTGTGAGAGAGAGTGTGTGAGAGAGAGTGTGTGAGAGAGAGAGTGTGTGAGAGAGAGAGTGTGTGTGAGAGAGAGTGTGTGAGAGAGAGAGAGTGTGTGTGAGAGAGAGTGTGTGTGTGTGTGTGTGTGTGTGTGTCCGATTGGAGCCGTTTTAGCTCCACAACGCCCCGACTGAGACTCTGGACCTTGTCATCCTTCAGCAGATGTTGAAACCAGGAAAAGACGCTCTGCTCAAAAGACGCTTGGAGGAAACCGAATGTAAACGATTCACGTAGCCGATTCAACCGGCGTAAGCAGCGCCTGAGCACTGGTGAACACGTGTGCACATTCACACACCGTTGTCAGGAAGACTCTTTTATATCGCAAAAACGGCAGGTTTTGTCTTCTAATGTCGTTTCTGTTGGTTTTGAAATAAACGTGACCGTGCTGTGAACCGGTGGCCGCGCTTGCTTTGATCAGATGGCGGTGGGGGGCTCCGCCTCGGTTCCCCCCTCGTTCCGCTGCTTTTGCTTTCATTCTGCTTTTGTCGTTTCAGTTTGGGCCTCGTCAGAACGTCTTTGATTAATCCAGATTATCATCTGGGTTCTTAAACGACCCTTCTGAATCGTGTTGGGGTGTGTGTGGAGTGTCCAGGAGAGGCGCCCCACCACCGCCAAGGTGTGTGTCGTCACTAATTTGGTTAAAAGTCTTCTTTGACCCGGAGCTCCGTTTGAAAAGGAGAAGCTTCTCCCGGGAGCTCGTGGGGCTCTTGGCCGGCTCCCTCTTTAATGCATCTGGCTGTGCACGAGCCAAATCAGGGTTCCGTTATCCAGATTAGAGTTTGGAGGGACGGTCCCAAAGTTCTGGAAGTCACATGACCAAGAAGGAAAGTACAGAATGCAGAGCGCTGCCAGATGTTTCCAGTGATTTCATTTTTTTTTTAAATCACAGCACTAAGTTTACTGAACGTTCGTGGACGTCCATCAGCTGCTCGGCTGCACTTGCGTCTGTATGTGTTGCGCATGTTTGCAGCTGCTCCACTTTCCCAGAAATGCCCTGTTTTTAATTCTGGGGGGGGCGGCGGGGGGGGCAGGGGGCCGGTGGGGGTCTAAACCAGAAGCGCGTGGCTTCCCGGCACTAGGCTATAAGTTACCTTGAATTTTTTTCCCTCCTGATATTCCAGAGAAACAGCGATTTTACCGTCACGTTCGGTGACTCACTGGTGAGTCATGCATGTGGGCGGGAGAGCGCTCTGATCCGGCCCGCTGGGTTGTTTGCGCCGCTCCATCCTCGGCTCCGGGAGTATCCGGGCAGATATCGAGTCATGTGATAGCCGCGGAATCGTTCCTAAATGGCAGCAGATAAGCCTCCCCGTGTGCCGGCCGGTCCAGCCCGCCGCCGCTGCTGCAGAGCTCCGGCGGCGGGCTGGACCGGCCGCGCGTCATGGGCCCCCGGGAAAGATCTCACTTCCACGGTGAGACCTCTCACGGGGGGGCACAAACGTCCCCAGAGAACAGCTGAGCGAGCTTCCTCTCTGCAGAAGGAGTTAAACCTCACAGTTGATGCCGGCCGGTGACGTCATCGCGACGTCACCTATGGGTTCGTCCGATGACGCCAGTTTTAAAACACAATCTGCGCCCTGTGATGATGATGATGATGATATTATTATTATTACTATTATTATTTTTATTTTTATTTTTATTTTTATTATTATTAAGGAACGGGTTGGTTTGCACACTGTGACTTTCTCCCGTGTTCCAGTATCAAGTGATTTATTGTGACGTATGCAGGACAGGCTAGATAGATGTGTGTGTGTGTGTGTGTGTGTGTGTGTGTGTGTGTGCGTGTGACAGGGAGTCAGGTGGGGGTAACTCACCGCGAGGGTCGTTTCTGTCGTCCGCCCTCAGAAGGGAGGTATTATGGGATGTTTAACAGGGCCGGCCGCGGGTCACGGACGGGTCCGTGCGGCTCTCGAGCCCGCGCCTCTTCATCGCTTCTTCCTGCTGTCTCATCACCATCATCCAGCTTTTCAGCCGTCGTCATAGAAACAGTTGCCATGACACCCGCGGTGCCCGTAAGTGATGCAAGTGTTCCAGTGTTCCAGGTGCAGAGAGACTGTGGACTCTGCTGTGTGTGTGTGTGTGTGTGTGTGTGTGTGTGTGTGTGTGTGTGTGTGTGTGTGGTGACAGTTTTTAACTGTAAACTGATCCAGCCCCGATGATAGACAGGAGGAAATTGGCCCCGGGCCCTTTGTTACACAGTCACATAAGTCCGGGAGCCGCTCCTGGGAGCTGAATTAGTCATTACTAAATGTTATTACTATCAATTATTACTACCAGTTATTGATATCAGTCATAAATATCAGTCATTAATATAAATTATTACTATCAGTCATCACTATCACCTCTTCACATAAAGTATCGTTCGTTTGGATTTTGTTTGCGTTAAATTCGCGTCTTCGGTCCCCGGGCGCGCACATCGTCGTTTCACTGTAATGATGGTTGGCTGAAGACATCAGCAGCCATTATCGTCGCTGTGATCTTTCCCCGTGTTTTCTTCGTTCTGGACGTAAAGACTTTCAGAGTTTAGCTGTTTAGATCCATATTTGGATTAAACGCCAGCACAGGGGTGGACGTTTCCATCAGAGGGAGAGGCAAAGCCTTCATTTCCATTGCAGATTCCGATCTGATGCAGTTACATAAAAAAGTGGGGAGGAAAAAAAAAAACAACTTTCTGGCTGATTTGGTTAAAGCTGCATTCGTATGTTTCACTTGCGTTTGGTGCAGAAAAGCGGCGAGACCTGAAGCCTGCTATCGTGAGCCAGGGGTTCAAGGGGCGACACATCAGGGCTGAATGAGGCCGTCAGGCTGCGCCAAACCAACGCGTCAGTCTCAACAAAGTTACAGCCTAATGATTCGAGAGGCCTGGCGAATAACCACTGTGTTGGGGGGGTGATTTAGAGGAAACTAAGTCCTCTTTTACCAAGAGAATGTTTTAAATTTGAACTTCTGCACCCCGCGACACCGAGAACGATGCTGTTGTTACACCCTCCTCTACTTATGTCTGCAGAATTATGTGCGCATCAGCAGATTGTTGCTGCTGGTTTGCTTCTTCCTCACACGTTCACTTCGAGGACCGCATCTCCAGATCTATCGCACCAACCATTTGCTACAACACCGATGAATATCTGATGTAAAAGTTTCGTTTTTTTTCTTTTAATCAGATTAAATTTGTTTCTCCCTGACTCCTTCTAACCTTGTCGCTCTGACCCCCCCCCCTCCCTCCTCCTCCTCCTCCTCCTCCTCCTCCGCCCCTCTTTTGCACTCTGCTCCAATTTGCGTGCGCGTCCCCGGCGGCGCGGGCACGCACGTTGGGGGCTCGGCCCCTACGCAACTGGAAGGGGGCGCGCCCGGCGGAGAGCGGCGCGGTGTCCGGTGTTGATGTGTCGCACATTTTAAAAAGTGAGCGAGGAAGGCGGCTGGAGTTCGGGCGAGGAGGGGCGAGGGGAGGAGAGGAGCCCCGGAACGAGCGTCCGCAGCCGGAGAGACCCTCCGCCGGATTACCCCGCTCCTCCGGACCGAAACAAGAAGAAGACGGAGGAAAAAAATAAAAAATCAGCTGTTTGATAACAACAGCGCGCGGGGCTGTCGCGTGTCGCAGCAAGCAGCGCGTGGCCATGGAGCTGTCATCGATAGGCGACCAAGTGTTTGCAGTCGAGTCCATAACCAAGAAGAGAGTGAGGAAGGTGAGACGAGCCGAGGGCAACTTTATCCGCCTCCCGCCGTTTTAACGCAACTTCTGTCCGCCGCGGCCGCGTCTGCGCCCGCCGTCCTCGCGCCGTCCTCGCGCGCGCCGAAACTGGGTTACGCAGGTTCCCCCGACCGGGCCGGCGGGCCGGGCCCCCGGCGAGCTCCGGAGGGACAGCGCCAAAGTTCCGGAGCGCCGCGGCGTCGCCCCTCCGCCCGCCTGCGCCCGCGGAGGGGCGACGCCGCGGCGCGAGTGAAATGCGGGGAAGGAGGCGTGTGTGCGCGCGCGTGTGTGTGTTTTGGACCGTGTCCGCGGGGCAGCTACGCATTTGTGTGGAGTTTACGCCAGCGGGTCCTTCTCCCGAAGTGCTGCGTAGCTGCGACGTAGCGGTGACCCCGAGCGGCTGCGGGAATTAAAGGTGCGCAGTTGGCGCGGCGCGCGCTCAGGTGAGCCTTCCGCGTTCATTCAAACGCTGTGGGAAAGTTTACGGGTCCGGGCGCGAGCCCTCGTAAAGCGAGTTCGTTCAGCGCGAGGGGCTCAGTTTGTGTTTATTTTTATTTTGTTGTTGTTTTTTTTGCCCGACTCGGAACGGCTGCGCTCGCGTTGCGCAACCCCGCGTTGTTTACATGTTCTCGTGGCCCCACCTATCCGCTCACCAGCCCCTCGCGACCGGCTCGCGTGGCCATGTGCGCGGGGCTCGGGTCGTGATGGGGGTACGGGGGGTTGGGGGGGGTCTGTCAGCTTCGCTGTCAGTGACGTCACCCCCCCGGAAATTAAAAAAAATAACTGTGGGAGAAACATGCCAGTGACCCGCGGAGCAGGGTGGACCGGCAGGCTGCGTCAGTGTTTACTGGACTGTTTGGCTCCCCCAGCACTGACCCCCCCCGCTCTGTATCTCCTCAGGGTAATGTGGAGTATCTGCTGAAGTGGCAGGGATGGCCCCCAAAGTGAGTAAGCTTTGAGTCATCACTCAGTGACCTCATCCCTCCATCACACACTCAGACTGTTCCAGCACACCATCAGGGAGGCATGAACCTGGACACACGGGTGGAGGGACGGGCAGACAGACAGGCAGACAGATAGACAGCTTTATCTCCGTGTCTGTGTGCAGGTACAGTACTTGGGAACCGGAGGACAATATTTTGGACCCTCAGCTTGTCTTGGCTTACGAGGAGAAGTGAGTACCCTGGATGAATTTTCCTCTTTTTCTTTAACTGTCATCAAGCCTCTGTCGTCTGCTCCCTCGCTCACCCCCCTCCTCTCTCTTCTCGTCCCCACGTTGTGCCGGTGCCTCTCGCTCAGTCAGGAGAAGATCCGAGCGCTGGCCTACCGTAGGAAGGGTCTCAGGCCCCGGAAGCTCGTCCTGCGGGTATCAGTACTTCTTGTTGTCACGTGTACTTTTCTGTTTGTGTGCGTGTGTGTGCGTGTGTGTTAATGTAACAGGAACATGTGGCTGAATATAATGAGCGTTTAATATGGATGGAGTGACTTTACAAAGTTTTTCAGTGTACTTAAGGCCTTTATTAAACTACTACTTATTCAAGGTGAAGCTGGTTCAGGCTCATTTTAATTCATTTGTGTGTTTACAATCTGTCACGGGCGTGGAGCCGCTTTGAATGAGCCTCGGGAAGCAGTGTGAGTCCTTTGTTTTGGAACGTCATTGTTTCTATAGCAACCCAGATTCTATAAACCAAACGTCGTAGATCTCCACATTTAGACGAAGCAGATTGTTTCTGCCTTGTCAACACCCCCCCCCCAAAAAAAAGAAGTGGTGTTCCAGCTGGTGAAATAACACCTTGTGGAGCCAGAGCGGATCAATAACAACTCCGATAACAACACTGTAACATGATCTGCAGAGATGAAGCCCCCAGACGGGGAGGGGGGGGTCCTGTCCCGATGATCTGTGTCCAGGTAGCAGGGTCGTGGCAGAGCTCAAATTCAGCCATCAAGCAATGGAAATGTTCATAACACGAGGGGGGGGCTCTCTACTGGGGGGGGGGGGTCATGTCTGTTTGGGCCCCCGGGGTTAAAGATTCTTCTGGGCCCACAGAACCTCTTCGCCATGGACCTGCGCAGCTCCCAGAAGGAGAAGCCCCCTCCCCGCCTGAGGCTGTCCCTCACCCGGGCCATGAGCACGGACATCGACCAGGGGGAGCGGTACCGCCGCCCCCTCTGGAGGAAGCACAGGCAGAGGCCCTCCAGACGGGGCCCGGAGAGGCCCCCCCACAGGACCATGTGTCCGCTCAGGAAGAAGAAGTCCCTGGAAGACGACTGGGCTGCCACCAGCGAGGAGGAGAAACAGGACACCAGGAGCCCGGACATCCTATACGGTCAGTGGGCCGCCCCCGCCTTCCCTGACCTTTGACCCCTTCCGGGCCCTTCACCTGCTCGTTCCTGTCCCCCCCGCAGACGGGCAGTCGAACCGCGGCCCCCCGGCCCCGCTGAAGGACGAGCGCGCCGAGGCCTGGACCGACAGCTCACGCGCAGGAACGCCAGAGGTGGGACAGAAAGAGACTCTCGCCTGCGACCAATCCACAGAAGACGCTCTCGGCGGGGGGGCGCGCGCAGCGGGGGCCCACAGGTCGCACCTGAGCCCGCGGGGCCAGGGCCCGGGGCCCGAGGCCCCCGCCGTCTGCCACAGCCAGGCCGTCTCCGTCATAGTCTGCGTGTCGGGGCGCGGCGAGGCGCCGGGCGAGTCGCCGGGGGAGTCGCCGGGCGAGTCCGACCCCGTCCACGTCGCCAGCGAGATCCAGGAGGCGACGGGGGGGGGCGAGGAGGTTGTGGCCCAGGCGAAGGACGGCGGTCAGGCCGCGAAGAACCCCGGGAAGGTGATCACGACGGACGTGACCATCAACTCACTGACAGTGACTTTCAAAGAGGCGACGACGGCCGAAGGCTTCTTCAAGGGGTACTGAAGGATGGGGGGTGTGGGGGTGTGGGGGTGTGGGGGGGGGGCAAACTGTTTATAGGATATGACTCCACATGTTGACGATCACTGAAGACATTGCCTTTACATCAAATGTGAGCCGTACTTTTATAATTGTGGCTTTTTGTAGAGGTCCTACTAACCTGCTCAGATCATGCTTTACTGTCCGAGGGGTGGGGGGGGGGTACCTGGGGGAGGGGGGTTGACAGCTGTGAGACAGCGCTCCAAAACGACACATGACTACTTCCAAGGTTCCTCCTTCCAGGCGCGCTCAGTGCTTTCCAAGACAGACGTCTCACTCGGATCCATTTTCAGGAGCTCGCCTCAGTCGCTCCTTTTCTTACAAACACGGTTTTGTAACAACAACAAGGTTCTTATACAGTACTTTGATATTGTCACATCACTGCATGCCCGGCCTGTCTGTCCCTCTGTCTGCCCGTCTGTCCCTCTGTCGCCCGTCTGTCCCTCTGTCTGCCTGCCTGTCCGTCTGTCTGTGCGGCACGTGCACAAAGCCCTGTCCTGTGGTTTGTTCGAGGGGTTTATTTCTGTCACAAAAGAAGTAAAACAAAGAGCAAAAACTACTGCCTGACGCTTTTATGTGGTTCTGCATTTTAAGAAAGATGGACGCACACCAAAAGAGATTCACTTGTTTGCCGTCTGTCTCTCCTTTTCTTTTTCAAGTACTATCTGGTTCTATTTTTGTATAACCAACTGATAGTCCTCCGTTTTGTGCTTCTCAGAAGAGGTCTGCTGTAACGCTCCGTAAGGTGACGGCAAACGAGAACTGTAAAGTAGACGCTGGTCAGATATTATTTATTGCATGTCACAAGTATAAGCTAAACTAACTCGTGTCACTTATGTTTGAATACGTATTTGATAGAGGTTAACTGTCACTCACGTCTTCTCATTAAGAACTGTTTTTTATTTTTATTGCATTTCCAATAAATATGGTGAAAACAAGTCATGGCTGGGGCACATTCATCATGTGGGCTGTGCAGCGCTGAGGTTGAGGTAGAAACCAGAATCTAGACTAACCCAGAACATATCCCGTCTTCCCTCACATAAGAGGCTGCCTGTTCAAAGCCGTACACCCAGGACTTTGAAGTGGGGGGGGGGGGACCAGGTCCAGGTAACTGGTCCACGCCAGTGAGGCCATTTAAGAGTACACAGCTGTCAGGAAGGCCTGACAAGAGCTGCACCTCCTCACCCTTGGGGGGTAAAGACTAAAGAGTACCGGGACCCCTCTGTGACCTCCATCTGGGTTTAATTTTGTATTTTTATCATTTTTCTTTAACTGTCCATTTCGATCATCTTTTTGTGCTGCCATTTGAAATGACAACAAATTAAGAGTTTCAAGGGAGGGCGAAACTTTTTATCCACTGCGCAAATGACAACAAACACTTTGAAACGTTGTATTCTGAATTTTATGCTGTCGTCTCTTTGTTTTTACTCTGTTTTCCCTCAGGTTTTCCATTTGTTTTTTTTAAATAAAAGACACGCGTGTCCGGGGCGCTGCCGGGTGTCGCCGCTAGGGGGCGCCCGCTCTCAAGAAACACTGATTCCTGTAAGTGACGTCACAGGGAGCGAGTTAATAACCTCTGAATCATCGTTTTAGTTTGAAGTGTGCAGCGCTGGAGCCATTAATCACCGAGTTATGACGCCGTAAATGTCGCCTCTTGGCCATGAAAACCAACAAACGAGGCCCATTAGTTTCAAGAATCCCTCGTAATTTGAGGTCGTGTCTTTTGAAAGTTTTGCACATCCACAGTTTCAATACACATGTTTAATTTTCGCGACGGACATTAGAGGGAGCAAAGGTTTCCAGTAAACCTCAACCTAAAAGTGAATTAAGGAATGAACGAATGTTCTCCGTCTTATTAAGTCTTATTAAACTGAATAGGCCCGGGACCCGGCTGATGAATTGTTCGCTTATTGTAACCCTTCAGATCACAGTGCATTGTATAAGAAGACTCTGTATGTGTCATTATTCAGCCCGTAAGTGCAGTAGGCGATCAGTAGTTGGTGCATCAACAAACCAAAAGGCAAGATAACGCATTAGGCCTGAAATAAGGCGGCGCGCGGCGCCCCCCGGCGGACCAGAGCGGTATTACAAAAACATGCACGCCAATAGCTGACTGAAGACGCCTCAGTGAGAGGTGCTCTCCAGGGTCCGGGTCCTGAAGGGTTTTGACCCCCATCTAGTCTACACCAGATCACTGGCACTACTACTTGCTTTTCCGTCATGGTGAGCGAGAACAAATATGTAGAAATACTTGAGTACAGGAGGGCTTTTGTTGCTCTGATGTGACCTTGAGAACTTTGACACCTGAGCTAAATAAGCATGTATGACACACCACTGTTGGTAATTTGCATTTTATTATTAAAAAAAAAAGTAATCGAGTCCACAGTTTGTTTCCTTTGTACAGTAAAAAAAATCTTAAATTAAACTTCCAAAGTTCCGAGCAGAAAGATGAGGACGATGAAGTTGGGGACCAGGAAAACAAATGACTCCAGAGAGAGCTGGTGGGTGGGGGGGGGGGGGGGGTAAGTCCAGGGGAAGCAGCAAAGGGGTTGAGGCTGAAGGAGGAAAACAACTGCTCACATCTCCTCCTCTCTCCTCATTTCTGTGCAACACAGTTCATTTGGATTTAAATCCTCCGTTTACTCAAAACAAAACAAAAACCCAGTAGAATTCTAAAACCGCTAGAACGCCCACCCCGCCCAAGTTTTAACACCCCAGCCCAGGAACCGAAAACGTTACAGGCACACAGGTATGCACCGCCCCTCCCTGAGTCTCCACCGCTCGGAAATGACCGTCTTTAAAGGAAGGAGTGCGCACACTTGGAAGGGAGGGGGCTTGTGTGTTTGCGAGGGTAAATTCCCTTCCAGCATGACCAACCCACGCAGAGGGTGTCCGGGGGGGGGGCACATCGTGTCCATTCAACATGTTGAGCTCACAGCGGCACACCCCCCTCCGCTGCAACAAACACTGACGTTCAATGATTCCCAAGACCCAACTAAACACTTCTAAAGTGAAATGTAATATCCGCTACCCCGCCATAATAGTCAATAACAAAAATATATTTCTATATGAAGACCTCTCAGGATACATAATACCCCCAAGCCCCTGAAAATAAAATAAATAAAGCAATCCGATTAGAAAAAGAAAATATGCATCATGTCTGGATTAATATTAATAATCATCATCCACATTATTCTGCAAAACAAAAGATGGGAAACGAGACCAATAAAAAAAAAAAAAAGTTCTTTGCATTAAATCATCCCTCTTTAATTCTCAGCCATTTCTAAAATCTTAAAAACATTTCTTTAAAAGGCAATTACTCCTATTAATCCCCCGAGCCACCAAAAATATCACCATTTTTTTTTAACTGGATAACAGGTGGAGGTGTAGGGGGGGTAAATAAGAAACCACCCCCCTATTGTCCACAATTGGCAAAAAATATATATTAACAGCAATAACTTACAATTCGTTTATTCTAATTTATTTAACGACTGCTGGATTTATTGTTCATCTCCCATAGGAAGTTCAGTTCAATGCATCTTTATTGAAAACATTTTAAATAACATTTAATAATAGTATAAAAAAGGCTAAGTGATAACAATAACACTGTCCTGGGTGAGTGCAGTTTGTGCGAAAAATCAGAGCATTTTGGCTCAACTCAAAACGTTAAAGAGTTCCTACATAATGTTTAATGGATTATGATTCATATTCTGGCCCAGGGGGTCCTGACCCTCGGCCCCCGGCCTGTGGAGCCCAGCCATGCCGCTCAGCTGGGAGAGCATTGCACTCTGATCGGCCCCAAACTGGTCCATGGAGTTCTGCTGCTGGGTCGGCGGCGGCTGTTGCTGCGGGGGGGCCACCATGGCCGGGTGGTGCTGGTTCAGATGGTTCGGGTGCGGGGAGCCCGTCTGCATCTGTGGGGAGATGTGGTGCGGGGAGGGCTGGGGCTGCAGGCGGGGGGAGGGGCTGGAGTGTGGCGGCTGGGACTGAGGACGGGGTGAAGGCTGCGGGGAGCGCACCTGGTTGGCCAGTGACGTGGGCAGGGCCTGGCCCGCCTGCAGGTGGGGGTGGGGGGGGTGGGGGGACTGGGACATCTGCGGCTGCTGAGGACTCATGGGGTTGTTGTGTTGGGCTGGTGACCCCCCGGAGCCCAGATGCTGCTGCTGTTGCTGCTGCTGCTGCTGCTGGAGCAGCCGTTGGTGGAGGGCCTGCTGCAGCAGCAGCGCCTGAGACGACTGTGGCGCCGGGCCGCCCTGGGGGGGCTGAGGCGGCTGCGGAGGGCCCCCTCCGCCCGCGTCGCCCCCCCGGCAGGCCGGACATGGCGTTATGCTGCTGCATCTGGAGGTGGTGCTGGTGCTGCAGCCTCTGCTGGGGCACCGAGCCCGCGTAGCCTTGGCCCTGTGGTCCCGGTGGCCCGCCGGGCTGCTGAGGGCCCAGGGGTGGCCCCCCAGAAGGGCCCTGGCCTCCTTGAGGGGGTGGCATTCCTGGTTGTCCCAGGTAACTCTGGCCCTGTGGTGGCTGTGGTTGCTGGAACTGAACGTGATTCACCATCTGCTGCTGCTGCTGCTGTTGTTGCTGTTGGTGTTGTTGTTGTTGTTGTTGTTGTTGGAGGTGTCGTCTCATCAGCATCTCTCTAAACTGGGGGTTGTTGAGATTCCCCATCTGTGGCCCCTGGCCCTGCATTCCTCTCCCCACGCCCTGCTGCTGCTGCTGCTGCTGCAGAGCTGACACTTGCTGCTGCTGCTGTAGATTCCCGAGCATCGGCCTCTGCTGCTGTTGGAGCTGAGTCATGGTGGCCATGTTGACATTTGCTCCTCCTTGCCCCCCCATGTGCAGGCCCGGTTGCCCAGGCCCGGCAGCATTCATGTTCACCTGGGGGCCCGCTCCCGGCATGACGTTAACGGCAGGCCCCCCCCGCGGCTCCGGGCCCTCCGCCTGGGCCACCCTTGTACTTGGAGGCCCTCTGTTTGATAAAAGCTGCCATGAGCTGCGGGTTGGAGCGCAGGATGTTGAGGACCTGCTGCTGCTGGTGGGGAGAGCTGGGCGAGCGCAGAGTCCTCAGCAACTCCTGGAGGGCCGTTTGAGGGATGTTCCCACCAGGAGGAACCATTCCAGGAACACCCGTGGCTCCGGAGAGCGCCCCCTGCTGAACTCCACCACCAGCACCCTGCTGCTGCTGCTGCTGCGACATGTTCATCAAGGCAGCCTGGCCCTGACCTTGGTGCTGCTGCTGCGCCTGCATCTGCTGCTGCATCTGCTGCTGCTGCTGCATTTGCTGCTGCTGCGCTGCCATCAGACCAGCGTGTCCCATTTGATTCATCATAGCTTGGCGCTGTTGGGGCGCCATGCCCTGGTTTGCCCACTGTGGCTGAGGGCTTTGATGCGGGGCATTCATCCTCTGCTGCTGAAGCTGTACCTGAGGGGGCAGCTGCCCGTGGGGGAGGCCGCCCTGCTGGGGGGGCTGCTGCATGGCTCCGCCCGCACCAGCCATCATCCCCTGCGGACCACCTTGGGGTTGCTCCATGTGAGGCCGCGCGGCGGCCGCTGGGGCCGGGGCCTGTGGGGGAACCCCCTGTGGTCCCCCCATCCCTACCGGCCCCGTGTGTCCCAGGGCCATTTGAGGGCCCTGCCCCTGTTGATGGTGCGGAGGCATCATGCCCGCCTGCCTCTGCAGAGCCATCTTCCTCTGAGCGTCGGCGACCTGCTGGATTCTCATGGCGATCTCTACCGCCGCGGGCGGGGGCCCAGAGGGGGCTGCTGCTGCTGCTGCTGCGAAACGGGGGCTTGGCCCTGAGGCTGGCTCGGAGGATGTTGGCCTACGACATTTCCAGCCATCATGGGGGCACCGGGCTGCTGCTGGGGCGGGGTTACGGAGCCGAGGATGGGCTTGCCCTGGGATTGATGAATTGGGGAGGAGCCTGGGGGCCTGTTGGCGTACAGAGGCATATTGTTGTGATGCTGTTGAAGCTGCTGAGGCTTGGCCCCCGCTCCACTTTGCTGCTGCAGCTGAACGTGAGGAAGCATCTGTTGCTGATGCTGGGGGGAACCCATCATCCCCCCGGCCCCACCGCCTCCACTCCCCATCTGTTGGAACTGATAATGAAGGGGGTGCTGCGGAGGCATCCCGCCGGGCTGCTGTTGCTGCTGGACCCCAGCGATGGGGCCCAAACCCTGCTGAGGGACCGGAGGCATAGCCTGAGTTGGGGTCTGAGGGGTCGGAGGCTGCGTTCCACCAGAGGTTGGGGTGCTTGGTGCCGTAGCGCCGTTGTTCCCCGGTGAGGGAAGCCCGACGTCGGATCCCATCGGCGGTCCTCCGGCTGGCTGCCCCGCTCGCTGCATGCTGGCCATTCGCCTTCTCAACATCTGGGCCTGCTGCAGTCGGTGCTGCAGCTGCTGCTGGCGCAACTTCTGCTTGATGTTCAAGCAGAAAGGGACGGGACATTTGTTCTCCTGGCAGTGTTTGGCATGGTAGCAGCACAGGGCGATGAGCTGTTTGCAGATGGGACAGCCGCCGTTTGTTTTGCGCTTGCAGCTCTTGGTGTGCTGCACGACCCGCTTCATCTTCTGGCAGGACGGCAGCGAGCAGTTGGCGTTGCGGCACTGGCATGCATGCACCAGTGACTGGATGCAGCGCTGGATGCTGAGACGACGCGAGTCTCCAGGGCTCTGGGTGGATGCGGCAGCTTGGTTGTTGCTGTCATCATCCAGTCCAAGTCCCAGTTTGTCCATCTTGTGCACGTGGCCTTTAGTATTGTAGCACGTGATGCACAAGTCATAGTCCTGAAAAGGGAAGGGACAGGGAAAATTGATTGTTTTATAACGCAACGATAATGATGAGCTCATAGCTCTCTGTGCTCTGACTGGACTCACCTCACAGACAGTACAGTGGTAACGGGTTTCCACGTGGTGTTTACATTCATTGCAGGTGTAGACAAAGCGGTCCTGGCTCTGACTGTGGAGCTCCACCAGCATACACATGGAACTCCACTTGGACCTCCTGAGAGAACTAAACTCCAAGTGTTTATCCCTGCACAGCGTCAGGAAGGCATCGCGGCCATCCATCAAGTCGCAGGCCATCAACGAGTCCTGATCAGTGATGGGGGGCAGGGAATTGGCGGTGGGACCAGCAATGAGGCGGATAACAAAGAAGACCTGCAGATTCAAGATGGAAGATCAGCCGTTATTGATCCAGCAGCTTACCCTGTGAAATAATTCCTTTAACGGTACTTTAAGAGCATCTTTTGTGAAGTCTGTCTTGAATTACTGTGTCAAACCAAAGGTGCACCTGTGACATGGTCAGGACCCCTACGCAGACCCCTACTGCCTAAATGTGTCTGTGTGGCCCAGACACCAGCTCTGCCCCCGTGTATAAATACCTCCTTATGCTTCTCCATGGTAGCGTAGAGCTTTTGGGACAGATCATTGGAAACATTGGGCATCCCCGTTTTTTTCTTGTTGGCTCGGCTCAGTCCACTCTTGTTCTTGCTCGTCTTCTTATTATTCTTCTTTTTGGCATTTTTGCTGTCTCCGTCTGTTGCCTGCAAATGTTTAAGTCAGCGTGATTACGATTATTCTCATTTTGTGGCAACAATGATCCAGGAAGAGCAGTTGTCCATCTGCCTCACTCACATCTGTGCTCTCATTGGAAGTGTTGTTCTCCTCTCTCTTCCGCTCCTCCTCCTCCTGCTCCAGCTCCTTGATACTCTCCTCGAGCACATTGGGCCAGAAGTCACCCTCAAAGTACGGCAGCTCCTTGGCGCTCGTCAGCCGATCTTCTGTCGCCTGCTTGAAGATGTCCTGTGGGAAAGAGGAACATGGTGGGTGGAGTGAGCCTTTACATATCTGAAATATCTTTACGTCAGAAATCAAAACTTATCCAGATGCTAAGCTCATCATGGGAACAATACATCATACTTTGACACTAAAACGAATGTCAACTGGCTCCTCACTGTAATGGATTGACAATAAATAGAAGAATCTCACAGATATTTAGAATGACCACATAAAAGCACTCACTTTATAGTCGTGGACAATGCGCTCAGAAACAGCTTTATCAAGCATCTTCTTGTACCACTCCTGCAGACGTTTTGGCTTGGGGATCTTCTGGTCTACCGGGTGGCAATGGAAGATATAATCATCCCCTTCACTGGGAGGACATGCCCAGATGTGACCTGTTGTGTACCTGACAGAGGAACACAACAAGTTGCGTTAGTTATTCAAATGTACTGCGAATAACACAAATGATGCATTGAATTTGATACACAATATCCTTAATGAGAAAGTAATGTGCTTTTTCATTCTTTTGCAGCTATTAACACTTGGCCAAGAATGACTTTTCTCTTCTGTCTCAGCATGAATACTAAGAGATTTAGATCAATGGTGGTCTTTTTTAAGGGCATACATCATTCCAACAGAGCAATAGCATATGAAGGTGTGCGTTGGTTTTAGAGAACTACCTGACTATATAGAAAACATGTTTCTGCTGTGACTGTTTTGCTCTTCTGCTTTTCTGTCAACTATTAAACTTGGATCATTTGTATTTTCCTGTCTGCTCCGTAATTATGCCCCACTTACCCTTGTCTCTTCACATATTCCAAGTAGCCCAGCAGGATTTCATGGTAGACAGCAGTCCTGAGGTGTCTCGGTTTGAAGAAGTGTATGCTGTCCAGGTAAGAGATGTACACTCTCCTCTGATTGGGTTGTGGGCAATCTGAGCCGTACTCTTGCACGTGCATGCCGAAAAAACACACTTCTGTCCCATCTATGTCCTCAAATGCAAACAGCGCTTTCAGTCTGTATGGGAAGGACTCGGCCATCTCTCCGCTGTCAACAAACCTTAAAAGAGGAAACGAAAAGAGAACATGTCACAGTTACTTCCTGACTTTACCTGCTTCATCTGAACCCCCCCCCCCCCATTTTAATATACCCCCTTCCTTTTTCACCAACACTGAAAGTTGCAGTGAAAATACCTTGATTTCATGCCTGGCTTAACCTCAACCACCTTGTCTGAGACATGGACCATTCGGATTGTGACCTCGCCAGATTCAGGGTGGTTCTGCCGCTTGATGAAGTCATTCACTCTTGTTTCCAGATAATTCCCCAGTTTTGTCTGAGGAAGTCCTACAAATGGATAGAAACTCATTAAAACACAAAAGAAGGATAGGGACAAGTGCATTATTTATACTATGATGCCATTGCATTAGACCACTTTTAATGATTGATTGCACACATTTCCCTTTTTTTTATGGTGATATAAAATTAAAAAAAACACAAAAACATTTCCATACTTACTTATTAGTAAGTACTCTTAAAATGTAACACCACCAATTATAATACTGCTTAATTTGTACAAGGTTGTATAATAATATATTTAACAGTTACCTGCGAAACACAAAGTTTAAGAAATATCAGCTGCACTTAATACAGGTTAAAT
Organism: Lagocephalus sceleratus; assembly: GCA_911728415.1. NCBI lineage: Eukaryota > Metazoa > Chordata > Actinopteri > Tetraodontiformes > Tetraodontidae > Lagocephalus > Lagocephalus sceleratus. The sequence continues at coordinate 1,109,116 of CAJVRN010000090.1, read as the reverse complement.
GTACTAAAATTAGAAGATAAAAACTATGAGATTCTGCATTCAAATGAGTAACACTTACTTTTGGCAGAGTACTTGTTCTCTTTCCGTGTCTTATTGGACATTTTGAGGCAGTTGTCACATATAAAGCTGGTTGGAAGGTAAATAAATAAAGGTTATACTCTAATCTTTCACCATCTTTTCAACACTAATTCCAATGAAATTAATTAAAACAAAAATGACAGAAGCTTTCCTGTGGGTGTCTTTACACAGGAAGTGCAGTCATTTAGAAACAGCTTTTCTACATGTAGACCACTAATGAAAGAAATAGAATCGCATACGGCTGCAGGACCCACTGTCAGATTCTGTCTTCTGGCTTAATGAAGTACAATTTAATTTTAAACAGCTTTATTCATGTTCGATTGATCTAAAAGTTTATGGTATACAAAAAACAAGTTATTGCCAGTGATGTAACACAAACCACATAAAAGCGTGAGTGAGTGAGTGAGAATGTGTGTGTGTGTGTGAGAGAGAGAGTGTGCGCCCGTGTGTAGGCTTACCCGGAAGGCCAGATGGTTTCATTATGTAGTACACAAATCTGGTGCATTTTACGGCCACAGTCAAGACATTCTACAAGCCTGTGAACGGACAAACAGAGAAACAAGCAGATACAATAATTAGTGTTAATAAGGCAACATTGTAGACAAAGATTGATTCTCTGGACAAACTACAGACCTAGTACAACTTAGTACAAGTTGTGGCAAAATTAGATTTGTTCATTTTTGTGCCAAAATCTTAAAAAGAAAAAAATACATATCACATACATAATAATGTCAACCATTCTTCATCCTACAAGACCACTCTATTCTCTGGTCACATGCAACGCACACACATTCAAATACTAAATAGCACTTAGAGGTTTGTTGTAAATGTAAAGTGCATTACAAATCATTTTTAATTCTTTTTATTATTAAATGAAAATGAATGTTTTATTTGCCGTACAACTCAGGGTCGAGTGTGTCATTCTTCTTTCGCTGAAACTGGTCTTTGTTGATGGACCTGTGAGAAATAACAGAAAATTAAATTTAACAGAAGCAATGTGGGTCAAATGGTCAGCTCAGTCAGATTTTAATTTATAGAGTGGTAAGAGGATCAAACATCCACAGGATACATCAATTACAACATATCATTATCACTACCTCTCTTTGACACTACAACAAACTATACAAAGATAAAAACAGTTGTTTCTAAAACAAATGTTTCTCCACCAGTTATCATTTTTGCAGCTATTTCTCTGGTCTAATTTCTCCAAATAATAAAACGAAAAGACAATTACATGACATTGACACAGATGGTGTCAAAGCCTATTGTCATCATATAAAGTAGTACTTACGTCTGAGGCTGGGAGGGGTCATCTCCCAGGGAAACACTTTCGCCCTGGATTTCGTTGAAACACTTCTCACAGAAGTGGTACCTGTCAGCAAGAAGCCCATATTTTGGTGAACTACACGTTCGCCATCAGCACAGCCAATCACAGAGAGGGCACGAAGAAGCAGCCGCCAATCAGGGCAGGGCAGGACAGGCCAGGGGGCGGACACACAGGAGGAGGCAGAGGGCAAGGTAGGTCGTCGCCAGGAGGAAGCAGCCAATCGTGATGCAGGGTTTTTGTGTGGGCGGACGTTTTGATTTTGCGCGTAAATTTTGGAGTGGATGATTGGTCACACCAAAACAGGCCAATGCAGACATCACAAGCATTAAAAAAGGAGGGAGAAAAGGAGAAAAGGGGAAAGGGAGGGAGATGGGGAGAGGGTTCAAAATGAATATTTTTTTTAAAAAAAGGCGTGAAATCATTTGTTACAGGTCAGACAAAGACAATGGAGGGGGTAGAGAGGGAAGGGAGAACAGGAGGAGATGATGTAAACAACAACCAAGAGGACAGAGAGCCAAGGCAAAGCAAAGATTAGCATCAGACGTTCAGTGGTAAACAACAACAACAACACCATTACAGCGACATGAAGGACCACTAGGCGCAGTGGAGGAGGGGAATGAGGATATGAGTCTCTGCACATAAAAGGGTGGATGAGAAAAATAAAGCAAGAGACCCATCATCCTTCCAGCTCATTTATAAAGTGGGAACCTTTACTTCTTGTAGTTGCACCCCCCCACCACTATGTCAGAAAATCTCCCCACATGTTGTGCAAGTACACTCGGTGGGAAGCAACTGTGCCAAGAACAAAAGAAATATCTGAAGCCAGGAGCCCACTTTATGAATGACAGCATAAATTAAAACAGTAAACTATGAAGGTGGATGGTGCCAGGGTTATCAAGTTGAAGCCAAATTAATGTCATCTGTGATTGCACTGACTGATTCTATTTCCTATAGCATGGCAGCAGCGTGCAAAATACAAGACAAACTTGCTATCTTAGCACATCAAAACCTTTGTTCTTAATACTGTCTGCATGTTACTGGTCTGTGGTCCAAGTGTGCTTGTGCTCCAGTGTACCCACAACACGTACCTGTTCTGGTAGCTAAAATAAGCAGCGTCACGTTGGATGGTGCATAACTGTTTTCCATAGCAGCATAGAGTCTGGGGGGAAAACTCAAACTACAATGAAAAGACAAAAAAAAGTTTGTTGTCAGACATAATGAACAGAAATTAAATAAAGCGCGTATGTTATTTTGCTATCCTCACCTTCCTCCCACAACAGTATCCGAGGCCTTGCATGACCGGATCAATCTCGGACTCAAATACTTCCGCTAATTTAGAGCAGTATTTGTAGACTCGGGATGTCTTGCGGTTGTACAGCCAGGCGTTGTTGAACATCAGCCAGATGTCTTCTACATACTGCCAGGGCTCCTGGTACTGTCCCGTATCCAGCTTCCGCTTGATAGTCGACAGGTCCATGGGGTTCTTCACAATGTCAAAGTAGTCCTGGTTTGGGAAGGGACGTCATCCGAAGGTTTGGGATACGAGAGGGAAAAGAGGAGAGAGTGGAGAAGGTAGATGGAAGGTGTTTCGTCATCCATGGGAAAAGGTGAGATATGGAGAAGAACAGTGTGATCAGCAGCGGCGGCGACGGCAGCAGTGGAGGCATCATAGTGGTCGTCAGATCAAGGTGTGATGGAAGCGTCGACCAGGTGGTACCAGAGTAGGGAGACAAGAGGGTGCAGGGGGATAATGTTGAGCACTGCAGAGAAGAAGGTGTGTGTGCAAACAGAGAAACATGACAACTTCTGCCCTCTAGCTCTCTGCTTTGCACCCTTTAGTTCCTGTCATCCTGTGAGCAGGGACCAGGGAACCACCACATATCTCTCTCTGGCATTCCACAAACCTCAGCTGATTTGGAAATACACTAACTATCGCAACCTGGGCCTAACTAAGTCAATTAACTGGCTAGAAGTGAAGCATGTTTGCAGGTTGTTTTTTGCAACATAACGAAAGAACACAGGACAATGGCCAATGGTAAAGATTCCCAGCTGTGACCAAAACAAAACTTCAGGCAATCAGGGTGCAAAACCAAGAAGAACAGAGCAGCGGCCAAAGCAACAGGCACACAACATACCTGTGTAGCGGTTGGCATTCACAATGCCAACAACACCACAATGCAGCACGAGAGGCTGCAGGATGGCAGAGCTAAAAACCCAACAGTGTTGAGGTGAGGCACATATGAGCAGGTGAGATGAACTTCTTTCATTCCTCTCATCAGCATACATCATCATCTCTGTGTCTTTTCATTTTCAAAATTTTAAAATTTCTGTATTTGTTAAACTTTGAACTACATCTAATCCAATAGGCAGTCATATAAACCAATAAATACACACATTGACAACATTAGAATGCTTTTACGGTGGCTCTAGGGGCTGGTTGATAATCAGGCTCACAATTCATAATTCATAATCTTTACACAGGAGAACTGTGTGCTTTTCAATGGAACCAGTGAAGACAACTTTACTGTCACAGCCCACTGCTCACTTGAACACTGTCAATGAGCTACTGGTGAGGAACTGAACTTGAGAGTAAGCAACAAAAAATAAATAAATACATAATTCCAATTTAAATCTAAATGTAATGGGGAAAAAGCAAGATTCAGTGTGGTAAATGAAAGCAATGGATTTTGACAACACCGTGCTAGCATTCGTGCTGCATGTTACCAACTCTCAATTGGTATTTAAGTTTTCAATATAGACAAGTGTGCATGCAAATATAATTGATATAGTATATATAACTATATATACTATAAATGACAACCTGATTCGTATGGAATCCATTTGGAAAGGCTCCTCAGCACCACTGACATCATGTGCATGCATCATTAGGACAGGTCATCAGTTAAGTGCTACTATATGCAGCAGCAGGTGTGTCTAAATATTTATTGTTGGGTTCTGGCATTGGCCACAATGTATAGCGTGATTATTAAATGTCCTTATTCAGCCAAATTTGTAACTGTTGTGCCATCACAACCCAGTTAATGCTCATGAGTCACTGCTTTGATTTACAAATACACAAGAAAATTTAAAAAAAAAAAAAAGCTTTTTTCTGTCATGCAACACAAGAACCAAGCAATAGAAAAATGGAGGGAATGTTAAAAAAAAACTTTAAGAATTAAAGCAAAATGTCAGCCAGTGCAGTCCCTTACCAGGTTAGATTTGTTACTAGTTCGAATACGTACAGGTATTCCCAGTAACTGGGGGTCCACCGGCTGGCGGAAGGGAAGGGACTCGGGATCCTGTCGATACAAAGCTTCCAGGGTGGGCATCAGTGCCTGACGCAACTCCTCTGGCTTAAAGACTGGAAGAGGGACAGATTATATATTGAGAAGGGCACAGTGCATCTGTAGAGCACAAGTGAAAATGTTTTCATGCTACATCTCAACTGACTGAACAGGACTCAGAAATGTATCAGTAAACCTGCTTTTCCTCTTGTGTTTTCTAATGAACTATTCAGTGCAGCAAGATATTTGTTCAGTAAATATTTACAAGATGAAAGCACTTGAGCGCACATGCTATTACTACAAGTACTTGGTGTGTTATTCTTAACACAGGCCTACTCAGTGTATTTATCCTGCTCTCTGGAATTAAGCCTGGATTTCAATGACTGAATTCTTTCCTGTTAAAGCAAGGTCATAGAATCTCTGGACTTTGCTGTAAAATCAATCATTAAGTTTTATATTTACTAAAGAAGGACCAGGGAAAAATAAAATATGCAGATAATAGCCTCTATTCACAATCAGCCACAAACTTTAGGACTTACCTTTCTTCTTACTTTGACCACTGGCTGTGGAGCTGTTGAGGCCTGTGGACCGCATCCCATCGTCTTCCTCTTTTGGCTCTTTCTTTATGTCTGGCTTCTTTTCTTCATCCGTTACTGACACCGAGGATGAAGTTGTATCCATGGGCTCACCTTTACACCCATCGCCTGATGCTTTTTCTTTCTTTATCTGTGTCAATGATTCCATGAGTCAATAAAATATTTTCCCAGTCAATTTTCAACAACGACAACAATGTTAGCAGGAGAGTATGGGGGAAACTTGCCTCTGGCTTCTCCTCTGTCTTTACTTCAGGTTGCCCCTTGCTGTCTTTTTGGCTGTCAGCCTCTTGGTCCTCCTCCTCTTCCTTTTCTTCCTGCTTCTTCACCTCTTTTTTGATATCTTCTTGACTGGGTGGGAGAGCGTCTCCTGTAGTGAGCTGGGAGCTGGGCTGAGTGCTGCTGTTGACCGAGGTCGGAGAGGAAACCTGACCGTCAGCTGTCAGGGAAGGCTTCGGAGACAGCTGTAGTGCAAGGATGGAGAGAGAGTCAAACCATGCACAAAAGTGAAAATGTGGAACAACTTACCCACAATTGAATGTTTCTGCAACATGTCTGAACATAAATGCCCAGCTTATGAGAAGCAAACTAACAGTGTTTGCTCCACCATCTTCTGATATTTTGCATAGTTGCTGTAAACATGTTTTTTTTTCTATACTCTCAAACAGGAAAAAAATATCTGAAAGGAATTCTGTGTTGAAATAGAGAAAATGCTAAATGTACTCACTGGTGTCTGTGGCAACTGCAATGGCACATGAGCATTTTGGCTAGGCACTGAGGATGCAGGACCTGCTTGGGGTCCTGAGGAGGCCACAGCCCCCAGAGGAAGCTGACTGGCCTTTTCAGAGCTCCCGGTCTGGCCCAATAGCTGCTGCTGCGAAGCGTGTTGTTGAGGTTGCTGGGGTGTGCCTGGTGTCGGTGGTTGCGGGGTTTGAGAGCGGGGTATTGTAGGAGGAGGTGTTTGACGAGGTTGAGGAGTTAAACTGGGGGCAGGAGAAGGGGAGTTTGTTCGGATGGGCGGGCAATGGGGGTAGGTGTTGGACTGGGTGGAGGTGGTGGATGGAGACATGTTCGGCAATGGACCAGCGCCACCGGCACTACCAGGCCCCATGGAGCCTACTGGGGTTCCAGAGCCTGGGGCATTGGAGGCAGACTGTGCTGCAGGGCTGCTGGCTGGGAGGGAGGGTGGCATTGGCATCTGATTCTGTAGGGTTGAGACAAATGTAAACATAGAAGTTCAGATTGATGCAGGCTGAGAGTGACAATGAAACATTGGTCTCACAACTTTTGATCTATAATATTTAATCCTAGTTATTCCAAAGACAATCCAAGGCATCAAACAAGGACAGTGTCCACATTTCAACGGGTTTTTTTCTTTTGCAATGGATGCTGCACAATGAATTGTGGCTCATTTCTTACCACTGGAACAGCAGTTTGTGCACCCGGCTGGTTCATTCCAACAGCACCAGGTCCACGACCTGGGCTGGAGCCTGGGAACTGGCCTGGAGGGAGGTACTGGTTCTGCAACTGTGTGGGATTCGGTTGGTTCAACCTTGTTGATCCCATGCTCATCTGGAGAAAAAAAAATAAAAATACTAATAATAATAATAATAAACTAGTTCTGTCCAAATGAATAAGTTAATTGAGATTAGTTTGCAGGGTTAATTAGATTAAAGGTCTAACACAATTTGTGGATGTCCAGGCAAGGACTGCTGCCATTAGTCAACACAACCACCTTGATCTAGATAGACCAGTCTCATCAGCATGAGATGAGTTGCTGCTCTCAATGGGAAGTTTCATTACATAAAATACTCAAGAAGAAACAATCGGCCCACACTGTTTGCATACCCAGCAGAAGGGATTTTTCATTTCACTGAAGCAATTCCAGCAGAAAGTAAAACAATGTGAGAACATGAGTCAGGGATTTCTGCGGAAGTTCATGTATGTTGCCTGGCGTGTTCAGTCCTTCCAGCACATCTGGCTTCAGTACATCTACCCCCAACCAACTGGTTTAGACTGGTTTATATCAGCAAGGATATGAGTTTTGAAGATTTTTTTTAATCGATATCTGGACATAATATCTGTTTTATAATTTCTTCGTAAAGATTTTTGCCCTGACAAAAAAACAATTATGAATGAAAATGTATTGTAATTCATATAAATTATTGCTCAGAGGTGATTAAACTCAGTAAAATCAGATCAATCAGCCATAATAACATTATCTTGAGAAGTAGTTCACCTTGTAAAACCTAAAGCAATCTGTAATATGTAATATGGCAACAAATACCAACCTGGTTCCCTGGAGGATTCAGAGGAAGAGGAGGCGTTGACCCCTGTCCCATCGACTGCATCCCCATCTGACCAAACTGGTTCATTCCTATAGGTGGGCATATTTTTGATATTATTGTTATTGTTATTATTCATAGTACAACTCCTACTATAATTGCTAGTAAAAAAGTTTACAGAAGCTTGAAAGCTTTGAGAAGCTTAAAAACAGTCAACCCTTCCACTGCATGGTTCATCATGCATGGGTGTTAATTGGGAAGCTTCTTTCCTTACCAGTTCTCATCAGATCTTAAATTAATTTAAACAATTTTACATAACATGACACTAAACTAACAATTAATATAATTAAAACAAATTGCAACAGCCACGAATAAAGTGATATACCTATGTGAAAATCTTTCATTTCATCAGAATTATGACACGTGAAGGTCAGAACTGCTTATTGTCTGACTGCTTTTAACACTGTACCTGCTGGGTTCTGCATCCTATTGACCATCTGGTTGGGCCCTGTTGGTCGGACCATGGACGGATCAGCGTGAGGACCATCTAATGAATTAAAATAATAAGAATTGAGAATTGAAGAATTGAATTAGAACTTTTTAAAAATGTTATGTTGTCTCAAAGTTTAAATAAGTTTATAATATTTATCTGTGTGATTTAGAATAGTAGTGCTGATAATTTACTACTTACCAAAATATTGCAAAAAAACAAGCAAGAAATTCAATAAAATGTTTGCTATGTGTGTTCCTAATAATTATTGTATTTATATTTTGGGAACTTAACATTGTTTCTAATTGTTTCTTCCAAAGTGTATCCGGGGTTTTGTGGGTAACTGGACAGGTTACTTGATATGTTTAGAAAAAGTAAAGAGGAGGATTGCCAATCCCACACAATTTCATCAGTGTGTGAGAGAGGTAAAAACTGTTTGCTTACTTGGTGGTTGACCTGGGCCCATGGGTGGTTGACCCATGCTTGGGGGCCCCTGTGGGTGGCCTGGGGAGGGAATGCCAGGTTGGCCTGGCATCATGCCCTGCTTCTGGAGTCGGGTTCTTCTCTTTTCTTCCAGCTCCTTTTGAATCTTGTAGATTTTCTCCGCCAGTAGGTGGTAATACTCTCCCTGGATGGAATACCAGGATAAAGGTGAGGATATTACTATACGTATGAGGCTGCACAAAAGACCATTTCACAGGCCGTTAAACACCACATTTCTTACCCGAGTGTTAGCTGATTCGTACATGTCACCCTCAACTTTTCGGGCATAAGCCACAAGATTCTCCATCCGCCGATCTTTCAGTGCAGCTGGATCGGGAGTAGGAAATATGGCCTGTACACTGGAATTGCATGTGCATAAAAATGGAACAATCATTGTCATTTTCCTCATTGAATATTACTTCAGCATTAAATTTGTTTATCCAACTTGGAGTAAAGGAAGGGCAGACTCACAGCTTATGGACAAGATGGTTGCGAAGATCCTGTGTGATATCTTCATGCCAAGACTTCCTTATGCCTGCAGCAGACGGTGCTGCAGTGGGCATGGATCCAACGTTTGCCACACCATCATTCAGCAAGCTGAGGGATATGGCAATAAGAGGAAAGAGATGAAGCCAATTATCACACTGAGGAAATCAAAGTTTCTTTTTCCTCTGGATTTATCAGGCTGCAAAGTAAAACATTACTACGGGCTTCCACCTTGCCATTTTCTACTTTAAATGTGTATGAGGATGACTTTGATGATCCTTTAGGTGAAGCAGATAACAGATGTTTTAAAGTTAATAAATGTATGCTATGCAACCTCACCTCTGAGCATTCATGTTGCTGTGCAGCATTGCATTTGGCAGCACAGCAGCCTGCTGATTGGGAGGCTGCACACCAACTCCACCGTTCACCCCCATCGAGTTTCCTCCTGGAAATAAATAGCTTTCATTTTAATGCAGATTACATAAGAGTGAATTGTTGCAAAATGAAAAGAGGTGTAAAAAAAAAAAAGAATATATCTAAGAATTAACAGATTCCTTTGAGCATCCAGTCTGAGTTTTCGAAAGTTGCAACTGCAATGAATATGCACAGAAAACTAACCCATAGAGTTCAGAGTCCTCATCCCTGGTTGACCCTGCAGCCCCTGGTTTGGCATGTTGGGCTGTGATGGCTGCTGTGGCATCTGGTTGCCTTGGTAAGTAAGACCTAGTGCAGCATAGGCCCTCTCTATGGAGCTGGGGTCAATCTGGTTGGGAGGGTTCAGGTTTGGATTGTTGGACTGTCCACCGGGCAACCCAGAACCTATAGAATTCACCAAACCCACCCCTGTACTGTTCAAAAGAGCTGTGAAGAGAATGAGGGGAGAGGTTAAAGTGGAGCAAACACACTTTAAGTACAGGATTCTCCATCACTTTGTGACAATGAGCTCCCATCACAAGGTGCATCAGGTGGGGCAGTATTATGGCTAGTTAATGCTTGAACTTAAGGGAAAGTGTTTACAACTTTTTAAGGACACAAAGTGACCAATAGCAGTCCATGTTTTTTTATTAATCATGTCCCATTTTGCTATTTGTGTATGGTCTAGAAAAAAAAAAAAACATGCTGACAGGAGCGTATTGCCACAAGCAGCTCCCTGTGGCAATGAGTAATACATCAGCTGGTCTTAATTGCTAGCAGTAGCCAATTAAAATATTTTTGACTGATTATCACTCATTAGGAAGTGAATGCTGAAGGAGCAGAGGACACACAATAACAACACACACACAGACACACTCACATTGCTGATTTCTTTTGTCTCCAGCATTTTTCAGTGGCAGGCATACAGGACAGTCATGTCGTGTGCAATTTTTCCAATGAGAGATGATCTGTCTGGATGAGGCACAGTGCGCCACTGTGGGAGAAAATACCAAGAGGAAGAAGAGTTTGAGAGGGAGACAATTGAGCAAACAAGGAAAAGGAAATAGGTCATACAAGGTGTTGTGAAAGTGAGGATGAATAATGAGATGAAAAGATTGGGAATTGAAGAAATTTACTTTATGAACTATGAAGAACAAAAATATCACATACCGATGAAAGCAGATAAAAATATTTCTCAAACAAATAAAGCCAATAAAATTAATATAAAAGAAGGGTAATTACTTTCCTTATTGTAAACAACCCTACTTTCTGTGACAGAAAGTAGACTATAAAACACTAATCAGCATAATTAAATGGGCTCACCCTGGCAAGACTTGCCAGCCTGGCAGTGAGTCATGTGGTTGAGTACATTCTTCATGGTGCGGCAGTGAGGCAGGTTGCACTGTCGCACTTCACCGTTGGCCTGCTCCCTCCGCTGGCACTTGTGAGCATGGAGTAAAAGGACCAGCTGCTGTTGGATCAACTTGCGCTTTTCTGGGTCTGCTGTTGGAGGTGCAGCACTGGGACCCACCGCTACAGTACCGAGACCAACCTGGCCCACGCCTGTTGTTGCTACCGATGCACCACCTACTGGCACATTGACTGCTCCAGGTTGTTGCTCCTGCTGTTGTGAGGGCTTGAGAGATAGAAGAGGCAAAAACTATAATAAATGTATATATACACATTCAAAGAATTGATAAATACATAAAAGGGAGGTAAAAAGCATCTGTCTAGATCTTTTTCTGGAGTGGTTTTAGTATCTGCTGCATAAACACAGACATTATCAACGTGAAGAGATAAAACCGTACCATCCCAGGCAGTGTCTTCTTCTCCACATTGAACTGATTAAGCATACTGTTTGGCATGCTTGCCTTATTCTGGAGCTGTGGTCCCAGCCCTGCTCCAGGCAGCCCCTGGCCAGCAGACTGGCTGTACGGCCCACCATAGGGCCCCGCATTGGCCATCATGTTCATCTAGAGGCAGAGTGGAAATGATCCAAATGAATATGATTAAAACGTTGGTTTTTCTTGCCAATTTATTTCAACAGTATAACCAAAATGGCTCATTTCAACAGCATAACCAAAATTATACATGACTTAATGGTGGCACATCTGTTTCTATACCACTGAGTGACAAGTAGAAAATCAAAAGGGGGGGGGCATTGAATGTGGATAATCAAGACACTGTACTGGTGCATAGTTCAACTGCAGGATAGTAAAAATCTCAAAAAGCTGCTTTTGCTACTGCAGTCACGAGATCAGTTCCGCTAAAGTATTTACCAGCATCATTTGCAATTTTGAGTTCACACCTTTGCAGTACAATTGTAACTGTTGTGGGACACAGTGAACAACAAGTGGGTTAACCATCAACGCCACAGAGAAAACAGAGGTGCGTATGTGGGTCTGACATGTAACCGCATCCACACCTGATCTTTAGCAGTTGTTTACGGGTATCACTGCAAAGCTACTCTCAGTTACTGAACTCAACTGAGATTCCTAAATCACCAGCATCTTGCGAAGAGAATAACCTGTGATAAAATCTCAAAATGCTGTCACACGACAAAATCTCTACCATTCCACAACATGTTTGATCACACAAAGTCCCGTCTGTTAAACACAAGCATCAGTCATTGCTGTAAGGTTGGGAGATGTGGGCTTCTGCACAGCGTGAGCACACTACCACAAATCATTTGATTCTGAATGTTCCCCTCCACAAAGCCAGCAAATGGTCCTCACACCTGTCCAATAAAAACATAAGCTCAACTTCATAAAACTTAGTAAAAAAGTGTTGATTCACGTGTGTAAAGTTGTCAGGCATGTTCTCCATTTTGCCCGAAACAATCTCTCGTGAGAATGCAACTGGGTATGGTAAACAAGGACGACAGACAAACATTCACAAGTGAGCACAGGGAACCTACTACCTACAAAACATAGTGTCTTTCTAAATACAACAAACATGCACAATTCAAAAGCAGTCTTATTGAAAACATGCCAACATTGGAACCAACCGGTAGGTCACTGGTTTAGCGATTACTACGGAATGAAGTCTTTGTGAGTCGGTTAGATGGACTTACCTTGTTCAGTGCTCCTGGTTGCTGTGGTCTCATCGCTGTCTGACCCCCAGGCACCATTTGCTGGCCACCTTGCTGCTGCTGCAGGGTATCTGCTAGCAGATTACTGTTATTGGCCATCCCTGCATTGCCAGGGTAACCCATTCTCGGTGAGCCATTCATTACTTGTCCACCCATGAGACCATGCTGCTGCTGCTGTCCAGGATTGCCTTTCTGGGTCCCCATCATGGCAGCAACTCGACTGAGTGCTGCCACCCCCCCGACCATCCCAACCTGCGGCATCAATCCAGGTTGTTGCTGCTGGCCCTGGGGATGCATACCTTGGGGTCCACCGGGGGAGACTCCGACTCCCCCCATCATCCCCATGGAACCCCCCGGTGCTGTGCTGTTGGAAGCAGGGACACCCTGTTGTGCCGGCGCACCGGCACGTAATAACTCGGATAACTGTTTGTGTTTTGATGCTGCATCCTGCCCGCCCAAACCCAGCCCCCCTAAAGGTCCAGAAAGACTGGTGTGAAGTTGACTGAGATCCCCTCCATTGGAGAGACCGAGGTCTGCAGAATTGATGAGCTCATCTGGAAGGTCCTGCTCCAACTCAAAGGGTGATCCAAAATCTACAAACAAAGAAAAAAGGAAAAAAATCTTACTCACTGAAATAATTTGTTCTGCTATTGAAGCTGACAGGAATTTAAATAAAACAGGGGTGTGGTGAGATTAGAGAAGTTGTAATCTGTAATAACCTGAGACCTCTCTGCTTAAATAAAGAACATGCAACAGACAACCACCAAGAACATAGGCGGCCTTCCATCTCTACTCAATGCAATAGGTCTTTTAAACGTGGCTCCAGAGTTGTAGAATGATTGTACACAATCCGGTCAGCAGTGTGAGCGCCACAATATCTGATAAGGCATGCAGTAAATGAACTTACTGTAAGGAATACAACAGGTAGTTTCAAACGGAGCAATGCTACCACTATCTACTCATTTTACTCCATTCCACCCATAATTGGAGACCAAATGCTGTAGAAAAATAAACATGTAGAAAGTTGGAACTTATTTTTCCTGAAACGATTGAACAAATCCAAAACTGTGAAGATGTTGCATCGATATTTTCTGCACGTATTCTAGACTACCAAACACACCTCACTGTCCTTAAAGGTTGAGATTCCGACAGTCTACTGATGATATGCTCATCTCAATAGGGAACTATATTCGTATATACGCATGGTTTTTGCGTGCTGAGGGTGGAATCGGTGCACAAAGTCAACTTCACGAAGTGAGGCACAATGTTTAGGTCGGACAATGGCGGAGGGGGTGTACAAGAAAGGGCTTTGTTGGAGGTACAATCGCCAAAATGAAAGCCTTCCAAGGCGGCTCGTCAGAGGCCGTTCCCCCGGGGCGGCTCAGCAAACCGCGGCAACAGTTGAAATGGTCGCCGGGCTCCAGATGCGACTTTCCCCGAGGGAACAATGGCCACCTCGTCCGCCACGGCAGAGTGGAAACACACGCTTCTCCACCAGCGCCGCTCCCGCCACGAGCGGAAACGTAAGAGAGGGGAAAAGAAAGAAAGAAAGAAAGAAAGAAGGAAAGAAAGGCGACCCAAAGGCCGGGCCGGGCTCTCGCCCCCCGCCGGGCCGGGCCGGAGCTCGTGTGGGCCGGCGGGGGGCGGCGGCGTCCCCCGGTGGTTAGCGCGGGGCTAGCCGGCTCGCCCCGCGGGTGCTTTGTGTTGGGGTCCGTCCTCTCCCTCCGGCCGCGGGGCAGGAGCAGGAGGAGGGGGCGCGGAGGAACAAAGACCCGCGGGTCGGTGAGTGCCGGCTGGCGGGCGTGTGCGGGCCCCGGACGAGTTCGAAGCGAGCCGGGTGGCTCGACTCTTCCATTGTTTGCAGCTCCGGGGCTAGCTAGCCCGCCGAGGCTAGCGCACCACAACACCGCCGCTGGAAAAGTTTGATCGCCCCCCAGCCCGGGGGCCCGGGGGGCCCCGGGGCCCGGGGGGCAGCCCCGCGGGGCTTTGCTTTAAAAACACAGAAAGGCGACCTGGGAGGGCTCCGGGGCGTGCATTGTTGAGCGGCTCCCACGGGCACGACCGAGTCCGCGCAGCCGCCCCGGCAGCGGGCCGGGCGGACGCGGGGGGGCGCGGGGCCGAGCCCGGCCATTTAACGGAGGTCGGGGGGAGAAAGGCGTCGACATATTTACCATTCCCATCGCTGGCGGACACCGAGAGGGCAGGGGAGGACAGCTTGGGCCTCTTGGCTGAAGGCGCGCCGGAGTCCAGGACATTATCGGCCATATTTCTCACCAGAGGAACCAACGGGGTAAATCCACCAGGGCCAGGCGCGGCCCGTCCCGGGTCGGTCTGGGGGCCCCTCGGGCTCGAGGCAAGGCCGGGATGGTTCCCCCCACCGCTCGGGGGGCCGGTCGGGCGCTGGACTCCTCGGTCACAGGTCTCCCTCCCGGTTCGCTCCGCAGAGGTCGGCCCCCCCTCCCCTGCCGGAGGTGGTTTCCTCACAGATCTGAACGGGGGGTGGGAAGGTGGAGTCGGAAAAGAGGGCGAGCGTGCGGCCCTCCGACCACCTCATGAAGCCTCGTCGGTGTCACCAAAGTGTCCCGGGAGCCCCCGCCGGCACCGCCGCCGCTCAGAGACGGGCTGCCCCCGCCTGGGCGCGGAGATCCGGGCTTGTGGAGGTGCCCCGCGTCCCCGCCTCATGCGGCGGGGCAGGCTCGGCTGCACGCTCGATCCGGCCGGCTCCGCGATGCATACAAGGCGCGGACGGCGGCTGGGACCCAAAGGGAGAGCGGCCGGAGCGAGCGCAGAGGGCGGCGGGACTAGAGCCGACCTACGGCCCACCGCGGCCCGTCCCCCCGCACACGCATGTCCGTGCGGCCCGGGTGAAGGCGGCTCTGCGGGGCCGCAAACACCCTCTTCTTTTCGTGCTCGAGCTGCAGGTTTGGGCAAAACAAACAAAAACAAACAAAAAAACCCAAGAAGGGCGCTGAACAGGGGTTAAAGTTAATGGTCGTGACAGAGAAGGGGCATGTTGGCTTTAGTGGATCGGAGTATTTTGTGAGGGCGATCGCGGTGCAGATTGCCAATCAGCGGGCAGTCAGATTGATCCAATTAGTTTTATTTTGCAGGGGGGGGGGTGTGATGGGGGGGGGGTACTTATCCTGTGCTCCAGGGAAGCTTCTTCGTTCGTGCCGTGGAGGAGAGTTAATATTTCTACAAAACTGTTCTCAGGCTCTCCTGGCAAAAAAAAACGCTTTTTTTTTTTTTTAAAAAAAAGGTCCCGATCCCCCCCAAAAAACCCGTAATCACAAATGTGATTTTTAAAAATGACGGCCGGCCAGAGAGACCCCGGGTCCTGGGGGGGTCCAGCTCCGAGCGGCGGCGTGAACACCCCCTCTTAAATATTTGCGAGCTGACTGGATCCGCTCATGGAGTCTTTGTGATGGAGGCTGGTCCCGGCGGGTCTCCACCGGCCCTCACCTCCACCGCTCCCGTCGGCCCGGCAGCACTTTAGGTACGCGCCTGTCCGTGCGGACTCTTCCCTTCCTCCGCGGCGAAGACATGGTCGTGTTTCATGTTGATATTGTCCCTTTTTCCTTTGGAGGAGGGGGGGGGTTCTGCTCTTCGTCGCCGGAGCCCGTCGCCCCTCTCCCGCCGCTCGCCTCGACCCCTTCCCCGGGTTCGGAGAGCCTCCGTCTCCCCGCCGCTCGCCTCGGTCGCCGACGCGGATTTCCGTCCTCTGACGTCTTATCTTTATGCCGATGCTTCGCCCCGGTCCCCGGTCCGGGGGGAGGGGGAGGGAGGGAGGAAGGAAGGGAGGGTGGTGGTGTGGGGGGAGGTGGTGTCTCTCCGCCGGTTCTGGCCGCGTCGGTCCACGGAGCGGCGGGTCGGTGGTGCCGGAGCGGCCCCTGGTCTCGGGTATCTCCTCCTGGTTCCGACGGTCTGCCCGCATGAACAAAATGGCGGCTTGTTGTTTCTACTCCTCTGATAGGGGGGGAGGCGCGAGGGGGGGGCGTTAGGCGTGAATGGGGGAGGGAGGAGGGAGGGGGGGGTCTTCGTGGGTGTTCGGGGTTTTCCGGAAGGCTCCGGGATCTCTCGGCGGGGGTCGGCGACGCGGGGCGGCGGACGTCACGTGACGCTCAGGGGAGCCTTTAAATGTGCGGGTTGCTCGAACCGTGCGGGAAATCTAAAGGCTTGGGAGGGGAGCTGACGGCTTTTGACGGGCTCAAGTGGTCTTAATCACTGCTAGCAATAATAATTTAAAAAGTTTCATTTCAAAAGTTTTATAAAGGACTTATTACAGCTGGCTGTGTGGGGTGTGAAAACTAATGCTCTATTTCAAGTCTCCAAAGTAGCTAAAACATAAAATAAAATGGACTGATGGAGCTTTGTTTTTAGATTTTCCAATTAAAATGGCTTACACTAAGACTTCTATTAATAACAATAACTCATCAGATATGTGGGCACCTGTGCCAATTCATCTGTTGTCCTTTTTATTTGCACTTAATTCATTCGTATCCTGGTAAATTGAGGTCGTATTTGACAACAAAGCTGGAAAACCTCAGCTTTACTGTGTCCGAGGTCACTGGCTGCATCACAAAAACTCACTGCAATTAAAATTACTAACATATATAAACCAAAAGCATTAAGATACTTTCTGCTACATCTGATATTCATACATTAAGGCAACTATGATTTCAGAACACCCAGATACATAGTGAAACAGTGCTTTGTGTCACAAACAATCAAAGACATATATATTTAGGAGACTGGATTTATTCTAGGGTGCTTTGTGAAGTGTGCAACTTTTTTTTCAAAATAGTGGGGTTTTTTTAAGAGTATGAAACCTGAACCCTTATACCTGCATGTGCATTTTATCAAAATACTTCTGAGACTTTGGCAGGTAAAAACAGTTTCTGATCCCAACTTGAAGGTCACTGTAAATGCACCTTCATGATCTAGTGACGTTGTGAGTGATTTATGCATTTATTATTCTGTAAATTCCAAAATTCAAAATGGGTGAATTTCCTCTCGAAACTTGCTTACATTAGTCTTTTGTCATATACCATCACATCAGTGGGAAAATTAACCTAATCAAGACTTTGGTTAGGTTTTTATTTAGTAATTATATATAAACATGCACATTGAAAAGCAGAAAATCAGCCACAGTGTGGTGCATGTGCATAGGTTTCATATGTCATATTAAATAAATAAAGCACCTCTGTTCACCAATGTCTTCACACATGATGACAAACAACAACAGAAAAATAAATCAGCATCTGTGCGTGTGTGTGTGTGTCCATCCTTCCACGGACCTGGACCCTGATCAGACGCTCACTATAAAACCAGTTGAACTCATAGCACATGCCTCCAGTGCTGTGGTTCTATCTTTGGGAACAGGCTTGCTCAACATCAGCGATCATCTTCGGTGCATCTCGAGACAGAACGAGAGGACCTCCAGTGTCCTGGATCACCACGTCGTCTTCAATCCTGACTCCCAGGCCTCGGAAGTGCTTTGGTGCCTGCTCAGTGTCCTCAGGGATGTACAACCCTAGATTGTGATTGGAAGGGGAAAGTGTCACATTTTGGCCTTGTAGCCTCGTAGTAAAGGGCTACAAGTACAAGACAAGTTAGACAGGCTGTCGTTTTAAAACTTGACTGAACACAATTTGGATTATCAGGATGCTGCTCCCCTACCCTCGGTATCTGGTACCAATGAGGGTCTTACCGGGTTCTATAGTGATGGCCATTCCTGGCTGAAGAGGTTGTGAGCGGGACAGTTCCGGAGTATCATGGACGTCCATGCCCAGGTAATGACCAACATGATGAGGGCAGTATCGCCGCGCAGCCTGAGACAGACCAAATATCCACAACATTACATGGTCAAATTCCTTCAGCACTTCAGAACAGCTCTGTCGCTAAGCATCAGGGGACACACACAAGCGCCTGTACAGCACCGCTTTAGGATGAATGTATTTGCAGAGTCACAGACAGATAAATCTGAACGATCGGCGTTTTGTTTGTGTGATCATCAGTATCTGTAAAGTCTTTCTACTGCACACTTGAGGTGTCAGCAGAAAGAATAAACTCATCAATGTACCGATGAACAGATCAATCAACTGGAGGGCCTGCTGTTTATAATGTGCCATCCATATTGCAGGATATCAGCAAGAGCAATCCTGAATTAGCCACAGTACCAGCCAAAGCTGGGACAGGAGGAACGTTCCCAGCTCCAGCCTGGTGCTCATAATCTACCTCATCAATGACAACTCATGTGCGAAAATTACCAAAATGTAACAAACTAAATTTGTTTGTAAAAAAATGCATTTTGTTCAGAATTTAATAAATTTAGGTTTACATTACTCATGACTACACACCATGTCAATAAAATAGAACTTTTTTAATACACCCTTTCAGTGTCCTTCTAATGTGCTTCACTGGTTTTTGTTGATACAAATACTCATATTACCATGTACTCAAAGAAATCCACCAGTTGTTAAAAAAATTACAATCTGCTTTTTTGTTTTGGTAAAAGCGCATCGGTGAATCTATCCAGCACAAGTTTTTTAGCCTCTTCTTCTCTTGATGTACCTTCAGTGCATCAGCATGGCTGGTAGACGCCCCGCTGATGCCCAGCTGCGCGAGCTGGCGTCCCAGCAGAGCCAGCATGGTGCTGTAGATGTGATCCAGGCTGACCCCGGGCGAGCACAGCGACAAACAGGAGCGCTGGACCTCCAGGACAGCCTCATACAGCTCAGCCTGAGCTGGGCTGAACCTGAAAGGGAATCAAAGGAGGATGAGGGGGTGAACATCAGCCACGCAGAATCAGCAAATGTATCGTCCTTCTGAGATCAGTATTCTTCGGTTAAACAGACGGAATGCGTGACACTTTTTCAAACTTACTTTCCATTCACCGGCCACGTTCGAGTGATGTCACTGACGTAACCAAAGTACTCACAGCCACCGTCCAGCAGCACCATTTCACCATCCTGTTGGATGAGGGAAGGAAAACGCTGATCAGCCCTCTGTGCCATTATTCAAGTCATGAAGGCTGATATTGGCCACCTTTCTTTACCTTGATAATCTGGTTGTTGTTGATATAGTGTAGGGTATTGGCTCGATTCCCTCCAGCCACCACAGGGGGATAAGCCAGGAAGTTGGCACCGTGGATCCGGTTTTCAAAGTCAAACTGGAAAAAACAAATCTAATTCTGAGGATTTCTTTGCCAACTTCAGTTCAAGAATCTTTTAGATTGCAGATTTGTAATTAATAGATTTTATTGATTATGTATACAATATTTTAACAAGCAAATGCTGAACAATAAACATGAACAAATCACCTCTGCAAATGCTGAACAATAAACATATTTGATCAAAGTATTTCAATGGGATAATTTAACAATGCTGTAAAGGAAATTATGAGAGGCAAACTTGATGGTGAGCAGATCTGGTCAAATCATTTGTTACCTTAGCAAAGAGCACAGCTTCATCCACATCCCCCCGTTGAGACAGAGCCATCGTCTTCCTAAAAGCCTGAAAAACAAGCTTGCATGAGGCCATGTTTCCAAAGCAGGGTCATAAAATAGGATGTTAGATCAGGCAGAATGGAGAACACATGGCAATACTCAGACATTTATTATTGTGTAGTGTAAAAATTAACACTAAGTTTACACCGATGCTGTTTTTTTCAGCAGTGAACATCTGATTTTGCTACTATGTCTTTGTGGGAAGTGTCTTGTAAATAACTCACAACCAAAAACCAACCTGCGCCGTGATGTGACCGGCTTCTTGCATGAGTGCCACCTCTGCTGAGCTCTTGATGGCCCTGAGAGAGTGTATGAGGGGCCTCAGGGAGCGTGGCATCGAGCCCGCCTCCAGCAGGGGACTCACGTGAGTCTGGTGGAGCCGGGGGTGGGCAGGCTGGGAGCCGTCATACCACAGCAGAGTGCCTGGAAACAGACAAGTTCAAATGTTTCTGTCACATTTACTTCTTGACTGGACTTTTACTGTCATTTAATTTTACTGTAATTACCATAAGTGGTAAACAGCACACATAAATGGGTTAAATGTCATGCAAGACATGCAAAGACATTTCTCCATGGCGTTAGTCTATCTCAGCTACCATAAGTGATAAATTCCAACAAATTGTCTAACATTATGTAATTGTTGTATCACATGTTTCAAGTTCAAATTAAAGCACTTTACAAGCATTTTAAAGATCCATTTTCTAAAATTTCCAGCACCTTATCACTGGGGTAAAATATAGATCTATAGAAATACATCTACTTGTGATCTACATCATAACATCTACAATTTAGTTTCATAATATCAAAAAAAAGTATAGAAATTAGAGGAGAATACAACATTTTATTCAAAAGAGAGGAGCTTCTTGATACTCTTCAGGGTTAATTCATTTCTCAAGTACTTTCAAGCACTTAGACTAAAATTCAAGCACTTTTCAGACCATGACAACACAACATTGAAATTCAAGCATTTTTAAGGATTTCAAGGACCCATGGGAACCCTGAACATTGGCTCTAACTGAAGAGCTGGATGTAAAATTAAAAAACTGAAATCTATTCAATTGATTGATATGGTCTGGAATTAATATACAGCCTCACACAACTTCACGTCCTGCTCCACCCACCGTTCAGGCTCTTCAGGATGACGCCAAGCTCCTCTGTACTGTGAACCCTCTCTATCCCGGTCAGAGCGGCTGCTCCATCCTTCCCTGAGCGGGGTCCGTCCCATAGCTCCCTCCCCGGGTCTCTCCGGGGGACAAACAAGATGGCCTGGTCTGGACGTCCCTTTCCCATAAAGGACCAAGGCACTGTCGGGCTCAAGGATGCCACTGAGGTAGAGGAAGTCCTTCGGAACAGTTTCACTGGTGGGTCACTCAAGACAGTACCACAATACCCGATTACGTCAAGAACATTCAACTGACGGTACCTGGTTCTGATGGAACGGATATGGGATGTCGTTGGTCATGTAGCGAGTCGGATGGGACAAAACAATGACCACATGGGTACCAGAGGACCCAGAGGGTCCCAGCCTGTCTGCCTGGGCTTCGATAAGGGAGGCCAGTCTGTACCTGCGGAGCTCGTATTCCGTCTGGCTCAGGCCTGGCGTCACCTCACCTGAGGAGCAGAGATCACACTTCATCTACAACGTGTACGCCAAGATCTGTCTGTGGTGCAAAGACAGCCTTCAGTAAAGTACAGCTGTACACTTTACTGTTAATAGTTACGCTTTTATGGGACTTCCAGGTTTATAATAGAGATGTTGCTGTACGAAGACAAAGACCAGATACACGTGTAAACATGCAGTGATCTTGTTGGAGCTCACATTACTACCATCTGTACAACTACCACATATTATCTCCTCTGCAAAGGTGTTCCAGTCTCGCACGTCACCGAAAACGCTGCTCACCATGTTTGAGGAGGTGAGGATGAGTGAAGGGGCTCGGCTGGCCCAGGTACCGAGGTGGAACCGCCTTTGGTTTGGACCCTCCAGGTTTCAGAGAAATCTTCCTGCTCAGGCCGGGGCCTCTTCCAGGAGTCACTGAAGCATCATCACAGGACAGCGTCACACTCTGCACCGGTGGGTTTGCTTGCTTCTCTTCATGGCTGCATGGTTTTGAGCCCGTTACATTTACATACATACATGAAGGGGCGCAGCAATGCAGAAGACGTGCACATTCCATACTCTTCAACAATTTAACACGAACAAGTGCTGAAGCAACTTGATCATTAATCATAGATCCTCTTTTTAACACCTTAAGGCGTGAAAACAAAAGCGTACTAAAATGAACTAGAAATAACCTCTCAGTGCGATCTGAAGTCCCCCCCCTTGACTGCACAGACTTCATTGTAATCAAACGCCAATCACACAGATCGTTCCCGTGAAGTGCAAAAGCACCCGGGGGGTCGGGGGGGTCAGGAGGGGTCAGGGGGGTCAGGGGGGGGCTGGAGCAGCTCTGCTGCTCGGTGTCAGGGTCACCTGGGCTCCGCAACAGCGCGGCGGCGGCACGCCTCGGCAGGCCGCGGGCTGCGGGCAGCATGCTGCGGGGGACGAGGGCGGCCGTGATCAGGTGGAGCGGCTCATCGCGGCGCAGCTTCGTCCTCCTCCTCTTCCTCCACCTCTTCCTCCTCTCGGGTCCGACTCCTCACCTCCGAGAAGACATGCTGGCGGCCGCCGGGACATGGGCGCCCCGGGTCTGGTCTGTCAGGCGTCGGCCGCGGACGCAGCCCTTCATTCAAGTCATATATTTATGATTTACACTGCAATTAAAAAGGAATTGCATTTTAAAATTGTCCATTTCTGCTATTTATACATTGAAAACCACGTGTATTTCATAACAGTTTATTTTCGGATTGACTTTAGATATTACTTGATGAGCAAAAATGCTATTATAAGAACACTTGCATATACCAATATCCCAGAATGATACTTTGCAAATTCTGAATTAAATTCAATTTGCTTTTAGCGTATAACACTACTATTTCGGGGGGAGGTAAAAAAAAAATCTAAAAGGTTTGACAATAGACGACAAAAACGACCTAAAATCATGGTGATGGACTAAATGCCAGGCTAAATGGGTTACAAATATCGCCAGATTGTGCTGTTTTATGGTGATTTCTCGTCTTTAGATGAAGGCTGATCGCCTCGCCATGTGCCTGGCAGACAGAGAGCAGGGCGTAGCGGCCCGCGGTCCGGGGCTGTCCTGCTCAGCGCCTGAATAAAAACACAGGCGACGCCGCCGTATTCCTGCGATTAACTCACAATCTGCTCGGTAATCTGCGCCTTTCAACTTTTGCACTTCGAACAGGTTTGCCCGCCTCCCATTTTAACGCTCGGTCGCCTATTCCAAGTGTGTAAATAACTTGCTGCGTATTCGGCTAATTTAGCCAAGGACGTTATCATGCGTCAAACTGTCTCCGTCATACGCTCGTACCAGCTTCCAGAAACGTCTAAACCGTGGTTTCTAATAAAATCAGATCGGAACAAGCGACCCGGGGGGTCGCCTTACATGTTTTGCATGTGGTGGGCTGAGGGTAAAGCGCTGAACCGAGGGCGGGTGTGTGTCATTCAGCCGCGGCGCGTTAGCTTCACGCGTGGTCGAGGAGCCTTAGCGGCTGACAAAAGTCTCCCTTTTCTTCGTGTTTCCCCATCAAACTGCACCAGACGACGTCATGGATCCAAGAAAAGTGTCGGAGTTGAAGGGCTTCGTGCAGTTGTGCGAGTCCAAACCCGACATTCTGCACCTCCCAGAGATGAGCTTCTTCCGGGACTGGCTGCAGGGGTGAGATTCTTATCTTCATTTATCTTAATTATTTATTTACTTTGATCTCTAATGCAGCCCCGCAAGACCACCTTTAACTTTACGTAATCTGGAAGAGAGTGCAGATGTGGGATGTCTCGTCCCGCTGTCCCAGGAGGGGCTGATAAAGGCGCAGTTCACTAAAATCATCTGGTTTTCTTGTCTTGCAGTATTCATGCAACTGGCTTTAATTCAGTTCTATAACAAACAGCTTTGCTCCTCTTCAGAAAAACAAACTCTTCTTTCAAAAGAAATTTCAGTGCATGCACTAATTGTGTAATTGGTCTTTTTTTAAATTCATTTTTGTTTTGCAGTTTAGATGTGAACCCTTCCTCAGTAGATCTGGTCAGGAGTTGACTTCATGAGGCCAGATCATATTGGATTAATTTAAACCCTGTCTTATTTTTGGGATCTCTCCCACGTGACCGCTTTAGCAAAACCTTTGATTGTTTAGAAACTTCCAAAAGACTCTTTTGGTGGGGTTTTAAAAAAACCTCCAGTAACTCAACCAATGCCCCCGTTTTATCTTTTCAATGCATCAGATTATATTTTTATAAACATCTTTATACTCTGTGCAGCATATTGTCTCCTCCCTCTTCACATTTTAGAAAAATAAAAAGCATATTGTTGACTGTGCTCGTGCTCTTGCAGCATGGGTGCGACGATCCCTCCGCTGTCCAAGCCAAAGCAGTCGTGTCAGGTGAAGTAACATTTTTATTACCCCGGTCTAACCGTCACAATTACACTTTCTTAGCTAATAAAGCTAATAATCAAGCTAATAAAGTATAAGTTCAGCCATTGCAATAGTGCCAACATATAATAGTGAAAGTATAATGTTTTTAAAACACATGTTTTCTGTGTGTAGGGTGGCTGTCCTTGTGGTCCTCCTCCCACAAACGCTTCGCCTCCCGAGCCTGAACCTCCTGTTCTGTCTGAGAGCGAGGAGAGTGATATAGGTAATGCACACCCGCTTCTATCTTTGGCAGCCTTTGATGTGGACTAAATCCATTCGATCCCCATCTTCGTTTTTACCGTGAAATAATTATATCGGCGTGTTGTCGCTTTAGACACAGAGGCCCGGGCTTTGTTTCAGCGCAGGCTTGAGAATGGGATGTTGCGTGTTCTTCGTAGACGCACGCAAGCGCGTATCAGTCTATGGGTCGTGGTCATGGGTCAGTCTAACCAGCAGCGCGTCTGCCCCTCGCGACTGTTTTCCTCAGAAATCGACAATGACGGCGTGATTGAACCAGACACAGACGAGCCCCAGGACATGGGAGAGTTTGAAAACATTGAGGTAAACGACGGGCTCTCCGGATCGCCTCTAAATGTGCACCATTTGTCGTCTCTGTCAACGCCGAATATTTCACGAAAGTTTCAGCCAAACATCTTGAGGAGGGTTTGTGGTCTTTCTTCAGGTCACAGAGGAGATGATGGACCAGGCTAATGAGAAGAAGATGGAGGCCATCAACGCTCAAGGAGAAGGTAGCTTTGTATTCTGTTGACAAACTGGGAGGTGTCGGATAAGCCGGCGAGTCACTCAGCAGGTCTGTTTACGTGCTCTGTTTGTCTCCGTTTCCCTCCCTCCCTCAGGTGAGCTGCAGAAAGCTCTGGATCTTTTTACTGAAGCCATCAAGCTCAACCCCTGCCTAGCAGTTCTTTATGCTAAGAGGGCAAGGTGGGAGTCCAGTGGGTGCTGGTGTTTTTTGTCACGCTACCGTTTCGTGCCCCTTCCAAACGCTGACCTGGGCATCCTTCCCTGCCTTCTAGTGTCTACATCCAGATGCAGAAACCAAATGCAGCCATCAGAGACTGTGACAGAGCCATCCAAATCAACCCAGACTCTGCACAGCCATACAAGTGGAGAGGGAAAGCTCACAGGTACTCCTCCATCTCACAGGGCTTCTCTCTGTGGCGTCTCAGAAATGACTTTAACTGTAGTTCTACAGGGTCTGATCAAACCCTCCTGAAGGGCAATTCTTTAAGTGTGTTGGTGCCTCTCTAGGCTGCTGGGCCACTGGGAGGATGCAGCCAAGGATCTGGCCACAGCCTGTAAACTGGACTATGACGAGTCTGCCAGTGCGATGCTGAAGGAGGTCCAGCCTAAGGTATAACGCTACGAGCAGAAGAGGCGTCCTTTTTAATCGATTTTAAATTTCCAGGATAATTTAAACCCCCCCCCCCCGTTTGTTTGCTCAGCTCTCCTGTTTGTTTTAGTGTCTTTATTTAGACACATGTTTCCTTCTGTCAGGCTAATAAAATCATGGAGCACAGACGCAAATACGAGCGCAAAAGAGAGGAGAAGCTGATCCGAGAGCGTCAGGAGCGCGTCAAGAAAGCCAGAGAGGAGCACGCACGGGCTCAGAGGGTGAGACGGGAACGTTCTGACATTGGCCGGGGCAGACTGCTGCGAGCGGAGCCCAGCGCCGTTCTACTTCATGTTATTTGTTTTGAACCTGCACACTAGTGCCCTGAATAGTTCAGTAGATGGACCTACTCACATTTTACCTTCATAGAAGGCAAAAAAAATGACTATTTAACATCTCTGAACAGGATGAGGAAGCACGGCAGTCTGCTGGAGCGTCCTTCCCAGGTAGGAGAGCGAGAGACGTGTTCATCACCTACTCTTGTGTATACGTAGTTACGGCTGTGCTCAGGTGTGCTACCAGCTTGTTGAGCCTGGCTGTGGTTCCTCAGGTGCGGGAGGGTTCCCTGGAGGGTTCCCTGGAGGGTTCCCCGGTGGCATGCCTGGTGGCATGCCTAGTGGCATGCCTAACTTTGAAGCTTTCCTGAACGACCCTGAGCTGCTGATGGCCATGAAGGTGACTTAGTAGCTCAACATTGTTGGGGGGGGGGTGTTGTGGTTCCTGTTGGGCAGTACTGGCATGAAACTGACATTCTTCCTCCCGACCTGACTCCAGGACCCCGAGGTGATGGCCGCCTTCAGCGACGTGTCGAAGAACCCGGCCAACATCGCCAAGTACCAGAACAACCCCAAAATCATGGACATCATCAACAAGTTGAGTTCAAAGTTTGGCGCTCCGCCGCAGCCGTAGACGGGAGATGCGGACCAAAGCGGAGAGGGGAGCGCGGCGGCTCCGCCTGTGGAGACGCGTGAGGTTTTCCAAAGGTTGTTCCACAGTGTTCAGACCAGAGTGAGGGCTTATGGTTGGAATGAGGTAGAGGAAGCAGATATTTGATCTTCTCCGTCACCCCTTTAGCGACACGATGGTTTAGGAGCCGGGCCACCGCCTCTTCTGTCTCAACGTCTCACTGCAGCTCCAGTCAGCTACTTCTTAAACTGCATATGGGAATACTAAAACAAGAGCTTCTGCATTCAATCTCTTAGATCACAAATGTCTTCACCACCATTTAACTAACCATGTGATGGTTGTGCTTTCATCTCTGTTGTGATCACTGTGAACGGAGGGGAACCCTTATGGCTGTGCATAGTTTTCATTTTTTTTGTTGTTGTTAAAATGGATTAATGGTTATAAATGCAAAAAAGAAAAGCGATTGATCTGGATGTCTGAAATCTGTTCTGACAAATAAATCCGTCGCTGCCAGACACGTCTAACACCACCGAGCAGTTGTGTTGTATTCGCTCTCGGCTCGTCCCGCCAGCGTTCAGTTTTGAGGCGCCGTCGACCGTTGGAGGGCAGCAGCATCGCAAAAAGAATCTGGTTTGCTCTGGGCTGACGTGCAAGACCCGGGAAAAATAAAAGCTTACACAGATGCTCATAGAACTGTCTGAAGTCACGAAGCAGATATTTCAGTGGCTCCTCTTTATCTCATTAAAAATAGCTTAAAAGACTTTGCTGCCCTGCTGCTGCTCACCATCGTGCATCACGGCTGCAGTTCAAACGCCACCGTGAGACTGTGACTAATAGAAGGTAAACAGGGCAGGAGAACCAGCCTGCTAGACTGGATTCGAGGGCCACCGCCGGGTAGAGTAGAAACAACCCTGATCTTCTATTCTGAGCGTCTTTAATCATTCTATCTGGGATTAAACCCTGAAAAGCTCCGGGGGTCTTTTCGATGGTTCCACCCTCTGACCACAAGGTGGCAGCTGAGCACCACGTTCACGGTAGCGGAAACACGTCGCCGCTTCCTACCGCTTCAGAATGTGTTTTGACTCCAGTCAATTCAAGTTAAGTTATTTTAATCATGAGTCGTGTTTGTGTTACTGAAGGGTGACGCACGTTTCTTGCCAGCAGTCAAGATCGAAAGAGTCGAGAAGAAAGCCTCGTCTTTTCTGCTGTGTAAAAGCCCTGAAAAGTCTCAAGGATCCCTCTGACACATCTGGCTGAACGATAACCTGCTTTTCACGTAAGGAAGCCTTTAATAAGGAACTGATGAGCCTCCCTTGTCTTTCAGCTTCTCTCTCTGTGGGTGCGAAGCCTTTTGTGCCGCCATTGGGTTCATAGAATCAGCATCAGCGTTGAGGCTGGGAGTGGGTCGTTAGGACAGACGCCCAATGATGACCCAGAGGCTGGACTGACTTTGTGACAACACTACATTTTTATTATTGTACATAAAGTTAAACAAAAACACAAGTGTAAAATAACACTTTAATTACAGGGGCAATGACAGAAACCTGGCAAGACCAGGCGAAGAACATTATTGCAGCTAATGTCCATATCTGTGAAAAGAGAGAACATTTACTGTTTTAATATTCAATCGCCCCTATTCTGTGATGCAGCGAATGAGTAATCACATTTACGATAAATCACAGGTGCAAACTGCACCCCAAGACTAAGTGACACTTACTTCTGAAACTCCCACTCCCTGTTGTCCAGCGGGCACACCTGTCTGGTTTTCAACCAGCGAGAGATACAGTGAAAGTGGAAAGCGTGCTGGGGGACGAGAGAAAGGGTTCGCTTCAGTTTGGATCTCAACAGGCGACATCCACAATCCAGGGCTCTGTGACGCTGCGCAGAGAGACCCGGTCTCTCCCCATCATCGGGGGTCGGCGTCCGATTAAGAACACTTACGTTGCACACGCCCCAGGCCACCGTGCACTCCTCGGATGTCGCAGAAGCCTGGTTGGCCTGGCATTCTATACCTGCGTACAAGGGCACGCGGAGGCTTTATACCCACCAGCTCACCCGCTGTCTTTCACATTTGTGCTTCCAAAGCAGTGCGGCGGCCAACTCACAGAGATCCATAATGTGGTTCCTACAGATGGCGCAGTTATCCACCACGATGTCCCAGGCCCACAGAGCCACAGCATTCCACTGCAAGTACAGAATACACCAAGTCACCACACAAGACCAACAACAACAACAACAACAACAACAACAGCAGCTGGTGGCTCCTTTTGTTACTCCGCTTTATTATGGAACTCCGCACGTCTTCAATTTGCGCGAAGTGCTCAATTAGACCTACTTGAAAGCGCGGGCCGTGGTTTTAAAGAGACAAGTCGGTTTGAAAAGGTGATGCAAATGCATGCATGCGTGCTACCGTTGGGACATCAGAACGAGAAATGTCGACCTTAAATCACAAAAACACGCCTATCAAGGGTGACCAGCTCGGACCGGGAATGACTGACCACTGACCGATCTGCGCAGAACACACGCAAGAACGCACGTTGTCAACAAACAAACAAACAAACAAACATGTTATAAACATACGAGCGTCCTGACACCCCGCTAGCGTTAGCTTAGCCTACGGCGCCCAGAGCTTTGTCGTGTGTCGACACTCTTTTGTCGGCGCGGGGTCCTTCTTTGTGCCGATAACCACCGCGGGGGGGTCCGGGGGCCGGGGCCGGGGCCGGGGGCCCTGGGTGGTCGCGGTGGTCTTTAACCTCGTCGGCTCAGAAGTGTCGATTCACGTCGCGCTAACCGGAGCTAACGGCCAACGGCCAACGGCCGCCCCGCCGCAGCCCCGGGCCGCTCCCGAGCCGCTCCGGGGGCGCCGCGGCGGCCGGGCGTGTGCCCCCCCCTCCACACCCCCACACGGACCTTCTTGACTTCGAAGCGCTTCTTGCTGGCGCCGCTGTTCGCTCCCGTCGGTGTGTCCACGTCCATAGCGGCGGCCATCTTGAGCAGACGGGCTCCGGGCACACGTGACCCGGAAGACCCGGTTCGACGCCGTTCAAGTGGGCTTCGCGACAGCTTCGAACCTGGTTCCGGCCGGCGCGGTTCTCTGAATTAAAGCGCACCTCTGACCCCTCCGAATATCGGGGGGTCAGAGGTGCGGCTTTAGCTGGGCTCGGCCCGTCTCTGGCGGTAAACGAGGAACGCCGCGACTTTTATTTTTCCCATCAGGTCAAATTTGTTAAAAAAACGGGTGACGGATGCGCCAGGATCGCGTTTAGAGGAGGGGGGGAAAAAAGGTATCCTTTATTTTGCCTGTCAGGTAGCTTTATTTGAAAAAGAGAGCCGAAGGTTCCACCGAGATTTGAACTCGGATCGCTGGATTCAGAGTCCAGAGTGCTAACCATTACACCATGGAACCGGGTAAGCGGTGTGCCCGCGTCTGCGCTGAAAAATACACACCATAACATAAAAATGACACAGGACATAATGCGACAAAGGAAAGGGGGGTTAGAGCAGCTTCTGTTTTGTTATCGTCCTCTTGTTCTTCACGGCCTTCGACCTTGTCTTGGCCGGCCTGCGCGACTCAGCTTTGGGTTTGACCCGAGCGACTTTGAGAGCAGGGGGCTTTGGGCGGCTGGGTGTTTGCTTCCTGGCTTTTGGAGGCACGGGGGCCACAACGGCCTCATCCGGGGAAGGTGGTTTCTCCGGACAGGACGTGAAGACATTGACGGCTTGCACCCTTTGGCCTCTGACCTCGGCAGGGTGAAAACAGGTGGCGATGACCTCCAGACTCACATTTTCCATCCATCTGATCGGCAGAAACAAAGCACACGGTCATGCCAGTGATGGTCCTGCTCACACCCCGCCGCCACTTTAAAAGACCAAGGCGTTGTTTAAAGCACACGTTTCTGCGAGCCTCCCCTTTCCCTTTTATAGCATTCCTGAACTGACCTTCGTAACGGCAGCAGATGACAATCACACAGCAGCGGGTTGTCCTGCAGGTCCACCACCTCCAGGCCAGTGAATGGACTGAGGTCAGGGAGCTGCTGCAGTTGGTTTCCTCTCACAGTCAGAACCTTCAGTCCTGGGCCAAGACCAGCGAGAGCATCCCGAGACATCTGGACAAGTTCAATAGCTGTTGAGCAACAAATCTCCTCTATGCATGCATGTTCGCATGAATGTGACTCTCCTTTCTGTTCTAGTTTAAGGGTGTTTACTGGGGTGTATCCAATGGGGATGTCTCATAATGTCAGTTTTAAATGTTAGAGGGTGTTGTTGTCAACATGGAGCTAGGTTGTGATTTTCTTTTCCCCCAGAAAATAGTGCCCCCCCCACAGGTACGCTGTACCTTTTGCATTCCCATCTGATCCAAATACAGCCTCCTCAGACTCTGTGATATGGGTTGAAAAGCCTTTGGTCCCACCCGGATGACTGAATTGTGAGACAGGCTGAGCTCCTCTAGATTAGGGACCCCAGAGAGGGAACGGGTAGGCACCTCTGTCAGCTGATTTGAATCCAGGTGAAGTATACCGAGGAAAGCAGAGTCGAGCGCACCCCTGGCAACAGAAGCTATGGTGTTATTTGTCAAGTACAGCTCCCTCAGATTCGGGCTCACGGAGGAGAGCAAACCAGCGGGCTCTATTTTAGAGATGGCGTTTCTTTCCAGGTGCAACACAAAGAGACTTGGTAGTTGTGTCAGAGCTAGAAAAGACAGAATGAAATCCCTGATTTAAAAAAAAAAAAACCCAGATTGTACATAGTTCACTTAAAACTTTGACCTGCTGACCTGATCCGGGGAACTGTGCGATCCGATTCCCATCCAGGTGCAGATACGTGAGTTCAGGAAGCCCAGCAAAGGCTCTTGCGTCCAAAACCGTGAGGTCGTTGTCAGAAAGATACAGATAAAGCAGGTTTTTCATACCCTGAAAGGCTCCGCCTTCAATCTCGTGGATTTTGCAGAGCTGGAGGTGAAGAGACACAACTTGGCCGGTGCCTGGGAAACTGTTGGCGGCGAGGTGGTGGAAGTGGTTCCTGCGGACGTCGAGCAGCTGCGTCTTGGTGGGAAAGCCGCGGGGGACTCTGGTGTGTCCTCGGCCCTCGCACGTGGCATGCTGGGCCTCGACCTGAGGAGACAAATGTTTTACTGTGTGTAAAATAATTAGCGATTTATTTCTAGGACTCTGAGGGGAAATGTGAGACCTTTGAACGCGTCTACCGTTAGCTTAAACCGGAGCCATTCCCGGGTGTAGCCTGGAGCTACATGGAAAAGACCACCCCAGAGATCGACCGACTAGAATCGACTCACATCGCAGTGACAGCCCGCTGGACACTTGACTTTGTGCTTGGGCTTTGCCGTGGGTGGGGCCACGTCCGCGCGCTCGTCGGCCTTCTCAAACTCGTCCTCCAGGACCTCTCCCCGACTCCGACATCGGAGATCCAGCAGAGCCACGGCCACCAGCGGCTCGTCTGAGAGGTGAGCGGGACCGGCGCAGGCCCCCGGCAGCTTCACGCCGCCCACCTTCGCCCACTTCCTCAGGGGCCGAAGGTAGCAGTTGCAGTAGAGGGGGTTCCCTTTAAGAGGAACGAGAACAGCATCATGTCCTCCGTGTACGAATACGGGAAATGCACCCGTGTACCTGTCAGGTTCAGGGTTTTCAGGTTCTTGGGGCCCTTGAGGGGTTCCAGGTATCGGAGCTGGTTGTGGCTGATGTCCAAGTGGGAAAGCAGGGGGACACCGGATAAAGCCTCTTCTGACAGGTCCTGAAGGGACATGTGGTCAAGGTAGAGGTGCGTAAGCTTCGCCATGGAAACAGACTCTTCCCCGAGGTAGGTCATGGGGTTGTGGCTCAGGTCGAGACGAGTGACCTCGCGCAGCCTTTTCAGGGAGAAGAGAGGGAGTTATGACATAAAATGAGAAACAGCGTACAGATAAAACAATGATTCCTTTGTTTATTTCTTGAATACAATAATCGCATCCTGTCTAACTAATACCGATAAGTAAAAGTCGGTAGGCTTTACGTTGATGCAGAACCTCATGGCAACAATCTCATAAAGTCTCCTTTGTTTTAAGATTTATGAAGGCATCGTTTGGTTTAGTGGTTCGTGATCACGGTTAGGGTCGTCCCACCTGCTCATCGTCTGAGTGGGAAAGAACTGCAGCTCGTTGTGATCGAGGCTGAGGCGACTGAGGGCGAAGAGCCCAGCGAATGCTTCCGGGGCCAAGTTGTTCAGGGAGTTGTAGCTAAGACGAAGCCACTTCATATTGTTGAGACCCTGGGGCGGATATCAGAGCAGTTTCAGAGCAACGGTTTCTAAGTCGCGTTCACAACCATCGACGTTTGGGTACCTGAAAGGCCATGTTGGGAATGTACACTAGCTGGTTATGGGAGAGAGCCAACATGTTGAGGGAGCCCAGTTGTGTGAAGGCTCCTGGTTGGATCTCCTCCACACGGTTATGGTCCAGATGCAGCTCCTTTAGGGAGGACAGCCCATCAAAGGACTCCTGCAACATTCAGGCCAGATGGTTTTCACAATGAAAAACAAATCAGTGGATATCAGTTTGGATCAGGCTCTACCTGGTAAAGGATGTCAATTTTATTGTGAGCCAGGTTGAGGTGCTCCAGCCGGCCCAGGGTCCGGAAAGCCCCCTCCTTCACCTTAATAATGTTGCAGTGTTGCAGATTAAGGTGGGTGAGGTAGGGGGTGAGGAGGAAGGCGCCCCTGGGCAGCTCCCGCAGGTTGTTGTTCCTCAGGTCAAGTTTCACCGTAATCTAATACAGACAAACAAGATGAAAAACAGTTGAATCAGACAAAGGCAGCCTATCTGGCTGATTCCATGTAGGACGAATCAGAAACACCGCCCCAAAGAAATGTTAATTCCTCACCTCATCTATAGTCGGGGGGACCTCTGTTAGGTTCTTGCCGGTGCATGCGACCGTGAGCTTTGCTCTGTTGCAGTCGCACATTCTCGGACACTTGCTCGCCTCGGTGGGTAAACTCTGAGTAAACACCAGCAGGAGGACCCCAGTCGGGAAGAAAAGCATCTGTGCAGGGAAGCATGGAGGAAGACAGTCACAAAAATGACACAGGGGATTTGAAATTAAGCTTTAAATGGGATCAGAGTGCAACTTTAATTTCAAAAGTTTCCCAGAAATGGTGCAATGTCCAATCAGGAAGTTTACACACTTTTCTTTTTGGGCAAATTAACAGTAACATAACTGGAGTTTTTCCATTACTTGGATGTACAACTGTGTCTGCAGCTTGTGGATGTTTTTTTTTTTTCATGGGTTAGGGTTATGGATGTTTTTTTTTTAACTGCTATCACCCTCACAGGCTGCTACTGTTTTGACTTTTTTTGACATTTTATACATCTTGAAATTAGATTTCACTCAATCCTGACCTCTTAAACTCAGGTCTTCAGTCAGATTCTACAGTTGCTGAAGACACTTATGGCAGACACCATTACATTTATGTCTCTTTCTTGATCATCTGTTAAGTTAAGAGCAACAATTATTATCTCTAGATAGTGTTCCCCATTAATCTTGGTTTTAGGGCAACAGAGCTCATTAATCATAAATCTGCCAAACACTTGATGAACTGTGCAATCCCCTTTAAATAGAATTAAAACAGATCTTTGGTTGGCACTGAGAAAACATCAAAAAAGACCAAGTTTAAGGAAGAATGGACCCACTCTTACCTTAGAGAACCCCACAGCTGCAGGTTACTTGGTAACAACAGGAATGAGTCGTCAAGTATCCAGTTAAGGCTCTTTTGTGCCCTACAGGAGTTTTAGTTTATGGTCCCACTGGATGACACGCAAGACTGAGAAATTCTTCTGAGGACCCCTGATCCTCGTGCCCCTGCACTGCAAATTAACACCATGGCTTTACATTTTCTGCCCAGTCGGTGACTGAAGCAGACCAGCAAACAGCAGCATTCTGTAAATGCTCACATGCTTTGTGTGCAAAATCACTTTATTCTAGTGAGAGTACGTACTTAAATCCAAAGATTTTCAGAAACGTTCATTTTGTCCAATCAAATTTATTCTTTCAACAATTCGTTAAATTCAAAAAAATACATTAATGCCTTTGCCTTATTCTAACTCTTACTGAAGGAACACCAAACCACACAGACAGCAACTATTCCTAAATTGAATCCACTTTAAATAAAGAGTAAAAGTTAGATATGTTGTATATACATTTACAACTGATATCTCACACCCAGCTCAAAACTTTATTGATTTGAACTCAAGCGTGATCTCTGCTACATCCAATCATATGCCGGCACGAGGAATTTGTGTAGAACATGAGCACACTTCTCATGATTATTCTTATTCACAACAATATAAAAGGAATAAATCATACTGTCAGCACTGTCTTCTGCTTATTATGCATGGTGCACATCACCTCCTCCACACCACAAGGACATTGATGGACATGTTAGTCCACAGACCAGATATTGATCTGGTGTAAGCCTGCAAGATTGAGCAGAGACACAGAATGTGTATCTCAGGCCCATTCTTCAGGCGCTCTACTGATTGATTTGCTTTTAAGCGGTTGTGTGCCAGTTTCAAGAAGGTCCGTGTGTATGTGAGTGTGTCTTTGCACATGTAGTTCTTCAGCCTTCAGGCCTGATTCTCTGCAATGTTGACTGGAGGCTGTTTCGAGCATTTCCACAGGACTCCAAAGCCTTGTTGTTTCTGTAAATGATGAACAGTAAAAGATTAAAATCACAACCTGCTGCCCATCTAACAGTAATGTTTATCATAACTCCATGTAACTCTTCATACAAAATACATGCACAAGTAAACCAAAGCACGATTTCTATGCGATCAGCACCCTCATCCTCAAACACCTCCATTTCCCTAAAACAATTCAGAATACTGCAAAACTAGACTGAAATCAGATCGTGGTGTTAACAAAAAACTCACTTATAACACAGTAACTGAATTACAAACAACCACTGGGGCTGATTATGACTGGGACTGTCAATTCTAATATGCTGAAATGATGGCTTCACACCATTATGGTTAATTTAGCATGGCTTGTTCAGTTTCTTTCAGACAGCTGTGTTACTCCAACATCCTAGTTTGGAATCATCATTTCTTGGATATTGTCGGATATTGTCTTTTGCAGAGAAAATCAACTAAAAATTGCACCCTGATGTGATCTGACCAACTAGTTTATCTAAAGGAAAGCAAAGACAATGATTCCATGGCACAAAAAGCCTTCCATAGCCCACTTCAACTCAACAATAATAGGCAACCAACAGTGTGTATGCGATACCATTACCACTGAGTGCAAAAGTATACTCATGTAGTGTGTGCTTAAATCCAGCAGACAGGAGAGCAGATGTCGTATTTTATACCTGCAGCGTGCCTGCTGATTGGCTGACTCTGTCACGCCCTTACCGGGACATGAAGGCCTGCAGCACTGTCACACTCTCTTTGGGGAAGTAGTCCTGCCGAACAACATGTTCCAAAGCTTGGAGGTGGCCTGGGACCACATTCACAGGTTTCACCTTTTCCTCACTCTGAGAAGTCCAGAGGATGTGGGAAAAGATGGATGAAAAAAAAAAAAAAAAAACATGTTAAATGTCAATGACAGAGACTTGTTCCTCCAGTTTTGCTGATTCAGATTCAACCTACCTTGATGAGGCCAAGCAGCACTAACAAAGAAGACACAAAGTTGTAGCCTTGAAAGGATGGTGAGGTAAATGCTTTCCTTAGAAGATTATCTGTGGAAGACAATACACATATACAACCAATTAGGAACCTTTGCTAAAAAAAAGAGACTTGATCGCTCCAGTCAATCATATCTGTGAAATGTTGGAAACCATTGAAAACATGCTTGAACAATATTTCTGTAAGTTCTTTTGAGTTGCTCAACTGCAATATTAAGTTCATATATTTAAGCACCTGCTGAGTGAGACAGAGCACATCTCATTTCCTTGGGCAGTGGAGCCGGAATGTATTTTATTTTGAAATGAGGCTATGTTGATGTCTGTGTAACACTCTGTGATGGCTGTACAGGCTCTCGTCAGAGGATCTCACCAATGCTGTCCAACACCGCAGCGTTCACTTCAGTATTCTTCTCCTTGTACAAAGACGCGATCTTGAGAAAAGCCTCTGTGGTTTTTGTCACATCAGACACATCCACCTGTTCAAAGAGGGTAAACACGGGATTCTCATCTCAGGTGGACTCGTGCTGTACACCCTCAATGCCGTTTGTATTTATGGACTCTTTTTCTCTATGTTTTTACCTGCTGCTCTATTAGCATAGCTCTCCTAGCCCCTAATTTCAGCAGTTTGTCTGGAGATGGAAAGTTGAGGAAGGAGGTGACATCAGGTGGCTGAGTAGAAGGAGGGGTAGACACCTACAGGAGAAAAGATCATTCTAAAATAAATAAATAAATAAATAAATAAATCAAAACTGAGAGCTAGCAGGAACATTTGGGGACCAACTATTTTGAGGCCACACAGTCGTCACACAATGATCTGACCGTTATGCTACTGTTGGTCTCTGTCCTTTCCTCTTTATCATCTTCATCCTCTTCTTCCTCTTCCTCCTCAATTTCCTCCTCACCCAATTCCTCGTCTTCATCTTCATCGTCATCATCATCATCTTCGGGCTCGCCGTCATCGTCACTGAAGGCAAATCAAAGACAAAGCTCAGTGGAGATGACTAAACTCACGCCGAGGTTTGTGATATTTAACGATTACTCCAGTACTTGCATTACTTCATTTACATATAAACAGGTGTATAAACATGACCATTAGTAGTGGACCCCCATCTCCACAACAAAGACTTGATTACCTGAGCGATCCCAGAACTTCGGCCATGTTCATACTTTCCATAGAGTCCATGAGAGCTTTGCAACCATCCTCACCTAGACAGTTACCTGACAAAACAAAACCAGTAGATAATTTATTCCCACCTTCATAAAAGACAAAGCAATCAGCAGCATTAGGAAGGTCAAATGTGATGAACATCTGGAATGAGTACCGTTTAAGTCTAGTCTCTCCAGTTGACTCTTGTCCTTCAGGGCATGTGCCACAGCCAAGGCAGCGTCTTCTGTAATCTCACCAAAGGACAGATTGAGCTCCTGGTAAAAAAAAGAAACAGAAAGGCAGATAAGAAGGGAATTACACACTGCAAAGTTATCTAGTATGAATAATACAGTCTTTCTGTACATAGAATTCTCTTCTAAAGTCACCTTGAGGATAGGTAGTCCCTCTGAAATGCTTTCTGCAATAGCTACAGCTCCTGATGGCCGCACCAGACAGTCTCCAAAGTTTATCACCCGGATGCTGTTTAAGTGTTTAAGAGCCTGTGAAAGACAGATACTATTTACTAGACCTGGTTAGATAGGCTGTTGTTGTGACAAACGCATAACTATTAGAGCCTTCTCTGTTCAGTACACCTTTCTGCATGGGCCTAAATATGAGCACACATTACACTCTTTCAAGTGGACATTTTGTGTATAAATTTCATTTAAAAAATATTTTCTTGATCAAGAAGAGCCATTAAGTGTTCCAGGCATTCCCCATGAGAGCAGGACAGGATCAGAAGATAATTATCACTAATTTAGAACTGGTTTACTGTATTAATAAACAATATTAAATAGCAGAAGTGGATAATTCTCATTGTTTCTCATTCTTATTTAAAAAACACCCAAATAAAAAACATCTATCTCATGAAGAGTATTTTTGATACTTTGCAAAGGTTTTCTTGTTTTTACTCTTCTGAAGAAAAAAAAAAAAAGAAAAACAAGACAAAGAAAACAAGTTTAAGAGGAAATTCTAAACATGTCACAATGGTTGTTAACAGGCTGTACCTGAGCCATAGCAATAGCCCCCTTCTCAGTGAAGGTGTTGTCATTGAGGTTGAGGACACGGAGGCCTGTGTTGTGCTGCATGGCTTTGGCCAACGCTGTTATACCCTGGTAATCGATGCCATTTTGAGGCATGTGAACTTCCTCCAGACTGCCCATCATCTGGAAAATTAAAATCATACGCTCAGCTAGATTTCATTCACATTTTGTTTATAAAAACTGGATTGTCAATTTGTATAAAGATCCCAATATCATATAACTGAGTGTAGAGGTATGTGGAGTGTACCTGGAAGGCTTGAGCGAGGGCAGTAGCTCCATCGTTCTCCAACCGGTTCCTCCCTGCAACAAACACCTTTAGACTGAAGGGGGCGCCCTCTTTAGAGGATTTTTCATAGCAGTCAACCAATGAAGCTGCCAAGATCTGAAAGGTGGGAAACAGGAGGATACGAACAATGAGCACAAAAGGCACTGACTTCAACTGTCCGCAAAAGCAGTGTTTAAGTGAACAATCTCCAGCACATTCTTTGTCTTCTACCACAAACTACTTTGTGATGAAAATGTTTTATTCCAACAAGACAATTACCACAATACCGTACCAAAGTGTTATGCTATGGCTCCAAATCAAATGTCTTTGAATCCAAGTACCTCCCCCCCAGACCATGATATTGAAGAGTTTAAGAGTGGAAGTGTATTACACTTATAACTCTAGGGCAGCAAGGGTTGAGAATATAGGTTAAATTAGATTGGAAAATAAATATGTTATAGTGACCAGAGTGCATATTAGCAGACAATGCTATGATGAAATCAAGAATGGAAACTTCTCTCTATGGCGTACCTTTCCACCCCCGATACCCATGCCGCAGTTGTTGAGATATAACTCCTGAAGTGTGTAACAAGCAGAGCTCTTTAGCAACTTCTCAATGCCCTCCACCCCGTCTGGTCCAAAGGCATTGTCACTGAGGTCCAGTATTTTTAACTGGGCACCAGCCAACATCAGAGAATTTCCAAGGGAAATCTAGAGAAACAAGGAGGCATAAAATATGAAGATCATTGTGTTATGTACTACTGGAGAGAGCGGTGCTGTGTGGACAACAGGTACAATACCAGGGCAGGGGGGATCTCAGAGCGCAGGCGACCTGTGAACATATCACTCCAGTAAC
The DNA here is from genome assembly GCA_911728415.1 of Lagocephalus sceleratus. NCBI lineage: Eukaryota > Metazoa > Chordata > Actinopteri > Tetraodontiformes > Tetraodontidae > Lagocephalus > Lagocephalus sceleratus. The sequence goes on along the minus strand of CAJVRN010000090.1, from coordinate 1,069,254 downwards.
AGCACTGAAAGATTGAAAAAAAAAAAAGAAAAAAGCACTGTCAAAGAGTCAACAAAGAATTAACATTTATTAATGCCTAAATAATTAGACATTAATATGAAGCTAAACTGTATGAATAACTATCTGAATATTTTCTTCAAACTGTATGTCCCAGAGTTTTGAAATTTTATTTGATATAATGAAATTCTAATTCAGAATTAATAAAAATGCTGACATCTGTCAAACAATGATGACAAACATTCCCAGACTATTTCTTGTTTAGGTGAATTAAGTTGACAGCGGGGCTCTACATGGGCCACTGAATACCTTCATCTCACTCTTTGTTTCCAGGGCTTTGGCAATGGTCTTTGCTGCCTCCACTCCGATTGTGTTACCCTCCAATCTCAGAGCCTGCAACCCATCAAAGTCCTTGATCTCCTTCACTATCTCCTCCACTGCAGACAGGGAAGAGAAGGGGTTACACTTTGACGAGGATCGATAAGAGTAATGTCGGGTAACGAGAGTTTAGTTTGAATAATTCTAAACCTCAGTTACTAGCATTAATGCGTGGAGTTGACAAATAATTCTCACCTGAATGGGCATCATCCAGCTTTCTCCCCTGGCCTTTGTAGCTCAACTCTCTTTCCTGAACTCCTGTGTTGGCCAGAGAGGCGGCCAACTGTGCCACAATGTCTGTCGTCATGGTGACGCCTGAAAGGTGCATAACGCAACATAATTTTAGTTTGACTCTGCTTGAAGACAATCTTCATATCTGCAACTTCTGGACTAGCATCAATTTCATTTTAAATATGTTGAACATTCATTCTTTTTCATGTACTTGTACATGAATATTGTGTCTTGTCAACTCCATAACATACTTATTTCAACATTTTAGACACCAAATGCCTTCATTCTGCCCCTGTGGTTGCATCCAAGTAACCACAGTTACTAATCCATAAATACAAACAGCTTTGTTGCATGGTGCAACAATCACAAGCTGAATATAACTTGAAAATATAAAACATCCCAATCAACATCTACGTTTCAACGACATTATGACGCTTGATGGGAGCTCCAGTGGAATGTGCTGACCACCAAACACCATAGAGGGGGGCTGCAGCATTTAAAAGGGTGAACATCCGCACTGGGAAGTACAAACAGCGAGGTAAACGGAACCATTACATGTCCAAATATTAAAGTAAACGGATTAAGGTCCTCGGAGGCTCTGCAGCCAACGAGACATCAGAAAATAAAGATGCTGCATGCACAGCACAATAGACTTAGTGGACTCGTTCGGTTAGAAGAGGCCTGTCGCTGTCAACACGCTCGAAAGTGCTGCTTCAAACTTCAGTCAGCTCCGCCTCACAGCGCTGGCTAGCATTAGCAGCGCGCTGCTAAAATTATGCTACCAAAGCCCCGAACTTCACAAACGCCAACGGGTGAGGGCGGCCGGGGCCACTATTCCACGGTCGTTACCAGAAAAAAAACAACGTACTTAACAGGATGGTACTTAGACAGAGTAAAATAAAAGCATAATGCTCAGCATGCTTCGGTAGGCGCGCGTGACAAAGCGTGGCTCATTCGGCCTCTCAAAGTAGCTGTTCAAACCACAATGTCGGCACAGTAGACTACTGCGGGCTTCGACCACTTCTATGTAGTTGTACTTCGGTCATCTCAGAATGTCTAAACTGATCAAGTTCGTACCGGAGTCAGACAGCAGCCAGGCCGGAGGACGCGCTCCCGCTCGCTACCGACGTTCAAACCACCAGCAGGCGACCACGGCGGCGCGGGGAGGCATGGGATTTGTAGTCCGGTCAGCACCGGCTTTGTAGTCCCGTCAGGACCACAAACGACGCTGGGGGAAACCGTGAAAACATCTCCAGCCACAATCCCAAACACAAAAATAGACAAAGTGACTGAAATCCAGTGGCGACTGGTGAGAAAAGTTTTAGAGCGGGGCTGTGAATTAAGCATATGAGATATAAATTGAGGTTTAATATTTACTTCAATATTTTACATATTAATATACTCATATAACAAATATTCATATTGTACAGTCCATATGACCGCGTCGCCCAAGCTTTTCTTTCATTTTTAAACCAAGGTTTCCGCAGCAGAATTCCTGTGTTGCCAGTGTTGTACCAGAATCTGCGCCGCTGATTGGCTAAAAAGACATCAATCTTCCCTAGTAGCAGTACTTAATGCTCGCGCACGGACGATTACACGAGTCCGAATAAATTCACACGTGAATGACAGTGGAACTGTGGTTTATATAATTCATACTACATATAGAGTATTAGTTAGGGGTGGGCAAATGAAGCCCCACGAAGCACTGAGGCTTTCCTAACAATTGTGTCGAGAAAGCTTCGAAGCTTCGAGACTTCAGTGATGGTCACATCTGGTGGACAACTGAAGCCACAGCAACCTCTGAAGAGCACGACTGAAGCACCCACAGTTTCAATCCCATGACACCAATAACAGTTCATTGTGCGCTCATCCAGGTGTTTTGTTCATTCATACCAAATAATATCATTACAATAAAATATGCAGATACTCTCCCCCTTACTCTAAGACACATTCAAGATTAACCTAAAGAATAAATGTGAATTATATTAAGGGTTCAGTGTTTATTGAACACTGAGATTTGTTTACTGTACCAAAAGTCCCCAACAGGATTAGAGATCCTTCCTACTCTACAAATGATCATGGTGTTTGAATTCAGAAACATTGTTTTTGTCTGTGTGAAGTGTTTTTAAGGAAAACCTTTAAAGATAATAGTTTCTCATTTGGGGACTTGTATGTTTGATTTGGAATTATTATTCACAGAAGCAGAACAGTTATTTGTCCTCGCAGGTTTTTACAATGAAAAGGCTTCAAACTTTTTGAAGCAATGAAGCGCGAAGCGAAACAGGGATGATAATAATAAGAATACATTTTATTTCTTTTTTATTATGTATGAATAATACATTTTATTATGTATGTATGTATGTATGTATGTATGTATGTATGTATGTATGTATGTATGTATGTATGTATGTATGTATGTATGTATGTTTCTATCTAATAGACTGCACTATTTTCTCTCTCTCTCTCTTTCATTTTCTCTCCTGTCTCCTTCTTTTTCTACTCCTTTACCCGGCCGACTACCAGCATGATGGTTCCTCCTTGTAAGCCGGGTCCTGCTCAAGGTTTCTTCCTGTTAAAGGGAGTTTTTCCTTGCCACTGTGCTTACCTGGAGGCTCAGGCTCTGGGTCTCTATCTCTGTAAAGCACCTACTGACTATTTTTGTTGTAAATGGTGCTATTGTAATTGTTACTGAAGTCTTAACTATGTAGCTGACCTTTGATTTTAAATTGAAAATAGTTTAACTGTTGCATAGACGTACTGTAAAGTGTCTTTGGGTGTCTTGAAAGGCGCTTTGAAATAAATTGTATTCTTATTATTATCATCCCTGTTTCGCTTCGCGCTTCATTGCTTCAAAAAGTTTTGAAGCCTTTTCATTATAAAAACCTGCGAGGACAAATAACTGTTCTGCTTCTGTGAATAATAATTCCAAATCAAACATACAAGTCCCCAAATGAGAAACTATGATCTTTAAAGGTTTTCCTTAAAAACACTTCACACAGACAAAAACAATACCCCAGTGATGACGTAGCTACAGACGTCAGACGTCATCGGTCACGTGACACTGTTTTTTCAAGCTCCTTCAAGTGTGTCGAAACACTCCGCTTCGGGAAGAGGGACACAGGCTCCGAAGCCTCGGTGTCATTTGCCCATCACTAGTATTACTAAAACAACCCTTTCAAACGACCTACTGGACGATCATGTTGCACTGCGCGTCAGCAGCGAAATCTGGTAGGTACTATATTTTAATGTAATGGAATTAGGATGAACTTGAAAGTTTAAACAGCTCGACCTCAACCTCATTCATACAGCTTATTTCAAAACATACTAAGTTGTTTCACTGTTCAAAAATGAAAAAGATAAATCTAACACGACGGAAATCTAACAGCAAGTGGGGCTAAACCAATGTAGGAGAGACACTGGTACTCCTTCAAATACGTGTACTTGTTAGGGCCTGCGCACCGCGGTGTGGGTGTGGTGCGAGGCCCGTTCAGTGTTGGTCGCAGCTCGGGCCCGTTCAGTGAAAGCGGTGCCAAGCCCTATTGTATTTCGAATGTTCGTTATTCTTTTTCTTATTATTATTTTTAGTATTCCTCCGGCAGTTTAGGCCCATTTTTCACCCCCTGAACATGCACGAAAAGTTGATTTTATTTGATCTACCCCCCCAAAGGAATGCGGAAATTGTTCGTTCGTGAGGGTCCCGAGAGGCTATCTCCAAAGGTGCTCTCTAGCGCCACCTATTTTTGGTGCCCCGGGACTGGGTTTATCCTACGCTCATGAAACTTGGTGGAGTTGTGTATCGTACCAAGACGCACCAAAAACTCTCTTGGAGGACGGCCTAACTCAAACAGGAAGTCTGCCATTTTCTTTGGCAGACACGATTTCGCGCCTCGTACTTAAACGAACTCCTCCTAGAGCTTTCATCAGATTGTTGTCATTTTCGACGAATATCATCTTGAGACGTGGCTGATGTTAAATTGAATAGCTTTTAGGATTCATCAAACGGTGCGGGCGTGGTGGCCAAACAAAAAGTTGATGTTTCGCTGCCGAACAGGAAGTGGCTTTATCTCGGACATACAAGGCCGCTTCAGGGTCAAAGTTCACAGCTGTGATCGGGGTCTGGTCCTGAACACAAATATGTATCAATATTCAGTTTTGAACATAGCGCCCCCTACTGATGACAGGAAACGTCATGCTTTACATGGCGACGTCCTGATCGGTGTGCATTGAACGGATTCTCCTCAAACCGGGTGGGAACGTCAACAAGGCCATGGTGACGCCAGCTGAGTAAAAACACCAGCTTTAAATAAAAGGGCGTGGCCTTGGCGGCGCACAGAGCATAAGAACCAGAAAAGTCACGCATACATCGTCCGATCTGCATCTGACTCCACACGTTTAACCAGAATTCCGCCCCGAACAGATTGACATTTCAATATTAGCTGTATGTTACAGCGCCACCTAGATACAAACAATGAGGCAGCCCCGGGACTGCGTGTGACCTACGTTTGTGAAAATCGGCAGACACATGTATCATCACAAGGCCTACGAAAAAGCCTCTTGGAGATAACAGGTGCAACGTAAAACGGCTCTTTAGCGCCCCCTCGAATATTTCAAAGTCTCTTGGACCCGTGTGCTGAAACCAACAGAAAGGTGCTAAAGTGAGCTTTTTTTAAGGGAAGACGGCGCGCAGCTCAGAGTCGGATGGGCGTCATTCCTTTGGGCTCGGCGGTGGCGCGGGGAGTCTGTTGCCCAGGCCCCCCGATGTAGAAGAGCGATAAAAACGGGAGAGAAGAGGTGATATCAACAATTAGGAGATAGATAAGTGCTGTTAGAGCAGGTTCTCTTTGAAGAGCTGTGTCTCTCCACCACTGGGAACAACGAATGAAAATGGTCTGGAGTTCCATGTCAGTGTAGACGGCTTTTCCCCATCACGCTCATGTGAGGAAAGCAGCGGATGAGGGGTAGCATAAGCTCCAATAAAACAGTTTAACTAACAATGATCCATTTTCTGACATATTGCAACTTATACCCAAACCACAGCATTACCAAAAAATTAATTATCGAGTCCTTGAATCATTAGCAACATTTTGTGAAAAATTCATGAAATTCTATTTTCAAGTTAATTTGGTAAAGGTCAATCAATCAATCAAAAAAAAAAATCCCAAACACTATGATAAGTAAATCTAAATTAAAAGAATAAAATGATTTATTTGTTAAAATCAGACACATGGATCACAGTTCACAGTTTTGAATTTTATTTTGTTTGTTTGTTGCTAATTTTATTAACACTAAAAAAAGGAGTAAGAGAAATAAATAAGTTGCTTTGTATCACACATGCCACCCATCACCCTCACTATTAACGTGCATCGTTCAATCTTAATTTGCCAAGACCCAGGATTGGGATCAATCAATATATAATAAAGTGGAAAAGAATACTCAGAAACAGTGATCACACTCCCGCCTGTTCAGAGTTTTGACTACCTTGTTGTTTTGTTGCAGGTTCCCATTGTCTTCAGTTCGTATCTACAGGACGTCTTCAACGTGGCGCTAAGCCTCATTTTGAACAACTAACTGTATTTGATGGAGTTCGAATCTCTCACTGTGACAGAGGGACACGAAAAGAACAGTTCAAACCCATCCTGGAATCCCACAACTTAACAGAGGACTGTGAGGCAGCATTTTCTGATGTTCATGATGTTCTCAAAGAGATTTCTGGACCAACCACCAACCACACATTGTGTAAGTATTTAACATATTTACTTTGTAACATGTTTATTTGGTGAAGATGAACTAAAACTTTAATTAAAATCCTTGTAGATATTCAACGGCGGCGTGGCTGCATCACGTCAGCCGAGGGGCTTGATTCAGCTTTTGACATCTGGGCAGTGGACGGAGAGGATTTCATTCAGTTTGATGCTGGAGCTCAGAAATGGAAAGCCCTGTCTTCTTCTGCACAAACAATTAAAGGTTCATGGGATGAGCATGATCTGCGGAACGATGTCTTTGGTCATTTCATCAAGGAACGATGTCCACTAATGATCCAACAAATCAAATTAAGAGAAGTGGAACAAAGAACAGGTGAACACACACACACACACACACACACACACACACACACACACACACACACACACACACACACACACACACACACACTTCCTGCAGATCTCCGTGTATTTGCTGAGCCCATTAACAGCATCAAGGTATTGCTGGTGTGCCACGTCACCAGTACTGACAGATCAGTGAGCTCAGTGTCTCTGACTGAAGACGGGGCCACCAAGGCAAACTGGATCAATGTAACTGGTCCATTGCCTTCTGGGGATGGAGCAGTGATCCTCAGACTGACAGCTGAGGTCCCCCTGATCTACCGCAACATCTATGGATGTGTTGTAGAAGAGAAAAAGCTCACTGTCATGTGGGGTGAGACCTTTGAATGTTCATAAAGCTGCATCACTGATTACTGAGTCACCACAATACAGGCTGCACAGCATCATCAGTGTGGAACTTTAACTTTGTCTGGGTTCAAGCCTGCAACAACACATTAATAGTTTATTTATTATCATTATTACTTTGATGAGCATTATCCTGTTTTTCATTGTTCGTGTCATATTTCCTTTTTTTCCAGATGGAAACACCCTTGATGGAACAAACATTCTGTACAGACATGATTATTTGATAATTATGAAAGTTTTGGGCCCCATTGTTTTTCTCATTTTAGCTGGCATTTTGATCAAATGTAAGTCTCATTAACTTTATTCTAACATTCAAGTCAGTTTATCATCTAATATTTTAGTACAGTTAATATTTCAATAATAGCCTTTTAATTATCAGATCGATGAGTTTCTAGTCTCGTACATCTGTCAGCATATTTTAATTGTGCCTCTATTTTATTTTTTTATAGTCTGGAGGAGGATGAGAAAAAGTTTTTGTAAAACAAACCCCAAACTACATCAAGAGTCAATAAATGAAGAACTGGGGATGATGGTTTTACCCTCGGAAGATTCAAAGAGAAACAACGTTGATCTTCCAGAATCTTCTGCTGTTGAAGGTGCAGCTGTCTAGATGCACATAGACCTGAGCAGGGATCAACCAGCATGGATGCTGTAACCTGTGGACCCACTGGCTGTAACTATGAGCACTTTAGCCCTGATTCACGAATCAATGATTCACTAATCAATGATTCACTACAAGCTCTTTTTAAATGTGAGGTCACTTTTCTTTCTAAACTGTAAATATGATACTGGTGTGTCTTATTTTTGTTGATGTATTTTTGTGTTTTTACTCTTGTCTCTTGCTTGTTTTGTCACCTTTATTTATTTCATTGTGAACCCGTTGGTCACATATTTACATGTTGTGAAGTCTGAGACCAACAAAGATTTGTGTCTGTTAACACAACATAAGAGCAGCACACTGCTGTTCAGAGTTTACGATAACTTTATTTCTGCCTTTAGTGGTTTAAGTAACGTCCCTGTGGGGACTCTCCGATCCAGAACTCAGGAACTCAACTTGTTGAATAGTGTTTGTAAAAGAACCTGTCAAAATCGATGTTGAAACTTGGAACGATTTTCTATTTTTCCTGTATTAAAAGAGTGTTTTTGATTGTGAGCCTGTGTGGGTCATATTTGAAGAACAGGATTGTCATTTACTCCAGTTTATGAGGAAACGTTTGATTAGGTGCAGTTTTTAGCAGAGTCTCCTCACAGCAACAAGGTTGTGGGTTCAATCCCCAGGGCCTTTACCTGTGCAGAGGTCTCATATTCTCCCTGTGGCGGGCCGTGTATTTCACACCTAGGCCTTCAGTAGTGCTCCGTCTGAATCAATCCAACCCTCAACTATTTTATGGCTATAAAACTTTTTACTGCAGCTACAGCTGCGACACACAAAAAAACAATCAATAATAACCTCATAAAATTGCAATATTATTCAGGAATATAGCCGCATTTTGCTCACAAAAATCCTTTTTATTTGTACACAAAATCCATCCTTTCTTTCCTCAAGAAGATTTCAATTACTCGGTCGTACAGATTATCCGCGCGTTTCAATTCCATTAAGAAGTCCTTTTCTATCTCCATCGAAGCTAGTGCTGAAAGTCGAGCCTGCCCTGTCGTGTATCTGGCATAAGTTTTATTCGATTTCGGGCTGAAGATGTCCGTTCGACAGAAGCACGGGGATGGTCACCGGCGCCCGTGCTGCGTTCAGGGGCCTCGTAGATTTCCTCGTATCGGCCCCTCTCTCTCGTTCAACTGCGTCGCTAAAAGTGTGTGAGTGTGTGTGTGTTCGTCCAACCACAGGGTGTGAAAAGGCTGACGTTTCCGTACGCCTGCTGGAAGGTCCTGGTGTCGCCAACTCTAAATCTGATTGTTAAACCAACAGTGTTACCGACACTTATTTTATGCTACAGGCCCGTAGAACTGATCGTGAAGGCCTCCGGGTAGATTTCGGACCCTGGCAACAAGTGACGGCTGAAATGTGATTGGTTAATGCTTAAATATGAAAACGCACATGTGGAGCGTCACCAGGGGAAAGGCAATGGAAGGAAGCTGACAGACAATTTGAAATTATTTAATAAGTATTCATGGACAGAATATAATTAACATCAGTCTGTGATTCACATAATTTTTAGGCCAGCAGAGAAGGCCTTGAGGCCCTGACGGCCAGCGACTGGTATAACGAGAATAATACAACGATCGTGAAGTTATTCCTCCATTTCCGTCTGTCTTTACTCACCCTGATCTCATAGTTTGTGGCACCTCCCACAGTCATGAAGGCGTGTTTAAAGGGCGATAAGAAAAAGAGCGGCACATTTGAAAAATACTCACAGGTTTGGTTCTTGACCCGACCAGAAGTTTCTCTTGGAAGTACAACAGATGTTGTTTTTCGAGTATTTCGAGAATGGAACAGATGAAGATGAGGAGCCTCGTCTGTCTTTTGCTTTACTTGATCTCGGGATCAGAAGGTGGTACGTGACGATTTGAACGGGACGACATCATTTTGAATTTGCAGGGATGCTCCACACTTCAAAGTTGTCGGAGGACCGAAGTCCTGCATGACACACACCCGGACACACTCTTGTGTGCGGTCGGGATGGATCTTGTTGAGAGCTTTCACCCAGAGATCGAAGGCTGATCCCTGCTCCGCAATGACGGAGACATTTGGGCATTTTCTCGAGTTGGCGAGAACAAGGATTTAGTTAGTTCTGCCAGAGTTTTCAAACTTCACAACAAGTTTTTAAGTATTTTAAATAGTGCACAGCCACTATTTAAAATAGTGGCTGTGCACTATTTAAGTGCACAGCCACTATTTAAGTGCACAGCCACTATTTTTGTGTGCAAAAATTATTTTACACATATTTAGACAAGGGGGGGCATGTTTTTGTTTTTTTTTTAAAAAGCGTTCAGCTGTGAGAATCTGCAGCTCTCGTCTGAACTTGATCGTAGATTCCTCACAGTTTTCTTTCTCCACCCTCGATCTTCTGCTGTTCTTGTTTTAAAGCAGGTGTCTGCCTACATTCAGTGTCTTTCCGCCACCTACTGTTGAGAAGTGCTGATAACAAAGCCAGTCAAAAAATCCTGAACGCCTTTCCAGAATTTATAAATATAACTTCTCTCGCTTCTTGCACCACTCTGCAGGATGATACTCTGGATTGTATCGGTTCCCTATTGAGTTCTTCTATCATCGCACCTTTTTCGAATCTATATTGTGTTCAACGAACCACAACTTTCTTTCGCTTCAACTTCAGTGTCTAGAGCCGTCTGTGCAGCGCCCCCTTCAGTCCTGGATGTTCAAACCTGAGTGAAACACCACCTCCTTTCCTTGTTTGGTTCCCACTTCCCTTTCCTTTCTCTCTCTCCCTTTGCTTTGGGCGTTTTCCCTTTAATGTGTGCTTTGTTATCTTCTTTGACCTCTTCATTTCCCCTAATTTAACATTAAAGTTGTGTGTTGTTTTCTGAACCTTTTGATGCGTCTGTATCTGAATAGAGCTGTAATACTTATCACTGTACCCTTGTTCCGTTGAGAGCAGAGTTGTACGATCCTGATTGTAGCCCTGCAAACTAACCCCATAATGTCCAGCGGTGACTGCTCCATCTCTACCTGCTGTGGACTGAAAAGCACCTCTGTTATTGAATGTTCTCTAACTTTTTCATATACAATAGCACCATCATCCCGTACAGATCCACCCCATCCTGTATGCAAAGAAAAACTCTTCTGGCTTCCCTTTTCACGAACACAGATCAGCTCATAAAAATCAATCAATGTCATGACATAAAGTGATGTCATAGAAGAGGACACAAAAGTAAAAATAGAAAAAAATAATGAAAATTGCTCATAATATTACACTGTTTGATTTTTCAACTTTAACTTCTCACGACCGATGACTGTGATCAAGAAATCTAAAGTTAAAGAAGAAAATAATTAATATTTTTTAAAATCAGAAACCTGGATCACAGTCCACAGTTTTGAACTGTATTTTGTTTGTTTGTTGCAGGTTCTCATTCTCTTGAGTTCTTATCTACAGGACGTCTTCAGCCTGGAGCTCAGCCTCATTTTGAACAACTAACTGTATTTGATGGAGTCCCAATCTCTCACTGTGACAGAGGGACACGAAAAGAACAGTTCAAACCCATCCTGGAATCCCACAACTTAATCACGTCCTGCAGGACAGCATTTTCTGATGTTTATGATGTTCTCAAAGAGATTTCTGGACTAACCAACAACCACACACTGTGTAAGTATTTAACATATTTACTTTGTAACATGTTTATTTGGTGAAGATGAACTAAAACTTTAACTAAAAATCCTTGTAGATGTTCAACGGCGGCGTGGCTGCATCACGTCAGCCGAGGGGCTTGATTCAGCTTTTGACATCTGGGCAGTGAACGGAGAGGATTTCATTCAGTTTGATGCTGGAGCTCAGAAATGGAAAGCCCTGTCTTCTTCTGCACAAACAATTAAAGGTTCATGGGATGAGAATGAGGTGCGGAACAATTTCTTTGGTGGTTTCATCAAAGATCATTGTCCACAAATGATCCAACAAATCAAATTAAGAGAAGTGGAACAAAGAACAGGTGAACACACACACACAGACACGCACACGCACACGCACACACGCACACACACACACACACACACACACACACACAACCCTGATGATGAGCTTTTCTCTCTTCCTGCAGATCTCCGTGTATTTGCTGAGCCCGTTAACAGCATCAAGGTATTGCTGGTGTGCCACGTCACCAGTACTGACAGATCAGTGAGCTCAGTGTCTCTGACTGAAGACGGGGCCACCAAGGCAAACTGGATCACTGTAACTGGTCCATTGCCTTCTGGGGATGGAGCAGTGATCCTCAGACTGACAGCTGAGGTCCCCTTGATCAACCCCAACATCTATGGATGTGTTGTAGAAGAGAAAAAGCTCACTGTCATGTGGGGTGAGACCTTTGAATGTTCATAAAGCTGCATCACTGATTACTGAGTCACCACAATACAGGCTGCACACCAGCACATGGGAACATATTGTTGCTGGGGGGTTCTGTGTATTTGGGCCTCAGCCATCATCATCAATTTGCTTTGATCACCAGTGGCCAAATATTAATATTGTCATTTAATTTTCATGAAGCCTCTCCTGATAGCATCCTGGTAAAATCCCCTCATGAAGTGCAGCGTCTAAAATATGGATAAGTGCATTATTGCAGTAACATATGAGACAATATTTGCTGAATAAAGTATGGCAAGTTTGGTACTTACCATCATCAAGGGCAGTCTTGCACAGAAGCAGTCCTCCAGGTCCACAATCTTCCAACCAGGCAGACAACACTTTCACCAAGGACAGTGGGATCCCTTTAAAGACTTTGACAACCTGCTAGGACAGAAATCCCGGCTGGATTGAGGACCTCGGGGATTGCTTCTGTGCACCCGACCATATCCTGTTTTTGTTGTCTGTGCATTGTTTTAAAGGTTATTGTTTTTTTATTCACAGATGGAAACACACTTGATGGAAGAAACATTCATTTTGTCCAGTTGACAGTTTGGATAATTCTGATCATCGTTTTTGTAGTGCTCTGTTCAACATCTTTAATGGCCTTTTTGAGTGAGTCTCACTAATTTAATGTAACATTCAAGTCAGTTTATCATCTGATATTTTAGTATAGTTAATAGTTCAATAATAGCATTTTAATGATCAGATCAATGAGTTTCTAGTCAGGTACATGTGTCAGCATATTTTAATCATTTAATCCTCTATTTTATTTCTTTATAGTCTGGAGGAGGATGAGAAAAAGTTTTTGGAAAACAAATCCCAATCTACCTCAAGAGTCAATAAATGAAGAACTGGGTAGGATGGTTTAATCCTCAGAAGATTCAGAGAAACAACGTTGATCTTCCAGAATCTTCTGCTGTTGAAGGTGCAGCTGTCTAGATGCACATAGACCTGAGCAGGGATCAACCAGCATGGATGCTGTAACCTGTGGACCCACTGACTGTAACTATGAACACTTTAGCCCTGATTCATTAATCAATGATTCACTACAAGCTCTTTTTAAATCTGAGGTCACTTTTCTTTCTAAACTGTAAATATGATACTGGTGTGTCTTATATTTGTTGATGTATTTTTGTGTTTTTACTCGTGTCTCTTGCTTGTTTTGTCACCTTTATTTATTTCATTGTGAACCCGTTGGTCACATATTTACATGTTGTGAAGTCTGAGACCAACAAAGATTTGTGTCTGTTAACACAACATAAGAGCAGCACACTGCTGTTCACAGAGTTTATGATAACTTTATTTCTGCCTTTAGTGGTTTAAGTAACGTCCCTGTGGGGACTCTCAGATCCAGAACTCAAGAACTCAACTTGTTGAATAGTGTTTGTAAAAGAACCTGTCAAAATCGATGTGGAAACTTAAAACGATTTTCTATTTTTACTGTATTAAAAGAGTGTTTTTGATTGTGAGCCTGTGTGGGTCATATTTGAAGAACAGGATTGTCATTTACTCCAGTTTATGAGGAAACGTTTGATTAGGTGCAGTTTTTAGCAGTCTCCTCACAGCAACAAGGTTGTGGGTTCAATCCCCAGGGCCTTTACCTGTGCAGAGGTCTCATATTCTCCCTGTGGCGGGCCGTGTATTTCACACCTAGGCCTTCAGTAGTGCTCCGTCTGAATCAATCCAACCCTCAATAACTATTTTATGGCTATAAAACTTTTTACTGCAGCTACAGCTGCGACACACAAAAAAACAATCAATAATAACCTCATAAAATTGCAATATTATTCAGGAATATAGCCGAATTTTGCTCACAAAAATCCTTTTTATTTGTACACAAAATCCATCCTTTCTTTCCTCAAGAAGATTTCAATTACTCGGTCGTACAGATTATCCGCGCGTTTCAATTCCATTAAGAAGTCCTTTTCTATCTCCATCGAAGCTAGTGCTGAAAGTCGAGCCTGCCCTGTCGTGTATCTGGCATAAGTTTTATTCGATTTCGGGCTGAAGATGTCCGTTCGACAGAAGCACGGGATGGTCACCGGGGCCCGTGCTGCGTTCAGGGGCCGCGTAGATTTCCTCGTATCGGCCCCTCTCTCTCGTTCAACTGCGTCGCTAAAAGTGTGTGAGTGTGTGTGTGTTCGTCCAACCACAGGGTGTGAAAAGGCTGACGTTTCCGTACGCCTGCTGGAAGGTCTTGGTGTCGCCAACTCTAAATCTGATTGTTAAACCAACAGTGTTACCGACACTTATTTTATGCTACAGGCCCGTAGAACTGATCGTGAAGGCCTCCGGGTAGATTTCGGACCCTGGCAACAAGTGACGGCTGAAATGTGATTGGTTAATGCTTAAATATGGAAACGCACATCTGGAGCGTCACCAGGGGAAAGGCAATGGAAGGAAGCTGACAGACAATTTGAAATTATTTAATAAGTATTCATGGACAGAATATAATTAACATCAGTCTGTGATTCACATATTTTTTAGGCCAGCAGAGAAGGCCTTGAGGCCCTGACGGCCAGCGACTGGTATAACGAGAATAATACAACGATCGTGAAGTTATTCCTCCATTTCCGTCTGTCTTTACTCACCCTGATCTCATAGTTTGTGGCGCCTCCCACAGTCATGAAGGCGTGTTTAAAATGCGATATTAAAAAGAGCGGCACATTTTAAAAATACTCACAGGTTTGGTTTTTGACCCGACCAGAAGTTTCTCTTGGAAGTACAACAGATGTTGTTTTTCGAGTATTTCGAGAATGGAACAGATGAAGATGAGGAGCCTCGTCTGTCTTTTGCTTTACTTGATCTCGGGATCAGAAGGTGGTACGTGACGATTTGAACGGGACGACATCATTTTGAATTTGCAGGGATGCTCCACACTTCAAAGTTGTCGGAGGACCGAAGTCCTGCATGACACACACCCGGACACACTCTTGTGTGCGGTCGGGATGGATCTTGTTGAGAGCTTTCACCCAGAGATCGAAGGCTGATCCCTGCTCCGCAATGACGGAGACATTTGGGCATTTTCTCGAGTTGGCGAGAACAAGGATTTAGTTAGTTCTGCCAGAGTTTTTAAACTTCACAACAAGTTTTTAAGTATTTTAAATAGTGCACAGCCAGTATTTAAAATAGTGGCTGTGCACTATTTAAGTGCACAGCCACTATTTTTGTGTGCAAAAATTATTTTGCACATATTTAGACAAGGGGAGGGCATGTTTTTTTTAAAAAAAGCGTTCAGCTGTGAGAATCTGCAGCCCTCGTCTGAACTTGATCGTAGATTCCTCACAGTTTTCTTTCTCCACCCTCGATCTTCTGCTGTTCTTGTTTTAAAGCAGGTGTCTGCCTACATTCAGTGTCTTTCCGCCACCTACTGTTGAGAAGTGCTGATAACAAAGCCAGTCAAAAAATCCTGAACGCCTTTCCAGAATTTATAAATATTACTTCTCTCGCTTCTTGCACCACTCTGCAGGATGATACTCTGGATTGTATCGGTTCCCTATTGAGTTCTTCTATCATCGCACCTTTTTCAAATCTATGGGCGTTTTCCCTTTAATGTGTGTTTTCTTATCTTCTTTGACCTCTTCATTTCCCCTAATTTAACATTAAAGTTGTGTGTTGTTTTCTGAACCTTTTGATGCGTCTGTATCTGAATAGAGCTGTAATACTTATCACTGTACCCTTGTTCCGTTGAGAGCAGAGTTGTACGATCCTGATTGTAGCCCTGCAAACTAACCCCATAATGTCCAGCGGTGACTGCTCCATCTCTACCTGCTGTGGACTGAAAAGCACCTCTGTTATTGAATGTTCTCTAACTTTTTCATATACAATAGCACCATCATCCCGTACAGATCCACCTCATCCTGTATGCAAAGAAAAACTCTTCTGGCTTCCCTTTTCACTAACACAGATCAGCTCATAAAAATCCATCAATGTCATGACATAAAGTGATGTCATAGAAGAGGACACAAAAGTAAAAAAAGAAAAAAATAATGAAAATTGCTCATAATATTACACTGTTTGATTTTTCAACTTTAACTTCTCAAGACCGATGACTGTGATCAAGAAATCTAAAGTTAAAGAAGAAAATAATTAATATTTTCTAAAATCAGAAACCTGGGTCACAGTCCACAGTTTTGAACTGTATTTTGTTTGTTTGTTGCAGGTTCTCATTCTCTTGAGTTCTTATCTACAGGACGTCTTCAGCCTGGAGCTCAGCCTCATTTTGAACAACTAACTGTATTTGATGGAGTCCCAATCTCTCACTGTGACAGAGGGACACGAAAAGAACAGTTCAAACCCATCCTGGAATCCCACAACTTAATCACGTCCTGCAGGACAGCATTTTCTGATGTTTATGATGTTCTCAAAGAGATTTCTGGACCAACCACCAACCACACACTGTGTAAGTATTTAACATATTTACTTTGTAACATGTTTATTTGGTGAAGATGAACTAAAACTTTAACTAAAAATCCTTGTAGATGTTCAACGGCGGCGTGGCTGCATCACGTCAGCCGAGGGGCTTGATTCAGCTTTTGACATCTGGGCAGTGGACGGAGAGGATTTCATTCAGTTTGATGCTGGAGCTCAGAAATGGAAAGCCCTGTCTTCTTCTGCACAAAAAACTGAAGAGTCATGGGATAAGAATGAGGTGCGGAACAATTTCTTTGGTGGTTTCATCAAGGATCATTGTCCACAAATGATCCAACAAATCAAATTAAGAGAAGTGGAACAAAGAACAGGTGAACACACACACACACACACACACACACACACACACACACACACACACACACACACACACACACACACACACACACACACACACACAACCCTGATGATGAGCTTTTCTCTCTTACTGCAGATCTCCATGTATTTGCTGAGCCCGTTAACAGCATCAAGGTATTGCTGGTGTGCCACGTCACCAGTACTGACAGATCAGTGAGCTCAGTGTCTCTGACTGAAGACGGGGCCACCAAGGCAAACTGGATCACTGTAACTGGTCCATTGCCTTCTGGGGATGGAGCAGTGATCCTCAGACTGACAGCTGAGGTCCCCCTGATCTACCCCAACATCTATGGATGTGTTGTAGAAGAGAAAAAGCTCACTGTCATGTGGGGTGAGACCTTTGAATGTTCATAAAGCTGCATCACTGATTACTGAGTCACCACAATACAGGCTGCACACCAGCACATGGGAACATATTGTTGCTGGGGGGTTCTCTGTATTTGGGCCTCAGCCATCATCATCAATTTGCTTTGATCACCAGTGGCCAAATATTAATATTGTCATTTAATTTTCATGAAGCCTCTCCTGATAGCATCCTGGTAAAATCCCCTCATGAAGTGCAGCGTCTAAAATATGGATAAGTGCATTATTGCAGTAACATATGAGACAATATTTGCTGAATAAAGTATGGCAAGTTTGGTACTTACCATCATCAAGGGCAGTCTTGCACAGAAGCAGTCCTCCAGGTCCACAATCTTCCAACCAGGCAGACAACACTTTCACCAAGGACAGTGGGATCCCTTTAAAGACTTTGACAACCTGCTAGGACAGAAATACCGGCTGGATTGAGGACCTCGGGGATTGCTTCTGTGCACCCGACCATATCCTGTTTTTGTTGTCCGTGCATTATTTTAAAGGTTATTGTTTTTTTATTCGCAGATGGAAACACACTTGATGGAAGAAACATTCATTTTGACGAGATGACAGTTTGGATAATTCTGATCATCGTTTTTGTAGTGCTCTGTTCAACATCTTTAATGGCCTTTTTGAGTGAGTCTCACTAATTTAATGTAACATTCAAGTCAGTTTATCATCTGATATTTTAGTATAGTTAATATTTCAATAATAGCCTTTTAATGATCAGATCAATGAGTTTCTAGTCAAGTACATGTGTCGGCATATTTTAATCGTTTAATCCTCTATTTTATTTCTTTATAGTCTGGAGGAGGATGAGAAAATGATTTTGGAAAACAAATCCCAAACTACCTCAAGAGTCAATAAATGAAGAACTGGGGAGGATGGTTTAATCCTCAGAAGATTCAAAGAGAAACAACGTTGATCTTCCAGAATCTTCTGCTGTTGAAGGTGCAGCTGTCTAGATGCACATAGACCTGAGCAGGGATCAACCAGCATGGATGCTGTAACCTGTGGACCCACTGACTGTAACTGTGAACACTTTGGCCCTGATTCACTAATCAATGATTCATTACAAGCTCTTTTTAAATCTGAGGTCACTTTTCTTTCTAAAGTGGCTGTAAATATGATACTGGTGTGTCTTATATTTGTTGATGTATTTTTGTGTTTTTACTCGTGTCTCTTGCTTGTTTTGTCACCTTTATTTATTTCATTGTGAACCCGTTGGTCACATATTTACATGTTGTGAAGTCAGAGACCAACAAAGATTTGTGTCTGTTAACACAACATAAGAGCAGCACACTGCTGTTCACAGAGTTTGTGATAACTTTATTTCTGCCTTTAGTGGTTTAAGTAACGTCCCTGTGGGGACTCTCAGATCCAGAACTCAGGAACTCAACTTGTTGAATAGTGTTTGTAAAAGAACCTGTCAAAATCGATGTGGAAACTTGGAACGATTTTCTATTTTTCCTGTATTAAAAGAGTGTTTTTGATTGTGAGCCTGTCTGGGTCATATTTGAAGAACAGGATTGTCATTTACTTCAGTTTATGAGGAAACGTTTGATTAGGTGCAGTTTTTAGCAGAGTCTCCTCACAGCAACAAGGTTGTGGGTTCAATCCCCAGGGCCTTTACCTGTGCAGAGGTTGCATGAATATCTGGGGTGGACCCGGCCAGACCACTGAGTTTCTGGTGAGATAAGTCATCATCTCCCAGCATATATGAATCGTGCCTCCATTTTATTTCAAAAGAATCTAATGAGCAAATTATGTCTTCAGAAGTTTTAAGCAGGCATCAATGATCAATAATGAATATTTTGGTCAGCATATATATATATATATATATATATATATATATATATATATATATATATATATATATATATATGTATGTGTATATATATATATATATATCTGCTGTTGAAGGTGCCGCTGTCTAGATGCACATAGACCTGAGCAGGGATCAACCAGCATGGATGCTGTAACCTGTGGACTGTATTGTATTCAAACACTGATACATAGCTGTATCATGCTGCACTAGAAGTAAATCAGCTGTGGTTTGTCTGCAATAGAAGCTTGATGAAGCTTTTCTCCTGGCTGCACTGAACAAGTATTAGAAGTGTCAAGGAGCCCAGAGCCCCTACAGAGCCCTCTCTAGTGGCCAACTGCAGTTTAGAGCAGCTAGAACCCTCTAGATGTTTTAATGTTTTGTATGTCTTTGATTCCATTTGAAACAAAAAAAGTAATAAAGTCTGTCACAAGCTGTTGTGTTGTGACTTTAATCTGAATGTGTATGTGGGACCCAGGAGGTGGGCAAAGGTATTGGATAGGATTTTACTTTATTAATTGGCTTTATTGGCTCTACATTGTCTACATATAAACAATATACATATATATGTTTCACTACTATGAACCAAAACACTTCAATATACATTGCTACATTAGAATTCTATAAAAATACACTATGGCTTTTATATACAATACATTTCCACGTGGTGAGAAGTCTAGAATATCTCCTGATGAGCTTGTTCAGTCTCCTTCTGTCCCAGTCTGTGCTGCCTCCTCTCCACCAGACGACGGTGTAAAAGATGTCAGAGGCCACCACAGATTTGTCGAAGGTCCTGAGTCCCTGCTCACTCCAGAGGACCTCAGTCTCCTCAGCAGGTGGACGCGCTCTGGTCCTTCTTGTACAGGGCGTGTGTGTTGTCAGTCCAGTCCAGCTTATTGTTCAGGTGAACACCCAGGCATTTGTAGCTCTCCACTACTTCAATGTCCAAACCCTGGATGTTCACCCGTGTGACCAGGGGGGATTTCCTCCTGAAATCGCTCATCATCTCCTTCGTCTTGCTGGTATTGAGCTGAAGCTTGTTGAGCTTCAGACCCCATTCATTTCATTTGCCACCATAGACAGAGGCTGTGCGTCTATTCAGAATCAGCCAGGGGTCTTCCAGCCGCTGCTTCCTGGACACTGAGGAAAGGAAAAAGCTTAAAATAAACCAAAGGCCAAGTCTGTATTAGATTTCTATGACATGTACATGTTTGTCCGCTATTAAATCCTGTCCATGTTCAACAGAAGAAGGGCTTGTCCTAAATGCTGAGTAGAGCAGGAGGGTCAGCAGGG
Organism: Lagocephalus sceleratus; assembly: GCA_911728415.1. Classification (NCBI taxonomy): domain Eukaryota; kingdom Metazoa; phylum Chordata; class Actinopteri; order Tetraodontiformes; family Tetraodontidae; genus Lagocephalus; species Lagocephalus sceleratus. Next base: position 1,048,915 of record CAJVRN010000090.1, on the reverse strand, counting down.
AGGCTTCCAGCCGAGGTGCTCGGCTGCAGAGCTGCTGCTCCTTCCTCCTGCTGGGCCTGAAGATGCACCAACAAAGACGAGGGTTAGTCTCACGCACAGACTGTCCTGAACACACGAGACTGAAACAGTCAAAACAATACGACCTAACTGCAGAAACATTACAATTATAATCTTCATGACGGGGAGAAGAAACAGCCACCTTTCAGAAACGACCCGAGCATTATAAGAGTTTTATCTCATAAAATATATACCTAGCAAGGGAGACATTTAGTGTTCTCGCCACTGTTCACAATCCTCTTCATTAAAGGTTCTTTTGCAACTGAAGGTCTGTGGCAGCTTTGATGTATTGAGCAGCAACAGTGTCAAACATGAATCTATCGCACGACTTCCTGTGACGCCATTGACTGATGTGATTCGTTGGCACCGCTTCCTTTTTTGGATGTTTTGTGAACATGTCTGTTAGAAAATGGCTGGCACCCTGAAATATCGATGGCAATCCATCATCCTCAGAGAGATGAAGAGCTTTTATCTTTTGCTTTGCTGGATCTTCTTGTCAGGAGTAGAATGCAGTAGGTACCATGTTTTGATGTAAATGCACTGGTTGGAGTTTATATGCGGAAACGGCTTAACTTTACCGTCGATTTCAGAGAGCATTTAGAAGCAATTTCATCGGTTTTGCAGCTAAAAGGAAATACATGAGGAGATCGTTGTGTGGTTTCAGAGGAAGTCTTTTTAGTTGAGTTGTTTTTACTATAATAAAAACTAAAAACGCGAGACAGGAAGAAGCTGAAAGGAAGGTTAACATGGATGCTGGAGGTGCATCAGTACGTTTGCATGGAAATATCATCAGTAATCTCCCATGAGCCTTGACCCAACTCAGATGTTCACCCATTCAGCTGAGTTGTCTGTGATACAGTATTTTTATTGGACATATTTTAGAGATTAAAGACTAAAAATAGGAATAAGAGAAATAAAGAAGCTGTTTCGTATGCCACACATCACCCATAATATCAATGTGTATGCATCTGAACCATACAATAAAATGTACATATTCAGTTTATGTGTTGGCGCAGTCAAATAAATTCAAAAAATGGAAAGAAAACTCATTTCAAATTTACTTTAAATTCCCCTGAATCAAATATTCTTTTTATAGTTTTTATCAATCCCCAAGCTTAATGACTTTGCTGTGACCTTAGGTCAGTCTCTTGATTGTTTCAGTGATGTTAGGTCAGTTAACTGGTGACATGTTTGGTTGCTTAATAATGGAACTAATGGCCCACCATAAATGGATGCCTCCTGAGTGAGGTATGCCAGACATGTCCAACTGGGAGGAGGCCCCGAGGTAGTCCCAGGACACGGCGGAGAGTCTATATCTCTTGGCTGTCCTGGGAGTAGCAGGATCACACCAGAAGAATGAAGTGGTCAAGAAGAGGGTAGTCTAGGATCATTGCCTCTTGGATTAGGCTACTGCCCCTGCAGTCCCACTCTGGAAACTGGTGAAAAATAGGCGGAGGGAAAAAAGGATGAATTTATTTGTGTGTTTTGTTTTTTAAATCAGAACTTCCCACTGTCCAGAGTCAGTGGAGAGTTCAGAGAGTTGACTCCATTGTTTGTTTGTTGCAGGTTCCCATTCTCTTGAGTTCTTATCAACAGGACGTCTTCAGCCTGGAGCTCAGCCTCATTTTGAACAACTAACTGTATTTGTTGGAGTCCCAATCTCTCACTGTGACAGAGGGACACTAAAAGAACAGTTCAAACCCATCCTGGAATCCCACAACTTAAGAGAGGACTGTGAGACAGCATTTTTTGATGTTCATGATGTTCTCAAACAGATTTCTGGACCAACCACCAACCACACACTGTGTAAGTATTTAACATATTTACTTTGTAACATGTTTATTTGGTGAAGATGAACTAAAACTTTAACTAAAAATCCTTGTAGATGTTCAACGGCGGCGTGGCTGCATCACGTCAGCCGAGGGGCTTGATTCAGCTTTTGACATCTGGGCAGTGAACGGAGCGGATTTCATTCAGTTTGATGCTGGAGCTCAGAAATGGAAAGCCCTGTCTTCTTCTGCACAAACAATTAAAGGTTCATGGGATAAGAATGATTATCGGAACCATGTCTTTGGTCATTTTATCAAGGAACGATGTCCACGAATGATCCAACAAATCAAATTAAGAGAAGTGGAACAAAGAACAGGTGAACACACACACACATACACACACACACACACACACACACACACACACAAACAAACACACACACACACACACACAACCCTGATGATGAGCTTTTCTCTCTTCCTGCAGATCTCCGTGTATTTGCTGAGCCCGTTAACAGCATCAAGGTATTGCTGGTGTGCCACGTCACCAGTACTGACAGATCAGTGAGCTCAGTGTCTCTGACTGAAGACGGGGCCACCAAGGCAAACGGGATCACTGTAACTGGTCCATTGCCTTCTGGGGATGGAGCAGTGATCCTCAGACTGACAGCTGAGGTCCCCCTGATCTACCCCAACATCTATGGATGTGTTGTAGAAGAGAAAAAGCTCACTGTCATGTGGGGTGAGACCTTTGAATGTTCATAAAGCTGCATCACTGATTACTGAGTCACCACAATACAGGCTGCACACCAGCACATGGGAACATATTGTTGCTGGGGGGTTCTGTGTATTTGGGCCTCAGCCATCATCATCAATTTGCTTTGATCACCAGTGGCCAAATATTAATATTGTCATTTAATTTTCATGAAGCCTCTCCTGATAGCATCCTGGTAAAATCCCCTCATGAAGTGCAGCGTCTAAAATATGGATAAGTGCATTATTGCAGTAACATATGAGACAATATTTGCTGAATAAAGTATGGCAAGTTTGGTACTTACCATCATCAAGGGCAGTCTTGCACAGAAGCAGTCCTCCAGGTCCACAATCTTCCAACCAGGCAGACAACACTTTCACCAAGGACAGTGGGATCCCTTTAAAGACTTTGACGACCTGCTAGGACAGAAATCCCGGCTGGATTGAGGACCTCGGGGATTGCTTCTGTGCACCCGACCATATCCTGTTTTTGTTGTCCATGCATTGTTTTAAAGGTTATTGTTTTTTTATTCACAGATGGAAACACACTTGATGGAAGAAACATTCATTTTGTTCAGTTGACAGTTTGGATAATTCTGATCATTGTTTTTGTAGTGCTCTGTTCAACATCTTTAATGGCCTTTTTGAGTGAGTATCACTAATTTAATGTAACGTTCAAGTCAGTTTATCATCTGATATTTTAGTATAGTTAATAGTTCAATAATAGCCTTTTAATGATCAGATCAATGAGTTTCTAGTCAGGTACATCTGTCAACATATTTTAATCGTTTAATCCTCTATTTTATTTCTTTATAGTCTGGAGGAGGATGAGAAACTGTTTTTGGAAAACAAATCCCAAACTACCTCAAGAGTCAATAAATGAAGACCTGAGGAGGATGGTTTTATCCTCAGAAGATTCAAAGAGAAACAACGTTGATCTTCCAGAATCTTCTGCTGTTGAAGGTGCAGCTGTCTAGATGCACATAGACCTGAGCAGGGTCTGGAGGTGGAGGAGAATGTCTTCAAGAGTTGGAAAACAAAATCAAAACGGCAGTATAGATGTGCATAGAATTGTGCAAGGACCAACCAGCATGGATATTGTAACCAGTGATGTCCCCAAGCAGCAGAACGTTGGTGTCTATGCTGCAGACCCTTTTATGTCCCCACTGACTGCTGACTGCAGTATGTACACATGATCAGGGCTATACAATCCACCCTGAGTGAGCAGATAGAGCATATTTGAGGCAGGTACAGCACTCTCAACTCTTCATTTCTTGTTCCCCGTGGTGAAACGACAGCTCTTCAGAGGGAACCTGCTCTAACCGTACCTATCTACTCTACCTCCTCTCTTCTCACCTCCTCTCTCCTTCCTAGTTTCAGACTTTAAGCTAATATTTTATTCACATCAATCTCAGGTGCATTGAGGCTTGAAATTACTTTTTTGCCACCGCCAAAAGGCAAAGTGGGGTGATCGTGTTTTCCATGGCTGCTCCCAAACGAAAACTAAAACTTTCTCTTAAGTTCCTTTAAATACCAAGTAATTGTAACACTTGTGTGTAGTTTTAAAAATGACTATAATGTAAACTACATATCATGTATGTTAACTTTATTTCTGTCTTAATCTGTAACCTAATGTGTTATTTTTATGTGTTAAATAATAATTGCAATGGTAAAGCATGAATGCTCTAATGTCTACAGTATTCACATCATTCATGTCTCTAATGATTTGTAATACTGTAATGAAACATTACTTTGAACTGACAGTATGGAATGTATTTTTTTTGATGCCAAATATTTTTACTTCCTGCATTAAAAGAATGCTTTTGATCATGAGCCTGTCTGGGTCATATTTAAAGAACAGAGTGGTAATTTCCTCCAGTTTATGAGAAAATATTCGATTGGGAGCAGTTTTTAGCAGAGTATCCTCACAGCAACAAGGTTGTGGGTTCAAAGGGCCTCTATCTGTGCAGAGATTGCATGAACATCCGGGGTGGACCCCGCCTGATCAATGAGTTTCTGGTGAGATACGTCAGCATATGTTAATTATCTGCCAGTATATATTAGTTGTGCCTCCATTTTATTTCAAAAGAGTCTAATTAGCAAAGTATGTCTTCAGAAGTTTTAAGCAGGCATCAATGATGAATATTTTGCTCATCATATTGAAGGTGCAGCTGTCTAGATGTACATAGACCTGAGCAGGGATCAACCAGCATGGATGCTGTAACCTGTGGACCCACTGACTGTGGCATAATATTTATGTGACTGTCTGCTTGAATTGAAACCTGAAGGGAGCCACTCAAACCAGTCATAAAAATCAATACAATAATTTGTTCATGTCCAGCATGTTTCCTGTACAATCAAATTAGTTTATTTGCACACCAGTTATAAAGATGAATGTTGAGTGTTGTGCAACATCATTAACATATATGCACGAACTGAATGGGTAAACAGTGAAATTGTTCTTTTCCAACCACCACAAATGCCAAAAAAAAGAAAAAAAATACATAAAATAAATATATTGGTAGGTAGCAAAAGGTGAATGTAATAATGTGCAAACTGTGGAAATGGGGGATTAATGCATCATCAACTACATGTGCAAATTACAGTGGACAATGACTCAAAGGGGGAGTAGTCCTGGTGATCTTCTCAGCAGTCTCCACCACTCTGCAGGTGTCACCATACAGTGATGCAGTTGTTCAAGATGCACTTGATAATGCGGCTGCAGAAGTTGCGTGAGGAACTTGTTTGTACATACCAAAGAATTCCTACTTCAGGAAGTACAACTGTTGCTTCTTTACCAGCTGGGTGGTGTTCAATGTCCAAGTAAGGTCCTCACTGACGTGGACACGCAGGTATATAAAGTTGCTCACCCTCTGCACTTCAAGCTCCTGGATGAACAGTGGCCAATGAGGTCACATCTCCTTCCTCATGTCTGTTTTGAGGCTGAAGTTTTTGTCCTAGCACCATCAGACCATACTGGCCGCCACGCAGAGTACTTTGTGAAAAGAATGTTCTTTTTTTTTATCGTGCATGATTGTACATGTTAGCTTCATTAGAGTCAGGTACAAATTTGAAGCCTGCTTTATTTGCACTCTTTATGAGTCAACTTATTAATTTCATCAACGCTTTAATGCTTGGGTAGTGTCCTAACCTGTTATTCTGGTTTGAGATCTTTGAGTGAGCTAAAGTTTCCCCTTCAGAAAATTGAAGCAGAGGAAAATGGAAGTTTGTCTTTTGCTTTGCTGGATCTGGCTCTCACTTGCAGAATGTGGTAAGTGATGGATTTTAATGTAACGTTAATGGTTGTGAAAACAATTGTAGTTCTATTAAAGTGTAGACACAGAAGAGCACATCAATATGTGACTGTGCTTTTGCTGATGTTTATAAGAGCCTCTGTGTTTAAATTCTGGCTGCAATAAAGACACCTTCTGCAAGTACAAGATATTAAAACAGGTCAAGGTCCCATGAGTAATTTATTTTGATTAAATGTCAGACATGTTAAGCCTGTACAGAGAGAGAGGCTGAAACATGTCCACTTATTTTAATGTTCTTTAAAACAGACATATCCAAGGACTGATATTTATATTTATCTTATTTTTTTATACTTGCTACACCTTATTCTGTCAAAGATTCAAAGCTTTTTTAAAACATTGTATTAATCCTTATGTGGTGTTCGGGTCTGTGGGACTTTCACTTTTGAAAAACAGGTCCCACAGACCCGAACACCACACAAGGGTTAACCAACAGTTTCTACATATGTAAAATATGTATTGTACTAACATGGAAAGTTGTAGAAAATTATGTTTCCGACCTTATAGGAAATTAGAAAACATTTCAAGCATTCATCTGCTCTATGTGGCGTGAGCTGACGTGAGTTTTATTGTTATTGTGTGTTAACCCAGGAAATACCTACAAGGCCAACAACAGTGTTGTGCAAGTTCAAGTTCATGTTTTGCATTGACTAGTTCAAATTCATTCATAATTCAATTGATAGTTCAAGTTCATAGTTCCCTATTCCAGTTTTGAACTAGTTCAACTTCAGTTTGTTTCAATTTTTGGGGGTCAAACTAAGAGAGACCATTCCTGCGACTCTCCCTTCACGTCTGTGCTAAACATGCAAAGATGAGATGTTGTCTTGTCTCTTGTGCAACACTATCCTTTATAGCATATGAGACCACTAGTGTCTGGTAAAAAATATTCTGAGTGTGGCATAGGAGCATATCAGGTCAGGTTTCCATCCATCTTCTACCGCTTGTTCCTCCACTGAGGGTCGCGGGGGGACTGGAGCCTATCTCAGAGCAACGGGCGGAGGCAGGGTACACCCTGGACTGGTCGCCAGCCAATCGCTAGGGCCAACACAGAAACAAACAACCATTCACACCTATGGGTGTGTGTGTGAGGAAGCCGGAGTGGGAGGAAGCCAGAGTACCCGGAGAGAACCCACGCAGGCACAGGGAGAACATGCAAACTCCACACAGAAAGTCCCCAGCCTCCATCCTAACCGGGATTCGAACCCCGGGGCCTTCTTGCTGTGAGGCAACAGTGCTAACCACCACACCACCGTGCCGCCACTAGGAATTATTCTGTGAATAATATTAAATATTAATATATTCATATTTCAAAACATAAAAAAGCATATTGCACCCCCCCGATCGACTGACCGCACAAGCTTTTTTATTTCTTAAAACCAAGGTTTCCAGTTTCCATGCAGCGAAGGTGATATTTTCAGTGTTTCAAGGTCTCAAAATCTGCAACGCTGATTGGCTAAAAATGCATTAATTATCCCTAACAGCTGTATCTGATTGGCTAAATGGCAAAAAATAGGTGGATGGAAAAAAGGATGAATTTATTTGTGTGTTTTGTTTTTTTAAATCAGAACTCCCAACTGTCCAGAGTTTTGACTCCATTGTTTGTTTGTTGCAGGTTCCCATTCTCTTGAGTTCTTATCTACAGGACGTCTTCAGCCTGGAGCTCAGCCTCATTTTGAACAACTAACTGTATTTGATGGAGTCCCAATCTCTCACTGTGACAGAGGGACACTAAAAGAACAGTTCAAACCCATCCTGGAATCCCACAACTTAATTAAGTCCTGCTGGACAACATATCTTGATGTTTATGATGTTCTCAAAGAGATTTCTGGACCAACCAACAACCACACACTGTGTAAGTATTTAACATATTTACTTTGTAACGTGTTTATTTGATGAAGATGAACTAAAACTTTAACTAAAAATCTTTGTAGATGTTCAACGGCGGCGTGGCTGCATCACGTCAGCCGAGGGGCTTGATTCAGCTTTTGACATCTGGGCAGTGAACGGAGCGGATTTCATTCAGTTTGATGCTGGAGCTCAGAAATGGAAAGCCCTGTCTTCTTCTGCACAAACAATTAAAGGTTCATGGGATGATTATGAGGTGCGGAACAATTTCTTTGGTCATTTCATCAAGGAACAATGTCCACGAATGATCCAACAAATCAAATTAAGAGAAGTGGAACAAAGAACAGGTGAACACACACACACACACACACACACACACACACACACACACACACACACACACACACACACACACACATATGCACGCACACACACACACGCACAGACAATCCTGATGATGAGCTTTTCTCTCTTCCTGCAGATCTCCGTGTATTTGCCAAGCCCATTGCTATAATTAAGTCATTGCTGGTGTGCCACGTCACCAGTACTGACAGATCAGTGAGCTCAGTGTCTCTGACTGAAGACGGGGCCACCAAGGCAAACTGGATCACTGTAACTGGTCCATTGCCTTCTGGGGATGGAGCAGTGATCCTCAGACTGACAGCTGAGGTCCCCCTGATCTACCGCAACATCTATGGATGTGTTGTAGAAGAGAAAAAGCTCACTGTCATGTGGGGTGAGACCTTTGAATGTTCATAAGTTCTGTTGCAAATATGTAGTGCTGATCTGCAAGTTTTACTGCTTGAGAGAGAGAGAGAGAGAGAGAGAGAGAGAGAGAGAGAGAGAGAGAGAGAGAGAGAGAGAAATCTATTGGAGGGCTCCACAGCGTGACCATATTTGTTTTGCAAGCACATCATCTCTGTTCAAAAGGGCCTGGTGAGCTGGTATTTGCCCACAGGACTGAATACAGACTGGATAAGCAACATGGGCCTGCCTTCCCATTGGCTCTACTAGAAAGGCTCACCTCTCTAGAGATAGAGATATTTGGGCTCACCTCCATGCACAGTCTGGGCTATGGAACTCAACTGCTTGAGAGAGGCTAGACTCTCTTCTCTGCATTGAGAGACAGCGAGCTGGTGTGGGCTTGCTTATAGCTCCCCAGCTCAGCCAGCATGTGATGGAGTTCTACCCTCTGAGCAAGAGGGTCACTTCCCTGTACCTTCGGGTCGGGAATAGGTGTCTCTCTCTGCCAAATGCCAATGCAGAGTGCCTGGCTTTCTTGGAGGCCCTTGAAGTAGTACTGGAAGCTTCTCCTACTGGGGACTCCATAGATCTTATGGGGAACTAATGCTTATGTGCGCAGCGACAGTGTGACCTGTAGCAGTGTGATTGGGAGGTGCTGACTTCCCAATCGGAACCCAAGCGTCTTAACCTAAACAAGTGTTTTGTTGCTGGGCTTCTGTGTCAGTCAAAGTTTTTTCATAATGAGCACAAGAGTGTCAATTAGTGTATGTGGCACCAGGACACTCTAGACGAGATGGCAACATTGCTGAATCTGCCGAGGGACAGTGGAATTAAGGAATGCCATCAATTTGAAGCAGGAGTCCAATCAAACCTGGTGGACTCCCGAGGCAGCTTGTGGATAGACCAAGTACTGATAAAAAAAGTAACATTTTCGTTGTTGCCCACCCAAATAATCCTGATGCCCATCCAAAGATGAAATCCTGGTAGCATCTCTGACCATTATGCCACTGTGCTTAATAATTTGGTTTTATGAAGTATCAAATATAATATCCATCATGAAAAATTAACAACATTGCTGTATATAATATAACCAGTCTATTGATTATTATGTTTTTATTGTTATTATTTTTTGTTGGTTTCATTAAAGATGGATATACGCTTGATCGAAGAAACATCCTTGACGCAAGTGTTGATTGGACATTTTTGAAGATTTTTGTCTCACTCTCATTTGGAGTTATTTTTTTATCCTGCACAATATCACAGTTGTGCAAGTGTAAGTCTGACTACTTTTGTTGTGACATTCAAATCAGTCTAAAAAAGTATTGTTTTCATTTAACTAATAGCCTCTTTGATTGATCAGGTGAGTGAGTTGCTATTAAGCAGAAGTCATTTTAACCGTGTCTCCATTTCACTAGGTAATAAGAAGAGGAAGCTTTTAAGCAGCGACAAACAAATAATGAAATACTTTATGATGACATTGATGAATAACTGGGAAAGAAGGTTTGTAACTACAGAAGATCCAAACACAGACATTTTCTATGATCCAGAATATTTTGCTCACCTTATTATAGATGTACATCAATAGATTACTAAGCAGAGAAAATATATAATGTGACAACCGTTGGACTGTATTGTCATCTGGTAACAGAACATTGATAATAATGCCGCTGGGCCTGTTCTATCCTTTAATGGCTGCTGTGGTTATGGCTAACTTTTTTTCTCTTTTTAAAATCTTTTATATTGTTATGCAGTATAAAAACACAGCATTGCCAAACTACTGTTGAATGATGTGTTTACATAAAGATATGTGAGTTATAATATGTTGCACTGGCCCATTATTACTGTAAGTAGATTATATTTATTTTTCAAGTGTTAAATGTCTGTGGTTAACACTGTTTTAATTTTGGCAGTCTGCATGAAAATAAATGTTTTTTGTTTATTTGTTAAAAGACCCTGCTTGTATGATAGATAAGGAAAGGAAATATGTCAGTGTTGGGTCTGTAAATTTCCTATTTCATTTCCTTGTGTTTTTTTCTCATTCAGGCACAGCCTTATTGTCAACATTAAAAAATGTTCTGAAACCAAACTAATACATGTTTGCTATTAGAAACGTGCTGTGTTCTGTGCAGTAAATTGTATAAATATTCATGAATTTGTATGCATTTGTATTTGAAGTACATGTTTCATGTATTTGAAGAACATGTTCCAATCTACCCACTTTCACAATACTCTTTGTCATTATACTTTTTATTTGTACGTTTATAAATAATAATAATAAAAAATATTTCCATGGCTAAGTGTCTTGTGACTGTTTCTCGTACAAACAAACGTGTTAAATTTCTGCACACCAGAAGATGGCAGCAGTCTAACAGGTTTGATTTACAGGAAATCGGAAGTTATCCACAATTGCGCAATATACTCTACTACTACTTGTTAAACAAATACATTATAAGATGAGGTGGATAAGATTTAAATTAAGCAGTATATGTCTACTTTGGACAGCACATCAGACTTCTAGTGGAATTTTCTGTGGAAAAATAGATTTTTAAAAAATCGGAACAACACAAACCTGAAGAAGATGTTATTCCCAGATATTTGTAAAATGGAAAACTACATTTAATTCCTCACCGGCAAGTGATTAATTAGTGCAACAGTTTTCCTTGAGCGCAAACCGGACGTGGTTGGTTTAATGGGGCGGCAGAATAAACCGGGCGTGCGACGCTCTCCGGCCGAGAGGCGGCGCTGCGGCGCTGCGGGGCCGCGGGGCCGCGCCGCAGAGGAAGAGAGAGCCCGGAGAACTTGTGTCGTCGGAAATCGAAACTTAAGTTCAGCTTCTAAACTAACGCCGACCCGCTTCACGGTTCCGCTTTTCGCCACAATGGGACGTCTTTTGTGAGCCCTTCCTCCAGGCTGGGGAGTCCAACGACGCCCCCCCTTGAAGCCCACGCCGCTTTCATGCAGCTGCCCGCGTCAGGTAGGTGTGTGTGCAGTCGGCAGGTTCGGCTGGTTCGAAGGACTGGTTCCGGACGGGCTGCTTGTCCAAAGGACCCGGAGGGGACAGGCGACAGAGCGACGCTCTTTGCTCTGAGAATGACGTCATTGAGGAGTTTTGACGAGGCTGCTGAACCTCTGTGTGTGTGTGTGTGTGTGTGTGTGTGTGTGTGTGTGTGTGTGTGTGTGTGTGTGTGTATGTATGTATGTATGTATGTGTGTCTGTGTCTGTGTGTGTGTGTGTGTGTGTGTGTGTGTGTGTGTGATGTGTGTGTGTGTGTCTGTATGTGTGTGTCTGTATGTGTGTGTCTGTATGTATGTGTGGTGTGTGTGTGTATGTGCATGCGTGTGTGTGTCCACCGCAGACGCCGGAACATGGACGCTGCCAGGCGGGAGCGCCGGGAGGACATCAACAGGTCCCTGGCGTTCATGCAGTGAGACACACCGCCCAAGAGACGCCTTCGGCTCTGCCTCAGCTCAGCTGTCCTTGTGTCCTCTCTTCCAGGTCTTCTCTGGCGTACCCAGAGCCCGATGGATACCAGGTACCAGCCAAGGCACGCCCCTCTCCCCTCCCAGTTACACTCCAGGAGTTTGCTTTCTTTATTTGGGGGGATATTTGGACATTAATGTGCAGTAGCTGACGTATTTGGCAACAGTAAGGTAGTTCGACCCTGAAGACGAGTCCCACAACACGCGCCAGGCCAAGACAACGGCGCTTTCACGTGGTTCAAAGGGCCCTGATATCTTTGTTTCCAATCATTTATAGGATGGATTGTCTGTGTTTACTCTATAACTCCTTCATTCTTCAAGAGAGCTGGGTCTGACATCACTTCCTGTTTATAGATCGACTAATGTGTTTGATCATTACCAAAATGCAAGCTCATTAATACCTCTTGAAATAACGAAGAAATGAAGGCTTGTGCATGGTACAGGCTGAATTTAAGCATCAAAGGATGGTGCTATACTTTGGTGTTTTCAGCTGTGCTGATATCATTTTCCTATTTCCTCTTTTTTTTTACTCCTTTGCAGGACTTCTTGACCAAGTTGGTGTGCAATCTCCTGGAGGAGGGCAACACCTTATTCAAGGACGGAGAGTGGGAGCAGGCGGTCAGAGAGTTCAGCGAAGGTCTGAATGTGTCGTGCTACGCTGTGGCCGATGACGTCCATGTTCCTGAGGCTTTGCTGGAGAGTCTGTATGTCAACCGGGCCGCTGCCTACCACAGTATGGTAAGACAACGTCTTTAGGCAGGATGCAAAGACTGAATCATTTTTTCCAGGGTAACATTCTTTAAATGAAGATAGGCAGGCGTGTAACACCCATCAGCTTGTGTGTGTGAGGCAGTCAGATGTGTTGTAGGATGAAAGTGAATCAGCACCAAAGAAGAGGTGGGGTCCAACAGCTTACAATGAAACTGAACTTCTCCAGTTCTTTCTGGAAGCTATAGAGCATTTCCTGTTGCTCTGGAGGCTGAATTAACAAGAACGACAAGACTAAGACCAAAATAATAGACACTGGTTCCTAACTATTTATCTCAGGTGGCAATTGTCATGACTAATTCATAGTGATGCGAAACATCTTAAGTTTAATATAATGTCAGATGTCAGTCTAGATAGCTGTTAGTTAGTTGGCAATGTTAGTAACACTGAAAATACCACACTTTATGCTCTATAAACACCAATTCTAAACATTTTAGACACTTTACTTTTGGGTTTGCACTTTGCCACATCTGCGCTTGGCAGTGTGCTGAGAGCAGGCTAACTTTGATGACTTTGGTCGTCCCATCGTGTTTACTTTAGCACCATCGCGATGTTTGTGGTTCAAAGTGCAGTGTCACTGATCAGTGTAAATAGAAACCAAAACCTGAAAATACCATAAGGAAGTCTGAAGCCGCCCACTAAATAAAAGAACAACGCTGCTCTCCAGTTGTACCACAACGATTCAAAGTTCTGCTTCACTGATGTAGCAGCGCTGGGTGGCTTTGACCTCACTCTGCTAGTATTCACGCGGTACTCTTATGTTTTGTGTTTTCCAAAGAGGGAGTATGAATTAGCTGTTAAAGACTGTGATGAAGCTCTGGCGATGTGTAAGGAAAACCGGAGGGTCCTGTACAGGAAGGCTCTCTGTCTGAAGGAACTCGGGAAGTTCAAGGAGGCGTATGAGTGCACCACACGCTTACTGCTCATCTCTCCTCTGGTAAATCCTTTTTATGTTGATTCACGCCACAGAGAATGTTGACATTTTGTTACAAAAGCAGAAGGTGTTTGAATTCTCTTGTCTGCTCATCTCTTGACAGGACAAACAGGCGAATGAGCTTGCGCAGGACCTGACTGGCCACCTGGGACTAAAGAATCGCAAGCCTTATATCAGAACCAAGGTCCGTCAAAAAATATATTTTCTCACTAAAATAAAAAATAATTTCAGAAATTGTTAAATATGGAAAAACGATAAGGATTTTAAAAAAAAAATAGTGCATATTAATTATATATGAATGTGCAGGGTCAGGGTTAAACAAAAATAGTATTGTAGTGTGAAAGATTGAAATTTGGGGCAAGAGTTAAACGAATCGATTGTATATGTAAGTCACCTTACAGCGATATGGACGGGTTGAGTGTCATGTTTGCTTTACTGTCACAGTATCTCTGTGACCAAGACACCTGCTCGCTTTCTTTATCTTTTCTTTTGATGTTTTAGTAAAAGTGCATGGGAACGCCTCGCACTAAGAAGTCCCACCTGCATGTGGGCAGGATATTGATTGTTAAAAAACATGGACAGGTATGGCTAACCACTGATAGAAACGATTAAAGTTAAATAATGGAAGAACACGCGGTAAAAAGTAACAAATGAAAGGAGGAGCCCGGGGAGGGGTAATCCCAAGCTCCAAATCATATAAAAGGTGGAAAGTTCTTGTAAGCTTTCAGACTTAGCCCGGGCTACCTCTCATGCCTGGTGAATTGTACTATTTGTCAATAAACCATCATCGGACCGTGACCCAGCTGAATTTGACTCATCATTTGACCCGTTGTGGTGACTCTTCATCATTCCATTGGCGCTATTACTGACCCACTGTTTTAAAGTAAAATATAAGTTTTATTGAAGAAATTCAATGCGAAGATAATCCACAACAGTATGAGTAATAAAATCTAAAAAAAAAAAAAAATCTGAATCCATATGATGCGTACCCTGAGGAGAACAGTTTGATACTTTTGTTAACAATAAATTATGCAACCAGAGGTTGAGCTTCTGTGTTGTGACTCTTAGAGAGGACCTGGTGTTTATCATGAAGCCGAAAGGTCCTTTCAGTTTGAGCTGGAGCATTTCTATCAGGCCGATAAAGGTTTCAGTCTCGAGAGCTGCCTACGTTTCCTCCACCTCCTAAAATAGTGCATAGAAGAAAACTAGACATGGAGGTGAACTAGACGTTAATGACCTGATGTGGATGTCAGACGGCTGCGTGTCACATACCCGCTCTGTTATCTTCTCCCTCAGGAGCAGCCGCTCATCACCGCTGAAGCCATGAAGGCAGGTCCCACCTCCAAACTACCGCACATGACAGAAGCCTGGAACTACAGCTGTGTCTATCAGCATATTGTTCTTGTTTCATAACCTCTGAAAGCCTTCTTTTCACTTCAGGTGCCTGTTGCTCATTCAGGAAATGGTCTAAATCCTCTGAGTTGTTTTGCACCAGGTATAAACTAATAACATAACACTTATTTACATAAGCAAGAACCACAGTTGCAGGTTATATTGGTTATATACAGATGTAGAATATCGAACCAACATTCATTTGAACCCTGCTCACAATTTCCCTTTGAGTTTATGTCAAAAGGACTTATCATTGCAGGAAAGTAACATGATGGGTAACGAAGCTAAAAGCTGCATTTTGTTTTATTTTCTCAGTCTCTTTTCCCAGCATGCCCCAGGTCACCGTTCCCTCCAGAAATCATGTCTCTTCTACTGCTCATGCCCTTGACCCTGCAGAGGATTCTGAGCTGATGGGAGAAGACTTGGACAGTCTGCTCGATCAGGAGCCAGCTGAGGTAAAAGCGCTCCCTCGGCCTTGCAGATTAAAACATTAGCCTGATAAAGAGTCCAGGCAGTGAAGTCAGTAAAGAAGAGGAGAATTCGCACATTCCTGCTCTTGTTTTCAAATGCAGACGCCCCCACCTTCCTCAGTTGATGGCTTAGGACTAAATCTGTCATTCCTCTTCTGTCTGTCTTTTTGGCTGGCGCAGTGGTGCAGCCGTTGGGTTGGGGTTAGGTTCTGGGTTTGATTCTAGCTGAGGTTGGTATTTCTTGTGTGTGTGTGTGCGTGTGCGTGTGTGTGTGTGTGTGTGTGCGAGAGAGAACAGTTACAAGACAACAGTGCAAAGATGACAATTCTAGGCAGACAATTCTATTATGCTTTTGTGAAATAATGTTAATTAATGATTCATATATCATTAATTCATAGATGTTCTCAAGCACTTTAGTTTGTTTGATGTCACAAACACATTTAACTTGGATCTAAGTTCTTCAGTAAGGTTTTTTGTAGTGTTCACAGGTGAGTTTATTCACACGTATCTTTTTCATTAAACCGCCATGTGAAGTTCCTGTTGAATTTTTGGAGAACTTCTCCAGACTAAGACTCTGTCATTAAACAGATGGACTCTGTCTTTTTCTCCCCATATCTTGAATCAGTTTTGTTCTTGTTTTTTTTCTCTCCAGGTCCTCCATCAAGTTGCATCGGATCCTGAGCGCTTAGTTACTCCTGTCCTGCCCCGTCCATCACCCCACCTGCCCCCGGCCTTCTTCAGCCCACCTGAGAAGACCCTAGACTCGCTGGACTTCTTCACAGACGCTAGCCCCACAGAGGACACATTGGACGCTTTAGATGACCTCCTGTCATCTGAAATCAGATGCAGCACGAGCTCTCGAGACTCCAGGCCGACACGCAGGAGTCTGGGTACCCTGGACAGCCTGGATGACTTCTCAGACAGACCTCAAAGAGCTGCGTCTCAGACCAAAAACGACTGGAACGTGGGGGGAACTATGCTGGACGATCTGGATGCTCTGAAGAGCGTCGTTCACCCGGGAGGGCTCAGAAGGAACAGCCGGAAGCCTGTGGTGAATGAGCTGGACTCCCTCGATGTCCTGGACACATTTCTGTCGGTGGAAGGTGTTGCGGCACCTTTGGACTCCATCTCCCACTTCAACTCTTCTGGTTAATATGATTTGCTGAAAGCCAATTACACCGATCGCAGTCATTCGTAATTTCACTTGTTTTTGTGCCGTCGCTCCACAGTTCCTCACGCTGCTGCAGCTTCTGTGATGCAATCTCCAAAGAATAACAAACACATCAACAACAAGGTACGCCTGGCCTCCTGACTGGTTTTACTGGCTCACTTTTGATTCTGTTCATCTTGTTCTTCTAATGTCAACAAGCAGAGGAGCAGCCGATCCCACAGTGCCTCTTCTAATCCGCTGTCCTCCACCCACGAGTTCCTGCAGGCCTGCTCTGCCTGTTTTCCACAGAAAGGTACCTTTAGGACACCGAGGCTGCGTTCACCCTGCAGGACTCATTGCTCAAATCAGATTTATGTTCTGTTCAGATTACATGTTTAAAGGTGGCCTGGCCGAATAAAGAAAATCCCATAGGTATCAGATTCAGTGCCCCATTTGAAAGTGGCCTGAATGTGATGCCAAAACGCCCGTTTCAGTGCGACTTGTTGCCGTTCACACTGTCAACGCAGACCTGGGTCACTTTTGGCCACGGTGGGAGCGTGGACCATTCGTGGCTCTGCATCCTGAAACACTTTCAGTTGCTTGACTCTCATTTGTCCTTTCAGCTCCAGGCAAATATGCTTTTATTCACAAGCCTGATCTGGTCCACAAGTGCAAGCGAGATGTTCTGTTGTGTAAGCGAAAGGTGGGCCTTCCTTCCGAGTGGACCAAAGTGAGAGCGCTTCCTCAGAGGCTGTCTTTCAAAGGGCCGTTTGTTCTTTGTAAAGGTAAGAACATTTTAAACGTTGTACTATCATAAGTAAAGCAATCAATTTCAACATTTTAAAGTATACCTGTCAAATGACTGCTTTTATTTCTAGAAAGTGATGGGATGGAATTTCAATGTTGAAATTGCCACACAATTAAACAAACATTTATTCTTTAAAAAGCCAACATACCTTTTAAGAAATGCAGTAATCCAAAACCGTTTTTTTTTTTTTTTTTTTTTTTTTAACACATGATGTAAAAAGACAATTAAATCAGAATACGAAGGAGAAAGCTAATTGAGTTAATCAGATTTCTCATAATCCGATAACTGACACGACCTGCTAAATCAATGGGTATTTAGGAGGGATATCAAAATTTCATTTCAAACACGAAAAAATAAAGGGTTCTGTGTTTTCTCAGATATGTTGAGGACAGGAGATTCTAGCAAGTGTACGTTTGGAGAGAACTGCACATTTGCATACAACCAGCTGGAGATCGACATTTGGACCATGGAGAGGAACGGGAAACTGGACAGAACTCTGCTGTTTGATACAACCGGCAGTAAACAAGACCCCGTTGACACCATCATCCGTCTTTTACAAGACTACCAGGGTGTATTTGTTTTCCTCTGTCAGGTTCGTGGTGTTATTCACTCCGCAATACTGTATTTTCTATATGTTGTTTCTGTGTCAGTTTACACTTTTTAAACGGCAGCAAAAATACACAGACCTGATTGTCTTTTTTGGGGACACCAGCTGAGTAGCATCTCTTTTATATCCAGCATATAGGTAGTGTGAGTTTGTGGGTATTCTTGGGTAGGTCAGGTGGGGAACGTTGCAGCCCTGCTTTATTTTTGGTGCTTCTGTCTCTTCAGACCTGTTTTGATGGTAAACCTAGAGCCATCAGTAGGCGTAGCAAGGACGACCAGACCATCTGTTCCAAAGCTCGCCACTCCTTCGATGCCAATAAGTGAGCATGCCCCATGCATGCATATCACCCCCCCTCATCCTCTTTTGTTTTCTTCTCTCTTGCTGTGAACTTCTGTCCTCCTTTGTGCCCGGCAGGTGCTTGGCGTTTGAGGGGAAGAGCCTCAGCGTGAAGGTCCGCCCACTCAGCGCCCTGTGTCGACTGGACCTGTGCCCACAAGCCAGCCACCTGAGCAGCCAGAGGGAGGACGGCTGCGATTACGCCCACTCTGCCATCGAGCTCAACACCTGGACGACGCAGCGCCAGACAGGTGAGGACAGACGCAGGAGGTGTAGCCATCCCCAACAGCAGGGGAGGTGTCACTGAAACCACATTAACACGACAGCATTTTCCAAATTTGAAAGGAATCCATCCTCTGACAACGACGTATCGATGCCGCTCTCCGAGCAAATGCAGTGCACGTGGCTGAGCAGTAGGTGGCGGTAATGAGCCTGTCGGGGTACACGTGGGCGTGTTTCTGTCCTCCACAATCACAACCGCAGCAGAACAACAAGGTTTTACACGACTGAGGAGGTGGAGCTGCTTTTGAGAATGTTACAGTAGAAAACAAAAACAGTTTGTAGAACGTGGACTGGATTGATTTCCCACATGGCACAAACTGTGTAACCACTGACCTGCAGCCGTAGCGCATGCTCGCTGAAAAAGCTCCGTTTTGCATTTACGCACGTCGTAGCGTACCGTTCCGCTCTGCAGCCCATAGCTGTATCACTCCCGTCTCGTCCCATTTTCAGGCGTTCTCGTGTAGACAGACAACCTCAATGGACCGAGTCTCTCGCGCGTTTCACCCGACCATGTCGCTGTGTAAGCGTGGCCTGAGCCTCTGCCCACACTGATGCCTTCAGGCGGTGGTTTGCAGCTTTATGTCTGTTTACATTTGCAGGAATCAACCACGAGGAGATTGTGAAAGTATCTACAAACTACTACAATAAGCACGAGCAAACCTTCAGTAGAGATGAAGGAAATAAGGTGGGACCCTTTCTTATTTAACATGACAAGCGTCTACTTCTGGACTGCAGAGAGAGCTCTAACTTTACCTCCCTGTTGCATGTGCGGCAGGCTGGAGGCGGTGTCACTGAAGTGAAGGGCGCGCAGGGGTCTGGCTGGGCAGCGTTCCGCGGTCTGAATTTGAAGATGGAGTTTGCCTGCGCCCAGTGCTGGCAGGCAGGCTTGAAGAGCTCGCCAGACAAAACCCTGAAGTACTGCAGCAGCAGAGCCAGGCACACGTGAGTGAGCGTGCCCTCACTCTCGCGCAGCCTCCGCCTCATCTTGGTCCGCCCTAATCTTGTGCCTTGAACCTCAGGTGGAGTAAAGACAGACTGCTGCTGCTGGTCACGTCACTGGAAAGAATAAAATGGGTTCAGGTCCGACCTTTGCCTCACGCCAAGCAGATCCCTAACCACTATGAAGTGCGTGGGCTCCGCCAGCTGTCCTCTTCCTCTCCGTCTTAGACCAAACATCCACACGTTTGCCGAGCGCTTTTCACAGCATTACGCCTTCTCCTTGCAGATGTGTGTGCATGTTTTGAAGAAAAAGAAATGTAGCTACCCTGGCAACTGCATATTTGCTCACAGCCGGGAGGAGAGGGAGATGTGGATGTACATGAAGAATAATGACCGTGAGTTCTCTCCCACCCATCGGTTTTGACCTCTGTGTTCGCTTCAGATGCATAAAAAAACCCGCATGTCAGTGTGGCACTTTCAAACTTGACTGGGGGTTTTAAGACATTTAAGTTCATTTGGAAGCTGTAAACGGTGCTTCTAAAAATTCTAAAATTTCCATATGCTTCCATCAGCGCTGAACAAGACCCCTAAATCTGTGTGAAGGGTTTCTAGGTCCTCTGAGCCGGCTGTACTGGGTAATAATGGTGTTTAGTTGTGAAGCGCCAACATCAGTGTGACACATCCCCGTTAAACAGCAGTAATTAACGGGGTTGTGTCTCGTCTCCGTTTCTCCTACTCACGGACTTACATGTGCTCTTTTAGTGCACCACATGGACCAGATCTACGATATGTGGTTGGCCCAGAGCGCTCACACTCGCCAGGCAGACGAGGCGGTGCTCGCCAAGCGCACCGCAGAAGAGAAGAAAACTCCAATGCCAACCGACTATGCTGAATCCCTGGTGTGTATGCTGTCCTTTCATGTGGCATGAAACCAAAACTCGACAATGCAAATTGGCTAATATAGGTTTCACCTGTAATTCGTATGTGGAGCAAGGTGAAAATATGTTCTTTATTCTGAATCCAGGCTCTACGTGTACGCTATTATGTGCACGTGAGTATCGGTGGATAAAAAGAGTTGAACGCGAGTGGCTTCACATCTGCTGACACAGGTTTACAAAATGTGTGCAGCATTGCTGGAGGATTTGTCGGTTTGGCCCTGTTATACACACACCAGTACCACCAGGTGGCGCCAGCACCCAAATATTTAAACAAAGCTTAGGACGACGTTCGCTCCAAGCGGTCTGACTGCTTTTTAAAACTCAAATCACAAAGGCAATCAACACTGTGACGGTCACCGATTCCTGCTTATTACCAGTGTCAACAAAGGTAGCCTTTGTTTTAGAATTTTTAAAAACAAAAAAATAATTCTCGTTGAAACCTGGACAGTCGTCTTGATTTCTAGCGCCCCCTGGTGGCTAGACTGTGTACGGCAGCACAGATTAGTCTACACGTAAGGCTTTATGTACACTTTTATCCCTACACACCTACAGTCCCACATACACAAGTTTAGACATTTATGCTCTCCATGTTTGCAGCTCATTTACAGTAATGGCCCAGCACCACGGGTAAAAAATGCTTCCCTTTCTTGTTTCAGATCAGCTTCTACTGCCATCTGTGTGGGAGGCACAGTAATGGAGAGCGGCAGTGGCAGCAGCACATCTCTTCTGAGAGGCACAAGGACCGCGTGTTTAGCTGTGAGGGCGAGGACAAAGCTTTAATGTGGAACTACCGCTTCCCTGGCACATGCTTCAAACTTTGCCCCAAGTAAGACCCTTTTCCTGGACACTGGCTTTGCTGGGGTTGAACACAGGTTTCAAAATGGAGAAACCCAGTGAGCTTCGGTATTTCAGGTTTTCATTTAAACTATTGGAAATTTAAATGTAATTGTAAATGATTAATTTAAACTTAGTCACAGTGTCTTATTCCATCACATCATCATTGCAGCTAAAATTTAAATAATAATAGTAATAATAGTTACGTTTCTATGGTAATGTCTGTCAGGGTGCAGCAGGGTCCAAAGATTAAAAGGGACGTTATTATGTGACGGTCCAGGAAAGAGAGCAATGAAACAGAGGAAGAAAATGTGTAGAATGATTTAAACACGCGGCCCGTGTTGATGCTGAACAGGTTGGACGTTGGCTGCTCTGACGGCGTGAGCTGCGACTTCGCCCACAGCCCGGAGGAGTTGCAAGAATGGAGGGAGAGACGGGATTTCCTGCGTAAAACGTTAGCCAAAGCCAAGGAAGACATGTTCATCATGCCCGATGAGCTCGACTTTGGGAAATACAACTTTTTACTACACGACTGACCAGATGATTCCTTTTTTTAACCTTAGGTAACAAACAGCCATTTAGAATTGCAACAACTTCAAATGTTACCCATCTATATGCACCACTGATCACTGCAGGGCACATGCCTTAAATTTACTTCTGTACGCTCAAATTGACTTTAGCAAAGTACCAAATACACACCTGCTTAGCTTTAAGTGTAGTAATCTCCTTACTGAGGCTGACAATTTTCTTTAACAGAATATACAGCCATCATATATACATGCATTTTTTCCTGACTCTCATAACTCATGCCACACAGTTTTTTTTTATTGTGTCTTAATTAGGATGTTCAGAGTAAGAACATTTAAGTCCTGTAAATATCTTATATTGTTGATCACAGATGGATCCAAACAAATTCTCATCTAGTATTTGTTTACCTTAAGTGCCTTTAAAAGTTGACTTTACCCCATGTTTTTAAATTGTCATTTAAGCTTGTAACAAAAAGGGCACATTTCTACTGGGTTAATACAATTTTCGGCAAGTAAACGAGCAAAGCACTGTTTACTGAGGCTGTTTAATTGCTTGTTGAGTTTCTGGATCTTTAAAAGTTCTGAAATAAAATAAGGTCATTCTTACCCACAGGGTAGCGTGGTGAGACGACTCCTTTCATTCAAGCCTCATTCTTTTGATTAATAAATAGCTGTTGCAGCCATGTTCGACCACCGAAGCGGGACATTTGGGTGTAAATCAGGCCGACGTGGGTGAGTCGGTGTGTGTTCTCTCGCTGGTGCGCCCCCCCCCCGGCTGCAGTACTCAAACCCGCCGTCAGGCGGCGCCACCCGTGCCTGGGCTCGCTCGCGCTGCTTGTTCTTGGAGGCGGGACCCGCCCCCTCTGCCTCCTTATTGGCTGTGAGCTCTGAGTGACAGGCGTTTGGTCCAATCATGTCACCCACCCCAGGGGGCGTGTCTCATCCCCGCCCACTGGATTATCAGGCTCCAGACACGGGATTATTTATTCTCTCGGTTAATATCAACGCGTTGTCTCGGTCGCGAAGTTTGTGACACATCAGCTCTCCTTTCTTTTATTCTTTTTCAAATACACTCACACATTTCCATCTCCAGTGAGGAGAAGTAGGAGGACCGAGGCTGTTTGTCCTCACCTGTTGCCATGGTGAAGCATGTTGTCTGCGTCCCTTTGACGAGGGTTTATTTTTTAATCCCCATGGGTTTATCTCCGGGTAAGCTTAACTCGGAGTTCACTGAACTCGCTCTTATCACCTGTTCTGGAACCTAAGCCCCCGAGTTTGACAACCCAGAGTTCAGACTCTGTTAAACCTCTCCCTGGCACGCGCCCCCGGAGCCCCCCGCCAAAGAAATGCGCAAACTCGCGTCTGACGGCGGAGCGCAATGCAGCAAAGCAGCGCAGCGCAGCGTGCGTGGAGCGCAGAGGGAAAACAAAACTTCAGGCAAATGTTCAAGATGAAAATAAAAACCACCCGTTTCGTCAACTGTGCGCAGAAGCGAGTCCCACCTTATTCTCACCTGTGGCCTCGTGCACGGCGCGAGGACACCTGTCGTCTCCTCGCGCGTTACTGATTCAATGGCGAGATCTGTTGGTCCTGAAAACCTCTGGAGCCGAACCGGGCGGGGGGTCACGTTTTTGGGACCACCTCACTGAAAAGAGACCCCACGTGCTGCTGCAGCACCACAACAGACAGGTGTGTGTGTGTGTGTGTGTGTGTGTGTGTGTGTGTGTGTGTGTGTGTTTGTGTGTGTGTGTGTGTGTGTGTTTGTGTGTGTGTGTGTTTGTGTGTGCGTGTGTGTGTGCGTGTGTGTGTGTGTGTGTGCGTGTGTGTGTGTGTGTGTGTGCGAGTGTGCGTGTGCGTGTGTGCGTGCGTGTGTGCGTGTGCGTGCGTGTGCGTGTGCGTGCGTGTGTGCGTGTGCGTGTGTGTGTGCGTGTGTGCGTGCGTGTGCGAGTGTGCGTGT
Organism: Lagocephalus sceleratus; assembly: GCA_911728415.1. Classification (NCBI taxonomy): domain Eukaryota; kingdom Metazoa; phylum Chordata; class Actinopteri; order Tetraodontiformes; family Tetraodontidae; genus Lagocephalus; species Lagocephalus sceleratus. The sequence continues at coordinate 1,025,014 of CAJVRN010000090.1, read as the reverse complement.
GTGTGTGCGTGCGTGCGTGCGTGTGCGAGTGTGTGTTTGTGTGTGTGTGCGTGTGTGTGTGCGTGTGTGTGTGTGTGCGAGTGCGTGTGTGTGTGCGTGTGTGTGCGAGTGTGTGTGCGTGTGTGTGCGAGTGTGTGTGTGCGAGTGTGTGTGCGAGTGTGTGTGCGAGTGTGTATGTGCGTGCGTGTGCGTGTGCGTGTTTGCGAGTGTGTGTGTGCGTGTGTGTGTGCGCGAGTGTGTGTGTGTGCGAGTGCGTGTGAGAGTGTGTGTGCGAGTGCGTGTGTGTGCGTGTGTGTGAGTGCGTGTGAGAGTGTGTCTGTGTGTTTATGTGTGAGTGTGTGTGTGTGTGTTTATGTGTGTGTGTGTGTGAGTGTGTGTGTGCGAGTGTGTGTGAGAGTGTGTCTGTGTGTTTATGTGTGTTTATGTGTGAGTGTGTCTGTGTGTTTATGTGTGTGTGTGTGTGTGTGTTTATGTGTGTGTGTGTGTGTGTGTGTGTGTGTCTTTCATCAGTGTCGTTGTCTGCGGGGCTTCGCTTGAACGTGTGTTGGTCTTTTTGATTTGAACATTATGTTCCTGCGCGCAGGAGCTCAGCGAGAGCCGCACGCGCCGCCGCGTGCGGCGAAGCCGCGCGTGCGCGGTAACGTGAGCGTGTCCCCATCGTCGCGCTGCTGCGTGAGGACAGCGTCTAAAGACAGTGTCCACAGTGTCCACAAAGACGCGCTCTGAGCGGACACGCGGGATGTGACGACACGAGTATCTGGACATTAGCCAGAAGAACCGACGTTTATTGTTGTTGTGATGACGGTGAGGATGATGATGGTGCTGTTGATGATGAAGAGGAGGAGGAGGATGATGAAGAGGATGATGAAGGTGATGACGACGCTGTGGACTTGGGTCTCGTGCTGCACCGTTCTCGGATGGGCGTGTGGCGGCTCGAGCTCGCCTTGACTCCCACGTGCTGCAGGCTGAAGCCCCGCCCATCGACAGATTGTACCCTCACGTGAGTGGTGTGGGAACTCGGGCACGTGTATGTTCACGAGCCTCGGGAGTGACGCGGACGGACGAACCAGGACGTCTCCAGCCGACTTGTGTCAGCACGAGCGGCTGTAGCTCGTGTGTTGGTCCTCGAGCACCGGGTGAAGTGCGCAGCTGTGACACTTGATGTTTTGACCTCATCGTGCGGTTTAAGTTGTGTTTCCCGTCGTGAGGTCGCTCAAGTTTGCCTCCTCAGTCTGGCATAAAGGGCTGGCTGCGGACGGATGAGTGTGTTCGTGTGTTTTGAGCCGCGTCCTGGACAGAACAAGTGTAATAAACACTCGCTGGGCCGCGCTGTCAGCCAATCAGGTGCCAGCATGCCCGGAGTGGGCGGGGCTTGTGGGTCATGAATATCCAATGAGCGCGCAGGCTGGGCTAAGAGAGCGAGGGGACATGGATCTTGTTTCCGAGCGCGTCAATATCGACACAATACACGTCTGTGTCGCCTAAACAAGTCCCTAACTCGATCTGATTCCACCCTTTTTCGGTGCGGGAAGTAGCCTTTGTGATCCTTCTGTTTTTGCGATAGGACGAAAATGTCTGGTAAAGCCGCGGTGACAGTCGCACTTCAGCCCAGCGGAGACGCAGCTACGAGCGCCTCCGAAAAGTCCTGTCCCTTTGTTTTGAAGAAGATAATGGACATTCCGCCTCCCAACATCCTGGAGGAAGGCGACGACGGTAAGACCGAAGCGCTTCGCGGTTAGTTTGGCCGAACGGGGGTCGCGGCGCGTCGACGCGTTCGACGACGCGCATTCGGACCGACGCGCGTCGCGCTCCTGTTTACAGGTAAGAGTTGGGCCGGGGCTCGAACCCATCCCCTTCACACGTCGCGCACAGCGTGCCTCGTCCGAGGACAGCGAAAGGAACAATAAGTTCCGGTTCCGCGCAGGCCGGGGAGGAGGACGCGCTCCCGAATCGTGAAAAGCTCACGCGGCCCCTGCTTTTCTCGTCGGTGTCGGGGCTTTAGTGGGCTTACTCTGTCGATCCCGAAGCCCCCAGTCTGCAGCTGCCTTCCCTCAGACATCATCTTACTGACTTTCCCCCCCTTTATTCTGACGGATCACACACTACTCGACCACAGCCCCTTCCCCTCCACCCTGACTCTCTCCGTCGTTCGCGTGTTCGCAAGTAAACACCCAGTCGTTAGGGTCTATCACGATGTATGAAGCCTGATATTAAAACACGCCTTCTTCGTCGCTTTTTTTTTTTTCTAAATGCAGAAATAGAGAAAGAGAAGTTGTGCTCGTCTGAGGATGTGGAAGGGGGCGGGGCTGGTGCACCCAGTACCGGTGGAGGCAGCAGCACTGGTGGAGTATCAGCCTCCTTAACCCCGGCGATTTGGGAGAAGACCATTCCCTACGATGGGGAGAACTTCCACTTGGAGTACATGGACCTGGATGAGTTCCTCCTGGAGAACGGCATCCCTGTTACCCTGGAGGAGGAGGAACAGCTGCAGAAGTCTTTCCCGTCGGGGGCCGGCAAAGGCAAATCCGTCCCCAAGGTTACCGCTTCAGCGACTGCGACTACTACGACCGCCGTCGCCGCGACTACTACGACCACTCCCCCTTCTTCTGATGCTGCAGCCTCTGTCTCCGCCTCGACGTCCTCCTCCTCCGAGTCCGCCGCCTCCGAGGAGAGCCCGGAGGAGACGGTGACGGTTACAACTCTACAGCCGGCGAAACTAGAAGACGACGACGAAGAGGAGGACGAGGAGGGACAAGAGGAAGAGTCCCTGTTGGAGGCGCCGCAGGAAGTGGAGGTCAAAGAGAAGCAAACAGGTGAGCCGTGTTCATTTCAGGGGATTAAGGGTGTCTAATTGTTGTACAGTTACTCGGGCCCGCTTTCCCGAGATCCTCCAAATCCCTCGAAACTGAAGCTTCACCATCGGCAACAACAGCTGGTGATTACGAGCACACACGCGTGTGCATGGGGGGGGCCCATCCCCGCGGCAGTATGGTGTAGTTAATACTTTAGTTAATCTGGGCCTCTGGTGCACCTACAAGAAGTTTGTCGTGAAGCTCACCCGTCCTGCGCTGCATTTAGAGCGGGAGACGAACTGGGTTTGAGTTTCTACTTGTAGGCAGAGATATGCAGTTTGAGTAAAGCCCGGGTAAAGGACACCTCCAGGAGTAAATATAAATAAATATAATAAACTGACAACCATCCTCTTGTACAGTAGCACCTTTTTCATGTACACAGGCACTGTATCCCCTTAGTAGTTGGGGGCACTCCTCACCTGTTCATACTGAGCTCTACCCGACCTGCTTCTTTCTATTTTTGAGTATTTAATTGTACCGTTCCACCCCCCCCCAGACCAGTCAAACAACAATAACCGAGTCTTTAATAAAAGAACCCTGAACCTGTTGTTCCCCTGGGAGTAGAGCGCAGAGTCTCTCCTGAGCCCGTGTTCACCAGGTCTCTGACGCCCTTACAGGCCGTGGCCCCGCGGAGCGCAACACTCCGTCCCCCATCGACCCAGAGGCCATCGAGGTGGACATCAACTTCCAGCCCGATCCCACAGACCTGGTCCTGTCCAGCGTGCCCGGGGGGGAGCTGTTCAACCCGCGCAAGCACAAGTTTTCCGAGGAAGAGCTGAAACCGCAGCCGATGATCAAGAAGGCCAAGAAGGTCTTTGTTCCAGATGACCAGAAGGTAGCCCGAGCCCCCCGCACACACACACACACACGCACACACACACACTCCTCACTTCACCCCCTCACCCTGTGCTCTCTCCCAGGATGACAAGTACTGGTCCAGGAGGAAGAAGAACAACGTGGCCGCCAAGCGTTCCCGCGACGCGCGCAGGCTGAAGGAGAACCAGATCACGGTGCGCGCCTCCTTCCTGGAGAGGGAGAACGCCGCGCTGCGGCAGCAGGTGGCCGAGCTGCGCAAGGACTGCGGCCGCTGCAAGAACATCCTGGCCCGGTACGAGGCGAAGTACGGGCCGCTGTAAGGACGCCTGGAGCGAAGACTATCCACGAGACACGAGAGCAGAAGTCCCTTCCCCGCAGAATTCAACCCAGACACAAACACAAAAAGGGAACCTACGTTTGCACTGCTTGCTGACCTCCAGTCGCCGTGTCGGGCGTTGCGGTTTTGGACACGCGCTGGCAGGCAGCGAGGCCCGATGCGGTCGCAGGAAGGCCCGTGGAGAGCGCCTGGCTCCTACACTCGGACAGACGAGGGGTGACGTTCCGGGAAAGTACGGTCCATCTCTAGACAGTTTACAGGCCCGGTGCAGACGGGCCCAAAAGATTCCTCAGCTCCTGATAAAGAAAAACCGTTTTGATCACTGCACAGCACTTCTTAGTGGACCAAAGCACGTGTAAGAAGTTGTTTTTTTTGTCTTTGTTTTTTTTCTCCTCTTTTAAATTGCCCTCGCCTTCCCTCGTGTCGTGCTCTTGCATTGGTGTCGTGTCCGTGCTTCCTTTTAAACCGGTCTACGCTCAGGCCCCCGAGGACGGACGTTGATGCACTTGTGGGAGCGGAAGGGGTGGGGGGGGGCGAGACGGATGAATGCGCGGAGGCCGGATGGAGGGTGGTGGTGGTGGGGGGGGTTCACTTCTTCCACGTCGGGTTGGGGGAAACACGACGCAAGTGCGTCGTTTGTGGGGGGCACGGTTCTTCCTTTTTTTTTTTTTTTTTTTTCAACAAGAAAATCCTACTTGCACGCCTCTGTGCACACAAACACTTGTTTATATATAGTCTCCTTGCACCAGATATATATGTGTGTGTGCGTGCGCGTGTGTGTGTGTGTGACACTGCGTATTCCAGTTTTGCACCTTTTTCTTTACACAAAACAAAAGTAAGCGAAGTTTGCAGTGGTGGCAGCTGTGGGCTCTGTTTACCACCGCTCCAATGGGAAGACTTAGTAGCTCGTTAGGGAAAATAATATGCATGGTCTCCATTTTAAAGCTACACACTTCCCTTTTTTTCTACTAACCTCAGATCAGCTTCCAGAGCCTCACACTTTCTGTTGTTGTTGTTGTTGCTGTTGTTGTTGTTTTTGTATGGCCGTTCTGCTGAAGATGGTAGAGCAGGTTGTTTTAAGGTGGAGATCTCCAGGGCCCTCGCAGATGGAGGGGTATGGTTCCAGCGTAGGGAGGTTTATTTTACTGCACGGTGCAGGCGGAGGGCGCTCAAGCCTCTGTCTGCCTGCTCATAGCGCAGTGACGGCTGGATTGTTATCCGTTTTTTAGTTGTTTTTTTCTTACTCACAGCAGGCCCAGAGTCGACTGCTTCTAAACCTTGTACATAAACGTCTCTCGGCCTTTATTCCCAGAGACGCTAACTCTGCTTTTATTAACCCGATACGATACTTGTATTTGCCAAATAGTCAGTGAGTGCTGTATTTATTCTGACGATAATAACGCATCTGTTGATTATGATGTATAACAATATGCCAGATGATTCTAATTCCTTCGAGGAACAATACTTCTAATGAAACCAATGCAGGGAATTCAATGGGTAAACTGTGCTTTTCTTTGGGTTTTTTTGTTGTTGAATCGTTTAGTTGTTTTGGTTCTTTTCCTCTATGCGGTGTGTGTTTGAAGAGGGCACACTCATACTTTACCTCATCAAACTCCTCCCACTTCTAATGGGTCGCCGTTGAGCAGGGCTCCAAAAGCGATGGTTGAAATCCAGAGAGCACACGAGAAGCAGCTCGGTCCTCCTTCCTTTGGCAAAACCTTGAATCTCTTTGCCAAAGCGGCCGAGTTTGTATCTGAATTAGTAACACAAACCATTAAAGACTGTTATGGGACTCCATATCTCAAGTGTCTGCGGCTGACGCGGAGGTTTGCGAGCCATGGGCTTGCGCTCATCATCGCCGTACTTTTGAAAAAGAAAATAAATGTGGCAATAATAATCTATTACGTAATGCTTGTTCGTTCTATTTCTGTTTCGTTTTTTTTTTTTTTTTTTTTTTTTTTTAGTGACGTTGATGTAAAATAATCCTATGATGTACTAAATAGAAATGCCCCAAAGTCATTTGTGCTTCCAGTTCAGATCCTCTGTATTCTGGGATCCCAGTGCATGAAACCCAGTAACCTGTTTGTTTTTTGCATATTTTACACCAAGTGTACTTAACGTCTGTGAACCATCAATGAAAACATGTATTCAGATGGGCGGCTCGGCGGTGCTTTGTAAGGCGTCAGGAGGGGGCGACGGGACGCTGCTGCGCTGACGCGCACCCGTCTTCGTGCCGCCGCTGCTTAACTTTGGGGTAAACGTCAGCTGCACACGGCTTCGTTTGATCACTGTGTGGATTGTTTTGTATTGACTCGAGATTGATTTTTATCTAGATGCACTGGACCATCGGGGGAGTTTGTGCTTTTAAAAGTCCTTTTTGGAATTTCTTGATTCCGCGGTCAGCTCTGCGTTGATCTGCCGTCAACTTTACGCACGACTGCAGCGGGTTGAATGCAAAATCTTCTGGTTTGTTTCAGCTAAAATTGAAGTCTGAAGGTACAGGCCAGGAGAGCCTTTGCTAGAAGAAAGGGAATTGTAATTATTTGCAGTACTGCACACAATATGTAGCAATCTCTTTTTACGCACGTTGACATTCAGTTCGAAAGTGTTGAAGAAAACAATTTAAAAAAAAATAAATCTTAACAGCAGCTAAACTCTACAGATGTCTTTCACTACTAATAGACACACACGGGAACCGCTGCGGTAGACATGGCAGCTTTTTATCTGTAGGGTGGTCTTACTTGTTATTGTGACTAAAACGAGAGCAGATCTGAGCGGGCCCACGGGCGCAGCGTGGGACACTTGTCGTAGGAACCAGAACGTTCAGCTGCAACGATGAACGTGGCGGAAACAGCGCCGCCTGCAGGCGGCACACGGGACACGGCCCGAATCGTCATCCGAGGCTCTAAAGTGCTGTCGGGAAGCTTGAAAGTGTAGCTACGACAAGTTCGGAACGGTATTTAAAAAAAAAACAAAATCTCTAAAGAAAATATTTTTGTAAATGTCTTCTTGTGGTGATTTGCTTTACTTTCTTTTTTTTGTATAAACATGTATTTGTAGTGTCCTGGCCGTGTATGGGATACACGCAAATGACCGACCGTGTCCTAACTGTATCTTGTATCATGCATATGAAATAAATTTGAATTTAATCACACGTGAACGCGCTTTGACCTTGACTCGCCGACGCGCAGCGGCAGTGCTTTTTTTTTTAAATGCATGAATAAACATGTCCTCTTCTCAAATAAATGCACGTGCACGTCCAACATGTGCCTTGTTACCGGCCCCCCCATTGTTGCCTCCTCATCAGTATTCCAGAGGAGCAGGAGACATTGCGTAATGATCATATCGACACCGGAGAGTGGTGTTGCGTAACAGCAGCAGCATCAGAAAGCTGCTGTGTGTGTGTGTGTGTGTGTGTGTGTGTGAGTGAGAGAGAGAGAGAAGAAAGAGCAAGATGTAAGGGAGGGGCTTGAGGAATCAGTATGGAAAGGATGAGGCGGTTGTAAAGATGGAGGGAGGAGGGGCAGGTGCTGTGGCGAGGAGATGGAGGGCTTGAGAGATGGGTGCAGCTGCAAGGGAGGGGGGTGCACGTTACGAACCCGACGCGTAAACGTGAGTGAGCTGCGCCTGGGCGGTGATGAAATCCAGAGCAACACCTGCCGAGGTGGGTCCATCCATCCAGCCCCCCTCCTCCCAGATTCTGGAGCTCATCTCCTGAACAGACGTCCCTGGTGCTGGTTGACGTCGACCACTCACGTGCACCCATGTACTTCCATCTTCAGCCCTAAAGCGCCCCGACCCCAAACCCCAGTCTGATCCAACATGAACACCAGCTCCTCAAGCAGCCCTTTGAAGACAAGGACCAGACAATGGCCGCGCTTCCTGGAAATGTGCTTTGATACTAGAGTGAGGATTACGGTGCTCAAATTGTAGCAAGTACAAGAACGCCCACACACACACACACACACGTGCACACACACACAGTCAACCAGGCCGACACAATTACTTTATTTTCCATGCTTCTTTTTTTGCCAGTCATGTTTTCTTTTATTATAAACTTAAAAAAAGAATCGGGTACAATAAGAAACTGCAGTAGTAAGTCCCCGTTGCTGGGGCAGCACAGAAAACAGGTCATTGCATTTCAGTAGTGAAAGATTCATTAAACATCGACAGGGTGTACAGATCAGATACAAAATCTGAGGGGGGGGTAAATACAGGCAGGAGAGAAAGCACTATAATATAGATCATCTGAACTTTTAATTATATCTATTTTACCCTTCAAGGTTAAATCTAAAAAAGAAAAAAATTATGACAATGAAATATTCCAAAGTGCAAAATGAGTCACGTTATTATAAGCAAAGGACATCGGGACACACAACCCCCCCACCCACACACACCCACCCACCCATCTGGTTAGTTTGCATACCTATAAAATGAAACAAGCCTTGGTTGGGGGAGTTATTTGGGCATTTCTGTGATTAAAAAAGAAAGATTATTAGTGTCACAAGGCCATTTCAGACAGGGCTGATCACATTCACAACAACTCCTTTTTCCTTCCAAGCCGTCTGTAACACTGTCTCCCAATTAAGGAAATGCATTTTTTCCACCCCAGGATGCAGAGAGGTAGTGACCCCTTGAATTCTTCAGGGTTATTTAGAGTATGGCAGAACATTGCACTGGGGAGAGGGGATGTGTGGGATATGGCTATAGCGTTAAAGGCTGGGGCCGAGCCGGGCTCACCAATTCAGAAACAAGGATTTAACGGGAACAAAAGAGGGCCATTAGCTGAACGTACGTGTTATAAATCTCACCGAGTGACAAAAGGAAAAAAAAGGGGGTGGAGGGGTGCAGTGATAATGAAAATTAACCTTCATTGTGGAGATGTTTTTGGTTTGGACATGCTGCCCTGGAGCACAGAGGAAGCAATCAGCCATCTTTTCCTACACAAACCCACTGTAAACATTCACATCTTGAATTCTAGATCTGACTGGGAGGATGGATACATTTACCCGTCTTATTAGACAAATGCTGTACACAGTACAATACACATTCAATGTTAGAATCTGTACATCTTTACTTTTGTCTCAATTTGCATATATTCACGTTTTTTTTTCTCTGGAAAAATAACCTCAGCGCGTAAGAAACTAAAGAAAGAATCTGAACACAACTTTTTTATAATATATATATATATTTATATATATATATATATACATACACACACATATTCGTTTGTTTGCATTTGCGATCATTTGCAAAAACAAAAATATAGAAATATTGCAAATAAATTACAAGATTAGAAATGTAACGTTCCCTTACAATCGTAGCGTTTAAAGAGATCTGAACTGCCCGAACGTTCCCCTAAAATAGAAAAGAAAATCTGCATGCGTATGACAAAGAGTCACGTTGCAAAAAGGTCCGTGTTCCATCTGATACAAAAACGTACGGGTGCAAGTCTAGAAAACATTCAGATCACCAGAAAAGATGGACAAGGTCTCCTCGCGGCTCGACGCATCTGAACGCAGATGAAGCTCCAGCTGGAATCTCTAAAGCTTTTATGACTGCTGGAGATTATGCACGGCTACCGAGCGGAGGGCAAAAGAATGTCGCAGAGCTGGTAAACGGTTCACAGACGATCGGGGGGGTCTGATCAAATATGACAAAAGAGGCGGTGAAGACGATTCAAGCTCGTCGACGGAGAGAGAGAGAGAGCGGTGCGAGTGTTTGGCTTCAGTACCGTTTAAACTTGACTGAAACGTGCTCTGGGTTTCAAAGCGGCGCCCTCTGAGCCCACACGGCCGTGATGTCACAGAGGCTACAAACCCCCCCCTCGTTCCTTCCCTTCTGCCTAGCCTTCCTCCCTTCCTCTCTGTGCAGAGGAATATCTCTCCTTCCTAGGAAACCTCATACAATCACTCCCGCTCGGCTGCTGCATCCCATCCCCCTCCTCCTGATCACCTTCACGCGCACGCCCCACCGTGACCGTTAGCCTGTGCACAAGGCTCTCTTCGGTTTTTTTTTTTTTGCACGTACGTGCATCGCTCACGTGTACGGTCTTCTAAACCAAAGAGACACCTCAAGCCCCCGGAGATATATTTGAGGTATCAGCATATAGTTGTGTCTAAAAATACAAAGAGTTTGATTGAAATTCACATTCGCTGAGGTTTGCCCGACCTTCCCAGCCGCGAGCTCCACTGGCAGGTGTGATCCATCGCCCCGCCGTCGCTCCCTCAACACCGTGACGCTCCGCTTCTGCTCCCACTTAAACCCACGCCGTGTACAATACTCATTCGGACGGGCCGCGAATGACCAAAAAAAAAAAATAATAATAAGGACAACGGCAGCGTGGAGGTGTGGCCGGGCACGAGCTCTTCTCAAGGGTAACGGCCCCGCCGGGCAAACGAGGACTCGCTCGGCTGTGGTGAGCCAAAAACAAAAAGGGAGCGAGGAAGAGAGGGCAGACACGGAGGAGAGAGCCCTGCTGGAGTGGCAACTAGGGCAGAGCAGATTGCAGAGCAAAATGCTGAGCTTTCCACAGCCATCGTTCTCTGCAAGACTTGGCGAGGACCTTTTTCACAGCGTGACAGTGCAGAATGGGCCAGTACTAGAATCTAGTTGGGGGGGGCCATAAAAATACAAAAAGTTGAAAACATTTTTTTTTTTTTTAACATCGATTCCTTTTAAAAAACACAAAAAAAAAAGAGAAAATGTAGAAATTCAAACCCACCCCCGCCCGTCTTTAAGACTCGTGTCGAGTCGTGGACAAGAAAAAACAAACAAAAAAAAAAAAAGGTATCTGCAGTTGTGAAGCAACAAAAGGGACCACGCGGGCCATTGAGGGAACACGGTGGTTTATAAACCGGCTTAATATGTGTTAATATCAGAGCGAGTCGCTAGAACTAGATCTGGATGCGACTGTACCGACACCCACCTCCTCAGTTAGCCAGCACCACGGGCTGGAAGGACTGGCTGGGGTACTGCAGGTTGTAGCTCCCCAAACCCTCCACAAACGGAGACTTCTCCATGTACGGGATCCCTCCGTTGTTGCCGATGATGCCCACGTTCTGGGCCGGGGGAGGGCTGGAGAAGGGGTCGAAGGTTGAATGGGCGCCGCCGCTGAGGGGGGGTTGGAACGGGCTGGCGTGGTGCTGGATGGGCTGGGCGTCGGCGTCGAAGAAGAGCGTCCCGGGGGATCCCGGGTACACAAACTCTTTGGCATTGGGGGAGAGCTGACTGGCGATGGGGCCTCCGAGGGAGTGCAAGGAGAGGGACAGCGGTTTGTGCTTGAGCAGCTCCGGGGCCGAGGCGGTGGTGGGCGAGCGGGAGAGCATCCTCTGGGGTGGCGGCAGGGCGGCGGCGGCGCCAGAGGGTGCCGCCGCCCCGCTGCACTTCTTCATTTTGGTCGAGCCGAACTTTGTGGCGGCGAAGCTGGCGGTGGTGAAGGTGATCGGCTGAGGCCGGGTGGCGGGAAGGGCGGGGGGCTGCTGCGGGGGGGAGAGGTAGGGAATCCCGCCGCTGGGGGAAGGGGTGGAGGTGTTGGAGGAATGGGCGGCGGGGTCTGTAGGGGTGCTGGAGCTGGGGTAGCTGAAAAGTCCCGGACAGGGCTGAGGGGTTGGAGAGCTGGAGAGCGAGGGCATGAGGGCGGGGGCCACCTGGTTTCCGATGGGCACAAACACCTGAGCATCTGGGTTGAAGCACAGGCCCTTCGCCTCTTCTGCTTCAGGGTCCCCTTTTCCTTCCCGGATCAAACCCTCAACCCGGTCACCGTCACAGCCAATGCCCGGGGGATCCTCCAGGTAGAGGACCTTCACAGCCCCCTTCTCGCCAATCTGGTAGGACACCTCGTAGGGGTCGATCCACACGCTGAGCTCCGCGGGAACATTTGCGCGCACTTCCTCCGTGTCCAATCCGCTCCTCTTGGCGGCCAGCTCCACCACGGGGTCCCTCTGGGTTCCCAGGTGAATGCAGCGGAAAGCAGAACCCCTGAGAGGCGCTTCGGGGTACCAATGGCCTACAAACCGAGACACCAAAATCTTCTCCAGCTCCTCGCCGAACAGGTCGGCCCGGCGTCGAGGCAGTTTGTTGTACAGGTAGGACACGATGAAGTTGAGGGCCACCTTGACCTCGAGATGCATGGCCGCACCGGGTTAGCGCTGTTGTGGATCGAGGTGGTTCTGAAAGTTAGGCGACGCGACAGGGAGGTTCGTCTGTGGCTTAGTGTAAAGTGTGCGATTCTCTTAGCGTCACCATGGTAAAGGCACCTCAACGTTGCTGGCAGCAGGTTGTTGGCTCTTTGTTTCCACAAATAAAAGCGTTTGGTCCCAACTGTGAAGAAAGACAGAAGACAGATGATCAGCGCAGCTGATTTTCATCATCAGCATGCACACAGAACGAGTGCGCTGGTAATCTAGGATGTAAGATTATAGTCCAGATTAGGGCTTTAATGGCACCATGAGTTGCTCGTCAAGAAAGCTGCTAAAGAAAACTAACAGAGGTAAACACGAGAGTCACCTACAAAATGGCAGAACAGACGGAGAAATTCGTAAAGAACCCTCCTCTGTCAGCCACCGAATCCCTCCGCACAAACATCTGTGCCAGATGGGGAGATTCGGCACAATTAAATACGATTCTTATGTTTTGCCCCCCCCCCCATCTGCGTACGAAGCTGCGAGCCCCGGATGAAGAGCTGCAAGAACAAGGGCCCCAAGATGAGATTTAGATTTCCCTGAACACGCCAAAAAGGTGACATTGAGGGATAAAAGCGGGCAGGCTGGAGCGGGCTTCGCGGGGTGCTGCTCTGCATCCACCGGAGAGCAAATCCTCTCTCGCTCCACCGCCGAAACGTTGTGTAATGATGAAGATCATCTGCTTAAGCCACCACATCATCAGAACCAGCCACTCACGAGCATCAGCAGCTATTTTATAGCTCACCCCAAGAAGAAAACAAAGACACCCCAGGTTTGATGTCATCTTGTGACAGTTCAGGAGCTATGCAAAGGGCCGCTTTACAATTCGACTAAATCTCGTCACAGCCTGAGATAAAAAATAACACGTGATGTTTAGAAACGTTAATGTGCTCCTCTGATGCACAGCTAAAACTACTGCCATCCATTTTTAAGGCCTGTTGTGCAAAACAATGGTCGACTCCATCAGGCCGAGTGGCGATTATTTTTTTTGTTTACATGGACTCGTTTTCCCCGCTGCGGATGCACCAAAAACATCCTCGACGTGTGGGATTTTATCTATTCCAGGTCAGACAAGAATACCGATTATAAAAACACGGAAACGGAGACCCTCTTGGGGGAGGGGGGGGTGCTGTTTTTAGCTTTCAGGTGATAAAAACCCAGCAGAACAGTGATACAGCCAATTTTCCTTGACGCATCTGAGCTGGGAAGCGATGCACGATCAGATCAGTCCAACAGTGCAAGAGACTGAAGAACTACCTCTGTTTTCATGTGCGATGACAAGCTGGGATGGAGGGGGGGGTACCTGGAGATTACTGCCATAGGTCAGCCAAATGGCATCCGACCAGTCACAACACATGTTAATCTGAAATTAAGTGATGAATCCATGCAGGCCACACGAAAATGTACCCATAACAGGTGAATATCCTAGAGACCCAGTATATATATGTATATATGGATCACCTCCCCCTCCCACCCACCAGAATCTGTAGGGGCATAAACATCCCCCTCAGACACCAAATGGACACGAAAATGATCGTGACAGCTGACAAAAGACAAATTATGCCATTTCTCCAATGGCGTGCTCCGACAAAAACAAAGGCACTGTTTATTCCATTATTCATTTCAGTCGGTGCATCCGAAAGAAAGGAGAAAAAAAAACACCCCACGACACACACACACACATAAAAAAAGGTAAACACTGGAAGAGGCTATTCTTTTCCTCCCTGACACCGGACTAAAAGAGTGTTTTTATGTGCTCCAGCTGTCGTTTGATTACCCACCGTCACTGACGTCCTGCTCCTCTGACGGCTGCCTTTCTCCACACTCCCCGACGGTGCTCTCCGATTCCAAGGTAGCTGCTGACAGTCCCCTTTGTCTCTTTGTCGTATTTTTTTTTAAAGTATAAATGATTTCCAGAGCTCCCAGGCGGCCTGCAGCCTCCCCAGTCGCAGGATTCCGCTGACACTTCTCGCAGAGGACCCAGAGAAACTTTACTGTTTGACAACCCGGCGTATTTATACACCGCGAGTCGCCTACACGCCCATGATAACAGGGACTACTTTCCTCATCTTTCTCTGAAACAGACGCTTTTATTTTGGCGTTTTTCTCACCGAGTATTCAAAGTCTCGTGCAGCGCCCGCTTCAACGACACTTCTAAACGCTGAATGGTGATAGTCGGGCTATTTTCGCATTAACTATAACCTTAAAGGAAAAAAAACGAGCGCAAACATGTCCAAGTACGGATTTTACGCTTATAAGCGATGGGTTCTACTTTAAATAGCGGATGGAGCTTTGTAGTGGTTAGGCAGTGTGCTAAAAATATAAGAGGATCTAGCAACAGAGTTTCTATTGGCTGAGCTCGGGGAGGGCTCACGGCTGATTGGTCGGCAGCGGCCTTTTGCCAGATAACGAGACCGACGCTTTCGCAAAGGTTTGTGGGAAATGGTGTTTTTTTTATTTACTACTGAGCGATAACAAACGTGCCACAATTAAAGTGTACTTTTGTGACTGCGCGTTTTTTGGCAGCCACATATTTGGCCTTATTACCTATTAGCACAATAATAGATATTCCTTAATAGATAATCCTAGTAATCGTGCAATAGTTACAACATGCGATTTCCTCTACAACAACATGGTTGTGCTGCATTTAGAAAACCCACACTTGTGCTACTATAGATACTAGACTATATAAATACATACAGTGGCATGCAAAGGTTTGGGCACCCCTGTTGAAAGGCTCTCCAGTTCAGCAATCTGGATAAAATGAGGTTTAAAGTTATACATGTGGCACAATCTATTCTATTTGTATTTTTAACAAAATTGTATATATAGTTTTGTCTTTTAAATTTTTAAAATAGCAGAGAAGAAGAAGGGCCTGCAGTGATAGTTTGGGCCCCCTGCATAGTTAGTACCCAGTAGCAACCCCTTAAGCAAGTATCACAGCTTGAATGCTTTTCGTGGCCAGCCAAGAGCCTTTCAGCCCTTGTTTGAGGTATTTTCACCCTTTCTTCCTCGTAAATGTCTTTCAGTTCTGTGAGAGTCCTGGGCCAGCGTGCGCGCGCTGGTGTTTGAGGTCTAACCACATCATATTTCAATGACGTTTAAGTCAAGCGAGCGTGAGGACTACAGCAAAATATTCACGCTTCCATCGTGGACTTTGTGTGTTTATGAGCTTTGTGATCATTATTCATTTTCAGAAGCCAACCTCTTTTTAGCTTCAGTATTACTACAGATAGGGTTATATTTGCTACAAGAATTTGCTGGATTGTCATTGAATCCATTCCTCCCTCTACCTCTAAAATGTTCTCATGTGATTAGCTGAAACACCATTTTTGATACTCAGACATACCCAAACTTCTGTATGTCACTATCAAATACTGTAATTATTTTATGATTTTGTGTAAATTATATCATAAAAAAATTACAATTACTTTAATAAACATGATTAATTGGCTAAATTGATCAGTAAAGGGGATTACAGTTTAAATAAATTAAACACATGTACACACCGTGAAACATCTAACCTAATCTAAAACTTGTCTTTAACTTGAGTTCAATCATGCGTGCAGAACATTTTACACATTTTACAGTGGTTGACACCAAAGATTGGACAAAATAAAAATAACTTTTTGGTGACACAATTGCGTGACCCTCAAATTTGACTGTAAACAAAATGGCATAGCTGTTTTACTGGGATGGTAAGAATGTGTTGTTTTAGAGAGAAATCTCTGTCCTGTCGACATGGTCTTGAGTATTCAAAGACAAAATCGACAGCATCCGACCTTCTGGACTGTTGTCATGTCATTCCTCACAGCGGGTTAATCCCTGTCACAGTCCCAACGACACTTTAATGGGCTTGGGTGTTTTTACATCTCATTTAAAACATGAATGCATGACATGGTGGTGACAACATCTAACCAAAATTTGTTGCATTTACTGTTTGGATCTTTGGGAATAATTCACCAAGGCTGAAAAATGAATTCTGTCTAGCACATATCAGTGTTATATATTTGTCCATTGCTTTCAGAATCTCACTGTCCTATCCTGACACTATCCTGACATGATCAGTTTTTAACATGTACCCTAGGTTGATGTCTCACTTTGATCATGAGATCTTTAATATCATACATTTACATTCCTTCTGTTGCTTATGGTAATGGTTTGTTTTAAGCTGACAGATGAACCTCCCCTCCCCCAACAGTATTAAAAGACAGTTTAAAACATTACAGAATTTGCAAAATATTGTATAATCGACTCATCTTTGATGAGCAGGTGAGGTGAGTAGATGAGGTTAACTTAGGTGATCTGCTTAAAGTTCACATCAACAGTTCACATGGGTCCAGGTTTCTAGCGAGGATAGCCAGAATGTCAACAGAATTCTTGGTAACACTTTAAAATACCAGATTTATTTGTCTCCAACAACCTAATTAAAGGAAATGATCAAAATGGAGTACTCTTTTTTTCCCCTTTTTTCTTACTGGTGCTGCTTTCAAATCTAGGTTTGGACTCTCCCAGTGTTGCATTTCTTTCATGTATAATTTAACTACCTTTCTTCAGGGTGTTTCTTATATAACTGCTTATATAATGTTTTAGCCCTAAACTAGAGAGAAAGCTTTGTCAAGTTATAAGGTACATTTCTCTCTGTTTGCTCTTCTCTCGTCGGCCAAAGAAGCGTACTCGTCTCTGCAGCCTTCAGCGCCAAGGCCAGGGCGGCCTTGAGTTGTTGGAGCCTAACTCCTGCATTAATTATGAGACACACACGCGGATATCAGCATTGTCGGTAGGAGGTCAGCAGAAGCACTCAAACCATCGTAACAACAATCACAATGTCGTGTTCGGCATCGCTCACGAGGACGAGGCTGGCGTTTGGCACAGCCCCCCCGCTAATTGTTTAACTTGTTTCAGTGGGTTACTTCATTCTTATTACAAGGAATCTGCAGAGAAACCTTTGGGACGTCGCCTCACCTTGTGCACGTTCACCTGGATGACCCCCGCTGGGTTGGACAAAGGCTGAGGGCCGGCCTTAGGCTGGGCCGGGGGGGGCACTAAACCTGAAACCTGTCATGACAGGAAGTGACAAACTGTTGCTACCAAATAACAGGGTTTCTTCTGAAAACCAGGCTGAGGCCTAATCTGCCTGGTACAACACTCCAATCTCTATAAATCAAAACCCCCTGAATCATACGGCATTCCTTCTGCTGCACACGTCATCCTGATATCTCTGCCTTCCCTGCTTCTGGGTGCAGACTCAGACCCGCTAGAGAGACTTCCACCTAAGAATTTCCTTTCAATCTCCTCCAACCTCATTTTGAGCCAGTCGATGCTCCTGTGAAGGTCTTTCCCCTCTTTGTCAGGTCACTGGAGTGAGGTTGCAGGAATCTGCTCCTCCGTGATACCGGCCCTCCTCCTACGGGGGAACCCAGGGCTCGTCTTTTTTCTATTCCCAAAACCCAGACGGGCGATCTCTAGGCGAAGTTTGCTCCAGCTGTTCACCAACATTTATGACTCACAACAAAAGTGAACCCACTGGACATGAGAGGAGACGTGGGGGGTCAGAACAGGGTCCAGTACTTCAGGATGTGGCGCACCCTGCTGGCTGTAGGGGTGAACTTATTGTTATG
The DNA here is from genome assembly GCA_911728415.1 of Lagocephalus sceleratus. Classification (NCBI taxonomy): domain Eukaryota; kingdom Metazoa; phylum Chordata; class Actinopteri; order Tetraodontiformes; family Tetraodontidae; genus Lagocephalus; species Lagocephalus sceleratus. The sequence goes on along the minus strand of CAJVRN010000090.1, from coordinate 1,007,205 downwards.
GCAGCAGAATCTAAGCAGGCTCTGAATTAAAAGATCTGAAATTTAAAATGCAAACGGTTTCCTTTCTCCAGCCGCTTCTGCCTCCAGCTTGAGCTCTTCTCGTTTCCCCCTGCTCCTCCGTGCGTGCCTCTGCTTCAAACCTGCACCTGATGAAAGTGAAGATGGTTAAAATGATGAAGTCTGCTGAGTTCATCCCGTTAAACCCACCACAAATGTAACACGGACAATAAACAGCATAACGAAGTTCATTAGAAGCAACAGCCGACGCAATCTTAATCTCCTGCTTAACTTTGCAGCGACCTCCATTTTTCATGTAAAAACACATTTTTATACTCTAAACATCTTTTGTTTGCGTTTTACGACCTGTCGCGAAAGACGTGCCGTAAAGCAGACGAGGGGGGACTTTACGGCCGCTTCACGCCGTCTCCAGACCTGACGGACTCCTCGTCCATCAACACCTCCAAAGGCGACGGCCCACTGTCCCCGACGTCCGTGGACGGTGTGTGAGGGGAGGGGGCGTCATGTTCGTGCTGGTGGAGATGGTGGACACCGTGCGGACCCCCCCGTGGAGCTTCCAGCGGCGGCTGAACGACGCCATCGCCGAGGAGCTCAACAAGAAGCTGGCCAACAAGGTGCGCGGACCGACCCCCGGCCCGGCCCTGGCCCCGTCCTGACCCTCAGGTGCTTCTCCCCAGGTGGTCTTCAACGTGGGCCTGTGCGTCTGCCTCTATGACGTCACCAGGCTGGAGGACTCCTACATCTTCCCGGGAGACGGCGCCTCGCACACCAAAGGTCCGCAAACCCCGCAAAAGACGCGCTTTAAGTTCTGTCATGTCGAGCTAAACCAGTGGTCCCCAACCCCCGTCTTTCTTTTCAGTGCATTTCAGGTACGTAGTCTTCCACCCCTTCCTCGAGGAGATCCTGGTCGGCAAGATCAAGTACTGCAGCCAGGAGGGCGTCCACGGTGAGATGGTTCGAGGCTTTGTGGCTGTTGTTTGGGAGGGGCGATCATGAACACGTGATCTGGCCTCCTTCGCAGTGACCATGGGCTTCTTCGACGACGTCCTCATTCCGCCGGAGTCGCTCCAGCAGCCTGCAAAGTTGTATCCTTCCCTCGGGGGGCCTTGGCTTCCGCCCACCGCCGGAAAGCCCTCGCCCGCCGTTTGCCGCGGTTGTTTAGTTTGCGCCAACCACGCCGCGAAGTCGCCCTCAGCCACCGCCGCAGCGACGAGGCCGAGCAGGTCTGGGTGTGGGAGTACGAGACGGACGAGGGAGCGCACGACTTGTACATGGACCAGGGGGAGGAGATCCGCTTCCGGGTGACGGACGAAGTCTTTGTGGACACGTCGCCCACGGGCCCGTCCGCCGCCGAGACGGACCCGCCGGCGCAGGCGTCGACCTCGGCGCCGCCAGCGGAGGAGGACGCGGAGAAGAAGGAGGCGCCGTACACCCTGATCGTAAGGACACCGTTCACGCTCTCTCGCCCCCTTCGGCTCCAGTAAACGTGCACATTTGTGTTCCTACGGGGGTTCTGGTCCAGGTACCGGCTCCAAAAACACCCACACACAGCCCCACATGCTTGTGCTGCAACAACACGACAGTACCAGGAGCAACACTTCATGCGCTGTTTCTTTCTGTGTGCTTTTTTCCCCCCCAGGGGACCATCTGTGAACCGGGCCTGGGGCTGCTGTCATGGTGGAACAACTAACACGCAGAAGAGTGCCGCTTCTCAAAGGGAACGCCGCGACTCGGACTAACGGGAGGCGCTCAAGTCTGGACTCCAGCAACGGAGCCGAAACGCCACCGCCGCCGCGGCGTCGCAGCACGGCGTGTATTTCGGCACCAAACGAGTCGGCGCTTGTGTTCACGCGTTAAATACGCCGTTTTCCTTGGCGACCGCGGGGGTGACGTCGAGTCTGACGCGAGCGTTCGGTCGATTTTTGAGTTTAAAGCTGTGAGAATTTTCATTTTTTTTAAAAAATAAAACAAAAAAAAAAAAATAGCGTGACAGTGAGAACACAATCCGATCAGAATCAAACCTCAGACGTCGACAGGCTCCTGAGTCGCCTCACCTTGAAAGGCTGCAACATCTGTCCGGGCAGATGTGATCTGTTATTCTGTGTGATTATAGGAGGCAGGGATTAGATTAAATCCTGCGGTTTGGAGGGCAGCGAAGGTCCGGCTCTGACGGGCTGGAGGACGAGCCCTGATGAACTTTGTGCCCACGGGTGTCTGCTCAGAAGAGCGCCGGGCCCGACGACTGCTGCCCGTCGCCTCCGCCACTTGGAAATCCAGATTACGCTGCAAGGAGAGATTCCACGGTTTCCGTGGGAGCCATTCCGAAATATTGGCTGCAGGAATCTTGGGCTGACATAAACGATTCCTGGCTGATGTGGTCCCTAAAGTGCAGTATAAAGCAGATTCGAGGACCCATTTAGGTCACTTTAAGCGAGTTTCATTTTTTTTTTTTAATTTAGAGTGCGAATGAAATGACTTTATTGTGAAGCCTCGATGCAACAAGGCAGCCGTTGTTCTGAAACAGTCGGGTCTGTTGCAGCTTCCCCCGACAGATGACACGCATGATGACGAGCGCTGAAGGACATCTTCTCTGCGCGCACGCACGCACGCATACGGCCGCGTCACAGCTGCTCCCCTCCCTCCCTTCCCCCCCTCCCCTCCAGCCTCCGGAGCCCCGCATCAGGGCTTCTGCGTGGATTTATTTATTTATCTCCCCGTTATATAAGGCGCAGCGGCTCCGGAGACGCGGACCTCCACACGCCGACCGCCGCGCTGGCGCAGCAGAACCAAGTAAGTCCGGCCCATGACCGTACTGACGGCTGTGGGGTGGGGGGGGGGCAGCCTTTGTTTTCAAGGGGGGGTGTGCTGCGTGTGCGCTAAACAACAGAGACCTGCTGGTTTCATTACGCGTGCATGGGATCGCGTCAGGTCTGAGGTGGAGATCCGGACTCGCTCGGTCTCTTTGTCCCCTTGAGGCGTCTTTATTTTATTTTATTTTATTTTATCTTGGAGCATCACCAGAGACGGTCCCAGCTGTGGAGGGAGGGTGGTGCATTTACTTTCGGGAGGGTGAACGGCAGGAGGAGTGTTGGGGAAAAGTTACTTAGTGAACTCGGACAAACAGCGGACGGACACGGTGCGCCTTCTTCCGCGACGACCTGATGGAAAGAGACGTTTCCATCTGTCACTTCCCTCCGTAACACACCCAGGTGCTCCCGAAACCGTCCATCCATCCATCCATCCATCCACCCATCCATCCATCCATCCACCCACCCATTAACATTGTGTTCGCCGCGATTACGTCACCACGCCTGCCCTTTAAAGCAGTTTAAGCCTAAAGCAGGGCGTTGAGCGTGATGTTATGTGCCTGTAGGATGTAATCACTCCGTCGGGAACACGTCATTGACGTCACGAACGCACCACCGAAGGCACTGGTCTGCAGCTCCTGTGACGTCACGCTGCGTGCGGGGGGCTCCAGCTCTCCCCGCATCGGCGGGGGCGGAGGAGATCCAGAACACACGGGAAGCATTAAAAAAAAAAAAAAAAAAAAGAAAAAGTGAAGCGTTAATCTGTGGTAACACTCAGGCATACCAGAGATGAACCTCGCAGATTACAGATTACAATTCAATCGGGGATTGGGGCGTCAAGGTCACTTCATTTGTTTGCAAACACGGTCTGGAGCTCAGGTAGACACGGCCTTTTTATGATGGAGGAGACGCAGCTTTGTTGAAAGACGGGTTAGGATGAAAATGTCGCCATTCATTTTTTTTTTTTTTTTTTTTACTGAAACATTAATACCTATAGCGTTTTCTTTTTAAAAATAAAATTGTATGATGATTATTATGATTACTAATTGTTTTTTTTATCCATGAAAGACTCTTTTTTCTTGGACTTCTTACATACGCACTGAAGGTCACGTGATCTTGGCCCCAGCAAGATACAAGTAAAGACACGTGATATAAATATAATCTTCAACCTTCAGATCATTAACCTTTAAACCCCCTGAGTGACCCCCCCCCCCTCTCTCTCTCTCTGGCCCCTTTCTTCACAGAACACCCCTGACTGACCTGAAGCGACACGCCTGACCTCATTTCATCAGCTCGGGCCTCGCCCCGCGCACCAGCCAACGGAACGCCCCGGCGGAGTCGGCCTCGTGGGGGGCGGCAGCAGCAGCAGCAGGAGCAGTAGGAGCACCGGCGCCAGGTGCCAGGGCGTCATGGCGGACCCTAGCCTCACGTCGCCCTCGGGGACGCCGCTGCGCTCCCCCAACGCGTCCCTCACCCTCTCCTTTCCCTTCCTGAGGGAGAGGAGCCGAGTATGGGAGGATGGGAGGGAGCAGCAGCTGCCCAGAGACCTGCCAAGTCCATTACCCACCAAACGCACGCGCACCTACTCAGCGTAAGTCCTCGCGCCCCTCCGCTCTTTACTGAAATCGTCCGGTAAGATCGTCCACCCTCTTCGGTCCTCCAGAACGGTGCGCGCTCACTCAGGTCCAGTCTTCAAGGGGGTGTGTAAGAACTTCTCCAGATCACAAGGTCACGGCTTCATCCGGCCCTCCAACGGCGGCGAGGACATCTTCGTTCACATCTCAGAGTGAGTGGCGTTTCACCCAGACGGTGGCGGGTGACAATCGTCGCGAGAATGTGGACTCTCCGCTGAGAGCGTTTCCTGGCTTCTGTTTCAGCATCGAGGGCGAGTACGTTCCCGTCGAGGGAGACGAGGTCACCTACAAGGTGAGCCGGATCCCGCCCAAGAACCTGAAGGTGCAGGCGGTGGAGGTGAAAATCACGCATCTGAACCCGGGGACCAAACATGAGACCTGGTCCGGTCAGATCATCAGCTCGTAGACCTGGGGGGCTGCAGGGTGTCTGGGGGGGGGCAGTGGACATTGTGTCTAGATGATGTTATTACCGAGGCATTTTTAAGTCTTTGTTGTGTCACTGAAGAACGTGTTGTACATGTGAAACTCTACATGTTTTCTGACTTTTTTTTTGTTTGTTTTATTTTGGGGGGGGGGCACTTTCCTCCCGTTCACCAGTTCCCAGATGAGGCAGGTGTCAAATGAAGCTCAGAACACATGTTTTTCCTGTTTTCCCATCCGGCGCCACCTTTGGAAAGAGCAGCAAACAGCAGTGTGAACTTGACCCTTAGGAACCAAATCAAATCTCAACCCTCAAAAAGCTGCTGTTTGAGGCCGCTGGTGTCCTGCACTGGTGGAGGCAGCGAGGCTCTACTACTACAGTGTTCCGGTTGTCGCTGTGATTGCGTCCCCATTTCCAACATCGTTGGGCGTCCTCAGGCCACCTCAAGGCCCGGTCGGAGTTTATCTTCCTGGATTCATCGCAGGAGTTAGTGGCCTCCACAGCACGGACACCATGGTTCAGACTTGTTGGAGGGCGGAGGAAAATGCTGAGGAACGAAGCTTGGCAATCTCAAGGTTGTGTTCAGCTCTCGCCACCATCTTTCTAGTCCCTGAGCGAGACCTCCTCGGGCCCCTGAGTGCTGCTCTCCTTCCTCTTGGGGACACTCTCCTTCCTCTTGGAGGTGCTCTTCTTCCTCTTGGGGACACTCTCCTTCCTCTTGGAGGTGCTCTTCTTCCTCTTGGGGACACTCTCCTTCCTCTTGGAGGTGCTCTTCTTCCTCTTGGGGACACTCTCCTTCCTCTTGGGGACACTCTCCTTCCTCTTGGAGGTGCTCTTCTTCCTCTTGGAGACCCTCTCCTTCTTCTTGGAGCTGCTCTTCTTCCTCTTGGGGACACTCTCCTTCTTCTTGGAGCTGCTCTTCTTCCTCTTGGAGACCCTCTCCTTCCCTGCCTTGATCGTCCAGTAGTTCATGCTCCGTGTCGGCTTGAGTCTTCATGCTCAATCAGGGCCTCTTCCAGCTCCATCTGCTTTGCTCTCTCTTCCAAGATCACAGCTTGCGCAGTGGAGAGACCCCGGGAGGGAATCGTATCAACAGAGCGTGTCTGCCTGCTGGATCGGCCCTGGGTGTGTGAACTCCTGCTGGATGACCAGCTCGGGAAGGCTGCCAGAGCGGGAAACAGTAGCAGGTGGAGCTGGGAGCGCGGATGGCTGGAATCCAACTCGGTAGTCCTCCAGGTAAGCAGATAAGCGACGCTCTCTCTCTGTGGACGGCCCCGGAGCTCTGCTGTGTCCGATGACGCAATACCAATGACCTTCAGAGGTCGCATTCAGTCTGGCTGGAAGGACCAGTGTTGGAGCGGAGCCTCGGCAGACGGGTGGTTGGTTGAGGCGGCAGATTATGGACTGTGATTCTGGTTAGAGAATCAAGCTGACAAGTGGACCCAATGGGTGTTTAGGTCTCATTCACACCTCTGAGGTTGTGCAGGAAACGTGTGCTTGAGGGATTGATACCAGAAGTGGTACAGGAAAGTCAAGAGAAGGAATAAAGGTTAGGTGATCCTAAAGAGGCAGTAGTAGAGATCACATGGCTCATCTACTCTACAGGGAGTCAGTCTGTTTTTTTTGGGGAGCGTTCCAGCTGCTTAAGTAGTGCCCCCCCCCAGGCGCCATGCAAAACTGCCCTGACGCCATTTTAAGGGAGTCAACCCAAACAAGAAACAAAAGCGGTCATTGATGGAGCAGTAGTGGATCTTGAGTTTTTTTCAACTTTTTCCCGGCTCTGACAGGAAGCGTCAGAGCCGGGAAAAAGTATTCGGAGTGGGACCGTCCAGCCCCCTATGTGTCAGTAACAGTACTGTGAAGGAGAGGCACTGCTGGTGTCTTGTTGTTTGTTATTATTTCACACTGATTTCATCGTTAATGCGTCTCCTCAGATAAAACTCTATAATTTGGTAATGCTGTCAAAAATGAGGAGTGTGAATGTGTGTTCTGCTCTCCAGACATCTCTGGATTTTTTTGCCTCCTGTTTTCAAAGCATGTGTCACCAACTTTTTTTTTTTTTCTAAAATCTCCGTCCACGCCGGTGTGTGTTACTGATCAGCCCCAGATGGTTATAGTTTAACACACATTGCTCATTTATTCTGTAATGTGACATTTTCTGTCTGTCTCTGTTTCTCTCTCTCTGATTTTTAGAAATTAAAATTTATTTTGCTGAACATTAAATAATCATTTGTCATTTTGAGGGAGACGCACATGCACACTTGTGTACACAACACTTTATTTTATACGTATAGAATGAAGAGCATTTGCTCCACAGAACACTGTTCCCAGAACAACCTGATTTCATGTATTCTGTCTAACCATGGCAATTGGCTGATTTAAGTATTATTTGAAATTAAACAACACAAATAAAGAATAATTACGGTCATTTAAAAAACAGATTCTTTAGTGAACTGTAAATGTAAACATGCCATGTAACAATATAAACAGAAAAGTTATATATATTGTTTAAGTGGGCCAATTGTCAATGCTACACATGATGATTTCTTTAAAATGATTACATACTGCGGATTTAAGACTTGCAATTGCACATTTACTTTGAAGGTGTTTATCTAGGTGTGTCATCTGTTGGAGGTAGCATTGGTTCCAGCCCTCCCCAAAAGAGCCCAAGCCCTGGAGCAAGCAACAGTCAACAAGAACAAACAGGAAGCCCAGTGGGTTTTTAACAGATATAATAATAATACAACAACTACTACAACTACTAATACTACTGCTATTACACCTGTGGCACAGAAACAATAGAAATGAGTCAGGAGAGGTAGAAGTTGAGAAAATGTTTCATATTAAGACATTTTATTCAGTAATGAATAATGAACTAATTTCACAGTTCATTATTGACACATTAGTGAGACATTTAAAAACTACAATAATGTGCACCTCCATATGATCAGTTTAATGTTGATATTAGTGTTTATGGACACAAAACTGCAGCTAATGTGCATCTCATATCAAAATCCTATAAATCGCTGGTATCAGGGAGAATCTGAGACGACTGAAAGATTTAAATCAAACACAACAAAGAAAGATTTAAATCCAACGCTGCAGACTACTGCAGAAAATGCGACAAGGGACGAAGACAGGCCTTAACACGCCCTGGATGTTCAGTCACAGTCCGTGGTCTTAATGCACCTCCTAAATACATGTGCATTCACTTCTGGAGTGGAGCAGAGGCAGCGGCTAACCCAGCTGTGTAACACAATTCAAGTTGGTCGTTTTAACATTTAATCAATGGTGAAGCATTTCACCCAATTAACAGAAGCAACCTGTACAAAATCCTGGACAACCTCAGGCACATTAAAATGCCCAGAAATATTTCTGCTTGTGGCTGTAGACAGGCGCAGCCACAGTCTCATTTATCAACATCACCTCTCTGAATCGATATTAAATCATACCAACATTAGTGCAAAACATAATTCTAGTTCTAACGCAGTGTTCTGTAGAATCTCTCAAGCATGCTACAGGTTGACTCAGTACATCTGTCTCATTTGTTAAAAACGAACGATAAAAGACGACAGAATTAAGTGTAAAAATACAATAAAATCGCGCCGCTGCTGCATCTTTGACCCTAGAGTGGGTATAAATAAGTGGGGGATCAGTAGTGACACCTTTCAGCAGTAGAAACAACCTGCCTGTTGTTGCAGTAGCAGCAGAGACCCACAAGCAGGAATTCCAGGGGACTTGTGGGTGAATGGAGTGAGATGGGCTGGGATCAGCATTCCCGTGGTGGAGCGTTAAAAAAGAGCTCCCGACAGCGCCTGGCCGTGTCGTTCGGGCAGGAGACAGTGAAACCGATTGTCCGCGGGTCATTGAATATCTCGTAGTCGTTTCCTCCCTGCGGGGACAATCACGAAATCGGTCAGTGCGAACATCTGGCAATGGAGCTTGGCACTTCAGGATGCAAGGAAGAGCCCCTTCACCCCCCGTCCTCCGTGGGGAGGGTCTTTTATCCCCGTTATGAAGTCAGAGAAAAATAACTAAATAAATAAATTTCCTCCAATTCCAAACCTGAAAAAAAGTATCGGGTGGGGGGGGGTCACCAATGTGGTCACTGCTCACTTCACTTACGTCGGAGGTCTCGTTGCCGAAGAAGTAGATGGTGTTCAGGCCTTCGGTCTGGAGCAGATCCAGACACAGCGTCTTGTCCCAGCCTTCGGGGAAGATGTCAAAGCTGATCAGGCCCCCTGCGTGAAGGTTTAAAAACAGCCCCTGGTTACGGTCCATGTATTGACCCCCCCCCTCCTCCGTCGCCACCACGCACTGTCCTGTTTGCTGATAAGACCTGCTTCAACCATTTACAGGCAAACATTTACCTTCAGAGCAAGAGGCATGACTGGACGAGATGTTTTCCGCCCTTCGCCTTGCATCTCCCAAGAAAGGAATGCGGCCGTGGCTGCCGTGACCTTTGACCATACCGCAGGTGTCCCCCCCCCACACACACACAGCGCCTGGGCCCTTTCCCATCCGAAGGGGCTTAAACAGGGGGAAAGAGGCGCCACAGCTGAGCAGGGCCCCGGCCAATCAGAAGGCGGCTGCCCTCACACGCCCTCCGCACGCCTCCATCCCAAACAAACACAGCTGAAAACGTCTTCCATCCCCCACCCGGCTGCTGACGGCGCGAAACCCGCAGATGTCTGCTTTCAATCGATCGCACAATCTCCTCTGGTCGCAAAGGGCTCAGGCGCCGCTTTGGCGGACAAAAAAAACCCCGCCGATGACAGGGGAAAAAAAAAACGCGCCTCTGCGCTCGTCGCAGGCTCGGTTTTAATGATCCCGAGCCAAACTTCTTTCCCATCTGTCCCTCCGCAGGCGAAGCCCCGTCTTTTTCTGTCGGGCCCCCCCCCCAGGGAAGGCTGACTGCCGTACTCGCCCTCATCAGGGGCGCCGGGTCCAGGAGTCCGCGGAGGAGCAGGTGGCGCATGGAACCTGTCTGTCAGCTTCCCCCTTTTCAACGGCCCGTTCTGCTGTTGTGTCTTCACAATACAAAGTACAAATACAAGCATGACGCGCGCGGGCGCCGCTATCTTGAGGTCATGCTTTCTCCCTCGCGTCAAAGGGGGAACTATCAATTGATCGGGACCGTGACATGACCTGAGCTCGTCCTGAAAGACAAACGGCCCGAATGTTCTCACCTTTGGTGAACTGTAGCCCCTTTCCGGCAAACTTCTCCTTCAAGGCGGCAACAAATTTCTCCTTGATCTTTTCCCTCTGCGGAGAACAAGGGCAACGTTGTTACCTCGGCCTGCGCCTGTGCCTCTGCCTTCCGCCTGTTCTAAGCTGCTGAAATCACGTACAGACACTGTGGACTGTCTAAGGCACGAATGCAGCAGGGATCAGGCGTTACACCCGTCGCTATCTTCTTCCTGTGCAGGGGCCGACCGTCAACCATCACCTGTTTACAGTAACGGAGGCGTGAAGCTGCTGCAGATGCAATGATGCTCTGATAGTGCAAAACCTTTAGAAAAGAGGCGGCTGCTGTCAAAGCCGTCACACTGTTTATTCCATAAGCTCGCCCTTTTTGTTCCTGTTCTTAGGTAAAGGCAGAATCACGGGGAGACCTCGGGTACGGCAGCGTGGAGCCGTGGGTGAGATTAGCACTACCCCAAATCAAACACAGTTTAAAGTGGAATTGGTGAGCAGGGGTGACGGCCGTCTGATGGTCTTTGACTTCTGAGGGTTGGGTTAGGGGTGGGCAGACCCAGAAACCCCCAGCTGGATCACAGGCTGGTGGGTCTGGCGTTAGCGTCTATCTAACTCTCCTGGACACCCCGAAAAAACAACAACAGCGACAACTTAAAGGCTGTTTTGTACTTGTAGCTGTTTTGTCTTTGTACTTGTGAACGCCTCTCCTACACACCCACACAAATGTACTGGCTTCATACAAAATGCATTCACAAGCATTTTGTTTTAAATCACCTGCTTTCAATGTGCAATGTGTGTTAAACGCTTCCCTAGTTGTTGAGGCACATGGATGACGGGCCTGGAGGCTCCCTCATGGATACGTTTGCACATGTTCTCTGCTGCCACACAGGCAGGAGAGAAGCTCACCTTGTCGATCTCAGAGAACTCGATCCGTTCCTCTTGTGTGCAGTTCCGACCAATGGGGGAAATGTTGAGCATGCCGTTCCTGAACTCGATGAAGGTGCCCCTGCAGATGAATGCAACAAAGGCCTGGGTTAATCAGTAATCTGAACTGAACAGAACACAGCGGTGCCTGGCTTTTGAGGGTTTAGACAGCGTAGGTCACAGGTGTTGGCCTCACCTTTTCTTAGGTAGCTTGATCAGCCCCATGTAGCTGAGGCAGAAGTTGATCAGGTCCTGCAGCAGCTCCTCCCCGATCTGGTTCTGGATGGCCTGGATGGATCACATCAGTCCATCACCAAGAGACCGCCTGGGTCGATGTTAAAGTCGCGCTGGTTCCCTCCAGAGAACCTGTACGCGTGCAAAACGCGCTCACTCACATGTTTGGAGACAAATTTGCCATCTTTGTACTGAACTGTTCCATTCTCAGCAAACACGTAGTCAAACTTGTGTATCACTGAAAGACAAGAGACGGAAATGTGGAGTTTTACTCTCCTAATGGGGGAGTTGAAACTTCAAACCTCTGGGTGCATTCAGAGAAATGATCAAGAATAAGAGATAAAAAAACTAAACCAACTGCTCTGACATTCTTTTACTGAAGCACGGTCTGGGGGTGGGGGGGGCGGGGGGCGGGTAGGCTGAGGTCACGGACAAAAAGAAAAAAATAAGACAAACAACACCAGACCAAACCGGTAGGTCGGCTTAGCGTCGCTCACCATCATCCCCGAGCTGCTCTGCTATCTTGGAGTAGTCAGATCCTCCCACAATGCCAATCTTCACTTTCCTCCGTAGAGTCTGCAGGAACTCATCCAGCTGTTGCTCGATTTTCTGCAAGTGATCGGAAAAACATCTTTGCGGGTGAGAAGGAACCGCTGCGGGGATGAGACCACGTGACTGATGTCCTATCCCATAAGGGGCATAAGGGGACACGCACACACACACACGTTATGTAATAACAAGACACACACGTAGGCTGCATATTCGACAAAGAGGGGGAAGAGATCGAAGCAGACGTTTACAGATGTTCACGCCGACAGATCGCAGCCTGTCGCCAAACCTGCGATTACGCAATACGGGCGCCTTCAGCTATAACAGGGCTGTAACAGGGCTGTAACAGGGCTGTAACAGGGCTGTTACAGTAACAGCCCGACGGACTGTGAGAGCCAGGGCAGCTGCATCAACACCCGAACCCCCTCACCTCTCTGGGTGCTGTCAGGGTTCCGTCCACGTCGAACAGGCAGAGGATGTTCCGATCCGGCGAGAAGCCGTTCAATTTTTCCATACTTCGTTTTTTTGTTTTTTTCCCCCCTTCTTCTTTAAACCCGTCTGTCGGATACAAACGTCACGGACCCAGTCTGAATGAGGCAGTTCTTGTGCACTTCGGCCGAACCGTCCGGACCCTTTAACAGAGGTACTGAAGACAGGACGGAGCCAGCCAATCAGAGCAGCGGAAAACACCATGACGTCACCAAATGGGCGGGGCGTGACGCAAGGCTTTGAAGAATCCGATGTGTTGCCTAAAGAGGAGTTATAAGTTGAGCAAACTTGAGTTTGTGATATTTATAAGAGACGGATTTTCCACAAACAGTAGAAAATGATGCAGAGGCTAACACAGTTATCTGTGAATCGTAAACCTTCACACCGCGAGGACGAAATAGTCTATCTGCCTTATCTGGTGTCATGTTGTTGAAGGGCACACAGGACGGGGAACATAAGCTGAATCAACATAAGCTGAATCAAAATTAAATTACTTTTTGAGGTTTATGGTCGCATAGTTGGATCAAACATCGACATGGCGAGGGAAAACATCCACCGGCTCCTTAAACCTTTATCTCGCTAAGTCGTTGCTCCTCTGTCGAGCGTTAAATCAGGCTACGATGCATTTTTAATATATTTCCCAACGTAAACGCACCAAACACCATCTCATTCTGAGACATGGTGGCCTACACACCAACACTGCAATAGTACATCAATTACAGCAGCTACTCTGCACCACACCGATAATCCACTAGAGGGAAGCACTCAACGCGCAAAACAGCACTATATATTATTATTATTATTATTATTATTATTATTATTATTATTATTATTATTATTATTATTATTATTCTTGAGGGGCCGCAGAGGACTACCTCATCAGAATAACAGACTGAGCTGGTTTATTTTACATTTTAAATTACCTTTAGTTATCCATAGAATGTAATTCATGTAAGAATGTCGAAATCTAAAGTCTTTGAAGAGATTTTTTTTAAATAGACTTGATTGAGTTTTGATCATTAACGGTTTCTTTTGTCTCTAAGCGTACGCTTTATCCAGTTTTACTACTCAGCCAGGTGTTGACCTGGTTGAATGTTTCTGACACATCCAGGAAAGTGTGAATGCATCATGTCATTAATTGTCCTGACCTAAATTATCTCTGGACTACAAAGATCCAGCAGCTCCTGGTTGTATAATCAACCTTTATGAGCTAAGACAGATGCTTTATCTGTCCCAGTAGAGCTGGATTGGTCCTGGCTGCTAATTTTCGTGGTTTTAGTTTCGTCTCCACTCACATCTCATCTTTTTTAATTTGACTTAATTTATGTTTCTTTGCTATAAAATACTTATATGTCTCTTTGTCTTCAAATGTGGCACATCTATGGGTGCCTGAGTGTCCCAGAAAGTCTGATTCCTCCCCCCAGCATTCCCCTTTTTATTTATTTACTGTTACCACGTAAAGCCCAGAGATCAGTCATAAACTGGGATTTGGTGCAATACAAAAATGAAATGAGTGCTTCATGTTGAGAAATGTTCTTTATTTTCCTCCCATGCTTATTACAGTATGATGAGGTGCACCTGAACCTTCGTGGTCCCTGACTGTAGCTGCTGGTCTGGCACCCCCCTCAACCATCACTGGTGAATGTGGAAAAGAGTAACAGTCAAGAGGAGAGAGTTTGGAGGCAGAGTTGACTCATACATCCGAATCGGATTATCAGTTTACACCCCCCTCTCTCCCCCTCTCTCTCTACACCCCCCCCACCTTATCTATCTAGTGTTAACATTTGACTGACTAAAGAGGAAGAAGCTCTGGTTGTGATCAGCCAATCACAAGAGAGGAGGCAGCAGAGCCCTGCCCACTGCTGCTTTTCGCCATAGCGGTGTAAACAGAGTTGAAACCTCGTTTTGCCTTTTGGGGCAACATTTCAAAAACAAAGCACAAAAACCATTGTACATGTGTATGTCTTCGCCCCCCCTTTTGACTTTCATCCATCAAAAATGATTTCTTTGCAGGTGTTTCTGTGAAATGTTAGTAGAGCAGTATAAACCTCCATAAGTGTGAAATACCGTAAAACGATTAACGTTTAGAAGAATTCCAGAAATAAGGCGAAGCTATATTTCTTATATAACGTGTGACTGTGCAAACTTGTGCAAGTTTTAGGACGGTGCAGATTTATGCCAGCTATTCCTCGCCTCTTTGTTCCCTTCTGGCTGCCTGGACTCTTGAGTCAATGCTTCAGCGGCGTGTGAGGAAATCCCTCGCAGTGATTCGTAACCTGATTGCGACACGCTTAATACTGGCACCATAAATCAGTTTCTGGGTTGTATCTTTTCCGCATTACTGAGCAGTCATAAATAAACCGTGCAGGCATTAGAGCTTGTCCATTTATCTCTCCTGAAGGGATTTTGCTGTGACCTGTTGCTGTTTTAAAAGGTCCAGAGCTCCAGATAGCATGCTGAATAACAAGCTCTTTGGTCGGTGATTTATAAGCAGCCAATTGATATGTGAAATTGTGAGGAAGGAGGCAACTATGGGTGATTATTGACTCATCATAAACAGATTAATCATTAGCTTTGGTGGCTGTGATTGCACTGCTTCCCTCTTTTCTTAAAACACATTTTTGTCTCTCTTATTATGCCAATAACTTCAGTTTGAGCTCTGATTTTGCTCATTTTGCTTAAACAGTATAAGTGAGTGTAGCTAGGACACCTGCTCTTCCCTTCATTGGCCTTTTCGACCCCACAGTACTGTAAAGTCCAAATCTCATTGAAGTGTGTTAGCTACAGCAGCCCGGCCTCTGGCTGTGATGAGGTTCTGTTGAGCTGATTTTCAGATCAACAGTAGTAAAGATCATCTGTCCGTGGCCCTGCAGCCCATGCCCGGCCTACGTGCAGACCTGCTCTGTTGGGGGGGTGAAAGCCATTAAACTGCCCCTCTTATCTGTGGGTCTGTGTTCAGCGGGCAGCCAAATGTCAGAGAGGAACAACAACCACTGTGGTGAGTGTTCAGTTTTCAGTTCCTATTATTAACACCTCTGATGACACCATAAAATAAAGCCATTAAGTCTTATAAAATGCCAGCTTGTGTTCAGAGTTAAAAAAAAACAAACCCCACACATTCACACGAACCTCTAATGGCTGTGTGCCCCGAGCCAACAGCGCTATTGCAACGTCATTTATGTCTGTTTAAGATATTTATGAGCCTGTCAGGTGGAGACAGACAGGAAACAGACAATGTACCACAAAAGTGTTGCTAGGAGACCGGTTTTCAGACCTTAAATGAATATATACCAGCGCATCTCATTGAATTAGAATATCATCAAAAAGTTGATTTATTCCAGTAACTCAATTCAAAAGTTTTGGGACTTGCATGGATTCATGCAGCAGAGGAGGGAAAGGAGCCACTTAGACTGGAATTATGGAAGCTCAGCTCGCTCTGATAGCAGCCTTCAGCTGTGCTGCTTTGTTAGGTCTGGTGCCTCGACTCTTCCTCAGCAGAATACTGCCTCTGTGGCGGTCAGCTCAGCCCAGTCTGGGGGTCCAGATGTTGGAAATTCAGGCACGGCTGAAAAAAACACATCAGCTTCTCTGGTGAGCAGAAGGCAGCATGAAATGCTCTAGACCTGCTGCACACACCTGATGAAAACACAGTGGACCACCAACCACTGCTCCACCTCACACACACACACACACACACACACACACACACACACACACACACACACACACACACACACACACACGCAGCAGAAATGAGCGGAACGTTACGACGTCACGTGTGAGCGAAGCACAACGTTCTGGTAAAGTGGTGTAAAGTTGAAATCAAAGCTCTGGACATATCAGAGCCCTGCCGTCTGACACACAGCCATAAACACGCCAAGCCCGAGCTGAGCTGAAGTTCGGTTATTATTCTCTGATTTACAAGAGGGTCAGAAGATTGCTGCCCCACCAAACTAGATACACACACACACATACGCAGGCTTAATCCACCCTGTTTTTATAACAGACAATATTTATCAGTGCCACAAAGGCTTCACTTTTATGGCCCTCAGTGACCTTTGCTCTTCTCCCAATCACCGTGCTTTGAAAAAAAAGAAAGAAAAAGATCTACAGTTTATCATGCTGTGAAGAATAAATAAGGAGAATAAAAAAAAAAAGACAAATGAAATAAGAGTGAATGTTTACAGGAAATGTTTTGTTGGATTACCCTCTGTAGTTCCCAACTGGGGCACAGGCGCAGTAATCCGCTTTTACCTGGTTCAACGGGGAATGTGGGGAACGTCCTCTCAGGGTTGCGTGGAGACGCAGATTTGGGCTCATCAACGTGCCTGAAATAATAGCCCGCGTGTATTGTCGTCGGGGCGGGGGCAGGATCGTGGGAGTCCTGACCTGGCCTCCTCTCCGCGGTTGTTCATTAACGCGCGCGGGACAGGTGGAGCAGGCTGTGCCGAGGTGGAGCGTTGCTGACCCCGGGCTGACCCCGAGCCACACCGGGCCCAGGACTGCGCTCGCTCCCTGGATGCGGGGCTTTCGGATGCGCCTTTGCGGTGTTCCACAGATGCGGGACCGAGAGAGAGAGAGAGAGAGAGAGAGAGAGAGAGAGAGAGAGAGAGAGAGAGAGAAAGAGCGAGCCAGAGATGATCTGACGACGCGCACCATCAAGTCTCGGCGGTAGTTTTCTTCTGACATGTAGAAAGTGGCAGAAAGGCGCATTCGTGAGAGACAAAACAAACAAAAAGGACCCCCCCCCCGCCTCCATCAACCCACGACGATGCTGGACGCGCACGGTTTACTTCAGCTGGGAGTCCTGGTCGCTGCGGCGGCCGCCAACAGGGTTCTGGACGAGTGTTTGAAGGGGAATAACAAATACGCCATGAACGTGGTGCTGCTGGAGGACGACACGTACGCGTGGAGTCGGCCCTTCGTGCAGGCGGCGGTGGAGCGGGCCATCGAGGAGGACAGGCTGGAGAACGACCGCCACGGTACGGACACCGACGCCCCCCGCACCCGGGCCCAAAGATCAGAGGACAAGGCCTCGCTTGGAGAACTAAAATTAAGAACACATTTCATCTGCGTTTCTACACGATTAGACATTGTTTTTTTTTTAGGTCTGAGTGTTTTGCGTAGACTTCAAGGAAGTGAGCGGGTCACATGGGCCATTTATCTCATCCCCAGATTCAATATTTTTCTTTTTCCCCTAAAATTATAATGAACGGACGTAGAATTATTAACGAATGACCAAAGAGTTTTATTTATTTATTTTTTAAAGGTCTTTGTTATGTTTTTTCTTGGTTTATTTGTTTTATAAATATATTTATCAACTAAGACCCCAAACGATTCTACAGTAAACACAATTTTAAATGACACATGAAATGGTTACTTTGCCCCTATACTATGCTGCATTTTTAAC
This sequence comes from Lagocephalus sceleratus, assembly GCA_911728415.1. NCBI lineage: Eukaryota > Metazoa > Chordata > Actinopteri > Tetraodontiformes > Tetraodontidae > Lagocephalus > Lagocephalus sceleratus. The sequence continues at coordinate 989,520 of CAJVRN010000090.1, read as the reverse complement.
TTTCGTTTGTCTCTGCCAGGTAAAAAAAAACATTTAAAAATGTGCTCTTGGGGTTCTGGTGCTGCAGCTAATGTAAAAAAAGGCTGTAGAAAATGTTGAGCTTTTGATGCTCACACACACACACACACACACACACACACACACACACATATGCGTGTGTTTGTGTTATTTTTATTTATGAAGTGTAGAAAGTCAGTTTGAGTGTGTGTACATGCACGTACCCATGTGTTTATTTGCATATAAATACTCAATAATGAACTCATATATACACACTGCATATACTGGACTTATGCATGTACACATATGGAGACATGCATGCGCACATAACTGACTGATAATTCTCTACAAATTTATTTAAACAGATATTTATGCTGAGCTGGTCTAATTGGCAGTCTAGTCAAATCTTTATATCTATATATTTATAATCTTTATATCTGTGTGAACTTCACACAGAGATAAATTAAACTGTATCATTGGCAAAACAATATAAATAATAATCAGATGCAAGTTAATGAATACTTAAGGAGTTTAATTTCTGTCTATTTATTAGAGGTAATCAGATAGTATGTGATAACATCCAACAGTTTAACCAATGCTGATCCATTCTTCATGGTTTGACTCGTCTCTTTTATCCCGTGGCGCAGGTATAGACTTCAATTTGACGGCTAACTACAATGGCTTCAACACCACCGTGTACAAACGTCAGGGCTGTGGCAGCAGCACCTGTGAGGGGGTGGCGATCCTCAAGATGCTCCATGTGAGTCTTTTCAAAATCTGAAGCAGTAGCGGCTCTGACAAAAAAACACGATAAATATCAGGAGTCGAAACCAGTTGGAATGGAGATAAGAACGATTAGCCCTGAAACAAGATCCCTGACCTGAACCTCATGCTGGACCCCTGGCCTGGGCTGCAGACATAAATATTGCAGTTTTCCCTCCTTGCGGATGATTCAGTAAAAGGGAAATGAAGCACATATTGTAACTAATGTAAGATTTTGACCCCCACAGATGTGTTTACATTTCCATAAAACAGCAAATCTGAATTATTGATAAAAATGTTATGTGTGCGATCCACCGATCGCATCTCAGAACGATTGTTCTTCCCGCCTTTGAAGCGGGACGTAGCACTTCTTTTGTGCTACGAGAAACCCAAATAACCTGATGTGTCTGACCTTCCCGCAGAGTAATGGGGAAATCGGGTGTGTCATGCTGGGGCCTTCCTGCACCTACGCCACCTTCCAGTTGGTGGAGTGAGTCTCACCCAATTTGCCCTCCGTTCACACGAGTAACGCCGTCCTCTGCCCAAGGCAGGACCCTGACCTGCACTTTTCTCCCTGCAGCGAGGAAATTGGCCTGAGGCTGAGCATTCCTGTCATCTCCGCCGGCAGCTTCGGCCTCTCCTGCAACTACAAGCCCAAGCTGACCAGGATTCTGCCTCCTGCGCGCAAGATCTCCGACCTGCTCATTCACTTTGTGAGTGAAACGTTGCCCTTTAAAGATAAGTGGGAGAAGGTCTATGTCTACAAGAAGTTCAACAACACTGAGGACTGCTTCTGGTGAGGCGTCCGGCGTCCACGCTTTGCGGGCCAGCTGAGGGGATTATGGACCTGACTCAGCCCGGTTCCTTTGCGCTCTTGCAGGTACACCAATTCACTGGAGGCAGCCTCTGCCAACTTCGCCAGGAACATAAGCAGAGAGATGCTGCGCGAGGAGACGACTCTGTTGGAATACCTCACCACAACAAAAAGACACAGCAACAGTCAGTGCATTTGAATCCTGCTTTCCATTGACTGAGAGATACTTTATAAAACACAAAATAAACAGCAGCATTTGTAGAAACCGTCTTGTAGAAATCGTTGACACGTTTTCCACCAATCTGCCTTCATTCTTGGCCCTTAAGAATTCCTGGTCTTCTGAAAAGTTTTCTCCCTGTCCAACTGTAGCTCAGGATCACAACACACACACACACACACACACACACACACACACACACACACACACACCCTTCCGTCTTTTTGGTGGAAATGTGCCATGGTCGTTCACATTGAACTCTTTTTGGTGGGAAAGTGGGCAGTGTTAGCGCTGAGTTGTGGACTTGTTCGGTTGAAAAGAGCAACAGTTGAGTATTTACCTTCATCTTGTCGATGAACTGATGTGTTTATTTCAGTTTTCATCATGTGCGGGAGCCCCAATGACATCGTTTCTGTGAAGAGTAAACTGACGAGACAGATCGCTGAGGAAACTTTGTTCATTCTCCTGGATATTTACAAGTGAGAACGCCCCTGTTTTGAACTTGCTTTTGGAGTAAGAACCTGAAATGTACCATGAAAACGTTTCTGGGCCGCCTCTATCTGTCTCGCTCCAGCCCCGACTATTACATCAACTTAACTTCCAGTCAAGCCATGCAGGACGTTCTTGTGATAACTCTGCCACAGAGGAACTACACTGATGGGTCAAATCTGACGTTCAATGACACGGTGAGCTGAGGGCGGTAGTTCCCGTGTGACATTGTGACTGTCTTTATCTGACTTGCCTGTCGATTGGCAGATAAATGACTATGTGGCTGGATATCATGACGGGGCTCTGCTCTTCGGAAAAGTGCTCAGAGAGAGGATCCTCAGCCAAAAAAATCAGAAAATGGGCCTTGACGTGCCTTTGAGCGACAACCCTTTCGGAAATGCCTCATTTTACGGTGCGTGTAACGACTGGACAATAATTCTGATATAATTGACATGTTTCCACCTTTGCTTCAGAATATTTATTTGTCTAATCACACAGGTATGGGAGGACACTATGTACTTGATGAATATGGCGACAGAGATGCAAACTTCTCCATTATTTACACTTCAACTCTGACTGGAAAGGTTGTGTATTGCTATCTTTTAAACTGAATTTTATCTCGTTAATCTCTGATTCTCTAGCTCAGCATAAGCCCTTAAAATGGGTTTTGACCACAAACAATTGCAATTTCAGACCATCTTATGTAAAGTTGCTTGGAAAATAGGAAGAAATAGTTATTTAACCATGCAGCAAACATGTTTACTTTGAACGATGAACTGGATATTCTTGACGTTGGAGCCACCTTGTTCCTGAATACAGTTTTTGCTTTAAATGGGCTCAATCTGATCTCATTCTTTCCTCTGTGTCTCTTTCCAGTATGAAACCTTGGTGGTTTTTGACACATCAAAAAATAAAACCACAGTCAGTGCTGTAAATCCCGCCCTCTACTGGAATGGGGGTGTCCTGCCTGACGACAAGCCTGAGAACTCTTACGGTAGGCAGAGGCACGCTGATGGTGTGGAGGTTGTGTGGGTATCAAGGGAATTTGGTCTGTGAGAATAGGGTCAAGTTCCACAAGTCAGCACGAGAGCACTTGTTTTGTTGACTCTTTATCTAAAACTTTTATTTCACTATTGTTTTTTTTTTCTTCTTTTTGTTATTAATCCAGGTATGTGCTTGTTTGCCCCCAGGGTTAAGTTTCCAGGATGCGATCATGATCGTTTTGAGTGTCAGCGTCGTCGTGGTTACGGCCATAGCGCTCATCTTCTACAGGTAAGCGGCAGACGCGCTGCAGCAGTGACACTGACTTTCAAACGCCAGCAAGAGGATGAAAACGTTGATGTTCGGTGATATTGTCGTAAATTAGAGCCGATTTAACAGAAGAGGACAGCTTTTGTGCTCACGTGTTTCTGTGTCCTTAATATCAGGCAGAACAGGAAAGAGCGGCTCATGCAGAAGAAGTGGTCCCACATTGACCCACAGTTATTTGGCCCCCTGGATGAGAAGGAGGTGTCACTGAAGGTAAAGAAGGCTTTATTTAAAGAAAACATAAAAAAAAGAACCTGCTTTAAATGTTGAACTGGGTGTAAAACCCTCCTGTCTGCGTGTGCATGTCACAGATCGAGGAGGACAGGAGGAAGGACAGCACCTACTTCAACCGTCGATGTCGCTACGATAAGAAGGTAGAGGATGGGTTCATTTTCTGATGTTAATGACGAACAATGAAGGCACCAGATCAACGCTTCTCCATGTCCATCTGCGTGTTGTGCGTGTTCTCCAGCCAGTGATATTGAAAGAGCTGAAGCAGACAGATGGAGACTTCACTGAAGACCAGAGGATTGAGCTCAACACTGTGAGACGCTCACTGATCAAACCTGTCAATCGCACCTCGCACATGCGTATCATCATCTGTGAACCTTCCCAACTCCTGTGGGAGTCTTGACATTCAGATTCTTTTGTAAACTAAGCGTGAAGTTTGAGGAGATTCTCCATGTGTCATGACTCTTCTTGTCTGGCCCTTCCCCAGCTGCTGGGGATCGATTATTACAACCTGACCAAGTTCTACGGCACGGTCAAGTTTGAATACAGCGTGTTCGGGGTGTTTGAGCTCTGTCAGAGGGGCTCCCTGAGGGTAAGAGGCTTCCTAATTCTCACCTGCCATGATTTATCTCATCATTTAGGCAGATGTTGCAGCTGCAACAACAACAAGATTCATAAGTAAAATAAACTGTCTCTTTTTTTTTTTAAAGTATATTTTGAATGATAAGATCTCGTACCCAGACGAAACCTTCATGGATATGGAGTTCAAGATATCAGTCATGTATGACATCACAAAGGTTTGTTTCTCTTCTTTCTCAAAATATTATTGAGGTTATCTTTGAAAAGGACCACCTTTACACTCACTTTTTTACTGTTAATGAAACCATAGTGTTATCTTGAAACTGCAACCAAATCAAAAGGAAAAGCAAACAATGAGTTAGTATGTACAACCGTCGTGGTAACTAAGTGTGAATCTGCTTTCAATCTTCGTCAGGGCATGTCATACCTGCACTCTAGTAACATTCAGGTCCACGGTCGCCTCAAGTCCACCAACTGTGTGGTGGACAATCGTATGGTGGTCAAAATTACCGACTTTGGCTGTCACACCATCCTGAACCCTGGAAGAGGTGAGGCTGGCTCACGTTTTCTTTCTTTAAAAAAAACTTTGCTTTGGTCTCAGTCTGTAAATCTGCCTCTCCTCCCAGACTTGTGGACAGCCCCAGAACATCTTCGGAAAAATGGCGTGTCTCAGAAGGGAGACGTCTATAGCTATGCCATAATTGCCCATGAGATCATTACAAGGCGGTCCCTCTTCTACACACAGTCCTGCTCTAATCCGGCAGGTAGGCCTTTAACCTTGGAAGAGATGATAAACATATGATAGATACCAAAACAGATCACAGTGGGATTTGACTTGACTTGTCCCCATTTAAAGGGGACATATTATGCACAACTCACTTTTTTAGTTCTTTGGTCCATTTAAGTTGCCCATTTAAGTTTATTTATATATATTTTGACAAATAATTCAATGTTAAGTAAACTGCAGTAGTCTCTTGACATGTCTAACAATGGTTGATATGTAATTCCACCCTACTGCTACATAACAGTTGGTGATTTGAATAAGCCTGCTCCCACGTTGGGTGTCTCCTCCCATACAACCACAGCTACCTGTGCAAGGAACCACTTACAGGAAGCTGTACTAGTGCCCCCAGCAAAACTACCTGTGGGCAGAGCAAAGACCATCAATGAGAGGTGCCCACAGTATCTAATCAAGATTTAGAGGGAGGAGCTCTGACCAGGGCTTTGAAACATGTGCTTAGAGTCCCACTGTGTTCAATCCTTCATTTTTTTCAACCAAAGAACCTTACTCATTTAGACATCAAGGAACCATGTTAACTTGCCTAATATGTCACCTCAAAGTGTTTAAAGACGAGAAAAGACTAGACTAGAAAAGTGCTACACAAATAATGAGCTCCAATGGTCTTCAATTCTACCCTGTCAACAATCCCACAGAGAAGATCTACAGAGTGCAGTTTCCAAGTGGGATGGGTTACTTCAGACCCGACCTTAATTTTGAGGGCACATCAGAGAGGGAGATCGAGGTAAAAACATTTACTATGATAGTCAAATATCAATGTGAGGGATATCAAAACCTCATTGAATCCTTTTCCTTTTTCCCTCTTTGTCTCTCTGGTTGTGTTTTCTTTGCAGTTGTGCATGTTGATAAGAAACTGCTGGGACGAAGATCCCGAACGGAGGCCGGATTTTAAAAAAATAGAGTTGACTCTCGGGAAAATTTTCAGGTACTTCAACATTTCAGTGCTTAAATGAGGAAGTGTCTATTTAAAGCCAAAGCAATAGTCACTTGAAAATGCCACACAGGTTGCTCTGAAGGAACCAATCACGATGATTTTATAAACAGTTTTACCGTATTTTCACGACCATAGGGCGCAGCCTCAGTTACGGGTGTCTTTTGGTATTTAACACATACAAAAGGCACACCGGGTTATAGGGCGCGGGTGCGGTAAAACGTACCGGTAAAACATCTGTGCGGGCTCGGGACTCGGAACATATCAGTGCAAACCAGACATTGTGAAAATTATAAACAGCCAAAAGCATGTTTCACTTTACTGGTCTAGTCCTGGTTCAGACCTGGTTTAGTCCTGATTTAGTCCTGGTTCAGAGCGCACGTGCACTTCCTCATTGCGTGCGCTGACGGCTGGTGCTCTTCTTATGCGCTGATGCGCTGTGTTGAAGTTCAGAATGTGTTTAGTTGCTGGATTTAACCACATAAACTTTCCACACGAACAAAATCATATGTGTGTTATTAATATACCTAAGAAAATAGTGTGATTTGAATTGTGTTTTATTAAACTATTTGTACTATTCGGGGTCTGTCTTCGCTCATGTCCGCACGTTCACGCCACGCCCCTTGTCTTCCACTACATTCGCGTCTCACAACAACACAATAGCCACACATAGGGCGCGGCGTACATTTTAGAGAAAATGTAAGACTTTTACGTGCGCCTTATGGTCGTGAAAATACGGTAATTTGTGTGCATGGAAATGTGTGCGCCATCTGCATAAAAATAAAAGGAAAGAACTCAACAAAACAGTGCAGACCAAAACCTGGCCCTTGTGGTGCACCATATTGGACACAACAGATCATTATAATATACAGTATGTGCATGCATACGAAGATCTGTCTTAAAATAGGTTTGAAGGACTTTTAGACATATGGCAGGTTTTCTTGATTATGTTTGTCTTAGGGATATCTTGATTATGTTTGTCTTAGGGATATCTTAATCTAATTTATAAATCTTTGTAAGCTAAGAGTGGCTTTGAAATGTTAATAATAACAAACACTGATATACAATATAGACTACTAAATAATATTTTTTCCTTTTCTTTCACATAGTAATCTGCACAACCAAGACAGTGAGACGTACATGGACAACCTGATCCGACGTCTACAGATGTATTCCAGGACGCTGGAGCACCTGGTGGAGGAGAGAACGGCTCTCTACAAAGCTGAGCGGGACAGAGCCGATCAACTCAACTTTATGCTTCTTCCTGGGTCCGTTTTATTCTCTATTGTCTACATTTTCATTAACTTCTATTTCCAGGAATTTATTTACCTAAAAAAAAGACCAATTCCAGAAAATGGATTTAAATCAGGCGGATTATGTCTGGGGGAGTCACTGTGAATGAGTGACAACAGCTGCACATGTGAGGGATAGTTTCACAAACGATAAACGTCCCAGAAAGAGTGAAAACAGAGGGTATGTTCTAGAAAGAATAAATGGGTTATAAAATGTTGACCCACATTATCACACCGTAAGAGTGCTGTTGTTCAAACGTGCGTATCGCTTTATTTTTATGACCCAGCAAATTGTTCTTTCATCAGCATGATTAGCCAATTTAGACAGAAAACAACCTGATAAGGGGAGTGAATTTTGGACTTTCAAGAATACGTTTGTTGATCATGATGTGCTGCTGTGGTGTGTAACAGGCTTGAACCCGAAGGGCTCATTATTATTACCCGCTTACTTACCTGGAATCTTTAATTGACTTTGTGGAAGCTAAACCCCTCAGTGTCAGTCACGTAACTGTCCCATTCCACCGTCCCTCAGCCCAGTGGTGCGCTCCCTGAAGGAGACGGGCAAAGTGGAGCCAGAGCTGTTCGAGGAGGTCACCATCTATTTCAGTGACATTGTGGGCTTTACCACGCTCTGCCACTACAGCACGCCCATGGAAGTGGTCGACATGCTCAATGACATCTACAAGAACTTTGACAGCATTCTTGACCATCATGACGTCTACAAGGTATTTTAATATCTTGTCTTTGCGGTAAAAAAACCCCAAAATAAACCATATATTATCCTTCAGGTCGAGACAATCGGTGATGCATACATGGTCGCATCGGGTTTGCCCAAACGCAATGGCGACAGGCACGCGGTGGACATAGCTCACATGGCCTTGGACATGCTGAGTTTTGTGAAGACCTTTGAACTGTTGCATCTGCCTGGCATCCCTCTGTGGATCCGTATAGGTGTGCATTCAGGTAACAGACATGCTTCCCATTGTGTGGCATCAGCACATTTTACATATGGAATATATATGCATCTATACATGGGTATCTATACACATGCATATATATATATATATATATATATATATGTGTGTGTGTGTATGCATAAAAACATACAGGGGTCCCTCACTGTAATGCGGCTCACTTATCGTGGCCTCGCTGTTTCGCAGATTTTTTTTTAGTGTAATTTTCTTTTACAGCGTACAATATGAACGTGTTTGGCTATCCATGTTCAATCTAGCAGTGTGACTGTGAAGTGCTGTATGTTTTCTACCTGAAACCAAGTATTAAGCTTTCAAGTTCTAAGTTTAAACCAAGTTTTTTTCTGGTTTGAAAAAACCCATAATGTCGATGAAACAAACTGCAGGGGAAAGGCACCTGCGGTCGCACCCAAAAGGCAGTGGCAGAAGTTTGAACTTTGAGAGTGTTTAAATAAGACAGAACTGTGAGAAAAGGTTAATGCCTGTGAGAAAAGTGTTTAAAAGTGTGTGGTTAGGGGTTTTACGGCCTTAAAATATGTACAGTAATTGTAAAAAAATAAAGCTGTTTACTTCGTGGATTTCGTCTATTGGGGGTGATTTCCCGAACTTATCCTCCGCGATAAACGAGGGACCACTGTACATACATACATGTAGATTACATATTAAAATACAATATTTTTAATGTTCAAAGATGTCATTTATGATGTCATCAGTCAATATCTCCAGTTTCCTCACTTTGGAACTTAACTCTTAACTTTCAATAAATTTATAAGTGGGGAAATAATCTGGAATACATCAGGTTTTATGGAGTGGAGTTAGAAATACACCATCCAATGTGTCAAAATTGGGAAAATAAGAACAGCTTTTAAAAGTGGATTTGCTCTAATAAATCCAGTAATGCTGTGTTCTTATTTTGTGCAGGACCGTGTGCAGCAGGAGTGGTGGGAAACAAGATGCCTCGCTACTGTCTTTTTGGAGACACCGTCAACACGGCCTCACGCATGGAGTCCACAGGCCTCCGTAAGTGATGGCGTCATACGAGCACCATCAGAGTGAAATAGACCAAGAGGACAACCCTGTGTTTTGTTTTACAGCTCTGAGAATTCACGCCAGCCAGTCGACCATCAACATTTTGCAAAGAACAGATTGTAAATTTGAGTACGAAAAAAGAGGAGAGACGTACCTGAAGGTGGGCAAGCGCTCGCTAAGAAATCATTCTTGTGGTCACTTCTCTTTGTGTGTGAGTGTGTGTGTCTGTGTCTGACTGTTCTGTAGGGTAAAGGCAAAGAAATGACCTACTGGTTAACAGGAGTGTTGGGAAAAGCGTACAACCTGCCAACACCGCCAACAGCGTGAGTAAAACGTCTTAACCGCACACCCTGGACTTTATAATACTATAATTAAAACAATAATTGATCCATACATTGATTCATGTGAACTGTTTCCTGTCGTTAGGGAGAATTTCCAAAGGCTCCAACAAGACCTTGCTGAGATGATCGTGTCCACTTTGGAGAACCGTGGGGACAGGGACAGCAGCTTCAAAAAGACTTCCAGGGACAGCCTACAGTTGGACAGCTCACCGGAGTACTTCCACCTGGCTGTCACCGACAATCCCAGTACATTCCTGTGACCACACAGGGGCCTCCCGCTCCCCTCTGTGGGCTGCAGGCAACGCTGCTAGGTTTCTGTGGGCAGCTCTATCCACTCAGGGAGTGACAGTGAAGCGCCGAGGAAACACAAAGCATTCCATAAAAAGAACTCAAGCCCTCGGTTCTCTCTTACCTTCTTCTATTCTTGTAACCATCAACGCCATTTTTTCACCAAAGTAAGTCCATATTTCGGTAAAAGCATTGTATAAATACTTTAAGTAATTTACACAGAAAGAAAAAATGTAATTCAATAAAGAAAAAAAAGAAACACTAAAGCTTACCCTAATATTAGGAAACCTCGCTATTGTTATTCCGTGGCGTTAGGAAATACATGTTTTCTAAAGAGGCTGCCAGTGCTGTTATAACGACGGCCACACGGGGCGCCAGAGTTCCCCTTGAGCCTTCCAGAGACTGGCAGGGCTGCATTTGTGTCCAGCAATCATCCAAAAAGTAAGACATGTATTCAACGTTACGCTGGATTTGTGCAGGAAGTGCATTTATTGAGAAGGTTTAACATAAATATTTACAGTGTAAATAGCCTCTGCTGCAGAGACATGGAAGCTACCCTATATACCCACAGTTTTTTAATGAAGATCTGAGAATATGTGACATTTCTTTCATTAATATATCATGGGTGATTGTTTTTTTGTTTTTTTTGGTGTGTGTTTTATTAAAAGATGTTGAAAATTTGACAAGCATTTTTAAGCAGACTGCATTGTTTGCGTACAATTCAGTAACCTTTAGTAACATGGTAGAAAAAGGAAGTTGATCAGAGTTTTGATTACATTGAGAAGAGGAACCTCCACACTGAAAGCAACACGCACAAAGGTTTGCACTCATATCTGTCAGGTGTCACTTGTAGACATAATACATTCCCCAGAGGCATGCCCGTGATGCCTAACTCTATCCCCAAAATGTACCCACCTCAACCTTTGACCTTAAAACACACATCTGTCTGGTAGATACCTTCAAACCTCCACACCTGAAGCTGCACAGAGCTACACAGTTTTAGTCGTGACCAAAGCTGTTCCACCCAGCTCTGTGGCAGGAAGTGGTATCCTGTGTTCCCTCACAGGCGTGCATGAAGGTGGCCCTCTGAGCTTCCCCATCCCAGCATGCTTTGCTGGTTCCCTGTAAAGACTGACGTCCTCCACCCATTGTGAGCTGCTGTGGGCCTCCAGATGTAGGTGGAAAGGGCAAAGCGAAGGGTCATCTGCTCCCCTATGCAGCAGGTCTGCGTGTCTGTCTCCTTCCGATGGCAGCGAGTGGATCACTAAACGTGCATCTGTTTTCTGCTCCTGTTCGGGCTTCGAGTGCTCTGAAATGCAAACAGAGGAGACAAGTGCCTCTGAATATTTCTGAAAGTTCCGTAGACATTCATTTTTCATTGTTTGTCGCTTATTTTCTGAATGGGTGTGTGGTTTGAATTTGTCAGATTACTTCTCAAATCTCCATATTTCCTAATGTGGAATTGAGGGAAATTTGTGGAAAAGTGTCTTTTTAAGATGGAACAGGATATGAAAAGAAGCATTACTGTCGCCTGCAACATAACTACAATATAAAACCAAATTCCTCCAGACTATTGAGTTACTTACATTTGAATTCCTGTGTGCGCTGTAGATAAAGATCTATTGACAGGCTGAGTTATACAATGAGGGCAACGACACACAAATGATAAGGGAACACTTCTTGACAATCTTTGGTTTTTTGTTTAACCAGCCTGCGATAAAGTAGGAACAGTCACATAACACCAACATTTTCAGCCTGTTTAAAGCTTTTATTAGTACAAAAACCCACCAGAGCTGTTGCTTTTCCATTAACAGCTTACCAGAAAAAAAAAAATTAATTGGTGAAAAATTAAAAGAAAAATTAAACAAACTCCACTCAGTCCCTGCCTGTGTTGACAGTTAATAAACTGCAATTCATGTGGGGACCGAGCTTATCCTGCCCAACCAACGGATGTGTGAACCAAAATAACGTGTGAGTGTGATGGGGCTGACCCCTGGGGCTCCTGAGAACAGAACTGAAACTGTGGAGGTTCTACTGCCGAGAACGTCAGACTCGGTAAACCGCCCCTCCATCTTCAAATGGATTGACGGAATTAAAGCATCTTTTGATCTGTTTCGGAATGAGAAAACCAAAGTTGTCGTCATCCTCACCTGGAGTGCTGCTGGACCTCCTCTGCTGTCTGTAAATAATGAACCAGAGGGCCAGCGCCAAGATGGAGCCCAGAGTGGTCAGAACCACGAAGAGCCACAGCGCAGGACTGAGCGCTATCCCTGGATCGACCCGCGGGGTTCGGGCCGTGGACCTCGGTCGGACCTCTGCCACCTGGAACACCTCTGAGGGGGACAGACTAATGCAGTACCTCCAGAGCAAGAGCGGGGGTAATTATCAGCCCGCTTGGGCGGGGAAATCTATCAAAATGTTCACGCCAGTAAACCTTAACTTAGGTTTGAGTTAAGTTTAAGTTTACAACAGACTATCAGTTGCACATCCAAAAAGTAAGCGAGGAGTCAGATCCAATTGGTTTTGTGCTTGCGGCCCCCAGTTGAGGGTTGAGACTCACCTGACGTGGCAGCTTCAGGTCGGCTTTCCGTCGCTTTGTTCACGGGGCCAGTTCGGACGCAGGCTTTGACGAGGGTGTCCCACTGGCTGCCTGCGGAGCAGTCGCCCATGCTCATGGCGAGAAGTGTGGCGACCTTCTGCTCCCATGAAAGCTCCACCACACAACAACAACGCGGAGGCTCATGAAATGCAGAAGGGTGCAAAGGAAGACTCAACAGAACTTTCAGTTCCTCTATTCAGAGGACAGGGTGAGTCACATCGTGTGTCCTTGGGGGCTAATGGGGGGGGGGGTGAGAGCAGGGGCTGATTGAGTTTCTGTCACAAACAGCAGAACATTTGTTTAAAATTGAATTAGTATGACTAATAACATACTGATGTCCTTCATTTGTCGAACTGGCTGTCACCAGCACCCTCTTTAGTTGATTTCTCATTTTCCTCCAGGAAGGAAGGACTTCAAACTTCAGATAAATGATGATATTGAAATTAAACCTTTGAACTCATTCTAATATCGGCTGATATTGGCATTACAATGAAATAATGGAAATTATATATTTTTTTACATTTTTAATGACACAATTTTACACAACATGCACCTATCATACATATAACGCTTCAGCTTAGTCTCTCCCTCCATGTCAAAATGTGATAAATGTCATGTTAGTTACCTGAAATTATGTTTTTTGAGGGAAATCCCGCGTATATCGGTATCAGTTGATACTGCGATCGGAAATTAAGAGTCGACATCGGCAACACGAATCACTGCAACACAACGCAGGGTTGAAGACAGGAGCTTTAAACTTTAATGAACATTCACAAAGCCACAAGCCAGAGGGGTATTATTGCACATTCTGGCCCGACAAAGCCGGAGGCTCGTACAAAAATACAAACCTGAGGTACACAGATGTGCATCAGAAAGTAGCCCTGAGTTCCACTGTGCTGGCAGAAAATGATCTAACATACCCTGAGATGTGAAAAAAGAAACTGATTCGGAGCATTGTTTCAAAATCAGACTAGCAAGAAAAAAAAAAAAAAAAAAAAACAACCAACGAGCAATTTGTGTCAGGTGGACGGAGCGAACGGTCGCACAGCTCAAGGCTGGAAGAGGAGCGGCTGCATCGGGACGAAGCTGAAGTTGTAGTACTGCGGCAGGCCCTGGTGGCTGATGCTGCTGTATTTATCCCAGACGAACGGCGGGAGTCCGTTCTGTGTTGTGGGCCCGTTTATCGCCTCTGCCCTGAACTTCCCAGCCATGAAAAAGTCAGTGACCTGTGCGAAGAGTAACAGGTGAGGAGGAGGCCGCGCTACGGCCACTGAAGGCCGGCCTGGTGATGGTACCTTGGTGTCATAGCAGCCTGATGGTGAGGGCTTTTTTGTTTTCAGGTCCCCGCGGCAACAGATGGATTTGCAGGGGTCACCTTTAGAGTATGGGTCGGACTTGTACTCTGTAATAAAAGTAAGGGAATGGTGAAAAACCCTAATTCTAACTCTAACCCCTAACCTTAACCCTGACCCTAACTCTAACCGCTAACTCTTACTCCTAACCCTTAACATGTAGAAAGTTAAAAAAAGAAATACCCAAATAGTCCAAATAGATGCTCACTGCTGGGGTCTGCTCAGAGATTTCTGCCTGTTAAAGTTAAAGTTAATCAGAATATTGTTGTGCTAATGACTCAATTAAATGTATTAAATAAAACTATAAAACTGAGTGATTAGAGTATGAGAAGAATGTGTGTGTGTGTGTGTGTGTGTGTGTGTGTGTGTGTGTGTGTGTGTTTGTGTAGGGGGGGGGGTCACGCACCGTTAAACCTCATGATGTGCTTCAGTGAGCCCAGGTCCTTCACGTCAGCCTGGTCACGGCGGAAGATCTTCGCTCGGGGACAGAGATCGTAGGAGAAGTCGTCCCCGTACTTCTCCCACATTTCCCCATAACCACTCAGGCCATAAATGTTTGGGTGGAAAGGGACGTTGTAGGAAGGCCAGTAACCTGTCACACGTGCACCCAGACCAGAGAAGAAGAGCTGGCTCAGCTGAGACGAGGGGCTGAAGATGGGGGGGGGGGCTGTTACCTCTGCGCAGAGCCTGAGTCTGATCGGAGTATTCAACCAAGCCGGGGATCTGCTCCACGACGGTCAGGGCGCCGTCCTCAACGCTGTGACCCAGCTGGACTTTGCTCCTGTCCAGTAGCATGTACTGGTTGTTGTATGTGCCTGCAACAATAATTAAGAGGAAGAGAAAGAGGAAGAGGAAGGAGAAGAAGAGGAGGAGGATATACCACCGTGTTAATAGCAGCGTGTAAGTGTTGTTTACAGCAGTGGACTCTGGCCCCGGCCTACCGGAGTTGTGTCTGGAGAAGGTTTTGGCCCACTCCTCTCCGGTGCGTGCCAGACTGTGAGCCAGCCTGACCCTCTGCCACGCAAGCAGGCTTTTGGGGGTGACAGTGTCGAAGAGGGAGGCGTTGAAGACGTCGTTGCTGGTCTGCGTCATCATCAGACCGCTGCCCAAGAGATAGAAATCATCCAAAGACATCAGGAATCCTGTGGACCAATTGATCAGTTCCATAAATTCATGATGTAGACTTTGACACAGACAAGTCATTTCCTTTCAGTCGCTCTGAGTTTTAGGGGGAGAAAAAAAAACCCCGTAAATGTTGATTAAGTATGTGTTTCTGCACGGGCGGGTGGACGCTCCAGGACGTACCAGGGTAGCTGCTGAAGGACAGCTGTCCTGTGGCCGTGTGGCGCTCCGTGACACTGAAGTCCCAGTGCTTGTAAATGCGCATCGTGGCAGCGTAGGTGTACCAGCTGGAGTGGGCGAAGAGCAGGTTCTCAAAGCCCGGCAGCATCTGAAGACAGCCAAATAGAGAACCGGTTTAGTTAGCGATAAAGATTTATCCTGTAGTAAAAGCGAGGTGAAGATAGATCTACTGCTGTACCACAATAAAGCTGGAACCATCGAACAGGCGGATCATGTTAAGTAGCGTTTCATTGTTTTTATAAGCTGGACTACACTAAAGCCTTTTTTTATACATATCACGCCCATTAACAAATACCCTATAGATTTTACAAGGCATGGTATCTATAATATCGTGGAATTTCAGTACGTGTATGCTGAGCAATAATTTTGATAACAAGCATAATATTTCCTTCATTTAAAAAGAATTAGGCAGCTGTAAGAGACAAAGAACAAAACGAAAAAGCTGGGCCACTAGCGTGACTGATCTTCAGGAGGGATAAGAAGCTTATGTCAGCCGCTGTTACACTGAAGCTAAGAGCCGCTGTTTCACGTGCGATGAAGAGGTTTTCACCTCTAAGGGCACACAAGCATCAACACGTTTTCATTATTGAAGCTGAAATATTTAGAATTACGTAACCGACACCAGGGCTGCAGCCAACGACTGAGGTTAGACTCAACCAGCCGCTTTCCTGATAGTTTAGGTCTAAAAGAATCGATCTGAAGATGTTTTTAATGAAATGCAAATGTCTGTCCGTCTGCATCTCTACAGCTGTGTTTAATGGGAACCTTCAAACGTTCAGAGCTAGTGAACTATCAGTAAAGCATCAGTAAACTGTCAGTAAAGTATCAGTATACTGTCAATAAAGTATCAGTAAAGTGTCAGTAAAGTATCAGTATACTGTCAGTAAAGTATCAGTAAACTGTCAGTAAAGTATCAGTAAAGTGTCAGTAAAGTATCAGTATACTGTCAGTAAAGTATCAGTAAACTGTCAGTAAAGTATCAGTATACTGTCAATAAAGTATCAGTAAACTGTCAGTAAAGTATCAGTATACTGTCAGTAAAGTATCAGTATACTGTCAGTAAAGTATCAGTAAACTGTCAGTAAAGTATCAGTATACTGTCAGTAAAGTATCAGTATACTGTCAGTAAAGTATCAGTAAAGTGTCAGTAAAGTATCAGTATACTGTCAGTAAAGTATCAGTAAACTGTCAGTAAAGTATCAGTATACTGTCAGTAAAGTATCAGTAAAGTGTCAGTAAAGTATCAGTATACTGTCAGTAAAGTATCAGTAAACTGTCAGTAAAGTATCAGTATACTGTCAGTAAAGTATCAGTATACTGTCAGTAAAGTATCAGTAAAGTGTCAGTAAAGTATCAGTATACTGTCAGTAAAGTATCAGTAAACTGTCAGTAAAGTATCAGTATACTGTCAGTAAAGTATCAGTATAGTGTCAGTAAAGTATCAGTAAACTGTCAGTAAAGTATCAGTATACTGTCAGTAAAGTATCAGTAAAGTATCAGTATACTGTCAGTAAAGTATCAGTATATTGTCAGTAAAGTATCAGTAAGAAGTTGCTCTTAAACCCAAACAGGTCCAGCGACATAGATTTATTGCTATTTCTAGTTATGTCCATGACTTTAAAGTAAAAAAAAAAATATAATATATATATATTAATGACAACAATTTGCTGTTTTGGTCTTGGATTGTTTCAAATGCTTATTATTTGCTTATCACTATTTTAAATGCAGCTTGTTCAAGTGTTATAACGGATAAGTAGGATGGTAATTACATTTAAAAGAGAAACTAAAATGAGGGCATAGTGAACACAGGCAGGGGTGTTTTTGGTGGAGCCATTCACTTTCAGAGTGCATTGGCGGATCTTGGAATGTGTCTCGACCTCTGACCTTGATCAGAGCAGAGCAGTGGCCCATCCCTGGGTGCTTGTGTCTCAGCAGATGGCTTGATGACGGGTCCAGAGCTGGGATCAGATCCAGCAGGTCACCCACCGCATTCAGGAACTGGATGTCAAACAGGGAGAGCGGCTGTGGGAAGAACAGCAGATTAACAACTTCAAAACAGCTGTCAGGGGAAATGGGCGAGGAATAAAATAAAACAACCTTTTTCCCTTTGGTTTTGGCCCAGTCTGCAACTCCTGCTTGTAGGCCGTCCATCTGGGCGATGATGAATCCCATGTGTCTCCACAGAGGGTCGCAGCTCTTGTTCAGTTTCACCTGCTCTCTGGTCCACGAATCCTGCTTCCTACATGTGCACGGGTGACATTTGCTGCTTACGTTGTCATTGATTATAAAGCCACGTCCACGTTTTAATTACGAATCGTAAAAAAACATTTTAATCAAGTTTCCATCCCCACTACGCCACCAGTGACCAATGAAACTAAAACTATCAACGCCCAGTTACAACCTATACGTTCCAGTCAGCTGATAGATCTTTTACATATACACATATCTCATGCTATAAAATGGATTAAAATGTTGTATATATCTACATACACACACACGCACCCACACACAGAAAGATGCTCACATCAGGAAACTCTGAACCAGGCTGAGGGTCTTTGGGTCGTGGATCAGCTGTGGAACCATGTTGGTGTGATGGTCCATCATCTGCCTCAGAAACACATAAGTAGAGTACTAAAGCACCATCCTGTATTGTTTTCTCTGTCCTGTTTCCAGAGAGTTTGGGGCCAGATTTGACTGATTTTACTGATCATCACACCCATGGGTCACCATCTAGATTACACATACTGGGCGGTGAGGAAGCCTTCCAGATAGCCCGCCAGGAAGAAGATGACCTCATCTGTTTCGGGCGTCGCTCCATAGCCAGCACGGATCTCCAGGACGCTCCAGCCTGTGGTGGACAGGGTATCGTTGAAATACCCATAAGCGTCCCCCTCTTTTTCCAGCACCCCCTCCTTCAACAGGACAGTCTTTTGCTGAGGGTCCCAGTACACCGTGGCTGCTGCCGTTCCTGAGAAAAGATTGAAGAAATTTCAGAAATGTGTTATAATAATTAACAAGCAACCTCCAAATAAGTCCTCTGGTACTTAAGAGAGATCATTTATCTATCAATGAATATATCTCTTAACCAGCCACTTGTTCAGTTAACAGCAGTTTATGAAGATCTGTCTTTTGTGCTCTTTCCTAGAGAACTATTTGCGGGTTCAGGTTTACACTCCAAGGGTATTCCCTACTCAACACGACTTGAGCTGCAGGACGCGGTGAACTCAAAACAGCCGAGAGAGCAGAAGAAGCCAGAAACCATACCTTTACAGTCGGTGGAGGAGCTGGCGACAGGAAGGCTGAGAAGAACCAACACACAGGTACTGCTCAATGAGAACATGGCTGCATGCAGGACAGAGAGAGAAGCAGCGACAGCTGGAACGCGGATAAGTCGGCTGTTCAGTGACGACCAGCGAGGAAGTCATGCGGGGCAGGCGTGGAGCCCCGGCGGAGAGCGGCCGACGGGATTCACGGAGACTGGGGCTCCGTGTCCGGACACAGCCGCGGACCACACTCGCGCAAAAGTAGCGGGCTCGGTTTCTCTTCACGCCCGAAAAAAAAAAAGCGAGACACCCCAGATGGGACTCGAACCCACAATCCCTGGCTTAGGAGGCCAGTGCCTTATCCATTAGGCCACTGGGGCGGTGCTGCAGAAAATGCCTCTGACATACTTAGATATACACAGCAAACATACACAGACCAAACACACTGGTTCTATAACCAGATTATGCTATTTTATTAATGTGAAACGAAACTATGTGTGTCTGTGTTAAAAACATTCAACTTTTTAGCAGTCTCTAACATTTGATGCTTCAGTACAGGTCATTGACTTCACACTAAAGCTTTTCAATCTTGTATGATTGTGAGCCCAAGTAAAATATTGTAAAATAAAAAAAAAAAGTCACCTCGGCAAACCTGAATATTTACATTTACAATGACACAGAGTAAATCTCACGCAATGAAACGCCAAACATAGCTATAATAAAGTCTATTTTCGAATAAATAATGTGAACAAGAAGGAATGCAATATACTTTTACCTTTCCTCTGTACAAATCAATTTACATGCTATTTCCAGTCACCAGTGTAAAGCTACAGAATAATGTCAAAATGAAATAACCAAAAGTCAACCAGCCAAAACTTACAAAAAAAACCCCACAATTTAACCTGATGCAGTAGAAGTAGGTGAAACATTCAATCACCTTTTTTTTTACCTAGTGCAAGAAAACAAAAGAAACAGACAGCTAGACATACAGGGGTGTAAATCTAAATGCAAGTAAATCATATATTACTACTACTAATAATATAATAATTTTTAGAAGTATTATTTACTTAATTTCATTTAGGATTTGTCTCAATGACTGATGAACTATCTCTAGTAAACCTTTAATGCATTTAAATAAACCCCTCTGTATTATAGGGCAGGTTTGAAATAAATAAAACAACAAAACAAATAGAAGAGCATTGACAACCCACAATAGGCACACTTGCATTAGCGAGAGGTATTACACTTCAGTAAGAGAGAAGAAGGCACACCTCTGGACATAAAGCTGACAGGACATCAAATCTCCCAAAACACTTGGACTACAATTAAGTTACTATAAAATCAAATTAAAGCTGCCCATTTCACAATTTCCTGGGGAAAAAAAAGAAAATGCAACCAAATGTAAAAGCACCGCAGCAGTGATTTCAAGAGCTTTTCCCCTTGACATTAATGCTCTTTGTAGTCACTGTGGATTGAAGAAAATAACCTTGGTGACAATGCTGGCGCAGCTTACAGGCAAAGAAAGGTAAACGCACGTGCTCAGTCATCGTCGATCAGTTTTTCAGCCCCGTTCTCTGCTTGTCTGCTTCCTTGTTCTTTCCCGCCGCCTCCCTCTTCCTCGTCCTCCTCATCTCCAGGGTGGGAGGAGAGTGAGTGGCTGCCATAGTTGATCATGGTGCGGGAGAGGTCCACCTCGATGGGGAAGACATCGGCCTCCTTCAGGACGGCATAGCACTCGTCGTAGTAGTGCGACATGCCCGAGACAAAGCGCTGCAGTTGGAACACAATGTCCTGGACTGAAAGTGAAGATAAAAGTTGTTTCATTACACACAACAGGATTTTTTTTTTTTAAATAGTGACAGCGCTGCTGTAAAAACGAAGGCAAATTTAAATCCCATGCAGATGTTCGGAAGCACACTGAGCTGACGGTCGTGACATGTGAATCTAAATGATTTTGAGGATAAATAATATTGAAAATATATTTCACTACACATTTAACCAGAGCACTAAGTTAAATACAAAAGAATAGAAGATTTTACCTACAGTTGCAGATGTTTGACTCTATGTCCTGTAAAAGCTGTTTTGAGGAGTTTCTATTGAAAAACCAAACAAACCATGTTTCTGGTCCAGTAGCTCTATTTTCTCCATAACATCCTTCCTCATCTTGGCGAAGCGGGCTCGAGCCTCCTGCCGGCACCTCAGCACCAAGCGGTATTCATAGTTGCCTGTGCTGACGCGATACAGCGGCTCCCCAACGGCCTAGAGGAGGAGCAAGGACACTCACGGTTCCAAACAGCATGGCAGTGAATGCAGGAAGACCGAAACTTCGACCATGTTTAAATGACAACGCTTTCCGCATCCGCCACGAAACCTTTCCTTTCCCCCTACAGTCGACAACGTATCAAAAAATGATCTCTGTGCACACGAGAAGCCAAACGGTGTAGCACATTGGCCAGTAGGTGGCGGTAATGAACCGGAGTGTGTTTTTGCCCTCTGAACTTTTAGGATCACAATGATCACAAACGATCACAACAGCAGGAGAACAGCGTTGCAACATTAGAGTACACAAGAAAAAAGCGTGGAGCCCGGGAGTTGTGCCAATCTAGTCGTCCCACAATCCCACAAATGGGTTGCAGGAAGCAAAAGATTTCCCACATGGCACAGACTGAGTACACATGTAGCCTGCAGCATTGGTGCGCATGCGTGACTCAAGCTGAAAATGCTTGGCTTCACTTTCCACTCTGGATACTCCATTCGTATTGTTTTCATCTTTTCTTGCTTTTGGCTGTTCGTTTACATGAGAACGCATGAATACAGAAGGCGTATTTCGTATGTTTTCTCTCTTGCGTTTACACCCCCCAAACATTGTTGTGTAGACCTTAAAATGTACACTCACAATACTGCTGTACTCCTCATCGTCCATTTCTTTCACCTTCAGGCAGTATGACTGAAAGACACAAGGTGTCCACTCAGAACTGAAGACAACAGCACAGTGAAACTCACAGTAAAGTGGAACTGGCTGAAGCGTTGCCATCTTACCAGATATTCAAACTTCACGTCCAGGTACTTGCGGATGGTGAGCTTCGTGTCTGGAATGGCTTTGTGAAGGTACGTGTTGAGATCATGGAGCATCTGGCAAACAGGATCAGGTCAGAGGTTACAAGTGAAAGGGGAGCCGTGCGGTGTTGGGTCCGATCTGCTCTCACCGGTTTGATGGTCTTTAGAAGCTGAATACCGTATTTCTCAATGTTTCGGTGAGCATCGGCAAACTTGACAAACGCCTCACTGGCCGCCGCCTGTGGCTCTCGCACGCCGATAACAGAGAAGACGTCCCCGAATGCTGGAAGGGCATTTTAGATGAACGGTCTGGCAAATTAAATACAGCAGCCAACACAAGCGTAAGACCAAGGGCCCCAGAGCGACTCACCTCTGTGAGACTGAGAGAGCTCAAAGAAAGCTCGCAGCAGCCTCTTTGTGTGCTCCATCAGCCCTGCAAGATAAATGTTGTTGAGTATTGATGGATTGCAAGCTATCGGGCATATCAACTCTGCAAGTGGAAAGAACAGATTTACCTTTGTACAGCTCTGCTGTTTTCTCAAGCTCCTCCAGTTTTTTGACCAGTCCATCTAAAAAATGAAGCGCATCCACGTGACGAGATCACCTGTGAATAACACTAATTTGTGCATAAAGTTAAAATAGGCTCACCGTTGCACAGAATAGCTCTGCTGAGTCCGAGAGCATCAGCGGTTCCTGAGCTCATATTCTCCACCAAACGATGTTTGACTTTTTTTAACACTGAAACACAATATATATGTTTATGCAAAGAGTCGACTGACTAAACAGCACAAATATTCGAGCCTTGAACTGAGTCTGGGACTGGGGAGGAGATACCGATGTCAAGAGACTTCCCCTGCTTTGGATCCGCCTGCAGTTTGTTGTAGTGAATTGTTGCTTCCCCCTGAAAGAAAAATTAATTAATCGAGAGTCAAAAAAAGATTTACGATCCAACAAATCACACACCATGACAAGCAACAAGCTTCTAAGGGGGGCATTTATGCCATTTTGCACTAAATTAACAAAAGCACAATCAAAACCTTTGAATCCTGTACTTTGTCTCTTTAAGCCTCAATAATCCATCACACAGGAAGTCATGGAATTTTTGGGAGCAAACAATGGACCACCAAAAACAACACAGCCACTCTGATTTGGTGTTGTTATCCCACATGATCTGGACTATTGTCATCTCTTGTTCAGCAGAGCAGAACATGCCAGTTACCCCCACTCTTTTGCACAGTCTGGTGGTGACTTTACACAGATAGTTACTACTGGAATATTCTCAACTTGGTAGAGCCACAGCAGGACAAAACAGTGAGTATGTGATGTTTCTTCTATGCAGCATTACAGACCTTTGGTTTGTACTGAACCAACAGAAGAGAAGGATAGTTACACAGAGGTGTGGGTGGGCATTAACATACCACAACAGAACTGAGACTGTGCATCCTCAGTGCCAGCAAGAGGTAAATATTTATGTGTTCAGACTCTAAACTCACACTGCCTTGTAATTTGCTCTTACAACATTCTCATACCTGGACAGCTTGTATCATCTTGGCAACTTCCACTTTAGTTTTTCCTTTTACCGGCTTCCCATTGACACCAGTGATTTCATCGCCAGCTGCCAGCGTCCCATCAAGAGCTGCTGGGGTGTTATCAAAGACCTGTGACAAAAGAGCAATAGACTTTAAAAAGGTACCAAAGAGGGAGTCCTAAGTTGATGAGTTCAGTTGTAGTAAAAGTGGTTAAATTAAGTTGCATAAACTGGAACTTTGATGGAATCACTGCATCAGGTACTTGTTGAGTTGTAGTTACCAGATCATCCTCACTCACCTGTACAATGTAGAGACAAGGACAGTACTGCGCCCCCCCTCCAATGCTGATCCCGATGAGGTTGTTACTGTCTTTCTTCAGACACACAGTACCGGGAACCGTGGGGATACCTCTGCCCGTCACAGTGGCACAATTTATTATAGTAGGACAGAAGTTCTTTTTAACAAAAAATCCTAATATGTTTTACACAAAATATGGATCCTCTCAAAAGATAAGTGTAAAAACGTAGAAGAACGGTGTGAAACTCACAGCTTGTCTTCCTCCAGTTCGTAGTCCATGTCTGTGAACATCCTGGGGTGGGGGAGCCACTGTCCCTGTCATTGAAACATCAATAAAACACTGCCTGACAACACGGGCCACAGCTCTTTGAGGGGATAAAGGAGAGGGCCCGTTTGGTTCCGATCGTCACGATTCGGGTTTCACAGATCTTGAGACGCGGTGAGAAGCGAGCGGCCAGCAGCTGGTGGCCTCTTCTGGGTCAGCCGAACCAGAAGAGCCGAACCCGGGTCAGCTGAACCAGAAGAACCAGAAGAGCCGAACCCGGGTCAGCCGAACCCGGGTCAGCTGAACCAGAAGAGCCGAACCCGGGTCAGCTGAACCAGAAGAGCCGAACCCGGGTCAGCTGAACCTGACGAGCCGAACCAGAAGAGCCGAACCCGAGTCAGCTGAACCAGAGAGAACCAGAAGAGCCGAACCCGGGTCAGCTGAACCAGAAGAACCAGAAGAGCCGAACCTGGGTCAGCCGAACCAGAAGAGCCGAACCCGGGTCAGCCGAACCCTCCGGATCAAAACCGCGATCTCTCGGTATCGTTCGTCCAGATTCTTTGAGCAGCTTAAAGAGCTGCTGGCCGAGTCACGGAGACACTCTGACAAACCCCAAACATGCACCAGCACAGCGACACAAGCGGTTTACCTTGGGGCGATTACGCGACTGAGTTTTATTCAAAGAGCCCCGAAGTCCAAAGTAATTATTAAAACATCTGCTTCAGTGGGAGAATGGACCCTTTTGAGCCACCGACGCTTCCTGTTTACTCCCAAACGTCACTTCCTGGGAACTGAGCGGAAGTTGTCTGTAGGACAAAACAGGGACAATTCATGAAGGAAATCATTTTAAAAAGTTGTTTTTCTGTTCCGCTTTTTGTACCAGTTCTATGGAAAAATATGTATGGAAATGTGATATGGGCCACAACAAGGCCTTGTTTTTAAAGAATGGTTCACTGTAATGGCCACTAGAAGACAGATATCCATTAAAGATAAGAAGTATCCAATGCAAATAATAAAGGCATTTTTCATTTTCAGGCATTTTCAAAATAGCATCCACAGCTTAACAGTCGACATTTTTGCAGATATTTAGACGTTAATAATCATCGATCAGAAGGAACAATAAAATGATTGAACACAGCATCGTTCTGAAAGGAATGATTCAATTAATTGTCATGATGAAAGGTCACATAGAGTGTTTTCAGAGAAGTTGTTGATCCTCACCCAAGACAACAGTCTCACAAGTTTTGTTTTCCAGGACATTGTGCTGTGTGCTGCCAGCAACTGCTTCCATTACCTCCAGAGGTCCTAATCAGCAACCAAAATGAGCATGGTACAGTATTATTATGATTATTATGATTATGATTGTGAGTATTATTATTATTATTATTATTATTATTATTATTATTGCTATTGTTATTATTATTATTAAATGCACATAATATGTGTTTCTTCAGCTCCTTGAATTGAAAGATGTGAGTCTGAGAACTGGAGATCAGCTGAAGATTAAGGGCTTTGTTTTGCATGACGCAGACAGGTAAAAAAAAAACCCAAACAAACTGGTATATTATAAATAAATATGTAAATATTGTAAATAGGTACTGATATATCATGGAATATATCATATATAATATTTTAGTCTTTGGCTTTCACTTACATAAATATATTTCCTCCACATTAATTATGTAATTTTGGATCGAGCCAGATTCCACATTGACCTTGGCAGTGATGCAAATGACCTGGCACTCCATTTTAACCCTCGTTTCTATGACGACGCTGACGGATCTGTCCTGGTTTTCAACTCAAAGACGGACGGTTGTTGGGGTGAAGAGAGAAGGGAAATACCCAACCCCTTAAACAGGGGCAAGGAAGTTAAGGTAAGAGATTTGTTGAGAAGTGTCGTGATGTGTTTTGTCAAAAAGGCTACTCCAGTTTATGCAAAGAAACACTTCCCTCAAACCACATCAGACCTATTCCCTAGACATAAAGCCATAACCAACCATGTACAGAACTTAGTTTTATGCCAATCTACTCTGTTCTTCTTCTGTAGATTGTGTTGAGGCTGGCTGGAGATGCGTTTGAAGTGGAACTTCCTGATGAGCATGAATTCAAGTTTCCAAACCAGGAGTGTGTTGATGTCATCAGTTACATCAGGATTGGTGGAGACTTCAAACTGAGTTCTTTTAAGATCTGCTAAGAGAGACTTGCATGCAGACTTGGGAAAAGTCTTCTACTAAAGATAATCAAAACATGTAAATGAATACACTGGAATACAAATATAAATAATTGAAATCTCTGATCATTGTTTGCTTCCATTTTCTAAACCAAGTAATTGATTAATTGATCAAACCACAGAGGCTAAAAAGGACAAGAACCCTTGCTTCACATTGTTGGCTTGAACTTACAGGGCTCATCAAACTTTAATTTAGTTGAGTTCTGTTTTTGATACCTGAGTGTGTTTATAATTTGCACCGTGGATCCTGAGCAGGACCCGCGGTCGCTACTTCCGGTTGCTACTTCGTCGCTACTTTGTGAACGGCGGGTCTAAACAAAACAAAGCTTCAATCCTGTTAGGACATACGCCTCGTTAGGACGTTGTTGTTTGTCAACCCGGTACTTCCAAAAAGTACCGGGTTGACATATCATATCCCACTACAATACCAGTTTAAAGAACATCATCAACTCCCTCGACCCAGCCAAAACACGCTCTGTTTCGTTCTCCACAACTGCCCCCTGGTTTACCCCTCATCTCCGCTCCATGAAAACTAAGGGCCGTCAATTGGAGAGACTTTACAAGAAAACTGGACTCCTGATCCACAAGGAAATGTACATTGCCCACATTCACCAATACAAGGACGGAATTCACCAAGCCAAGACAAAACACTACTCTGCCCAGATCTCCTCCAACAAAGGAAACACCAGATCTCAACTTCTCAACAAAACTATCCAGCCACCTGACCCCCTACCTCTACACCTGTATTCAACTGACATCTGCAACTTCCTAATGCAGTTCTTCAAGGACAAAATCCTAAACATTCACCATCACATAGACACAGGCTCACTTCCCGCTCTCCAACCCGGAGCTCCTCCCAGCCCACCAACTAATCTGCCTCACCGTCAGCAATTCTCTAGTTTTCTTCTCCCAAAAATTTCTGACATCGATGCTCTTATCCAGAAATCCAAACCCTCAACATGTCAGCTGGATCCCCTACCCACCAATCTGGTCAAATCCTGCCTCCCTGCTGTGCTCCCCCTCATTTCTGCCTTCATTCAATCGTCACTTTCTACTGGAACTGTTCCCTCATCCCTCAAAATGGTAGCCATCATCCCAATCCTGAAAAAAACAGACTCAGACCCCAATAATTACAACAATCTCCGTCCCATTTCTAATCTACCCTTCATTTCCAAAATCCTTGAAAAAGTAGTCGCCTCTCAACTACACACCCACCTAGTACACAACTCCCTCTATGACTCCTTCCAATCTGGTTTTCGCCCCCGCCACAGCACTGAAACTGCTCTCATAAAAATAACCAACGACCTTCTCACTGCAGCTGACTCTGGTTCACTTTCCATCCTTATCCTCCTCGACCTTACTGCTGCATTCAACACCATCTCTCGCCCCATCCTACTCCATAGACTCTCCTCCATCGGCCTTGCCAAGACCCCCCTTCAGTGGTTCCATTCGTACCTCTCAGGTCGCACATAGTTCATCCAGCTCAAATCATTCAAGTCCAACCTCTCCCCAGTCACTTCAGCCGTGCCACAGGGCTCGGTCCTGGGACCCTTGCTATTCATCATCTATCTTCTTCCCCTTGGCGCCATCTTCTGCAAATTCAACATCCAATATCACTGTTACGCAGACGACACTCAACTGTACCTTTCAAGCTTGCCTAACTCGTCACTCCCACCCTCCTCCCTCCCCACCTGCTTAGCTGAAATCAAAGCCTGGTTCTCGTCCAACTTCCTTAAATTAAACAGTGATAAAACTGAAGTGCTCCTCGTTGGGACGAAAGCATCACTCTCAAAAGTTGCCAGTTTCTCCATTCCCATTCACACCTCCTCGGTTTTCCCGTCCCCTCAAGTTAAGAGTCTGGGTGTCATCCTTGACAGCACTCTCTCATTTAAATCCCACATCAGCCATACCACTCGGGCCGCCTACTTCCATCTTCGTCAACTAAATTGACTCTGTCCCTCCCTCTCCCCCAACACCACCTCCATCCTCGTCCATAGTCTCGTCACCTCATGTTTAGATTACTGTAACTCCCTCAAAAATCTCTACACAAGCTACAATTGGTCCAAAATTCAGCTGCCCGCATCATCACCAGAACCCCATCTTCCCACCACATCACCCCCATCCTACAACAACTCCACTGGCTTCCCATCACTTTCCGGATCCAGTACAAAATCCTTCTACTCACCTTCAGAGCCATCCACAAACTCACCCCTCCTTACCTGTCTGACCTCCTCCACATCGCCATTTCAACACCCCCCGTCAGATCCTCCTCCTCCCCCAACCTCACTGTGCCCCCTGCCCGCCTCAGGACCATGGGGGGCAGAGCTTTCAGTCGCTCCGCTCCTCACCTCTGGAACTCCTTACCATCAGACATTCGAAACACCAACACTCTCCCTGTATTTAAATTAAAACTCAAAACACACTTTTTTCATCTGGCTTACTCACTGCACCACCCTTAATTGTTTTCTTTGTTTATGTTTATGATTACATGCTACTTTGTTGGGTTTATGTATGTATGTATGTATGTATGTATGTATGTATGTATGTATGTATGTTTCTATCTAATAGACTGCACTATTTTCTCTCTCTCTCTCTCTTTCCATTTCTCTCCTGTCTCCTTCTTTTTCTACTCCTTTACCCGGCTGACTACCAGCAGGATGGTTCCTCCTTGTAAGCCGGGTCCTGCTCAAGGTTTCTTCCTGTTAAAAGGGAGTTTTTCCTTGCCACTGTGCTTACCTGGAGGCTCAGGCTCTGGGTCTCTATCTCCCTTAAAGCACCTACTGACACTTTTCTGTTGTAAATGGTGCTATTGTAATTTGTACCTGACCTTTGATTTTATATTGTATATTGTTTAACTGCTGCATTGACGTACTGTAAAGTGTCCTTGGGTGTCTTGAAAGGCGCTTTGAAAGAAAATGTATTATTATTATTATAGGATGAAATTTTAGCTGACTGAAAACTGCATTTAACTGAAACAGTTTCTCAGAAGTAAATATATATACCCTAATCCAAAAAACTAATCAGAAAAAAAAAGAGTCATTTCAAAATTGTGTTCAGCCCTGCTTCATACTTGATGTTTCCAGAAGGCTTGTGGTTTCGATGGCTTCATGAAGGTCATCTGTGGTCTGGAACTGATGAACCTCTCTCGCCATCCATCACCAAGTCAATAAAATAAATGGTATAAAACAACATAACAAACACCATGGTTTCAGATTTACGTGTTGAGTGTTTCCTTCCTTGTTTTAAAGGCTACAGTTTCTCCAGACTTTTGATGGCTTCTTCTTTTTTAATCTGTCTCCAGTCTTTTAATTTGTCTCCAGTCTTTCTCCATCTTTAATGAACTGTAATTCATAGTGTTGCTCGAGGTTTTTCTGAAATCGAAAGACAAACCATTTCCAGAAGGGCAGCATAGACCCATCAGGAGTAATCTCCCATGAGGCATATCTTTCTCCAGCCTTCGGGTATTCTTTATAAGGGATAGGCTCATTTGAATCATGACGGGGTAAAAAGAGTGATCACTTGAAACCTTAGTTGTGCAGAACTCAATAGTCATAATGGTTGTGCCTTTATAACTCCAATCACTAACTGCCGTGGATCTGTGAAAAGGGACTCTGTGCTTGCCTTCATGATTCTCTAAAGTGTTGGTGCAAACAGCTGAACAGAATGGACACTGGACCCAGCAGCAGTCACACAGCTGATCAATCAGGACCTGATCAGGTTGGACCCTTCTTCATCTCATCAACTGAGAGGTTTTTCATTTCCTCCTTGTTGCGGTTGGGGCCTTCCACTATTTGTTTGTTAAGAAAGTCAAACTTGTCTATGTCTCTGAAGCTTTCATATTTAATGCTGAATTTAAGCTTATGATTAGTCAGTTTAGAAAATTCTTCCACCCACAGCTCAATGTTTCCTCCCTTTCTTGTGACTGCTGTTGTTGCATTGTGTAAAGCTTATTCCACAAAGTTTGTGAGGTCTTCAACATTGTTTCCAAGTATATCGTCTACCTCAGCTTTATTCTTTTTGATGTATTCCTCCACTTTTTGTCTTATGAATGTCTTCACATGTTCCTTTGGAGAGTTGATGTAGGTCATAAAACTATTAAAGTCTTCTTTCTCAGCCAAACATCTCATCACATGCTTCTCCAGAGTTAACCTGTTTCCACTGAATGCTGGGTGGTTACATTTCATCAGATCAGCTAGATTTCTGCCAGAGTCATTACAGACGCCCTCAATCATGGAACACTTCAGCTGGTCACAGATCAATTCGCAGCTGATGAGCTGCCTTTTAAGAAGGCTTTGAAAGCACAAAAGAATTGTTGTTTCTTGCTTTCAGCATAACTGTACACATCATTGTTCTTTATGAATGTTCTCTGGGAGTCTTCGAGCCAGCGTTCAAATCTATCTAAGGCATACAAAACAAGACCAACAGTAACGTTTTTTTTCAGAGTGTATTTCCTCCCAGATTGAAATGATGCCAGTGCTTGCATTACATTTTTGGTTACTTCTTGCAAGTATGTTGTATTGTAGCCTGTTATTGCCACTGGTTTGTTTTTTATTGTTAAGATAGCCTCTTCTCTGACACGTGTGATGAAGTCTTTGATCATTTTCTGTTCCTCAGCAGAAAGACCAAAGATTTTTTGTTTAGCCCATTCTAAACCTTTCTCCAACACAGATTTTTCTTGGTCTTCCCTATTGTGCTTGGCCACCACATAAGAGCTGTAATCTCCAATCTCTGCCATTTTTTGTATCTACCACTGGTTTTCATTTTATCAATCATGTTCCATTCAATTCCCTGGTCCATAAGAACAAGTAGTACTTCTTCTGCTATGTTGATCTCAGCAATAGGTTTTGTACCTGTGTTTAGTTTCTCAATCCACTCAGTCCAAAGAGACTCAAAGTGTTTCTCAAGTTCCCCTTCATCTTTGACATTGCCTTTTAACTTCAGAGCCAGTTCTTTGCTCTTCTTTAGCAGGTTGTTCTCTAACACGGTCTTCTTGTCATCAAGTTCTTTACAAGCATTTTTCTGTTGGATAACATCATTTAGCTTTTTTGTGACTTGCTTCAACAGTCCCTGAAGAAACTCTTTGATTTTGGTCTCAAACCGACCTCGCCACTGGACCAACATTTCACTGTCATCATTTTTGTCAAAATAATCTGTCAGAGTTTTTGTTACTTCTGTACTTGCTTCGTTGATGCTCCTCTGAAGATCAGCCTCACTGACTTTGTTCAGTTTTCCATTTTGAATTTTGCTATAAAGCTCATTTTAAATCTCCAGCATCTTGTTTCTCAGGGTCCAGGTCCAGTTCCCATACTCTACCTCAAGTTTTCTGTACACTGATATTTCATATGTGTTCTTGAAGCTGAAAACAAAGTTTTCATTCAACAGAGCATTCCACAGATCCAGAACTTTGGTTTTGAACTGTGATAAAGTAATCCCAGTGGACTGTGACGCTTTAGAGATGATAACCTTCTTCAGGTCTTGGATGCTTTCACTGTAACCTGGATTGGGAGGAGCCATTGGTGGACTTCCCTCCCACAGCTGAGCAAAGTACTTGATGTCTTCAAGCACATTAAATGAAATGACTTTAGAAAAGCTTTGAGCAGCATATCCCTCCTCTTTGGCAGCTAGTTTAACCATCTCGTCAAGATTTTCTTGCAGACGTCTCTTTCCCTCCATGTTCATTTCAGCAGCTGCAACATCTGTGACATTCTGGACCAGCGTGCTTGACGTGAGTTTAAGCGTTTGGCTGTACAGATGTACTCTAGGTTCTTGTGATCCGTCCAGACCAGGAATGGAACCTTAGTTCCCTCCAGCCAGTGTCGCCATTCCTCTAAAGCTAGTTTAACTGCTAGTAGTTCTCTGTTTCCAATGTCGTAGTTCTGTTCTGCTCGGGTCAGTCGGCGAGAGAAGAAGGCACATGGGTGGAGCTTTTGGTCTGATGCTGTGCGTTGAGACAGCACAGCCCCCACCCCAACATCAGAGGCATCCACTTCCACCACAAACTGTCTTTCAGGGTCCGGGATATGCAGAATAGGGGCAGTGGTAAAGCATGCCTTTAACACTTCAAAAGCCCTATTGGCTGCAGGAGTCCAGGAGAATGGGACATTGGATGAAGTAAGGGCCGATAGGCTATACCCTATCACGAATGCCACGAATGAAGCGGCGATAAAAGTTGGCAAAACCTAGGAAGCATTGTAGTTGTTTTCGATTCTCAGGGGCAGGCCAGGCTGTAACGGCTGTAAACTTGTAAACTACCCTGAGCCACAATGTACCCAAGGAAGGTGACTGAGGATGCATGGAACTCACACTTTTCAGCCTTGATGAACAGGGAGTTTTCCAGGAGCCGTTGTAGGACTGCCCTCACATGACAAACATGCTCCTCCATAGACTTGGAGAAAATCAAAATATCATCCAGATAAACAAAAACAGAGTGGTTCAGCATGTCTTGAAGGACGTCATTAACTAGGGCCTGGAAGACAGCGTATTAGTTAATCCAAAGGGCATGACAAGATATTCATAATGGCCTGTGGAGGTGTTGAACGCTGTTTTCCATTCATCCCCCTCCCTGATGCGGACTAAATGGCATGCGTTGCGTAGATCCAATTTCGTGAAGACGCTGGCCCCTTGGAGAACTTCAAAAGCAGAAGACATGAGTGGCAAAGGGTACCTGTTCTTAACAGTTATGTCATTGAGGCCTCTGTAATCGATACAAGGTCTGAGGGCCTCCCTTTCAGGGCCAGAAAGGGAGTAGAGGCGCCACTTGCGAGGGGTGGTGCCTGGCAGAAGGTCAATGGCACAATCGTATGGACGATGAGGGGGTAGAGACGTGGCCTTAGCTTTGCTGAAAACCTAACCAAGGTCATGGTACTGGGCTGGGACCCCAGAGAGATCAGTCTGGCCACAGGGAGGTGGGGAGCGGAGCCGTGCAGCCGCCTGCTTCAGGCAGACCTGATGACAGGTGGAGCCCCAACCACGGATGACCCCTGCCAAGTCAATATGTGGGTTATGGCGGCGAAGCCATGGGTAACCCAGTATAAGAGGGAGGCGAGGTGAGGGCAGAACATAAAACTGGATGGTGTCGTGGTGATTATCAGACATGAGTAAATGGACTGGTATGGTTTGATGGGTGACAGCAGATGACCGTCAAGAGCCCTGGCAGGCACAGAACAAGGCAGGGGTGACAGACCAATTCCCAGCTGATTAGCTAACTCCTTGTCAATTGTGTTAGCATCCGCTCCAGAATCAATGAATGTGGACAGGACTTGAGACATTTCAGGCAGAAGGAGCTTGGCTGCAAACAGAGGATGTCAAATACAGAGGAGGCCTTAAAAGAGGATGGACTCACCAGTAACTCCTCCACTACTGATGAGCCCCCCCTTTTACTGGACAGTGAGAGATGAAGTGGCCCGGTCGACCACAGTACAGGCAGAGGTTAGACTTGCGGCGTTGCTCTTGTTCCTCAGGGGACAGACTGGTGCGGCCCAACTGCATGGGTTCAGGACTGTTGGTTAAGGGTTCGGGTGTTGCTGTAGACCTGGCCAAAATGGGAGCAGAGCCTCGTGATGCAGGAACAGATACGTGGGCTGGGGGTGTTTCCTGCTTTTCCCTCTTGTGAGCCTGGATTCGAAGGTCAATATTAATAGCAAGAGCAATGACGTCATCAAGAGAAAGGGGTAGGGGGTAAGACACAAGTTCATCCTTGATATAATCAGCCAGCCCATGCAGAAAAGCATCACAAAGAGCACTCTCATTCCATCCACTTACACGGCCCTTTTTGTGCGGAAATCTATAGAAAAATCAAACACAGACCGACCCTTCTGACGTAGACTTAGGAGGCCCCTAGCATCAGTTGAATGGACGCCCTGCCCAAATACTTTGCGTAGCTCAGCAGTAAATGACTCAAATTAAGTACAGGCAGGAGTCTGTCTATCCCACTCAGCTGTACCCCATAGCCTTGCTCTTCTGGTTAATTGATTAATGACAAAGGCTACTTTAGCTCGTTCAGAGGGGAAGGTGAGCGGTTGCAAAGCAAAAAAGATGGTGCAGTTTGTCAGGAATGGGTTACAGGCTCACCAGCATAACGTTCAGGAGCTCCAATGCATGGTTCAGAGGGCAGAATGGAGCTTGTTGGTGGAGCAGGGGCAAGGACAGAGGCAGCGCTAACAGGGGCTAACTGGGTGATTACTGCAGTTAGTTGCTGCACATGGTTTGCCAAGGAGGTGAGAGCCTGTTCTTGAGAGGCTGCGGCCTGTTTGGCCTCCAGCAACATGAGGCCCTCATGTTGCTGGAGGACTCCTTCAATGCGTTCAAAACGATTTTGGGCGGGGGAAGTGTGTGCTGGGTCCATTTTTGGCCTGATTGTACTGAAACGGTGGGATGTATGGACCCAAATGCAACACACTTGAAAACAGGATTTGAGTTGGTAATGACCTTTATTCAGACTAGCAGGGAAATCAGCCTGACTAAATGAACAGGTAATGATAAACTGAGTTGTCTCTCCAGAGAACTAACAGGAAAGCGCTGAAGGTGGAGAATGAGCAGGCAGGTTGGCAAAAGTTGTTACCAGGGCTGACGTGAGGGGGAGTAGTTGAATCAGGCAGGGTCAAGGCCGGGGAGTCAGTCCAAGAAATATCGCTGGAGAGTTTGGCAAACATGCGTCACAATCTGGCAGAGAACAAAGGGAGAGGGAGACCTATATAATGTGGGGACAGGTGCAGGTGGTTGAGACTGATTGGCAGAGGGAGCGAGTGATGCGTTCAGGGTGACACCGAGAACCCAGGGATGAAAACTGCAACCCATGACAGAGCCAGCATTCAAATCCATCTAATGCATACAAAACAAGACCAACAGTAAAGTTTTTCTTCAGAGTGTATTTCCTCCCAGATTGAAATGATTCTACTGCTTTTGCAAAACAAGAACCCTTGCTTCACATTGTTGGTTTGAATTTACAGGGCCCATCAAACTTTAACCTAATTGAATTCTCTTTTTCATACCTGAGTGTGTTTATATTTTGCACCGTGGATCCTGAGAAGGTTGAAATTTGAGCTGACAGAAAACTGCATTTAACTGAAACAGTTTCTCAAAAGTAAATATATATATACCCAAACCAAAAAAATAATAAATGAGTCATTTTCAAAATTGTGTTCAGCCCTGCTTCATACTTGATGTTTCCAGAAGGCTTGTGGTTTAAAGGGCTTCATGAAGGCCATCTGTGGTCTGGAACTGATGAACCTCCCTTGCCATCCCTTACAGAGTCAAGAAAATAAACAGTATAGAACAACATGACAAACACCATGGTTTCAGGTTTACATGTTGAGTGTTTCCTTTCCATGAATGAAGAGACAATTTAATGGTTAAATGCTTAAATGGGATAATCCTGGGTAATCCTCACCGACTGGGATAAATCTGAAACTTTTAAATCAACTGACAGGTCTCATAATTCTTATATTATCTTATATTATAATCATATAATATTACCGCATCAACACATGTGTAAAAAACAATCAATACACTTTGAATGTTCTGTAATATATTTATTAAACATAATTGTTCACATATCTTTTACAGACTTCTAATCTATATACAGTGAACCCTTGCCACAATGCGGTTCACTTTTCGCGGCTTCACGGATTTTTTTTTACAGTGCATTGTGCTCTGAATCCAGATTGGCGAACTGCAGGGGAAAGACACCTGCGGTCACACCCAAAAGAAGGAGGAAGAAGTTTGAACTTTGAAAGTGTTTAACTGTGAGAAAATGTTAAAGCCTGTGAGAAAAGTGTATAAAAGTCTGTGGTTAGGGGTTTTATGGCCTTAAAACCTGTAAAATAATTGTAAAAAATAAAGCTGTTTACTTCGTGGATTTCGTCTCTCGCGGGTTATTTCCGGAACATAACACTCGCGATAAATGAGGGTTTACTGTAATGAAGATATAGTGATGATGATACTTCAACCTGCCCACTCTCACCCTCACCTGCAGTTGGGAAGACATGATGGAATTAATAACGTGACAATTCATATGTGATCATTTATTGAAAAAAGGAAGTGAGTCTATAATGAATAGATCTGAACACAAAAACAAGATTAAAACTAGAAAAAATGATTAAAAAAATATAAGATAATTTTTTAAATGTGTGGCTATTTTTCCCATTTAAACACAATTGCAAACTAGGTTTAAAGTTCAGCAAAGTAAAAAAAAAAACTCATCTTGCTTTAACATAGAAATCAAAACTTTTTGGCTTTCCATTCCCCCAAAAAAAGAAAAGAAAATGATACATGTATTTTCAAAACTCAAAATTTTCTAATCTTTCTCCCTCTACTTTGTCCTGTCAATCAGTTTGTTACATAGATTATTTCAAGATGTCATCATAGCAACACTTCTATAGTAGACCTTAAAGGGAAACAAACCCATTTTGTGAGCAGAACTGAATTTGACTTGAGGTCAACACTTCACTCTCCTCCACTCTCATTTAAAGGCTGGAGATTAGCTTCATTCTCAGTATTATTGTTGCTCTAAGCTCTCAAGCAGAACCTCCAGTACTCCACTTCTGTTTTAAAGGCTACAGTTTCTCCAGAGTTTTGATGGCGTCTTCTTTTTTAATTTGTCTCCAGTCCTTGGGGATTTCTCCATCTTCAATGAACTGTAATTCATAGTGCTGCTCAAGGTTTTTCTGAAATTGACAGACAAACCATTTCCAGAAGGGCAGCATAGATCCATCAGGAGTAATCTCCCATGAGGCAAATCTTTCTCCAGCCTTTGGGTATTCTTTATAAGGGATAGTCTCATCTGAATCAGGGAGGTAAAAAGAGTGATCACTTGAAACCAAAGTAGTGCAGAACTCAATACTCATAATGGTTGTGTCTTTTTTATGCCAACCATCAACAGCCGTGGATCTGTGAAAAGGGACTCTGTGCTTGCCATCATGATCCTCTAAAGTGTTGGTACAAACAGCTGAACAGAATGGACACTGGACCCAGCAGCAGTCACACAGCTGATCAATCAGGACCTGATCAGGTTGGACCCTGTACTTCTTTATCTCATCAACTGAGAGGTTTTTCATTTCCTCCTTGTTGCACTTGAGGCCTTCCACTATTTGATTTTTAAGAAAGTCAAACTTGTCTATGTCTCTGAAGCTTTCATATTTAACGCTGAATTTAAGCTTATGATTAGTCAGTTTAGAAAGTTCTTTCACCCACAGCTCAATGTCTCCTCCCTTTTCTGTGACTGCTGTTGTTGCATTGTGTAAAGCTTGTTCCACAAAGTTTGTGAGTTCTTCAACATTTTTCCAGAGTATATTATCTACCTCAGCTTTATTCTCTTTGATGTATTCCTGCACTTTTTGTCTTATGAATGACTTCACATATTCCTTTGGAGTTTTGATGTAGGTTATAAAACTTTCAAAGTCTTCTTCCTCAGCCAAACATTTCATCATATGCTTCTCCAGAGTTAACCTGTTTCCACTGAATGCTGGGTGGTTACATTTCATCAGATCAGCTAGATTTCTGCCAGAGTCATTACAGACGGCCTCAATCATGGAACACTTCAGTTGGTCACAGATCAATTCTCCAAACACCACAGCTGATGAGCTGCCTTTTAAGAAGGCTTTGAAAGCACAAAAGAATTGTTGTTTCTTGCTTTCAGCATAACTGTATACATCATTGTTCTTTATGAATGTTCTCTGGGAGTCTTTGAGCCAGCGTTCAAATCCATCTAAGGCATACAAAACAAGACCAACAGTAAAGTTTTTCTTCAGAGTGTATTTCCTCCCAGATTGAAATGATGCCAGTGCTTGCATTACATTTTTGGTTACTTCTTGCAAGTATGTTGTATTGTAGCCTGTTATTGCCACTGGTTTGTTTTTTATTGTTAAGATAGCCTCTTCTCTGACACGTGTGATGAAGTCTTTGATCATTTTCTGTTCCTCAGCAGAAAGACCAGAGTTCCATTTTTGTTTAACCCATTCCAAACCTTTAGCCACCACATAAGAGCTGTAATCTCCAATCTCTGCCATTTCTTTGTATCTACCACTGGTTTTCACTTTATCAATCATGTTCCATTCAATTCCCTGGTCCGTAAGAACATTTACTACTTCTTCTGCTATGTTGATCTCAGCAATACGTTTTGTACCTGCTGTTAGTGTCTCAACCCACTCAGTCCAAAGAGACTCAAAGTGTTTCTCAAGTTCCCTTTCATCTTTGATGTTGCCTTTTAACTTCAGAGCCAGTTCTTTGCTCTTCTTTAGCAGGTTGTTCTCTAACACTGTCTTCTTGTCATCAAGTTCTTTACAAGCATTTTTCTGTTGGATAACATCATTTAGCTTTTTTGTGACTTGCTTCAACAGTCCCTGAAGAAACTCTTTGATTTTGGTCTCAAACCGACCTCGCCACTGGACCAACATTTCACTGTCATCATTTTTGTCAAAATAATCTGTCAGAGTCTTTGTTACTGCTGCACTTGCTTCATTGATGCTCCTCTTAAGATCAGCCTCACTGACTTTGTTCAGTTTTCCATTTTGAATTTTGCTATAAAGCTCATTTTCAATCTCCAGCATCTTGTTTCTCAGGGTCCAGGTCCAGTTCCCATACTCTACCTCAAGTTTTCTGTACACTGATATTTCATATGTGTTCTTGAAGCTGAAAACAAAGTTTTCATTCAACAGAGCATTCCACAGATCCAGAACTTTGGTTTTGAACTGTGATAAAGTAATCCCAGTGGACTGTGAAGCTTTAGAGATGATAACTTTCTTCAGGTCTTGGATGCTTTCACTGTAACCTGGATTGGGAGGAGCCATTGGTGGACTTCCCTCCCACAGCTGAGCAAAGTACTTGATGTCTTCAAGCACATTAAATGAAATGACTTTAGAAAAGCTTTGAGCATCATATCCCTCCTCTTTGGCAGCTAGTTGAACCATCTCGTCAAGATTTTCTTGCAGACGTCTCTTTCCCTCCATGTTCATTTCAGCAGCTGCAACATCTGTGACATTCTGGTGTACAAACACACATCTGGGAGAAAGGTGAACTGCCTTCATCCTCATGAAAGCCTGGACAACAATTTGTAAAATTTCTTGCATCTCAGATGGGTTCTCCCCAAAGATGTTGATCAGTGTCATGTTTCCCAGACCAACCACAAATGTCGCCAGTTCATTGTCATGATGAACAGTATTATCACTTTTTAGCTCAAGAGCACGAAGTCCTTCAGTGTCCACCACCAGAACATAGTCAAACTTGAGGCGATCCTTCATCTCCTTTGACACTTTGACCAGTTGCATAAATGCACCCTTTGTGCATCTGCCAGCACTCACTGCAAACTGTAATCCAAACATGGCGTTCAGCATTGTTGATTTTCCACTGCTCTGTATGCCCAAAACGGACAAAACATAAACTCTCTGGTCACCCAGTTTATTGATGACTTCATCTAGAAGTCTGGGGATCCATGTGATCGGCACGTGACCTGCATCACCATCCATCAGCTCTATTGGGTGCCCTGATATCAGCTGCTCTGCAGCCAGTTTAGGGTACTGGGACCAGTCTATTTGTCCTTTTGATGGCTGTTCCTGCAGAGATGCATGTGCTTCATAGATCTGACTCATTTCTCTATAGATGTGCTCCAAACCAAACGTGGCTGACTGTAGCTCCCTTGATATTTGTTCAAGCTCATGTTGCTTTGTTTTTAGCTGATCAGGCTGGACTTTTTCCTCTTTCAACCTCAAGATCTCTGACCATGTGTCATCATATTTGCGAAGAATTGAAGGGAAATCCTCTGTGGTGAGAGCATCAATTAACATCTGGGTCCATTTCAAGAAATATTCTTTCTCCTTGGGCTTCAAAGATGAGATGCATTCAACAAACAAAGATACAAGTTCACCATAAAACTTCTCGCGTTGACTTTCTCTTATTTGTCTCAGCTCCTGCAGCTTTTTGCTTTTTTCCATCTCAATGTGGTCTCTAAGGCGATACTGTTTCTTGTTTGTGTCACACCACTCCTGCCACAGTTCACCTTGACAAGGGAGGAACTTGTCTTTCATTTTGGAGACTTCATGTCCTTTGATTAAATCCATCACCTTCTTTGCAGCAGCTTTGCCCTTTTGACAGGCTTCGTCTTCTTCATCAGACCTGATTCCACTGACATCAGCCATGGACTCCAGGTGAAAGGAATGTTGGGATCCAGCTAAAATATCTTGAATGATTCTTTGTAACTCCTCAGAAACATTTGACTGGCCTCTGTCTTTCAGACCAATTGAATATTTCCCCTTTTTAATCTCAACAGCATTGTGGTTCTTTTCAAGAATGAGTAAAACTAGGGGTTTTGGAGAGTTTAGGAGGTCTTGGATAATATTTCTGTCACTTTCATTCTGAGCTGATATGAAAACGACAGTGACTGAGGATTTTTCAGTGAGTATGCTGCGCTGCTTTTCGAGAAACCGAGCATCACCGTGAAGGTTACAGAAAGCGGTGCAGTCAGTGAACAGATCTTCGGGTTTCCCAGCAGGGAAGTACCAGGCAATCTCTGCCACTCCTTCCATCAAATGACGAGCTTTGGTGCTTCCCTGGCAGTCTCTGTGGTAGAAGGTGTCGTGGCGGTTGTTGATCAAATTGTTTATCAGCTGAGACTTAGAGAGCGACAGTGAACCCAGGCGGAAAAATGACACCATGGGTGTCTTAGCATTACAGATTGTCATACTCTTCAGGGTGACAGTGTTTGAATTAGCTTGGTTTCCTGTTGACTTCCATGTTTTCTTTATTTGTCTGAAAGTCCACAATGGACATTCAATATCCTTCGTAACCGGGTCAGGAACAAGCAAAGGTAAGGCGAACTGACACTGGGATAATTTGGTTATTAGATTCTGCTTCAAAAAGCTGTCTGAGCAGTGAAACACTGTCATTTGTATGTCCATGGGATGCAGACGAGGCTGTGTTGATTCATTATTTTCTGGGGTGCTAAATAGTTCAGCAAAATAATCTTTTTCTGCCTCAACAGTGCCGGACTGTGGAACAAGATTTGATTGTCCTGAATCTGGACTCTCTTGTTTGACAGGAATATATCTGGCTCTGTAGTCTAATAACATCAACTTCTGTAGAAAGGTAAGAGCAAGATCCTCCTCACATGTGTCAGGCTCCCGATTCAGAGGTGGAAGTATTTGAAGGAAGTCAGCAGGAGTCAGCTTCCCTCCATACTTCTTTCGAAGACAAAGTCGATCAAGAAGGCTGCGGAATTCATTGGTCTGTGTTGGCTCTTCTGGCAACCCCACCAACTGTTAGAAAAAAGCAGAGAATCATGTATGTTGTGAAGACAGAGGTAGAATGATACAGCAGAATATATGGTCAACAGTTTTATGTCAGATTGAATTGAAAAAGAATTTCTTACATTTCTTCCACTTCCATCATCAGCTGGGTGTATAGCACCTGCAATATATGAAAATGTGATTATTACAAAGTCAGAACAAAACATAATGTGACTATTGGCGTTCTAAAGTCTAAGCTTTTGTTGATGTTGACTTTATTAGCTTATAATATGTGTTTAACAGTGACCTTTTGTGCCAATCTAAGCTGCAGATTATTTTCAAGACCAACTAACATTTGAGTTTCATCAATGGCAAAGCACCATAAAAGAATATGAAATAGACAAAAAAGAAAAGAAAAGTCAAAGATGTTCATGAAAATAAGACATACAGCAGTATTGAAAATGTTGCAGCAGGTTTTCAGCAGTTGGGGTGAGAGAACATGTAATTTCTTTGTTGAACATTGCTCAAAAGGCGAAGTGTACATCATCTTGTGTTTGTCTACTGAACTACAAATACAGGTTATTGTATTATATATTAGTAACATATATATAAATATATATATATGTATATTAGTAACACAAAACTTCTGCTGCCTTTAAGTCAACATTTTTGACTCTTTAAATTCTAAAAAACACAACCAGCAGAATCTGAACCAACCTGAACTATCTGAATATTTGATCTATAGATCAAGGTTTAAGTAAGTAGTTAACTATGAAGCTAGTTTGTTGTCACAATCAGACAAAAAATATGTGATTTGCAGCCATTTCTGTAAATTCAGTTACCGGTATTTATCCTGAGTTCAAAATCCCTGATTTATTGGCGCCTGTCTTTAAATGATTTTATTTTCAGTAAGAAAATTAAAAATTAACTTCAATACGATTACCATCATCACTCTCTTTACACTGAAATGTAAAATGTTAAATTGAAGTTTAAAAATTATTTTAACACAGTCATTATTTAAAATTACCTTCATCCTTTGAAGACATCTTGATTTTAGGCTCAGGAATTCCTGGAGCACCAGTGTGTCACTTTCTGTAAAATACAAGTTAACAGATAAACAGAGTTTGAGTTCAAACAAACAAAATCACAAGTGAAGATCAGAATGTGAAGCAGTGGTGGCTGGTGAAAAATATTCTGGGTGTAGCTGTGGTTTCAGCCTATGAGGTCAGGTTTAATAACCTAAAACAATACAACAGAACTGGAGACCAGTGCTATGTAAAATAATTATTACTTGAATATTATGAAGTATTAATATATTCCTATAAAAAAAAGGTTAAGCATATTGTAGTCTCAAAATCCCTGTGACTGACTGCACCGCACAAACTTTTTTATTTATTACAAAATTTACACTTCTGAAAGATTTTCCACAGCATTTCCCTTCCTATCACACGCTTTCTCCTGTGATCTCTGTTTTCTTTGTGTTGTCTTACTGGTAGGAACAACCTGGCTGGATTAGGGGCCTTGTAGGATTGGTTTGGTGACTGTTGGTGTATATAATTCATACCGCATGTACACACAAACACACACATCCCCACACACACAAGTGGGTAAAAAATGTAGTTTGTAAAACTATATTTTAGTGTTCTTGCTATTCTAGTGTTCAGTAGGAACAGTACTGCCCACGGATGTAGAAGAAATGTTCAATCACAGACAACAAAAAAAGCTGCATATTGTGGGTTAAGTAGAGTCTATAAAAGGACAAGAAAAAGAGACTTGACTCATAGTGAATAATTCACTGGGTGAGTTGCATCTCCCAGCTGCACCTGCTTCTTGATGTTCATTAATATCAGAGTATTAACATTTTACACATGCTCTTGAAAGATAGATTATCATGATAGAAAAACACATTTTTTACACCTCATCACAGAAATATGGGGAATATTGTGTTCTGAATTAAACTAAAAGTACTTTTATTCTCAGAAAACTGACTTGATATTTTACAAAGATTCAGCTTCATTGACAATGAACATACACAAAAACAATTTAACTGAGCAGAGGGTCATCTCTACAATGAATCTCTTGGATTTCTAATTCTGAATGTCCTAGTTAAGATTGCTCTGTGTCTGATCTGCAGTGCTGACCCGATTTGCAGTCTCTTCTACGTTGTCACAGCCCAATCTGTTTTTTTTGAGGTTTATGAGGTTCAACAAACACAAACGACATAATTCCCTTAAACGCTGAACAAACAAGTGGATCATAGGTTTATTGTCTGCCTTTTCAAAAGTCAAATCAGATGTATACTTTTTAACAGTATTAGTTTTTATTTTGAGAATCCTTAACACACATATCTCTCTCATCCGTAGACCTGAGGAGCACATTACAGTTTGTTGAATGGTGTTACTCACCTCATCTGTGGTCTTCCTTCAGCAAATTGATCTCAGACCGTTGCATCTTATTTTATATGGAGAGACCACGCCCTCTGACTCAGTATGAAAGTGAAAGAGAACGTACGCACATAAACTACGATAATAATTTACCATAAGCACTCGTGTGTGCGTGTGTGTGCTGTATTCGACCAGAATGGGCCCTGAGTAGCCCGAATGTAGCCGGACTACTACAGTCAGACTATTGAAGTACTGTAGTCAGATGACCAAGACGGCATCTCATTTGTGCATGTGCACTGCAAATTGTAAAAGTACTGCAAAATATCTCTCTCTCTCACACACACATGCACACACACGCACACATATAGATTGGGTAAACCACGTGATTTACTGTAATCATTTGGTGGAGCATTTCCTGGTACCGTGGCAATCTTACTGTGCCTTGAGCAAGGCAGCCTCAGATAAAGAGAGGTTTGAATCCTTAACACGGTGAGATGGCATTAAAATAACATCTAATGTCAGCGTCTGAGATTACAGTTTACCTGTAGATGAGGTCAGAGGTCCTCATGGAAACTCTCTCCCGCAATGGAAAACTGGTGTCAACCATTTGGAAGATAGCAATATGAAGCAATTCCCCACTGCTTAAACATGTCATGCCTTTTAGGTGCTTTAAGGCGGTGGTCCCCAACTTTTTATCAATGTGGACCGGTCAATGTTTAAAAATTTTGCCTTTTCCCCTGCAGTTCGTTTCATCCACATCCGGGGTTTTTTCAAATAGAAAAAAAACTTGGTTTAAACTTAAAACTTGACAGCTTAATACTTGGTTTTGGGTAGAAAACATACAGCACTTCACAGTCACACTGCTAGTT
This sequence comes from Lagocephalus sceleratus, assembly GCA_911728415.1. Classification (NCBI taxonomy): domain Eukaryota; kingdom Metazoa; phylum Chordata; class Actinopteri; order Tetraodontiformes; family Tetraodontidae; genus Lagocephalus; species Lagocephalus sceleratus. The sequence goes on along the minus strand of CAJVRN010000090.1, from coordinate 945,050 downwards.
TGAACATGGCTAGCCGAACGCATTCGTACTGTACGCTGTAAAAAAATAAAATTACAATAAAAAAAATATGCAAAACAGTGAGACGGTGATAGGTTCAGTTTAGTTTATTTATTTCATTCAATTATCATGCATAAAAACAAACATTTAAAATGAAGCTACAATACTACAATTCTTGAATGAAAGGGGGCAGAAAGAAGCAAACTTATATTGTCTACCCCTTATTACAAATAATTAATTCATGAATTAGTTAATATCTACATCCAAGTAAAGAAAAAATAGAAGTAGAAAAAAGAAAAACATCGACAAACAGCGTTTACAACTAAAAATTTCATAAAATAAATTGAACAGCTGCAGCCCAGCCAGCTGCTCATCATCTTAGTGAATTCCTATTAAGTGTTGACAAGCTATTTGCAGTATAGAAACATAAATTTACTATCACATGTGCACATATACACAAAATACATAAACACCAATATCTGTATATAAACATTTTATTACATTTACACCAGATCATATTTCTGAATCATGTTATTTTTAACAATTTTTTAAAATATATTGTTTGATCTTGCTTCTTTGGTTTCCTTGTTCAGACTGTTCCACAGACTGACTCCTCTCACACAAATACAATGTTCCTTCAGTTTAGTTCTGAATCTCAGTTTGTTAAATATTTCTGTTCCCTTTAAAATATAATGACTTTCTCTTTTTTCAAATTTTTTCTGGATGTTAGTTGATAATATTTTTTTGTGAGCTTTGAACATTATTTGGAGTATACTGTAGTCAACCAGATCCTGAAATTTCCTCAAATGTAACAAAAGGAATATTGGATTTGTGTGTTCTGTATGATACTTCCTACTAATTATCCTTATGGCTCTTTTTTGTAAAATGAAAACTGGACATGTAAATGTTTTGCAGGCATTTCTCCACATTTCAATACAGTAGGTCAGATGTGGAACAATCATGGAACAGTATAAAATATACAATCCTTTCTCATCCAACAACTCTTTCATCCTATGTAGCAGAGCAATAATTTTTGATAATTTCTTCTTTGTATAGTTGATATGTGATTTCCAGCTCAAGTTCTCATCAACCATGACACCTAAAAATGTTACTTCTCTCATTCTTTTAATTTCTACACCATCTATAATAATTGGAGCATTTATACTAAATTTCATAAAGTTTGTTTTATCAAAGTTAAGTGATAATTTATTAATATCAAACCAAGTTTTTATTCTTTCAAATTCTTGTTTAACTATACTCAACACATGTTCTATTTTTTTTTTTTTTTTTTTTTACCAGAGTAGAAAAAAGTGGTATCATCTGCAAACAGTAAACAATTTAATATCTTGGATACATTAACAATGTCACTGATGTATAGTATAAACAATTTTGGTCCAAGGACTGACCCCTGGGGCTCACCACAGATTATATTTAATAATTCAGATTTGGCATAATTTATCTGTACAAACTGTTTTCTGTTTTCTAAATAGCTTGTTACCCATTTATGTGCAACCCCTCTGATTCCGTATTTGCTCAATTTTTTAAGAAGTATAGTATGATCAATGGTATCAAAGGCTTTTTTAAAATCCACAAAAATGCTCACAAAATAATCCTTCTTGTCTATTGCAGTGGATATTTCTTCTATTAGTTCTATTAATGCCATTGCTGTAGAGTGATTGGTTCGAAAGCCATACTGACTATTGCTTAAAATTTTACATTTGTCAAGAAAGTCATCCAAACGATTTACAAATAATTTCTCTAGTACCTTGGAAAATTGAGGAAGCACGGAAACTGGTCTGTAGTTGGAAATACCCTGTTTATCCCCATTTTTATAAAGAGGAATCACTTTAGCTGTTTTCATACTAGTGGGAAAAGTTCCCATTGAAAAGGACAGGTTACATATATAAGTGAAAGGTACAATGACAGATTCAATTATGTTCTTCACTAGAATCATGTCTAGATCATCACAGTCAGTTGATCCTTTGTTTGCACAACCTTTAACAATATTCAATATTTCCTCCTTTTCAACCCTTCCAAGAAAGATGCTATTTACATTGTCCATGATTAGACCACCATCTGTAGCGTCACCTTTTATTTTTGGTATGTTAGCAGCTAAATTAGGATCCACATTTACAAAAAGGTCATTAAAACTGTTCACAATTTTAGTATTATCTTGAATGCAAACATTTTCTTTCTAAAAATAATTTGGAACAATTGGTTTATTTTTGTGGTTTTTTATTACATTATTAATTATTCTCCATGTCTTGTGTTTTTTTTCTATTTTTATCAAGTAATTGACCATAGTATTTATGCTTTTTTATTATCTCTACTAGTTTATTTTTATAATTCTTATATCTATCTTCAGCTTCTCGTGTCCTTGATTTTAAGTACCATTGGTATAAAAAGTTTTTCTTTCTGCAGGCATTTCTTAACCCTTTAGTCATCCATGGTTTGTCAATAGCATCCCTCTTGGCAGAATTTATCAGTTTACAATTTTTGTTGTACAGCACAGAAAATGTTTTCATAAATAAATCATATGCTTCATTGACATCATTAACACAAATTTCATCCTAATTTTGTTTTTAAGGTCTTCTTTTAGTGCCTCTAAGGCTTTTTGGATCTGTTTCTTGCTAATTTTTTTGTGGTGGTTTCCTTGACATTATAGCAATAGTTTTCATGTACAGCAAAAACGGGTAAATGATCACTCACATCGGTAATTAAGATTCCACTCACTACTTTTCCATCAATTATATTTGTAAATATATTGTCAATTACAGTTTCACTCTGAGAAGTGATTCTTGTTGGTTTAGATATAATAGGAAATAGACCCAGACCATACATTGTATTTGTGAAATCATATAAAGAGTTAAGTCCACCAGGATTTTCCATATCAATGTTGAAATCACCACACAAAAACACTTCTTTGGTATGGTTTTGATCAAACAATTCTGTTATAATATCAGTAAATGACTCTACACTGGTTCCTGGGTCTCTATAGACACAGCTCACAAATACATTTTTCGATTTCTCATTTACTATTTGCACAGTTATAATTTCCATTACATTATCCACCATCGCTGTCATATTACTAACAATTTTACACCTCAAGGATGAGTTGATAAACAGAGCTACCCCCCACCTCTTTTATTTCTTCTATTTACATATATAAATCACATCCTTCAATCTGAAGTTCATCCAACTCATCATTCTTTATCCATGTTTCAAACACAGCAATTATAGTAAAGTTTTCTTTGAATTGTTTTAAGTAGTCTTTTATTTTGGGTAAGTTACATTTTAAAAATCTGCTGTTCAAATGAATGATAGATAGGTTTCCCTTCATCATTATCTTAACCATAAATTGGTTCTCAGTATAATAATCACATCTGTTGCTGTCGAAGATTGATAAATTGTGGTCTGTGTCCCTATCTATGTTGTATATCTTATCATCTGAATCCTCTACTTAGCTAGCACAAGTATCCATTTTTCAGTGTAATTATCATTACTCTATCAAACACAGTTAGAGCATGCTCTCATTTATATTGTTCAAGGTCTTTTAGTTCGCTTATCACAATCACCTTTGCTTCCTCTGGTGTTCCCTTCAGCCGGATCATTACTTTACAGTTTCTTGTCCATGTTGCTTGAGTTTTGTTCAGTTTTCTCAAGAACCATGCCTCCCTGGCAATTTCAGCATTCTTTTCCCGTTAGATGTTCATTTATGTACACACCTGTTCCTTTCAGATATTTATCTGTATAGGTGAACCGATACAGCGAGGGACCACTGTATAACATCAAAATCTATTCAGATGATGCCCCTAAATAAATTGTAAAAAATACATGTGGAAAAATAAATAAAGAACAAGAACCAGCCATTCCACATTTCTGACTATTATCTAAATAGAAATATCTAAATGTCCCTCTCCCCCCGCTGTTGGTGTGACCGCCGCCTTAATGCTCTCTGACTCTGGTCGTTATGGTTTAAACGTGCCTTCAAATCAAAATACAGTAGTACCACCAAAATGAAAATAAAGTGCATGAAAACTTTAACTTGGAAGTTGTAGGCTCTTCTTCTGTCTCTTCACTGGGACTTTTCCCGTTCGAAAAGAAACTTTCCAAAGACGTCTGTTTTTTTACTCATTTTGATATCATTTGCCGTTCAAGTGACCGAGATTTAACCGAGAGAATCCAGTCATTTTTCAAAATAAAAGATTGTTCAGACTCATAAGCAATGCAACATAAATAAATTATTTCTTGGGCGGCCCGGTACCAATTGATCCACGGACCGGTACCGGTCCGCGGCCTTGGGTTTGGGAACCACTGCTTTAAGGCACCATGTGCCGCTCCAAACTGTTTTTACTTCATTTACATTATTAATGTAAATAAGTTTTTAGTGGGGCGGCGGGCGGTGGTGTGGTGGTTAGCACTGTTGCCTCACAGAAGGCCCCAGGGTTCAAATCCCGGTTGGGATGGAGGCTGGGGACTTTCTGTGTGGAGTTTGCATGTTCTCCCTGTGCCTGAGTGGGTTCTCTCCGGGTACTCTGGCTTCCTCCCACAGTCCAAAGACATGCATGATTGGGGTTAGGCTAATTGGTAAATTGGTGTGAGTGTGAGAGCGAATGGTTGTTTGTCTCTGTGTTGGCCCTGCGCTTGGCTGGCGACCAGACCAGGGTGGACCCTGCCCATTGCTCTGGGATAGGCTCCAGTCCCCCCACAACCCTCAGTGGAGGAACAAGCAGTAGAAGATGGATGGATGGAGTCCCCCATGACCCTCAGTGGAGGAACAAGTGGTAGAAGATGGATGGATGGATGGATGGATGGAAGTTTTTAGTGTTTTAATGTTTTAACGGCAGAGCTCTGTTAATGGCTACCAAAATGGAGGAATTGTATGAAAGTATTGCTAGGACTGAGAAGCCAAATTTAATTTTAAAAAAACTACGTGAGTTAGTCATAGTTTTGTTGTGAGGAATTCTCTTAAAATTTTGAACCAAATAAAAAATGTTTTTAAAACTCCTGGTATATCAGCTTATACTCCTATCTGCCATAATCATGTTTTTGTTCCAGCATTACTGGACAAGACATTTTCTCTGTGGTGTGTCAAAGGGTTGAGGTGTAGGAGATTGACATATAGACAACAATTTTGCATCATTTCAGCAGATAAGGTCCAAATATGACAAACCTCACTCCGTTTTTTTTCGTTATATGCAACTGAGGCACTTTGTGTGAGAAAATATTCCTCATTTTGAGTCAAGCTGTGAGAGACATGCTCTTTTTGAATTGTTTTCATTTTTACCGAGCAGTAAGAAGCTCATCAGCAAATGTGTAGGATATTTTTCAGAAGATTCACTATCTGCTGATAGTGTTAAGAAAGCATGGGAAAGAGAAACTGTTGTCCTTTCTAACCAGCTGTGGAAAACTGTTTTTTCCAGAATCCATAGTTGTTCAATAAATAGCGGTCATAGTTTGTTTTTATTATTCTAAAGACAAGCTTCATAAATTCTACCCCTCTGTCTCCCTTAAATGTGATAAATGTAAAGTCAGTGATGGAACAATGTTGCATTTATTTTGGGACTGTCCATTAATCTATCAGTTCTGGGTCAAAATTTTTGTTTTTTTCTCTGAGGTTTATAAGAGGAAACTCCCTCCTGACAGAGAGTTTGCTCTTTTTGGAGCCTCAGAGGATTCATCTGTGCTCCCTGCAAACATACAAGGGGCTTTGTTAATGCGCATGGTGCTAGCAAAGAAATTTATTTTAAAAAATTGGAAGACACCAACTCCACCATGCTTCAAAACCTGGTTGCATGAATTAGTTTCAGTTATTCATTTAGAAAAACTGTGAAAAAGAAATTTTAAATTACAACCCAAACTGGAGAAAACATGGGATCCCCTACTGCAACATTTGGACTTATCTTAACCATATCTGTATTTTTGATTTTTTTTTTTTTTCTTTCTGTTATTGCTTGTTTCCCTGTACAAAGATGTTTAAGGACTGCCATTGAATGCTTATTGTATATTTGTTGTGCCCTTTATCAAGACTTATGAACTTTTGTTTTATTTTTAATTTGAATCACCCCTCACTAGTCAGAAGCTTGTGGGTGTGTGTGTACGTGTGTATAATAAATACAATTTTGAGAAAAAAAAAAAATATGAAGGAGGCCTTGATAAAAGTGTGGTTTTGTGTAAATTGTGGGAAAAAAAGAGTTTGCACAGTATCGAATCACTTCAACACCAAAGTACCATCCCACAGTTGAGAGACCATGCCCTCAGTCTCAGTATGAAAGTGAAAGAGAACACAAGCACATGTTTTATTTATTTGATTTATCATAACCATGCGTGTGTGTGTGTCGTATTCGACCAGAATGGGCCCTGAGTAGCCCAAATGTAGCCGGACTACTACAGTCAGACTATTGAAGTACCGTAGTCAGATGACCAAGACGGCATCTCATTTGTGCATGTGCACTGAAAATTGTAAAACTACTGCAAAATATCTGTCTCTGTCACACACACATGCACGCACACACACACAGACGCACACACACAGATTTGGGTAAACCACGTGATTTACTGTAATCATTTGCCATTTCCTCGTACCGAGGCAATATTCCTGTGACTTGAGCAAGGCAGCCTCAGATAAAGAGAGGTTTGAATCATTAACTGTGAGCTGGCGGGGCGGTCCCAGTTTTCCTGGGTGGGGTTCCGGCGTCCCCCAAGGGTGGGGGGCGCTGGCAACCGGCAGCCCTGAGCGGTTCCTGCGCACCTGTTCCCAATCGCCTGGTTTGTTCTGCACTTAAGGACCTCACCTGGTTCGGCCGGTTGATGATTGTTCATTGATTGACTGTCCGAGAGAACGAGAGTGAGTTCTGGTTTTTTGTTGGTGCATTTTTGGAATAAATCGTCGTGGGAAACCTGCCACCCTGTTGTGTCCGGCACTTGGGTCCAGACTGAAACGTGTTCGCTAACAATTAACACGGCGACATGGCATTAAAATAACATCTAATGTCAGCGTCCGAGATTATAGTTTACCTGTAGATGAGGTCAGAGGTCCTCATGGGAACTCTGTCCCACTATGGAAAACTGCCCCCCCCCCCCACACATTGATTAGGGTAAACCAGTATTTTTCAACCTTTTTGAGCCAAGGCACGTTTCTTTAATTGAAAATATCCTGCAGCACACCACCAGCTGAAAATGTGAAAAAAGCTTAGCTTATATTAACAATATAAGTGTTATATTGTTAATATAAGCTTTTTTTAACATTGGAGAATGACATAATGTCTTGAATAGGAATCAAATAAACACAAAGAAAAAAGATGCGACTTTTCACAGGTCGTGACTTCACAAAGTTTACCATGCGCACAATATCATCCAACACAGGAACAAGGTCTTGGATACAAGGGCTTTGCAGTGTAAAAAACAGTGCGTAATGATTACATCGGGTCTTTTGCATGAGTGTTTGCACTGACGGGTGCAGCTCTGTCAGTGCAAACACTCACGCAGTTTTCCCACTTAAATCCTCCTTTTTGCAGATATTCTGATGTGACCCGAAAAATTTCCCCTCCTGTTGTTTTTTTCTGGGAAAGCCTTGCAAAATAGAAAGTTTTCTCTCATTGTCTCCATCCACAAAACGCACCTTGGCCAAGAGTGTCACAGCTGAGGGCGGCCCCTCCCTTGGGTTCTCATTCGCCCCGCGCACCTGTGGCCAATCAGTGCAATCACGAGGTGAAATGGTCCCCTCTTGTACAGAGAGCAGAGAACTGCTCTGTGTTGTATTTTGACCAAGTATTGACACCATTTAATCCAAATGTCTATAATTTGTTGGTTTGGTTCTGCAAAATCTTTTAATTTTGAAGGTTTTGGGTTTTTTTTTTTTGCTGCTTCCATAGAACCCTCATCCACCAACAATAACATACTTAACACTATAGAGGTAGTCTCTGTTCCACGGTTAAAAGTTCACCAAGCACAGAGCAAGGCAGCAGTCAATCACCGTAATCTTATTAAAATTAACACCAAAGCACAGGTTGGAGAAACTAACATCACAATTAAATGCGGGCGGTTAAATATTAGATGTCTTTTGTGTAAATCCCTGTTAGTACACGACCTGATAGCGGATCATCACATTGATCTATTTTGCCTCACTGAGACCTGGCTTCAGGAGGAGGGGTATGTTAGCTTAAACGAATCTACTCCTCCTACCCATCTTAATTATCATATTCCTCGTGTTACTGGTCGTGGAGGGGGAGTGGCAGCAATCTATCACTTCAAATTATTGATTAATCCTAGACCAAAATATGATTCCAATTCATTTGAAAGCCTGACTCTTGGCATCACCCATATGAACTGGAAGACAGAAAAGCCACTTTTGTTTGTAGTTGTATATCGGCCCCCTGCTGGGCCACATTCAGAGTCCCTATCTGAGTTCTCTGATTTCTTATCTGACTTGGTCCTTAGAGCAGACAAAGTCATTATCATTGGAGACTTTAACATCCACGTAGACATTTTAAATGACAGCTTTAGAAATGGCTTCATTTCATGACTTGAGTCAGTTGGTTTCCTCCAGCAGATAAACCAACCAACTCATACCTTCAACCACACCCTAGATCTAGTTCTGACTTATGGTGTTGAGGTAGAACATGTGTCAGTGTTCCCTCAGAACCCACTCCTGTCAGATCATTCTTTGATCACTTTTACATTTATGATTAAGGATTCTTCTATGCTCAGAGCACAGTCTTACTATAGCAGATGTCTTCCAGATAATGCTGTACCTAAGTTTAAGGAATTGTAGTGTCTGAAGCGCCTACACCAGTTCTCTGTAGGCCTTAACCACTGTACCACTGTGTCCCATTTCCGTATCCAGATCCTTATAAGTACATAATATCCGTTAGTATCTGTTCTCTGTGTCCTTGACCATTGTAAGGCCTTAGCTTACCTTTCAGCCATCCTGGTACCATTTCTAACATCTTCCATGCGTGGCCTGATATCAGTGTTCTCTGTGTTCATGATTTAATGCCTAGTTATTTCCCGAAAGAAAAATCCCATGGAGGAATGCAGGAACCCACAGGTGCCTGGACTCCCTTATGAGGTCATCAGAAAAGAATGTGTTTGCTTGACCATATAAAAGAGGCTACCGAAGAAAGCTCGGAGGAGATCTTCACCATCAGGACCAAGAAACCTCCCTCGGGCAAACTGCAGTGTCCAACTGATACCTGACTGTTCTCTTCAATAAACATCTTATATCCACGTTGGTGTCTACGAAGATTCCTTTCTCATCAGCACCTCTCGACCACCAGAAGAAGAAAACCTACCACAGAAGCAATCCCTGTGCTAATCCCAGGACCACCGCGTGTTTCCCCAGGGATCCATCATTATAATCGTAGCCCTGCAGTTGTTGACTCTATTGCTGAAGGTGCAGCGACCTCACTGAGAATCATGGCATTCCTGTAAAATGGATAGCTATCATGTAGCCTGTAAAGACTGTCTAGTAGTTTACAAAAAGGCTGGAACAGCTTATTTTGCCCCCAACTTCGCCCGTGGACGGACTCGCTCGGTCTCCGCTTCCCAGCGGGTCCAGCTCTGTCTCCCTGTACAAGTCTGACAATAAAGCGGTGTTTAACCAAACTCTGGTGTTGCTCTTGGGTTCTCAGCTGGTTTGTGACAAAGAGTTGAGCATGTCCACTTATATCAGTAGACTCATCAAGTTCCAAGGCAAATTTATTACTGATACGGATCAAAAACCACACTCTCTATGTCTGCAGACATCTCATCAATTCCTTCTGGAGATTGTGTGATCTGAGAGAGGGCCATTTCTTCAGCCGCTTCGGGTCCGAGCATCTCATTTACAATGGCTTTGCAGGCGGGGGTATTAATTGCTCTGCCAGTGTGGGCCTTTTTTGATTTAGCCACAAGTTCAGCGACGTAGTTGGTAGCTTTAAGGGCTCTCTCATTTACCTTTGTGGTTTTTCTTATGAAAGTTGCCCGTTTCTCCGTGTGTTCATGCAGGCAAAGCAATTCACTGCACATTACAGAACTGTTTCACTCTTTAACCCCATTAAACATTAAACACACAGGACATTATTAAGTGCGCCGTCATCACATGTACGTCATCTAATAGCAAAACTGCCGATTGAATGTTGCTGACGACGGCCTGCAGCTTCGCTCTCACAGGAGAGTGCATGGTTGTCGTAGACCTGTGATATGAAAGCTTTGCCTCACAGAGTTTACATTGTACCTATATTACACTTGTTTATTTTTAAATAGCTCCACATGGAACTTTTTGAGGGCTGCTGCAGTAATCTCTGTCTTCTCATGTTTGTTTCTTCTATGGCTCAGAGCCATTGGCTCTGCATCCAGCCCGCCACACTGTGTACCACCAAATACTACGCTGCCCCCCGTGCGGAAGCCGCCAGTACTACAAATTTATTCGAGTGCCATTTTAAAATTTTTATGATTTAACGAATATTCGAAAAGCGATTCCTATCCCTACTAAAAAGATGGCATATTTACAGAACAATAAAAAGTGTTTGAAAATATGGGAGAAAGAATGTGAACGTAGGGCAGGAAAACAGGCAGCGAAGACACTCACACAGCTACAACTACAAGATGCACACACACACTTGTTGATGGAATGCAACAGACACACACACACAAACATCACACACACGCTCTTCAGCACCCACAGCTATATCACAGAATAAATTCACTTCTCGCTGTTCTTCCATTCCAGGACACAAAGACTCTCTCCTCGACACCTACCCATGGCCAGCGCCTCCTCCGCCACGCCCTACAGCCCCACCCTACGCCAGGCCTGATGTGTCGACTTCAGAAAGCCTGCCATTGCCTCCTCCCCCTCCAGTGTTGCCTCCGCTCACAACCTTCTCTCCTCCACCCAATTAACCATCCTCATCACAGGAGCCACATTATGAGGGCAGTCTGATGTCTTCTCCACCCTGCACGAGGAGTAGAACGATAAAGAGGGGTCAGCCCATCTGTCAAATGCCAATGGTTCAAGTGGAAGGACTCCAGGGACCCGCCCTGGTTTACAGACCTTGGACATTGCCTGATACGGAAGATGCACTGAAGCGCCTCCCAGCCATTGACTCTGATGGAGAAAGATTCACCACCGCCTCTCTCACATTCTGCAAGGAGTTTTCACCCACCGTACCACAAACCCACCGGCTCCTGGTGAAGGCTTTGGGACCTGTTCATTAGTCCAACATCTGGCAGAAACGCCCTGACTGGGATCACCCTGACAATAAGCTTTGTGTCACCGCCGTGACAAAAAGACACCTTTGGTTTGTACTGAACCAACAGAAGAGAAGGATAGTTACACAGAGGTGTGGGTGGGCATTAACATACCACAACAGAACTGAGACTGTGCATCCTCAGTGCCAGCAAGAGGTAAATATTTATGTGTTCAGACTCTAAACTCACACTGCCTTGTAATTTGCTCTTACAACATTCTCATACCTGGACAGCTTGTATCATCTTGGCAACTTCCACTTTAGTTTTTCCATTTACCGGCTTCCCATTGACACCAGTGATTTCATCGCCAGCTGCCAGCGTCCCATCAAGAGCTGCTGGGGTGTTATCAAAGACCTGTGACAAAAGAGCAATAGACTTTAAAAAGGTACCAAAGAGGGAGTCCTAAGTTGATGAGTTCAGTTGTATTAAAAGTGGTTAAATTAAGTTGCATAAACTGGAACTTTGATGGAAGCACTGCATCAGGTACTTGAGATCATCCTCACTCACCTGTACAATGTAGAGACAAGGACAGTACTGCGCCCCCCCTCCAATGCTGATCCCGATGAGGTTGTTACTGTCTTTCTTCAGACACACAGTACCGGGAACCGTGGGGATACCTCTGCCCGTCACAGTGGCACAATTTATTATAGTAGGACAGAAGTTCTTTTTAACAAAAAATCCTAATATGTTTTACACAAAATATGGATCCTCTCAAAAGACAAGTGTAAAAACGTAGAAGAACGGTGTGAAACTCACAGCTTGTCTTCCTCCAGTTCGTAGTCCATGTCTGTGAACATCCTGGGGTGGGGGAGCCACTGTCCCTGTCATTGAAACATCAATAAAACACTGCCTGACAACACGGGCCACAGCTCTTTGAGGGGATAAAGGAGAGGGCCCATTTGGTTCCGATCGTCACAATTTGCGTTTCATCAATTTCGAGACCCCACCCAAGGCTTATCGGCTTATTCATGAAGGATATAATTTAAGAAAGTTGTTTGTCTGTTTCGCTGGTTGTACCAGTTCTATGGAAAAATATGTATGGAAGTGTGATATTTATGACATGGGAAAGAACTAAGCAGAACTAAACAACGAAGGATGTTAAGATACATCCTGACTGTGGACATTATCCAGTGATGAGACACAATTTATTGACATTCTACTGTAAACTAAGCGACGATTAATAGAAAATAAACACAAGAAAACACAATTGAGGTTTACTCTAGTACTCCCTGTGAGAAGGTGAGGGAGCACTCCCACCCCTTCTCACGGTCTCCCTGGGAAGATAGGGGCGCGGAGCGGCGCATGCGGAGCAGCGCATGCACAGCGGCGCCAGCAGAGGAGACTCTCAGTGCCCACGAACACCCACCGACACACGTCACGCAACCACACAGGGTATCAAAGAGGACTTTTATTGGACTTTTGTTTTCTTTCCACCCGGGCATAATACTCCCGTCCACCTTACCTGCGTCCACCTTAGGTTCCGGTCGGCTCCACGGCTCCTGAGCGGAAGCGCGCGTCGCTGCCAGGGTGGGGCTTTATCCCGCACCGGCCTAAGTGGAGCAGTCCATTGCTCGCGGTAGGGGGGGTGTCGTGGGGACAGTTAAGGTGTAAGCGGGAGGGAATCACTGTTTGGGTTATGTAACTGTTTTACTATGATTGGGGGGAGGTTTTGGGTTATTTTGGTTTGGGGATGTTGTATTTTCTTTGCTGGGAGGAAAGACTGGACTGGGGTGTGTTACCCGGGGTAGTGGGTTGGTCCTTGGGGGCGTTGGCCGCTCTATTTAAGGGCCCTCATTTGGAGTGAAGGGGGCACGAGGTGAGGCTAGCGTGGGCTGACAGTGGTTCCCCCATTGCCTCCTCAGTGCGGTTGGCGGAAAGAAATAAAGGGTTTTGGTTCACTGAAACTTCCGGGTGTGGCGTGCTTCTTCATTACGCTTCCCCCTCCTGAGTCCAGTCCGGTAAGGACCCTCTCGGCTTCACGGGGAGGTCACCTCGGCTGCATCACACTCCCACATTCAGGGAAAACACTCATTAAAAGCAAAGTGTCTTAGCTAGAATGTGACTGTTGGGAAACATTCTAGCTGAAACATTTATGTTTTAATGCCACGACGCAGCCTTGTTTTTAAAGAATGGTTCACTGTAATGGCCACTAGAAGACAGATATCCATCAAAGATAAGAAGTATCCAATGCAAATAATAAAGGCATTTGCATTAAAATATTTTTTTTTCAGATATTTAGACGTCCCACCGGTAGGAGGCCCCCGGGAAGACCCAGGACACGCTGGAGAGACTATGTCTCTCGGCTGGCCTGGGAACGCCTGAGGATCCCCCCGGAGGAGCTGGACGAAGTACCTGGGGAGAGGGAAGTCTGGGCTTCCCTGCTGAGGCTGCTGCCCCCGCGACCCGACCTCGGATAAGTGGGAGAAGATGGATGGATGGATGGATATTTAGACGTTAATCATCATTGATCAGATCCGCTGATCGACGGAACAACGATTGAACATAGCATCGTTCTGAAAGGAACGATTCAATTAATTGTCAAGATGAAAGGTGCCAATCCGCGTGTTCTTTAAATGAAGATCTCAAGAAGATAAATGCCAATTTCAAAATGTATTTAACAATAGAATCAATTCAAGATACAAATATTACAGAGCTCAGGGCCGGTTCATAACCCTGGAATAACAGAGTTAATTGCCAGGGCATGAAGTCTGACAACATAACTATCCCTTGACCCAGTCTTTTATGAAACACAGATACAAATTTAATGTCCTTGTAGTCCAATCCGGTTCTTCTGCTTGGATGACCTCGTCCTCTTCTTCCAATCCTGGTTGATGTTGGTATCAGTTCTTCTTCTCCAGTGTCTCCCCCGATGGCCAGTTCAAAAGTTCACCTTCTTCCTGCAAATAGACCTCGTCACCCCCAGCATGATGTCCTGCTTTCGAATGAATATTTACCACCCTCCGCTTTACTGGTTCCTGAGTTCCCCACTATCTAAACAAACAATCCTGTCGAAGAACGTCTCTAATCTTTATTACCCTTAGTAAATGAGTCCACCCTGCCTAACTTCTAAGAGAAGACAGGAACAAATGGTAAAACCCATGATAACAAGTTACAGACACTCTTCAAAATTAATATTTTCCATCAGATAATTTTCCATCCTTATCCTCCTCGACCTTACTGCTGCATTCGATACCATCTCCCACCCCATCCTACTCCATAGACACTCTTCCATCGGCCTTGCCAAGACCCCCCTTCAGTGGTTCCATTCGTACCTCTCAGGTCGCACACAGTTCATCCAGCTCAAATCATTCAAGTCCAACATCTCCCCAGTCACTTCAGGCGTGCCACAGGGCTCAGTCCTGGGACCCTTGCTATTCATCATCCATCTTCTTCCCCTTGGCGCCATCTTCCGCAAATTACACATCCAATATCACTGTTACGCAGACAACACTCAACTGTACCTTTCAAGCTCGCCTAACTCCTCACTCCCACCCTCCTCCCTCCCCACCTGCTTAGCTGAAATCAAAGCCTGGTTCTCGTCCAACTTCCTTAAATTAAACAGTGATAAAACTGAAGTGCTCCTCGTTGGGATCTCCCCCAACACCACCTCCTTCCTTGTCCATAGTCTCGTCACCTCACGTTTAGATTACTGTAACTCCCTCCTCTTTGGTATCCCTCAAAAATCTCTACACAAGCTACAACTGGTCCAAAATTCAGCTGCCTGCATCATCACCAGAACCCCATCTTCCCACCACGTCCTACAACAACTCCACTGGCTTCCCATCACTTTCCGGATCCAGTACAAAATCCTTCTACTCACCTTTAGAGCCATCCACAAACTCGCCCCTCCTTACCTGTCTGACCTCCTCCACATCGCCATTTCAACACCCCCCGTCAGATCCTCCTCCTCCCCCAACCTCACTGTGCCCCCTGCCCGCCTCAGGACCATGGGGGGCAGAGCTTTCAGTCGCTCCACTCCTCACCTCTGGAACTCCTTACGTATTTAAATCCAAACTCAAAACACACCTTTTTCATCTGGCTTACTCACTGCACCACCCTTAATTGTTTTCTTTGTTTATGTTTATGATTAAATGCTGCTTGTTGATTTTATGTATGTATGTATGTATGTATGTATGTATGTATGTATGTATGTATGTATGTATGTATGTATGTATGTATATATGTAGGTATGTATGTATATCTATAGGTATGTATGTACATATGTAGTTATATATGTATGTATGTATATATGTAGGTATGTGTAGAGGTTTGATTGGCTTGAGAGTTAGTGGCTTACTCGCCCGTCTATCGCTAGCAAGAAGTTGCATTCCATGAGCAGTGTCTGTAGCTCAGCTGTGCAGTACCACAAATCCACTCAGGAAACGTTTTGTTGTGAACAAAACATAAAAAATCTCCAGGTTTATTTCCACAAAATTACAAAACGTTGAGGCTGGCTAACACACTTGTTACAACTAATGAAATGATTAACTATTAAATCCCTCTGTGCCTATATTATTGAACCATGCATTTTCCCAACACATTCCAACAATATGAACTGCATAACCGTGAACTGTACTTCTGCCTCTACAGTATGTATGTATATATGTATGCATGTTTGTAATAGACTGCACTATTTTCTCTCTCTCTTTCTTTCATTTTCTCTCCTGTCTCCTTCTTTTTCTACTCCTTTACCCGGCCGACTACCAGCAGGATGGTTCCTCCTTGTAAGCCGGGTCCTGCTCAAGGTTTCTTCCTGTTAAAGGGAGTTTTTCCTTGCCACTGTGCTTACCTGGAGGCTCAGGCTCTGGGTCTCTATCTCTGTAAAGCACCGACTGACTATTTTTGTTGTAAATGGTGCTATTGTAATTGTACCTGACCTTTGATTTTAAATTGTATATTGTTTAACTGCTGCATAGACGCACTGTAAAGTGTCCTTGGGTGTCTTGAAAGGCGCTTCGAAATAAAATGTATGATTATTATTATTATTATTATTATTATTATTATTATTATTATTATGTAAATAAATATTGTAAATAGCTACTGATATATCATGGAATATATCATATATAATATTTTAGTCTTTGGCTTTCACTTACATAAATATATTTCCTCCACATTAATTATGTAATTTTGGATCGAGCCAGATTCCACATTGATCTTGGCAGTGATGTAAATGACCTGACACTCCATTTTAACCCTCGTTTCTATGATGACGCTGACGGATCTGTCCTGGTTTTCAACTCAAAGACGGCCGGTTGTTGGGGTGAAGAGAGAAGGGAAATACCCAACCCCTTAAACAGGGGCAAGGAAGTTAAGGTGAGAGATTTGTTGAGAAGTGTCGTCATGTGTTTTGTCAAAAAGGCTACTCCAGTTTATGCAAAGAAACACTTCCCTCAAACCACATCAGACCTTTTCCCTAGACATAAAGCCATAACCAACCATGTACAGAACTTAGTTTTATGCCAATCTGCTCTGTTTTTCTTCTGTAGATTGTGTTTGCACACACTACATGAAATTCTTTAGTATATCCGGCCCAAACACTCCATCCAAATACTAATGGCCCGGCCCCTCTGTCACATTTTAGAACCTATTGTGGCCCGCAAGTCAAAAAGTTTGCCCACCCCTGCTCTAAGCTCTCAAGCAGAACCTCCAGTACTCCACTTCTGTTTTAAAGGCTACAGTTTCTCCAGACTTTTGATGGCTTCTTCTTTTTTAATTTGTCTCCAGTCCTTGGGGATTTCTCCATCTTTAATGAACTGTAATTCATAGTGCTGCTCAAGGTTTTTCTGAAATCGACAGACAAACCATTTCCAGAAGGGCAGCATAGATCCATCAGGAGTAATCTCCCATGAGGCAAATCTTTCTCCAGCCTTTGGGTATTCTTTATAAGGGATAGTCTCATCTGAATCAGGATGGGGGTAAAAAGAGCGATCACTTGAAACCTTAGTTGTGCAGAACTCAATAGTCATAATGGTTGTGTCTTTTTTATGCCAACCATCAACCGCCGTGGATCTGTGAAAAGGGACTCTGTGCTTGCCATCATGATCCTCTAAAGTGTTGGTGCAAACAGCTGAACAGAATGGACACTGGACCCAGCAGCAGTCACACAGCTGATCAATCAGGACCTGATCAGGTTGGACCCTGTACTTCTTTATCTCATCAACTGAGAGGTTTTTCATTTCCTCCTTGTTGCGCTTGAGGCCTTCCACTATTTGATTTTTAAGAAAGTCAAACTTGTCTATGTCTCTGAAGCTTTCATATTTAACGCTGAATTCAAGCTTATGATTAGTCAGTTTAGAAAATTCTTTCACCCACAGCTCAATGTTTCCTCCCTTTCTTGTGACTGTTGTTGTTGCATCGTGTAAAGCTTGTTTCACAAAGTTTGTGAGTTCTTCAACATTGTTCCCAAGTATATTATCTACCTCAGCTTTATTCTCTTTGATGTATTCCTCCACTTTTTGTCTTATGAATGTCTTCACATGTTCCTTTGGAGTTTTGATGTAGGTCATAAAACTATTAAAGTCTTCTTTCTCAGCCAAACATCTCATCACATGCTTCTCCAGAGTTGACCTGTTTCCACTGAATGCTAGGTGGTTACATTTCATCAGATCAGCTAGATTTCTGCCAGAGTCATTACAGATGGCCTCAATCATGGAACACTTCAGTTGGTCAAGGATCAATTCTCCAAACACCACAGCTGATGAGCTGCCTTTGAAGAAGGCTTTGAAAGCACAAAAGAATTGTTGTTTCTTGCTTTCTGCATAACTGCGTACATCATTGTTCTTTATGAATGTTCTCTGGGAGTCGTCGAGCCAGTGTTCAAATCCATTGAACACATACAAAACAAGACCAACAGTAAAGTTTTTCTTCAGAGTGTATTTCCTCCCAGATTGAAATGATTCTACTGCTTTCATTACATTTTTGGTTACTTCTTGCAAGTATGTTGTATTGTAGCCTGTTATTGCCACTGGTTTGTTTTTTATTGTTGCGATAGCCTCTTCTCTGACACGTGTGATGAAGTCTTTGATCATTTTCCGTTCCTCAGCAGAAAGACCAGAGTTCCATTTTTGTTTAACCCATTCCAAACCTTTAGCCACAACATAAAAGCTGTAATCTCCAATCTCTTCCATTTTTTTGTATCTACCACTGGTCTTCATTTCATCAATCATGTTCCATTCAATTCCCTGGTCCGTAAGAACAAGTACTACTTCTTCTGCTATGTTGATCTCAGCAATACGTTTTGTACCTGCTGTTAGTGTCTCAACCCACTCAGTCCAAAGAGACTCAAAGTGTTTCTCAAGTTCCCTGTCATCTTTGATGTTACCTTTTAACTTTAGAGCCAGTTCTTTGCTCTTCTTTAGCAGGTTGTTCTCTAACACTGTCTTCTTGTCATCAAGTTCTTTACAAGCATTTTTCTGTTGGATAACATCATTTAGCTTTTTTGTGACTTGCTTCAACAGTCCCTGAAGAAACTCTTTGATTTTGGTCTCAAACCGACCTCGCCACTGGACCAACATTTCACTGTCATCATTTTTGTCAAAATAATCAGTCAGAGCTTTTGTTACTTCTGCACTTGCTTTGTTGATGCTCCTCTGAAGATCAGCCTCACTGACTTTGTTCACTTTTCCATTTTGAATTTTGCTATAAAGCTCATTTTCAATCTCCAGCATCTTGTTTCTCAGGGTCCAGGTCCAGTTCCCATACTCTACCTCAAGTTTTCTGTACACTGATATTTCATATGTGTTCTTGAAGCTGAAAACAAAGTTTTCATTCAACAGAGCATTCCACAGATCCAGAACTTTGGTTTTGAACTGTGATAAAGTAATCCCAGTGGACTGTGAAGCTTTAGAGATGATAACTTTCTTCAGGTCTTGGATGCTTTCACTGTAACCTGGATTGGGAGGAGCCATTGGTGGACTTCCCTCCCACAGCTGAGCAAAGTACTTGATGTCTTCAAGCACATTAAATGAAATGACTTTAGAAAAGCTTTGAGCATCATATCCCTCCTCTTTGGCAGCTAGTTTAACCATCTCGTCAAGATTTTCTTGCAGACGTCTCTTTCCCTCCATGTTCATTTCAGCAGCTGCAACATCTGTGACATTCTGATGTACAAACACACATCTGGGAGAAAGGTGAACTGCCTTCATCCTCATGAAAGCCTGGACAACAATTTGTAAAATTTCTTGCATCTCAGATGGGTTCTCCCCAAAGATGTTGATCAGTGTCAAGTTTCCCAGACCAACCACAAATGTCGCCAGTTCATTGTCATGATGAACAGTATTATCACTTTTTAGCTCAAGAGCACGAAGTCCTTCAGTGTCCACCACCAGAACATAGTCAAACTTGAGGCGATCCTTCATCTCCTTTGACACTTTGACCAGTTGCATAAATGCACCCTTTGTGCATCTGCCAGCACTCACTGCAAACTGTAATCCAAACATGGCGTTCAGCATTGTTGATTTTCCACTGCTCTGTATGCCCAAAACGGACAAAACATAAACTCTCTGGTCACCCAGTTTATTGATGACTTCATCTAGAAGTCTGGGGATCCATGTGATCGGCACGTGACCTGCATCACCATCCATCAGCTCTATTGGGTGCCCTGATATCAGCTGCTCTGCAGCCAGTTTAGGGTACTGGGACCAGTCTATTTGTCCTTTTGATGGCTGTTCCTGCAGAGATGCATGTGCTTCATAGATCTGACTCATTTCTCTATAGATGTGCTCCAAGCCAAACGTGGCTGACTGTAGCTCCCTTGATATTTGTTCAAGCTCATGTTGCTTTGTTTTTAGCTGATCAGGCTGGACTTTTTCCTCTTTCAACCTCAAGATCTCAGACCATGTATCATCATATTTGCGAAGAATTGAAGGGAAATCCTCTGTGGTGAGAGCATCTATTAACATCTGGGTCCATTTCAAGAAATATTCTTTCTCCTTGAGCTTCAAAGATGAGATGCATTCAACAAACAAAGATACAAGTTCACCACAAAACTTCTCGCGTTGACTTTCTCTTATTTGTTTCAGTTTCTGCAGCTTTTTGCTTTTTTCCATCTCAATGTGGTCTCTAAGGCGATACTGTTTCTTGTTTGTGTCACACCACTCCTGCCACAGTTCACCTTGACAAGGGAGGAACTTGTCTTTAATTTTGGAGACTTCATGTCCTTTGATTAAATCCATCACCTTCTTTGCAGCAGCTTTGCCCTTCTGACAGGCTTCGTCTTCTTCATCAGACCTGATTCCACTGACATCAGCCATGGACTCCAGGTGAAAGGAATGTTGGGATCCAGCTAAAATATCTTGAATGATTCTTTGTAACTCCTCAGAAACATTTGACTGGCCTCTGTCTTTCAGACCAATTGAATATTTCCCCTTTTTAATCTCAACAGCATTGTGGTTCTTTTCAAGAATGAGTAAAACTAGGGGTTTTGGAGAGTTTAGGAGGTCTTGGATAATATTTCTGTCACTTTCATTCTGAGCTGATATGAAAACGACAGTGACTGAGGATTTTTCAGTAAGTATGCTGCGCTGCTTTTCGAGAAACCGAGCATCACCGTGAAGGTTACAGAAAGCGGTGCAGTCAGTGAACAGATCTTCGGGTTTTCCAGCAGGGAAGTACCAGGCAATCTCTGCCACTCCTTCCATCAAATGACGAGCTTTGGTGCTTCCCTGGCAGTCTCTGTGGTAGAAGGTGTCGTGGCGGTTGTTGATCAAATTGTTTATCAGCTGAGACTTAGAGAGTGACAGTGAACCCAGGCGGAAAAATGACACCATGGGTGTCTTAGCATTACAGATTGTCATACTCTTCAGGGTGACAGTGTTTGAATTAGCTTGGTTTCCTGTTGACTTCCATGTTTTCTTTATTTGTCTGAAAGTCCACAATGGACATTCAATATCCTTCGTAACCGGGTCAGGAACAAGCAAAGGTAAGGCGAACTGACACTGGGATAATTTGGTTATTAGATTCTGCTTCAAAAAGCTGTCTGAGCAGTGAAACACTGTCATTTGTATGTCCATGGGATGCAGACGAGGCTGTGTTGATTCATTATTTTCTGGGGTGCTAAATAGTTCAGCAAAATAATCTTTTTCTGCCTCAACAGTGCCGGA
This sequence comes from Lagocephalus sceleratus, assembly GCA_911728415.1. Taxonomy (NCBI): domain Eukaryota; kingdom Metazoa; phylum Chordata; class Actinopteri; order Tetraodontiformes; family Tetraodontidae; genus Lagocephalus; species Lagocephalus sceleratus. The sequence continues at coordinate 923,721 of CAJVRN010000090.1, read as the reverse complement.
CTGTGGAACAAGATTTGAGTGTCCTGAATCTGGACTCTCTTGTTTGACAGGAATATATCTGGCTCTGTAGTCTAATAACATCAACTTCTGTAGAAAGGTAAGAGCAAGATCCTCCTCACATGTGTCAGGCTCCCGATTCAGAGGTGGAAGTATTTGAAGGAAGTCAGCAGGAGTCAGCTTCCCTCCATACTTCTTTCGAAGACAAAGTCGATCAAGAAGGCTGCGGAATTCATTGGTCTGTGTCGGCTCTTCAGGCAACCTCACCAACTGTTAGAAAAAAAGCAGAGAATCATGTATGTTGTGAAGACAGAGGTAGAATGATACAGCAGAATATAGGGTCAACAGTTCTTGTGTCAGATTGAAATGAGAAAGAATTTCTTACATTTCTTCCACTTCCATCCTCAGCTGGGTGTATAGCACCTGCAATATATGAAAATGTGATTATTACAAAGTCAGAACAAAACATAATGTGACTATTGGCCTTCTAAAGTCTAAGCTTATGTTGATGTTGACTTTATTAGCTTACAATATGTGTTTAACAGTGACCTTTTGTGCCAATCTAAGCTGCAGATTATTTTCAAGACCAACTAACATTTGAGTTTCATCAATGGCAAAGCACCATAAAAGAATATGAAATTGGAAAAAAAGAAAAGAAAAGTCAAAGATGTTCATGAAAATAAGACATACAGCAGTATTGAAAATGTTGCAGCAGGTTTTCAGCAGTTGGGGTAAGGGAACATGTAATTTCTTTGTTGAACATTGCTCAAAAGGCGAAGTGTACATCATCTTGTGTTTGTCATCTGAACTACAAATACAGGTTATTTTATGATATATTAGTAACATATATTGGCTGATTTTATTAGACCCAAAGTGACCTGACAAACCAGGGTCCAGAACAGGATGCAGAGTTGTAGTCTTACACACCTCTCTGCTGCTTCCATAGAACCCTCATCCACCAATAATAACATAGTTAACACTATAGAGGTAGTCTCTGTTCCACGGTTACAGGTTCACCAAGCGCAGAGCAGGGGAGCGGTCAATTACCATAATCTTATTAAAATTAATACTAAAGCACAAGTTGGAGAAACCAACCACACAATTAAATGTGGACTGTTAAATATCAGATCTCTTTTGTGTAAATCCCTGTTAGTACGCGACCTGATAGCGGATCATCACATGGATTTATTTTGCCTCACTGAGACCTGGCTTCAGGAGGAGGATTATGTTAGTTTAAACGAATCTACTCCTCCTACCCATCTTAATTATCATATTCCTCGTCTTACTGGTCATGGAGAGGGAGTGGCAGCAATCTATCACTCCAAGTTATCAATCAACCCTAGACCAAAACATAGTTCCAGTTCATTTGAAAGCCTGACTCTTGGCATCACCCATATGAACTGGAAGACAGAAAAGCCACTTTTATTTGTAGTTGTATATCGGCCCCCTGCTGGGCCACATTCAGAGTTCCTATCTGAGTTCTCTGATTTCTTATCCGACTTGGTCCTTAGAGCAGACAAAGTCATTATCATTGGAGACTTTAACATCCGTGTAGGCATTGTAGATGACCGCTTTAGAAATGGCTTCATTTCATTACTTGAGTCAGTTGGGTTCCTCTAGCAGATAAACCAACCAACTCATACCTTCAACCACACCCTAGATCTAGTTCTGACTAATGGTATTGAGGTAGAACATGTGTCAGTGTTTCCTCATGACCCACTCCTGTCAGACCATTCTTTGATCACTTTTACATTTATGATTAAGGATTCTTCTATGCTCAGAACAAAGTCTTACTATAGCAGATGTCTTTCAGATAATGCTGTAGCTAAGTTTAAGGAAGTGATCCCTGTGCTAATCCCAGGACCACCGTGTGTTTCCCCAGGGATCATTCACTATGATCTTAGCCCTGCTGAGGTTGACTCTATTGCTGAAGGTGTAGCAGCCTCACTGAGAATCACACTTGATTCTGTTGCCCCCCTGAAAAAGCAAACAGTAAATCAGAGGAGGCGTGCCCCCTGGTATAATTCACATATCAGGACCCTCAAGCAAAAAGTGCGAAGACTGGAAAGGAAGTGGCATTCCTGTAAAATAGACAGCTATCATGTAGCCTGGAAAGACTGTCTATTAGTTTACAAAAAGGCCCTTCACAAGGCTAGAACAGCCTATTATTCTTCTTTAATTGAGGAAAATAAGAGCAACCCCAGGTTCCTTTTCAGCACCATGGCCAAATTAACTCAGAGTCACACTGCTTTAGACCCATGTATCCCTTCCTCCCTTACTGGTGAAGACTTCATGAGCTTCTTCACTCATAAAGTTCTAGCCATTAGAGAGAAAGCTAAGCAGGCCACCCCAACATCTGGACCATCACCAGATGAGCTGACCGTGGGAACATACAGGTTCTCCAACGAGCCCTTAAACACCTTCAGCCCTATATATTTTTCTGAGGCGTCTTCGCTGATTCAGAAATCCAAGACCACCACGTGTCTTTTAGATCCCATCCCAACACACCTGTTGAAGGATGTTCTACCATTGATAGGCAGTCCTATCCTGGACCAGATCAATTCTTCCTTAGTAACAGGTTATGTACCCCGGTCCTACAAGGAGGCAGTGATTAAGCCATTGCTTAAAAAACCATCACTGGATCCTGATGTATTAGCAAATTATAGGCCGATATCCAACCTTCCTTTTATTTCTAAAATTCTTGAGAAGGTGGTGGTGACTCAGTTACTGGAGCACCTACAGAGGAACAGTCTGTTTGAGATGTTTCAGTCAGGCTTTAGAGCTCACCACAGCACAGAAACAGCACTTCTTAAAGTTACCAATGATCTTCTTATAGCTTCGGATCATGGACTGGTTTCTATGCTGGTTCTGCTGGACCTCAGTGCTGCTTTTGATACAGTTGATCACAGCATCCTGTTACAGAGACTGGAACACTTGGTTGGGATTAAAGGGACAGCACTAGACTGGTTTAGATCATATTTATCTGATAGATACCAGTTTGCTCTTGTCCATGGTGTTCCCTCTTCATACAGTAGGGTTAGCCACAGAGTCCCTCAAGGTTCTGTACTTGGACCAATCCTCTTCACTCTGTACATGCTTCCCTTAGGAAACATTATTCGGCAGCATGGGATACATTTTCATTGTTATGCTGATGACACTCAGCTTTATTTATCCATGAAACCAGAGGAGACAGAGAAGTTAATGAAGCTCCAGACCTGTCTTAAGGCCATAAAGTCCTGGATGTCTTCAAATTTCCTCCTCCTTAACCCAGGAAAAACTGAAGTCATGGTGTTCGGTCCTAAACCTCTCAGGGATAGGTTAGATCACATTATCACTCTAGATGGTATCTCCTTAGAAACTAGTCCGTCTGTGAGGAATCTAGGAGTAACTTTTGATCAGAACCTCTCCTTTAACTCACAGTGCCTTTCTTCACCTGAGGAACATCAGAAAGATCAGGAAGATATTATTGCAGCATGATGCTGAAAAGTTAATTCATGCTTTTGTTACTTCCAGGCTGGACTATTGTAATTCTTTACTATTAGGGTGCCCAAACAACTCTTTAAGAAGTCTTCAGCTGATCCAGAATGCTGCAGCCAGAGTTCTGACAGGTATTGACAAAAGAGATCACATAACTCCTGTACTGGCGTCTCTTCACTGGCTGCCTGTTAAATTCAGAATAATTTTTAAAACCCTCCTCTTGACCTACAAGGTCCTCAGAGGCCTAGCTCCATCCTACCTGGAGGAGCTAGTGATACCTTATCAGCCCAATAGACCGCTCCGCTCTCAGAACGCTGGTCTACTTGTGGTTCCCAGAGTCTTTGGGAGTAGATTGGGGGGCCGAGCATTTAGCTACCAGGCCCCCCTGCTATGGAACCAGCTCCCTGTCCTGGTACGGGAGGCTGACTCCATCGCTACTTTCAAGACCAGACTTAAAACCTACCTCTTTGAAAAAGCTTGTTGTTATTAATTCTGTAGTTCCAGTTACTATCATAGACAGACTAATGATCATACTTAGGGGGTCGTCTAATCACCAGGTTAAGATACTAGTTATGCTGCTACAGGCCAAGGCTGCCGGGGTCCAGACACATGATCACCTGACAGGCCTCTGCCACCACACTGGTGATGGTTTCCTCTCCTCTCCTTTCCTCCTCCTCCTCGTTAAGCAGACTAGTTATGCAGATTCCTGTGTAGTTTTTCTGCCCACCCCCCCTCTATTTATTTACAGGTATCGCCGCCTTCGGAGCTGCATGACAACATCTGGCCCGCCGACCTGTTGTATATTGTATTTTTGTATCTTTGTGTGTGTTTCTGTCTTCTGTGCCTCTCCTCTCCTCTCCTCTCCCTCTTCTTCCTCTCCTCTCCTCTCCTCTCTCTCTACCCAGCCGGCCATCAGCAGGAAGGTCCCCCTACATGAGCCTGGTCCTGCTCAAGGTTTCTTCCTGTTAAAGGGGAGTTTTTCCTTGCCACTGTTGCTTGTCTGGGGTTAGGCCCTGGGATTCTGTAAAGCGCCTTGAAACAATTTTGATTGTATAAGACGCTATAGAAATAAAGATTGATTGATTGATTGATTGATATATAAATATATATATATTCGTAACACAAAACTTCTGCTGCCTTCAAGTCAACATTTTTGACTCTTTAAATTCTAAAAAACACAACCAGCAGTGGATGTGACAAACTGAACTATCTGAATATTTGATCTATCGATCAAGGGTTAAGTAAGTAGTTAACTATGAAGCTAGTTTGTTGTCACCATCAGACAAAAAATATGTGATTTACACCTGTCTTTAAATGATTTTATTTTCAGTAAGAAAATTAAAAATTAACTTCAATACGATTACCATCATCACTCTCTTTACACTGAAATGTAAAATGTTAAACTGAAGTTTAAAAATTATTTTAACACAGTCATTATTCAGAATTACCTTCATCCTTTGAAGACATCTTGATTTTAGGCTCAGGAATTCCTGGAGCACCAGTGTGTCACTTTCTGTAAAATACAAGTTAACAGATGAACAGAGTTTGAGTTTCAAACAAACAAAATCACAAGTGAAGATCAGAATGTGAAGCAGTGGTGGCTGGTGAAAAATATTCTGGGTGTAGCTGTGGTTTCAGCCTATGAGGTCAGGTTTAATAACCTAAAACAATACAACAGAACTGGAGACCAGTGTTATGTAAAATAGTTATTACTTTAATAATATGACATATTAATATATTCCTATAAAAAAAAAAGGTTAAGCATATTGTACTCTCAAAATACCTGTGACTGACTGCACCGCACAAACTTTTTTATTTATTACAAGATTTACACTTCTGAAAGATTTTCCACAGCATTTTCCTTCCTATCACACGCTTTCTCCTGGGATCTCTGTTTTCCTTGTGTTGTCTTACTGTTAGGGACAACCTGTCTGGATTAGGGGCCTTGTAGGATTGGTTTGGTGACTGTTGGTGTATATCATTCATACCGCATGTACACACAAACACACACATCCCCACACACACACAAGTGGGTAAAAAATGTAGTGTTCCTACTATTCTAGTGTTCCTAGGGTTCAGTAGGAACAGTAGTGCCCACGGATGTAGAAGAAATGTTAAATCACAGACAACAAAAAAAGCTGCATATTGTGGGTTAAGTAGAGTCTATAAAAGGACAAGAAAAAGAGACTTGACTCAGTGATTAATTCACTGGGTGAGTTGCATCTCCCAGCTGCACCTGCTTCTTGATGTTCATTAATATCAGAGTATTAAAAATGTACACATGCTCTTGACAGATAGGTTATCATGATAGAAAAACATTCACACCTCATCACAGAAATATGGGGAATATTGTGTTCTGAATTAAACTGAAATTACTTTTATTCTCAAAAAATTGACTTGATGTTTTACAAAGATTCAGCTTCATTGACAATGAACATACACAAAAAACAATTTAACTGAGCAGAGGGTCATCTCTACAATGAATCTCTTGGATTTCCAATTCTGAATCTTCTAGTCAAGATTGCTCTGTGTGTGATCTGCAGTGCTGACCTGATTTGCAGTCTCTTCTTCCACGTTGTCACAGCACCAATCTGTTTTTTAAAATTGAAAACAAAAAAGATATATGAGGTTCAACAAACACAAATGACATAATTCCCTTAAACGCTGAACAAACAAGTGGATCATAGGTTTATTGTCAGCCTTTTCAAAAGTCAAATCAGATGTATACTTTTTAACAGTATTAGTTTTTATTTTGAGAATCCTTAACACACATATCTCTCTCATCCGTAGACCTGAGGAGCACATTACAGTTTGTTGAATGGTGTTACTCACCTCATCTGTGGTCTTCCTTCAACAAATTGATCTCAGACCGTTACATCTTATTTTATATGGAGAGACCACGCCCTCTGACTCAGTATGAAAGTGAAAGAGAACGTACGCACATAAACTACTTCACCATAAGCACGGGCGCGTCCGTGTGTGTGTGTGCCGTGCCATGCTCGACCAGAATGGGCCCCGAGTAGTCCGAATGTATCCGGACTACTACAGTCAGACTATTGAAGTACCGTAGTCAGTAAAAGACGGCGTCTTGTTTATGCATATTAATTGTAAAAGTACTGCAAAATCTCTCTCTCTCTCTCTCTCTCTCTCTCTCTCTCTCTCTCTCTCTCTCTCTCTCTCTCTCTCTCTCTCTCTCTCTCTCGCACACACACACGCACACACACAAACACGCACACACACAGGGATCAGGGTAAACCACGTGATTTACTGTAATCATTTGGTAGAGCATTTCCTGGTATCATGCTTTCAAAATAAAATACAGCAGCGCCACCAAAATGAATATAAAGTGCATGAAAACTTTAACTTGGAAGTTGTAGGCTCTTCTTCTGTCTCTTCTGGGCCTTTATCGAAAATAAACTTTCCAAAGACGTCTGTTTTTTACTCATTTTGATAGCTTTTTCCGTTCAAGCGACCGAAATTTAATCGAGAGAATCCGGTCATTTTTCCGCAGACCGGGGGTTGAGGGACCACTGCTTTAAGGCAACATGTGCCGCTCCAACCTGGACTTTACTTCATTTTCTTTTTTAATGTAAATAAGTTTTTAATGTTTTAATGCTGTCACATTGCTAGGACTGAGAAGCCAAATTTCATTTAAAAAAAACTATGTGAAGGAGGCCTTGATAAAAGTGAGGTTTTGTGAAAAGTGTGTGAAAAAAAGAGTTTGCACAGCAGCGAATCACTTCAACACCAAAGTACCATCCCACAGTTGAGAGACCACGCCCTCAGACTCAGTATGAAAGTGAAAGAGAACATAAGCACATGTTTTATTTATTTGATTCATCGTAACCATGCGCGTGTGTGTGTGTGTGTGTGTGCCGTGTTCGACCAGAATGGGCCCAAATGTATCCGGACTACTACAGTCAGACTATTGAAGTACCGTAGTCAGATGACCAAGACGGCATCTCATTTATGCATGTACACTGAAAATTGTAAAAGTACTGCAAAATGTCTCTCTCTCTCTCTCACACACACACACACAGATTAGGGTGTGAAGTATTCATGACACACACACACACACACACATACACGCACACACGCACACATGCACACACAGATTAGGGTAAACCACGTGATTTACAGTAACAGGAAGGAGCCTTGAGCATGTAGGGGGACCCTGCTGCTGATGGCCGGCTGGGTAGAGAGAGAGGAGGAGAGGAAGGACAGGTAGAGGATAGAATAGGTAGGAGAGGAGAGGAGAGGAGGAGAGAGGAGAGGAGAGGAGAGGAGAGGAGAGGGAGAGGAGAGGAGAGGAGGAGAGAGGAGAGGAGAGAGAGGAGAGGAGAGGAGAGGAGAGGAGGAGAGAGGAGAGGGAGAGGAGAGGAGAGGAGAGGCACAGAGCATAGAAATACACATAGAAATACATCATATTGAATTGAATAAGCAGCCGGTTGAGTGGGTCAGCAGGGTCGGAGGTCATTATGCAGCTCTGAAGGCGGCGGTACCTGTAAATGAATACAGAAGGGTGTGGGGGGGGGGCAGAAACACTACACAAGAAATAGCATCACTAGTCTACTGATGAAGCAGAGGAGAGGAGAGGAGAGGAAACCAACCAAACCAAATAAAATTGTAAGTTCATGGAGAGGTCTGTGTCCTAATTATAGTTTCCCATTTGTCAAATGCCAATGGTTCAAGTGGAAGGACTCCAGGGACCCGCCCTGGTTTACAGACCTTGGACATTGCCTGATACGGAAGATGCACTGAAGCGCCTCCCAGCCATTGACTCTGATGGAGAAAGATTCACCACCGCCTCTCTCACATTCTGCAAGGAGTTTTCACCCACCGTACCAGAAACCCACCGGCTCCTGGTGAAGGCTTTGGGGCCTGTTCATTAGTCCAACATCTGGCAGAAACGCCCTGACTGGGATCACCCTGACAATAAGCTTTGTGTCACCGCTGTGACAAAAAGAGACCTTTGGTTTGTACTGAACCAACAGAAGAGAAGGATAGTTACACAGAGGTGTGGGTGGGCATTAACATACCACAACAGAACTGAGACTGTGCATCCTCAGTGCCAGCAAGAGGTAAATATTTATGTGTTCAGACTCTAAACTCACACTTCCTTGTAATTTGCTCCTACAACATTCTCATACCTGGACAGCTTGTATCATCTTGGCAACTTCCACTTTAGTTTTTCCTTTTACCGACTTCCCATTGACACCAGTGATTTCATCGCCAGCTGCCAGCGTCCCATCAAGAGCTGCTGGGGTGTTATCAAAGACCTGTGACAAAAGAGCAATAGACTTTAAAAAGGTACCAAAGAGGGAGTCCTAAGTTGATGAGTTCAGTTGTAGTGAAAGTGGTTAAATTAAGTTGCATAAACTGGAACTTTGATGGAATCACTGCATCAGGTACTTGTTGAGTTGTAGTTACCAGATCATCCTCACTCACCTGTACAATGTAGAGACAAGGACAGTACTGCGCCCCCCCTTTAATGCTGATCCCGATGAAGTTGTTACTGTCTTTCTTCAGACACACAGTACCGGGAACCGTGGGGATACCTCTGCCCGTCACAGTGGCACAATTTATTATAGTAGGACAGAAGTTCTTTTTAACAAAAAATCCAAAATATGGATCCTCTCAAAAGACAAGTGTAAAAACGTAGAAGAACGGTGTGAAACTCACGGCTTGTCTTCCTCCAGTTCGTAGTCCATGTCTGTGAACATCCTGGGGTGGGGGAGCCACTGTCCCTGTCATTGAAACATCAATAAAACACTGCCTGACAACACGGGCCACAGCTCTTTGAGGGGATAAAGGAGAGGGCCCGTTTGGTTCCAATCGTCACAATTTGCGTTTCATCAATTTCGAGACCCCACCCAAGACTTATCGGCTTATTCGTGAAGGCTATAATTTAAGAAAGTTGTTTGTCTGTTCCGCTTTTTGTACCAGTTCTATGGAAAAATATGTATGGAAATGTGATATTTATGACATGGGAAAGAACTAAAGGATGTTAAGTTACGTCCTGAGTGTGGACATTATCCAGTGATGAGACACAACTTATTGACTTCTACTCTAATCTAATCTCTTCTAAGCGACGATTAACAGAAAATAAACACAAGAAAACACAATTGAGGTTTACTCTAGTACTCCCACATTCAGGGAAAATACTCATTAAAAGCAAAGTGTCTCTTAGCTAGAGTGTGACTGTCGGGAAACATTCTAGCTGAAACATTTATGTTTTAATGCCACGACGCAGCCTTGTTTTTAAAGAATGGTTCACTGTAATGGCCACTAGAAGACAGATATCCATCAAAGATAAGAAGTATCCAATGCAAATAATAAAGGCATTTGCATTAAAATAATTTTTTTTCAGATATTTAGACGTTAGTCATCATCGATCAGATCAACTGATCGACGGAACAACAATGATTGAACACAGCATTGTTCTGAAAGCAATGATTCAATTAATTGTCAAGATGAAAGGTCACGTAGAGTGTTTTCAGAGGAGTTGTTGATCCTCACCCAAGACATCAGTCTCACAAGTTTTGTTTTCCAGGACATCGTGCTGTGTGCTGCCAGCAACTGCTTCCATTACGGTACACATAGATCCATCCAGTCTGTGTGTTTCCCCAGGGATCAATCACTATGATCTTAGCCCTGCTGAGGTTGACTCTATTGCTGAAGGTGCAGCAACCTCACTGAGAATCACACTTGATTCTGTTGCCCCCCTGAAAAAGAAAACAGTCAATCAGAGGAGGCGTGCCCCCTGGTATAATTCACATATCAGGACCCTCAAGCAAAAAGTGCGAAGACTGGAAAGGAATTGGCATTCCTGTAAAATAGACAGCTATCATATAGCCTGGAAAGACTGTCTATTAGTTTACAAAAAGGCCCTTCGCAAGGCTAGAACAGCCTATTATTCTTCTTTAATTGAGGAAAATAAGAGCAACCCCAGGTTCCTTTTCAGCACCGTGGCCAAATTAACTCAGAGTCACACTGCTTTAGACCCATGTATCCCTTCCTCCCTTACTGGTGAAGACTTCATGAGCTTCTTCACTCATAAAGTTCTAGCCATTAGAGAGAAAGCTAAGCAGGCCACCCCAACATCTGGACCATCACCAGATGAGCTGACCGTGGGAACATACAGGTTCTCCAACAAGCCCTTAAACACCTTCAGCCCTATATATTTTTCTGAGGCGTCTTCGCTGATTCAGAAATCCAAGACCACCACGTGTCTTTTAGATCCCATCCCAACACACCTGTTGAAGGATGTTCTACCATTGATAGGCAGTCCTATCCTGGACCAGATCAATTCTTCCTTAGTAACAGGTTATGTACCCCGGTCCTACAAGGTGGCAGTGATTAAGCCATTGCTTAAAAAACCATCACTGGATCCTGATGTATTAGCAAATTATAGGCCGATATCCAACCTTCCTTTTATTTCTAAAATTCTTGAGAAGGTGGTGGTGACTCAGTTACTGGAGCACCTACAGAGGAACAGTCTGTTTGAGATGTTTCAGTCAGGCTTTAGAGCTCACCACAGCACAGAAACAGCACTTCTTAAAGTTACCAATGATCTTCTTATAGCTTCGGATCATGGACTGGTTTCTATGCTGGTTCTGCTGGACCTCAGTGCTGCTTTTGATACAGTTGATCACAGCATCCTGTTACAGAGACTGGAACACTTGGTTGGGATTAAAGGGACAGCACTAGGCTGGTTTAGATCATATTTATCTGATAGATACCAGTTTGCTCTTGTCCATGGTGTTCCCTCTTCATACAGTAGGTTTAGCCACGGAGTCCCTCAAGGTTCTGTACTTGGACCAATCCTCTTCACTCTGTACATGCTTCCCTTAGGAAACATTATTCGGCAGCATGGGATAAATTTTCATTGTTATGCTGATGACACTCAGCTTTATTTATCCATGAAACCAGAAGAGACAGAGAAGTTAGTGAAGCTCCAGACCTGTCTTAAGGCCATAAAGTCCTGGATGTCTTCAAATTTCCTCCTCCTTAACCCAGGAAAAACTGAAGTCATGGTGTTCGGTCCTAAACCTCTCAGGGATAGGTTAGATCACATTATCACTCTAGATGGTATCTCCTTAGAAACGAGTCCGTCTGTGAGGAATCTAGGAGTAACTTTTGATCAGAACCTCTCCTTTAACTCACACATAAAATTCATCTGTGGAAGTGCCTTTCTTCACCTGAGGAACATCAGAAAGATCAGGAAGATATTATTGCAGCATGATGCTGAAAAGTTAATTCATGCTTTTGTTACTTCCAGGCTGGACTATTGTAATTCTTTACTATTAGGGTGCCCAAACAACTCTTTAAGAAGTCTTCAGCTGATCCAGAACGCTGTAGCCAGAGTTCTGACAGGTATTGACAAAAGAGATCACATAACTCCTGTACTGGCGTCTCTTCACTGGCTGCCCGTTAAATTCAGAATAATTTTTAAAACCCTCCTCTTGACCTACAAGGTCCTCAGAGGCCTAGCTCCATCCTACCTGGAGGAGCTAGTGATACCTTACCAGCCCAATAGACCGCTCCGCTCTCAGAACGCTGGTCTACTTGTGGTTCCCAGAGTCTTTGGGAGTAGATTGGGGGGCCGAGCATTTAGCTACCAGGCCCCCCTGCTATGGAACCAGCTCCCTGTCCTGGTACGGGAGGCTGACTCCATCGCTACTTTCAAGACCAGACTTAAAACCTACCTCTTTGAAAAAGCTTATTGTTATTAATTCTGTAGTTCCAGTTACTATCATAGACAGACTAATGATCATACTTAGGGGGTCGTCTAATCGTTAGGTTAAGATACTAGTTATGCTGCTATAGGCCGAGGCTGCCGGGGTCCAGAAACATGATCACCTGACAGGCCTCTGCCACCACACTGGTGATGGTTTCCTCTCCTCTCCTTTCCTCCTCCTCCTCGTTAAGCAGACTAGTTATGCAGATTCCTGTGTAGTTTTTCTGCCCCCCCCCCCCTGTTTATTTACAGGTATCGCCGCCTTCGGAGCTGCATGACAACATCTGGCCCGCCGACCTGTTGTATATTGTATTTTTGTATCTTTGTGTGTGTTTCTGTCTTCTGTGCCTCTCCTCTCCTCTCCTCTCCCTCTTCTTCCTCTCCTCTCCTCTCCTCTCTCTCTACCCAGCCGGCCATCAGCATGAACGTCCCCCTACATGAGCCTGGTCCTGCTCAAGGTTTCTTCCTGTTAAAGGGGAGTTTTTCCTTGCCACTGTTGCTTGTCTGGGGTTAGGCCCTGGGATTCTGTAAAGCGCCTTGAAACAATTTTGATTGTATAAGACGCTATAGAAATAAAGATTGATTGATTGATTGATTGATTACCTCCAGAGGTCCTAATCAGCAACCAAAATGAGTATGGTACAGTATTATTATTATTATTATTGCTATTGTTATTCTTATTATTATTAAATGCACATTAATATGTGTTTCTTCAGCTCCTTGAATTGACATGTCAGTCTGAGAACTGGAGATCAGCTGAAGATTAAGGGCTTTGTTTTGCATGATGCATGTATGACAGGAAAAAAAAAACCCAAACACACTGGTATATCATAAATGAATATGTAAATATTGTAAATAGCTACTGATATATCATGGATTATATCATATATGATATTTTAGTCTTTGGCTTTCACTTACATAAATATATTTCCTCCACATTAATTATGTAATTTTGGATCGAGCCAGATTCCACATTGACCTTGGCAGTGATACAAATGACCTGGAACTCCATTTTAACCCTCGTTTCTATGACGACGCTGACGGATCTGTCCTGGTTTTCAACTCAAAGACAGCCGGTTGTTGGGGTGAAGAGAGAAGGGAAATACCCAACCCATTAAACAGGGGCAAGGAAGTTAAGGTAAGAGATTTGTTGAGAAGTGTCGTCATGTGTTTTGTCAAAAAGGCTACTCCAGTTTATGCAAAGAAACACTTCCCTCAAACCACATCAGACCTATTCCCTAGACATAAAGCCATAACCAACCATGTACAGAACTTAGTTTTATGCCAATCTGTTTTTCTTCTGTAGATTGTGTTGAGGCTGGCTGGAGATGCGTTTGAAGTGGAACTTCCTGATCAGCATGAATTCTAGTTTCCACAACCTGGAGTGTGTTGATGTTATCAGTTACATCAGGATTGGTGGAGACTTCAAACTGACTTCTTTTAAGATCTGCTAAGAGATACTCGCATACAGAGTGGGTCAAACTCTTCTACTGAGGATCATCAAAACATGTAAATGAATACACTGGAATACAAATATAAATAATTGAAATCTCTGATCATTGTTTGCTTCCATTTTCTAAACCAAGTAATTGATTAGTTGATCAAACCACAGAGGCTAAAAAGGACAAAAACCCTTGCTTCACATTGTTGGCTTGAATTTACAGGGCCCATCAAACTTTAACCTAGTTGAGTTCTGTTTTTGATACCCGAGTGTGTATTTTTGCATCACGCAAATTGCACTGTGGATCCTGAGCAGATTGAAATTTGAGCTGGCTGAAAACTGCATTTAACTGAAACAGTTCCTCAGAAGTAAATATATATACCCTAATCCAAAAACCTAATCAGAAAAAAAGAGTCATTTCAAAATTGTGTTCAGCCCTGCTTCGTACTTGATGTTTCCAGAAGGCTTGTGGTTTAAAGGGCTTCATGAAGGTCATCTGTGGTCTGGAACTGATGAACCTCTCTCGCCATCCATCACCAAGTCAATAAAATAAACAGTATAAAACAACATAACAAACACCATGGTTTCAGGTTTACATGTTGAGTGTTTCCTTTCCATCAATGAAGAGACAATTTAATGGGTAAATGCTTAAATTGGCATAAATCCTGTTTAATCCTCACCGACTGGGATAAATCGGAAACTTTTAAATCAACTGACTGGTCTCATAATTCTTATATTATATTATAATCTTACCACATCTACACATGTATGAAACATAATCAATACACTTTGAATGTTCTGTAATATATTTATTAAACATTATTGTTCACATATTTTTACAGACTTTAAACTGATGATAATAATAATCTATATAATGAAGATATAGTGATGACAATATTTCATCCTGCCCACTCTGACCCTTACCTGCAGTTGGGCAGACAAGATGGAATTAATAACATAATAATATGTGATCATTTATTGATAAAAGGAAGTGAGTCTATAATATTGAATAGATCTGAACACAAAAAAGATTAAAACTATACTGATAAAAACATTGAAGATATTTTTTCAAATGTGTGGCTACTTTTCCCATTTAAACACAATCGCAAACTAGGATTAAAGTTCAACAAAGTAAAATAGAAGAATCTCTCATCTTGCTTTCACATAGAAATCAAACCTTTTTGGCTTTTCATGCCCCCAAAAAAGAAAAGAAAATGATGTCAATAAGTTTGTTACATAGATTATTTCAAGACGTTATTATAGCAACACTTCTATGTCAGAATCAGAATTCAGAGTGAATTTGACTTGAGGTCAACACTTCACTCTCCTCCACTCTCATTTAAAGGCTGGAGATTAGCTTCATTTTCAGTATTATTGTTACTCTTAAGCACAACCTCCAGTACTCCACTTCTGTTTTAAAGGCTACAGTTTCTCCAGACTTTTGATGGCTTCTTCTTTTTTAATTTGTCTCCAGTCCTTGGGGATTTCGCCATCTTTAATGAACTGTAATCCATAGCGCTCCTCAAGGTTTTTCTGAAATCGACAGACAAACCATTTCCAGAAGGGCAGCATAGATCCATCAGGAGTAATCTCCCATGAGGCAAATCTTTCTCCAGCCTTTGGGTATTGTTTATAAGGGATAGTCTCATTTGAATCATGACGGGGGTAGAAAGAGCGATCACTTGAAACCAAAGTAGTGCAGAACTCAATAGTCATAATGGTTGTGTCTCTAAAACACCAACCTTTAACCGCCTTGGATCTGTGAAAAGGGACAATGTGCTTGCCTTCATGATTCTCTAAAGTGTTGGTGCAAACAGCTGAACAGAATGGACACTGGACCCAGCAGCAGTCACACAGCTGATCAATCAGGACCTGATCAGGGTGCACCCTGTACTTCTTTATCTCATCAACTGAGAGGTTTTTCATTTCCTCCTTGTTGCGCTTGAGGCCTTCCACTATTTGATTTTTAAAAAAGTCAAACTTGTCTATGTCTCTGAAGCTTTCATAATTAATGCTGAATTTAAGCTTATGATTAGTCAGCCTCGAAAATTCTTTCACCCACAGCTCAATGTTTCCTCCCTTTCTTGTGACTGTTGTTGTTGCATTGTGTAAAGCTTGTTCCACAAACTTTGTGAGTTCTTCAACATTGTTCCCAAGTATATTATCTACCTCAGCTTTATTCTCTTTGATGTATTCCTCCACTTTTTGTCTTATGAATGTCTTCACATGTTCCTTTGGAGAGTTGATGTAGGTCATAAAAGCATCAAAGTCTTCTTTCTCAGCCAAACATTTCATCACATGCCTCTCCAGAGTTAACCTGTTTCCACTGAATGCTGGGTGGTTACATTTCATCAGATCAGCTAGATTTCTGCCAGAGTCATTACAGACGGCCTCAATCATGGAACACTTCAGTTGGTCAAGGATCAATTCTCCAAACACCACAGCTGATGAGCTGCCTTTGAAGAAAGCTTTGAAAGCACAAAAGAATTGTTGTTTCTTGCTTTCAGCATAACTGTATACATCATTGTTCTTTATGAATGTTCTCTGGGAGTCTTTGAGCCAGCGTTCAAATCCATCTAAGGCATACAAAACAAGACCAACAGTAAACTTTTTCTTCAAAGTGTATTTCTTCTCAGATTGAAACGATGCCACAGTTTGCATTACATTTTTGGTTACTTCTTGCAAGTATGTTGTATTGTAGCCTGTTATTGCCACTGGTTTGGATTTTATTGTTAAGGTAGCTTCTTCTCTGGCATCTGTGATGAAGTTTTTGATCATTTCCTGTTCCTCAACAGAAAGACCATAGCCGAATTTTTGTTTAGCCCATTCCAAACCTTTCCCCAAAACAGATTTTTCTTGGTCTTCCTTATTGTGCTTGGCCACCATATAAGAGCTGTAATCTCCAATCTCTGCCATTTTTTTGTAACGATCATTGGTCTTCATTTTATCAATCATGTTCCATTCAATTCCCTGGTCCATAAGAACAAGTGTTACTTCTTCTGCTATGTTGATCTCAGCAATAGGTTTTGTACCTGTGTTTAGTTTCTCAACCCACTCAGTCCAAAGAGACTCAAAGTGTTTCTCAAGTTCCCCTTCATCTTTGACATTGCCTTTTAACTTCAGAGCCAGTTCTTTGCTCTTCTTTAGCAGGTTGTTCTCTAACACTGTCTTCTTGTCATCAAGTTCTTTACAAGCATTTTTCTGTTGGATAACATCATTTAGCTTTTTTGTGACTTGCTTCAACAGTCCCTGAAGAAACTCTTTGATTTTGGTCTCAAACCGACCTCGCCACTGGACCAACATTTCACTGTCATCATTTTTGTCAAAATAATCTGTCAGAGTTTTTGTTACTTCTGTACTTGCTTTGTTGATGCTCCTCTGAAGATCAGCCTCACTGACTTTGTTCAGTTTTCCATTTTGAATTTTGCTATAAAGCTCATTTTCAATCTCCAGCATCTTGTTTCTCAGGGTCCAGGTCCAGTTCCCATACTCTACCTCAAGTTTTCTGTACACTGATATTTCATATGTGTTCTTGAAGCTGAAAACAAAGTTTTCATTCAACAGAGCATTCCACAGATCCAGAACTTTGGTTTTGAACTGTGATAAAGTAATCCCAGTGGACTGTGAAGCTTTAGAGATGATAACATTCTTCAGGTCTTGGATGCTTTCACTGTAACCTGGATTGGGAGGAGCCATTGGTGGACTTCCCTCCCACAGCTGAGCAAAGTACTTGATGTCTTCAAGCACATTAAATGAAATGACTTTAGAAAAGCTTTGAGCATCATATCCCTCCTCTTTGGCAGCTAGTTGAACCATCTCGTCAAGATTTTCTTGCAGACGTCTCTTTCCCTCCATGTTCATTTCAGCAGCTGCAACATCTGTGACATTCTGGTGTACAAACACACATCTGGGAGAAAGGTGAACTGCCTTCATCCTCATGAAAGCCTGGACAACAATTTGTAAGATTTCTTGCATCTCAGATGGGTTCTCCCCAAAGATGTTGATCAGTGTCAAGTTTCCCAGACCAACCACAAATGTCGCCAGTTCATTGTCATGATGAACAGTATTATCACTTTTTAGCTCAAGAGCACGAAGTCCTTCAGTGTCCACCACCAGAACATAGTCAAACTTGAGGCGATCCTTCATCTCCTTTGACACTTTGACCAGTTGCATAAATGCACCCTTTGTGCATCTGCCAGCACTCACTGCAAACTGTAATCCAAACATGGCGTTCAGCATTGTTGATTTTCCACTGCTCTGTATGCCCAAAATGGACAAAACATAAACTCTCTGGTCACCCAGTTTATTGATGACTTCATCTAGAAGTTTGGGGATCCATGTGATCGGCACGTGACCTGCATCACCATCCATCAGCTCTATTGGGTGCCCTGATATCAGCTGCTCTGCAGCCAGTTTAGGGTACTGGGACCAGTCCATTTGTCCTTCTGATGGCTGTTCCTGCAGAGATGCATGTGCTTCATAGATCTGACTCATTTCTCTATAGATGTGCTCCAAGCCGAACGTGGCTGACTGTAGCTCCCTTGATATTTGTTCAAGCTCATGTTGCTTTGTTTTTAGCTGATCAGGCTGGACTTTTTCCTCTTTCAACCTCAAGATCTCTGACCATGTATCATCATATTTGCGAAGAATTGAAGGGACATCCTCTGTGGTGAGAGCATCTATTAACATCTGGGTCCATTTCAAGAAATATTCTTTCTCATTGGGCTTCAAAGATGAGATGCATTCAACAAACAAAGATACAAGTTCACCACAAAACTTCTCGCATTGACTTTCTCTTATTTGTCTCAGCTCCTGCAGCTTTTTGCTTTTTTCCATCTCAATGTGGTCTCTAAGGCGATACTGTTTCTTGTTTGTGTCACACCACTCCTGCCACAGTTCACCTTGACAAGGGAGGAACTTGTCTTTAATTTTGGAGACTTCATGTCCTTTGATTAAATCCATCACCTTCTTTGCAGCAGCTTTGCCCTTTTGACAGGCTTCGTCTTCTTCATCAGACCTGATTCCACTGACATCAGCCATGGACTCCAGGTGAAAGGAATGTTGGGATCCAGCTAAAATATCTTGAATGATTCTTTGTAACTCCTCAGAAACATTTGACTGGCCTCTGTCTTTCAGACCAATTGAATATTTCCCCTTTTTAAT
This sequence comes from Lagocephalus sceleratus, assembly GCA_911728415.1. Classification (NCBI taxonomy): domain Eukaryota; kingdom Metazoa; phylum Chordata; class Actinopteri; order Tetraodontiformes; family Tetraodontidae; genus Lagocephalus; species Lagocephalus sceleratus. The sequence goes on along the minus strand of CAJVRN010000090.1, from coordinate 904,903 downwards.
CTTAACAGCATTGTGGTTCTTTTCAAGAATGAGTAAAACTAGGGGTTTTGGAGAGTTTAGGAGGTCTTGGATAATATTTCTGTCACTTTCGCTCAGAGCTGATATGAAAACGACAGTGACTGAGGATTTTTCAGTGAGTATGCTGCGCTGCTTTTCGTGAAACCGAGCATCACCGTGAAGGTTACAGAAAGCGGTGCAATCAGCGAACAGATCTTCGGGTTTTCCAGCAGGGAAGTACCAGGCAATCTCTGCCACTCCTTCCATCAAATGACGAGCTTTGGTGCTTCCCTGGCAGTCTCTGTGGTAGAAGGTGTCGTGGCGGTTGTTGATCAAATTGTTTATCAGCTGAGACTTAGAGAGTGACAGTGAACCCAGGCGGAAAAATGACACCATGGGTGTCTTAGCATTACAGATTGTCATACTCTTCAGGGTGACCGTGTTTGAATTAGCTTGGTTTCCTGTTGACTTCCATGTTTTCTTTATTTGTCTGAAAGTCCACAATGGACATTCAATATCCTTCGTAACCGGGTCAGGAACAAGCAAAGGTAAGGCGAACTGACACTGGGATAATTTAGTTATTAGATTCTGCTTCAAAAAGCTGTCTGAGCAGTGAAACACTGTCATTTGTATGTCCATGGGATGCAGACGAGGCTGTGTTGATTCATTATTTTCTGGGGTGCTCAATAGTTCAGCAAAATAATCATTTTCTGCCTCAGCAGTGCTGGACTGTGGGACAATATTTGATTGTCCTGGATCTGGACTCTCTTGTTTGACAGGAATATATCTGGCTCTGTAGTCTAATAACATCAACTTCTGTAGAAAGGTAAGAGCAAGATCCTCCTCACATGTGTCAGCCTCCCGAATCAGAGGTGGAAGTATTTGAAGGAAGTCAGCAGGAGTCAGCTTCCCTCCATACTTCTTTCGAAGACAAAGTCGATCAAGAAGGCTTTGGAATTCATTGGTCTGTGTTGGCTCTTCAGGCAACCTCACCAACTGTTAGAAAAAAGCAGAGAATCATGTATGTTATGAAGCCAGAGGTAGATATAGCAGAATATAGGGTCAACAGTTCTTGTGTCAGATTGAAATGTGAAAGAATTTCTTACATTTCTCCCACTTCCACCCTCAGCTGGGTGTATAGCACCTGCAATATATGAAAATGTGATTATTACAAAGTCAGAACAAAACATAATATGACTGGAGGAGTTTAAGGCTAGTGGCCTTCTAAAGTCTAAGCTCTTGATGCTGACTTTAATAGCTTATAATATGTGTTTAACAGTGACCTTTGGTGCAGATCCAAGCTGCAGATTATTTTCAAGACAACTAACATTTGGGCCTGCATTAATGACAAAGCACCATAAAAGAATATGAAATAGGAAAAAAACAAAAGAAAAGTCAGAGATGTTTCTGAAAATAAGAAAAACAGCACAATTGAAAATGTTGCAGCAGGTTTTCAGCAGTTGGGGTAAGGGAACATGTAATTTCTTTGTTGAACATTGCTCAAAAAAGGCTCAGTGTACATCATCTTGTGTTTGTCATCTGAACTATAAATACAGGTTATTTCATTATATATATATTAGTAACACAGTGTGTGTTAGAGTTATTTATCCTGAGTTCAAAAATCCTGATTTTTTATTTTCAGGAAGAAAAATAAAAATGAACTTAACAAAATAAAAGTTCAACTACACCTCAGTTTTTTAAGATGGCTTCAGTATGATTACAATCATCATTCTCTTTTCATTGAAATGTAAAATGTTAAACTGAAGTTTAAAAATGATTAACACATTAACACAGTCAATTTTTAAAATTACCTTCATCCTTTGAAGACATCTTGATTTTAGACTCAGGAATTCCTGGAGCACCAGTGTGTCACTTTCTGTAAAATACAAGTTAACAGATAAACAGAGTTTGAGTTTCAAACATACAAAATCACAAGTGAAGATCAGAATGTGAAGCAGTGGTGGCTGGTGAAAAATATTCTGAGTGTAGCTGTGGTTTCAGCCTATGAGGTCAGGTTTAATAACCTAAAAGAATTGAACACAAACAACCGAAAACCAGTGTTATGTCAAATAAATATTACTTTAATAATAATAATTTACATATTAATATATTCCTATAAAAAATGTTTAAATATATTGTACTCTCAAAATCCCTGTGACTGACTGCACAAACTTTTATTTTTTTACTTTTTTTTTTCTCCTGGGATCTCTGTTTTCTTTGTGTTGTCTTACTGGTAGGAACAACCTGGCTGGATTAGGGGCCTTGTAGGTTTGGTTTGGTGACTGTTGGTGTATATAATTCATACTGCATGTACACACAAACTCACACATCCCCACACACAAGTGGGTAAAAAATGTAGTTTGTAAAACTATATTTTAGTGTTCCTCCTATTCTAGTGTTCCTAGTTTTCAGTAGGAACAGTAGTGCTCACGGATGTAGAGATAAATGTTTAATTACAGACAACAAAAAAAGCTGCATATTGTGGGACAAGTAGAGTCTATAAAAGGACAAGAAAAAGAGACTTGACTCACAGTGAATAATTCACTGGGTGAGTTGCATCTCCCAACTCCCAACAAACCTGCCTCTCGATATTCATTCATATCAGAGTATTAAAATTGTACACACTCTTGAAACACTCTCTTGATTATTATAATGGGAACTCAACAGAGTAAGGAGGACGGTGCCCCTCCCAATAGCCCCCTGGTTAAGTACATGACAAGTAAATATGGACCTGAATCTGTGTCCTGCCTACAGGACTGGTCTGAGTTGCTGAGGTTCCCAGCGGGAGGTTCGATGAGTGAAAACCAAATAAAAATGTTTAGACAGTGTATGAAAGACAAAGAGAAGGAAGTAATGGGAAAATGAAAAATGAAAACTAATGACATGGTATATTTACAGAAGAATAAAGTCTTTTAAAATATGGGAGAAAGAATGTGAATGTAGGGCAGGAAAACAGGCAGCAAAGACACTCACACAGCTACAACCACAAGATGCACACACTCTCTTGAAAGATAGATTATCATGATAGAAAAACACATTTTTCACACTTCAACACAGCAAAACGGGAAATATTGTGTTTTGAATTAAACTGCAACTAATTTTATTCTCAAAAAACTGACTTGATGTTTTACAAAGATTCAGCTTCATTGACAATGAACATAGACAAAAAACAACAATGAATCTCTTGGATTTCCAATTCTGAATCTCCTAGTCAAGATTGCACTGTGCCTGATCTGCAGTGTCGATCCCATTTGCAGTCTCTTCTTCTACGTTGTTACAGCACCAATCTGTTTTTTTAACTTGAAAACCAAAGATATGAGAATGCAAATGACATAATTCCCTTAGATGCTGAACAAACAAGTGGATCATAGGTTTATTGTCTGCCTTTTCAAAAGTCAAATCAGATGTACACTTTTTAACAGTATTAGTTTTTATTTTGAGAATCCTTAACACACATATCTCTCTCATCCGTAGACCTGAGGAGCACATTACAGTTTGTTGAATAGTGTTACTCACCTCATCTGTTGTCTTCCTTCAACAAATTGATCTCAGACCGTTGCATCTTATTTTATATGGAGAGACCACGGCCTCAGACTGAGTATGAAAGTGAAAGAGAACGTACGCACATGATTAATGATATTTTTTTCTCTTCTTCTTATGCATGCATGCACAGCGCGTGTATGTTTGCACCCCTTCAAAACCACACAGGAAGTGTATTTCTATGTGCAGGAGGAAATCAAACTCCTGTGCATGTGGGCGCCGTAGCTTGATCAGAATGGGCCCCGAGGAGCCCGAATTTAGCCAGACTTCTCCAGCTAGACTATTGAAGTACCGTAGTCAGATGACCAAGACGGCGTCTTGTTTGTGCATGTGCACTGCAAATTGTAAAAGCTCTCTCTCTCACACACACACACACACACACACACACACACACACACACAGACACAAGGGTAAACCATGTGATTTGCTGTGATCATTTGGTGGAGCATTTCCTGTTACCAAGGCAATCTTACTGTGCCTTGAGCAAGGCAGCCTCAGATAAAGAGAGGTTTGAATCCTTAACACGGTGACATGGCATTAAAATAACATCTAATGTCAGTGTCCGAGATTACAGTTTACCTGTAGATGAGATCAGAGGTCCTCATGGGAACTCTCTCCCACTATGGAAAACTGGTGTCACCCATTAGGAAGATAGCAATATCCAATACCAATTCCCCACTGCTTAAACATGTCACATCTTTTAGGTGCTTTACCTGCCGTTTGCTATGCAAACTCTCTTTTTTCTACTATTTTGATTTGAAATGCAATCTCCACTCAAGTGTTAGGTTCCTGCTCTGTGGTTCTCCCCTTCTGTGTTGACAAAGAAAAGGAATTGAGGGGAAAATCAAAAATGAAAACTAAAAATATGGCATATTTACAGAAGAATAAAAAGTGTTTGAAAATATGGGAGAAAGAATGTGAACGTAGGGCAGGAAAACAGGCAGCGAAGACACACATAGCTACAACTACAAGATGCACACACACACTTGTTGATGGGATGCAACAGACACACCCACGCTCTTCATCACCCACAGCTCAATCACAGAATAAATTCACTTCTCTCTGTTCTTCCATTCCAGGACACAAAGACTCTCTCCTCGACACCTACCCATGGCCAGCTCCTCCTCCGTGACGCCCTATAGCCCCACCCTATGCCAGGCCTGATGTGTCCAATTAACCATCCTCATCACAGGAGCCACATTATGAGGGCAGTCTGATGTCTTCTCCACCCTGCACGAGGAGTAGAACGATAAAGAGGGGTCAGCCCATTTGTCAAATGCCAATGGTTCAAGCGGCAGGACTCCAGGAACTTTCACCAGATTCACCATCGCCTCTCTCATATTCTGCAAGGAGTTTTCACCCACCGTACCAGAAACCCACCGGCTCCTGGTGAAGGCAGAAACACCCTGACTGGGATCACCCTGACAATAAGCCTTGTGTCACCGCCATGACAAAAAGACACCTTTGGTTTGTACTGAACCAACAGAAGAGAAGGATAGTTACACAGAGGTGTGGGTGGGCATTAACATACCACAACAGAACTGAGACTGTGCATCCTCAGTGCCAGCAAGAGGTAAATATTTATGTGTTCAGACTCTAAACTCACACTGCCTTGTAATTTGCTCCTACAACATTCTCATACCTGGACAGCTTGTATCATCTTGGCAACTTCCACTTTAGTTTTTCCTTTTACCGGCTTCCCATTGACACCAGTGATTTCATCGCCAGCTGCCAGCGTCAGACAATCAGCGACAGTGTTTGACTTCCCCTCCACATGCCGAATGTCGGTGGTAAACTCGGAAATAGCCGCCAGGTGGCGCTGCTGGCGAGCGGACCAGGGCTCAGTGACTTTGGCCATGGCGAATGTTAGTGGCTTTTGGTCAACATACGCCGTAAAAGAGCGGCCTTCCAACAGGAAACGGAAATGGCAGGTGGCCAGGTACAACGCCAACAACTCGAAAACGCTATATTTCCGCTCATTGTCGCGAAGTTTACGGCTAAAAAATGCAAGAGGCTGCCACTCGCCAGCCACACACTGAGGCTGCCACCATCCGAGGCATCGGTGGTCAAAGCAATAGTTGCCTGAGGTGCGGGATGTGCTAGGAGTGCGGCGTTGGCCAGGGCGGCCTTGGCACCCTCGAATGCCTGGTCTCGCGCGAAAGACCACACAACCTGATTGGTGGCTTTCTTAAGCCTCAGGGCGTAATAAAGAGGCTGCAGGAGCTGGGCCGCGTGTGGTAGGAAACGATTGTAAAAGTTAACCATACCCAAGAACTCCTGCAGCGACTTGACTGACGTTGGGCGAGGAAAATCCACCACCGCCTGCACCTTTGAGGGCAAGGGAACCGCACCCTGGGATGAAATACAGTGGCCCAGGAAGTCGATTGCAGGCACCCCAAACTCACACTTAGCCGGGGCCTGACCGTTCAGGCGTTGGAAAACCTGTCTCAGGTGAATGAGGTGGTCTTCAATGGAAGAACTGGCCACCGAAATGTCGTCCAGGTAGACGAATACGAACGGGAGGTCGCGCAACACTGAATCCATCAGCCTCTGGAACGTTTGTGCCGCACCCTTTAACCCGAACGGCATGCACAAAAATTCAAAAAGCCCGAATGGAGTAATCACTGCGGTCTTGGGAACGTCCTCCGCCAGCACCGGAACCTGGTGATAACCGTGCACCAAATCCACCTTTGAAAAAAACGTTGCACCCGCCAGGTGAACTGAAAAGTCCTGGATGTGCGGAATGGGGTAACGCCGTGATGTTGTTCAAGCGGCGAAAATCACCACAAGGGCGCCAAGTCCCGTCTGCCTTGGGCACCATGTGCAATGGCGACGCCCAGGGCTGTTCGAACGCCTCACTATGCCCAAAGACTCCATCATAGCGAACTCCTCCTTCGCCATAGCCAGCTTAGCGGTATCAAGACGCCTCAAGCGCGCGAAAACCGGTGGCCCAGTGGTCGGAATAAAATGCTCGACTCCATGCTTTGCGACCATGGTCGAAAAGGCGGGAACCGTCAACGCCGGAAACTCAGCGAGTAAACGTCGAAACTCGTCATCGGACGTGGGAAAACGCGGTGTGTGTTAACGAGCCCAAACCTCCCGACCTGCATGGAAAAGTGGCAAAAGATACGGCATCAATCAGGCATCGGTTTGCAACATCTACAAGTAGGCCGTTAGCACACAGGAAATCGGCTCCGAGGATAGGAGCGGAGATGGCGGCGATAACAAAGTTCCACACAAATTTGCGCCCCCCGAAACACACAGTCACAGACCTGCTGCCAAATGTTCCGATGGAGGAGCCGTTTGCGGCGCTCAGGTGTGGACCGACACCACGGGAAGCAAAGTCCGATTTGGCTGAGGGAATGAGGCTCTTCTGTGAGCCCGAGTCCACCAGGAAATGACGTCCGGAAAGGGAATCCTTAATGAACAGCAGCTCCTCTCTTTCGCCGGCGCTCACGGCTGCTACAGAGCGCCAGCTCCGGCGTTTCCCGTCGGCTCCCAGGTACAAGGCGGAATGCAGCGGCGAGCCTTGCCGCCGAAATGCTGGTGGAAGAAGCAGAGGCCGCCCCGCCACTTTGGAAGGGAAACCCCGGCCGCCACCAGCGGGTCCGCGTCAATCAACGCCGGTTGAGGGGGGTCAGACGCCACGCCCTGCACCGCCCCGATCGCAGGATCCGGTCTGCCTCCTCGGCCAATGCCCTGAAGTCGCCATCAGCCAGGCTCCGGGAATTAGCCAGAGGAGTTGTTGATCCTCACCCAAGACAACAGTCTCAAAAGTTTTTCCAGGACATCGTGCTGTGTGCTGCCAGCAACTGCTTCCATTACCTCCAGAGGTCCTAATCAGCAACCAAAATGAGCATGGTACAGTATTATTATTAGTAGTAGTATTATAACATACACAATAATATATGTTTCTTCAGCTCCTTGAATTGAAAGATGCGAGTCTGAGAACTGGAGATCAGCTGAAGATTAAGGGCTTTGCATTACGGGTAGTTCGAGTCTGGACCCTAAGGAGCAGAGACGGACACATGTGTAAAAATCCACCTTTTTTTTTGCCCACGCGAAAAGTGAGCAAAGATAGCAAAAGCAGCTGAGCAAAATGACACAAAAATCCACAAACAAAAGAACAGGCAGCTGAGAGAAAACCAGAAAACTCACATCACAGGAACAGGATGGAATTATCTGGCACTCTTCTCCGAGAGGAGAAATGTTCGCAGAGTGCATGCCAGGTGAGTCTAATTAACATCCGATTAGCATAAGTCACCGCCCATTACTGCCCATAAAAGGAGCTGCAGCAGGGCCCTGTAGACAGGACAAAACGCAGCACAATGCCCAAAGCAAAAAAGAAGTCGGATGGAGCGCAGGTGAGGAGAAAAAAAAACTTTGGTAGTTCAGAGGTGGAGGTACTGCTGTAGGAAATCACCCGGAGAAAATCAGTTATATTCAGAAATAAACGAGTATGTAAAAAAATTATGTAAAAAAATAAACGTGTAAAAGCTGTGCTCTGAAACCAGTCTCTTTTTTTCTTTTTGAAGTGAATCAAGACTGTTAGACTGAAATTGTGACAATAATGCATGTTATTCACAAATGGGCAATTAATTGTGCTCGAACGTGAACTGTGTGGCTGCAGTCTGGCAGTCCCATCATTGCGTCAGGACGCACATCCTCACGGGGTTGTGGCTGAGGGGGAAGAGGGACACCACGCTTCATAGCGATGTTGTGCAGGACACAGCAGGCCATGATTATCCTACAGACCTGTAATGGTTGAGGGAGAGTCACACGTTAGATGAATAAACGTAATCTAAGCAGATTTTATAACAAAAATAAATAATTACCTTCTCCAATTTGTACAGCAATTTGCCACCTGCTGTGTCCAAACACATCCAGCGCCCCTTTAAAATGCCGATGGTGCGTTCAATGGTGGAGCGACTGCGCGCATGCATCTGATTGAATAAAATTTCCTGTGGAGTCTGAGGGTTGGTCAGTGGTGTCAACAGCCAGGGAGGCAGGGCATATCCTCGACCCCCGAAAGCCCTCGCTATAAAGCGGTTCACTTCTCTCAGCTTCACAGATTTTTTTTTACAGCGCATCAGTATTATACAGCAGTGCACCTGTGGTCGCACCCAAAAGGCAGAGGAAGAAGTCTGAACTTTGAAAGTGTTTAACTGTGAGAAAATGTTAAAGCCTGTGAGAAAAGTGTATAAAATTGTGTGGTTAGAGGTTTTAGGGCCTTAAAACCTGTAAAATAATTGTAAAAAATAAAGCTGTTTACTTTGCAGATTTTGTCTATCGCGGGTTATTTCCGGAACGTAACCCCCGCAATAAACGAGGGTTTACTGTCTTGAATTTTATTGAACTGCACAAGAGAAGAAAACACAACATGCCAACATGTCGGCACTGAAATGTGCGTAAGAGTACTCCTGAGTGTTCGTAGGATTTGTTCTTACCTACGCATAAATCCAGGATAAGAAGAAATTAAATTTATTCGTAAGAACGGTTCGTGAATGAAGCCCAGTGTTCCTTGTCAGCTGTTAGGAACCAGCCACACCCTCTGCCACACCCTGACCGGTGGACAGAGTGAGGTTACAACAAAACAGACCTGCCAAGCATACAAAAGAACAGAGCCATGACAGTACCCCCCCTCAACGGACGCCTCCTGGCGGCCTTCCAGACTTGTCCGGGTCTCTCAAGAGCTCATCATCTAAAATAAGGGAACGGAGATCCATGAACACTCCTCTGGACCATACCCCTCCCAATCCACCAAGTACTGAAAACCCCTACCCCACCTCCGTACATCAAAAGCAGGGTGGTCATCAATGATCCGGGTGGGTGAAGGAGGTTCGGCCAGAGGGCACAGAGGGCTAGAGGAAACTGGCTTGAGAAGAGAAACATGAAAAGGTGGGTGGACATTCAGAGAGGGGGGTAGCTTCAGTCTAACTACACTGGGGTTGATACGCTCAAATCAAATACAGGCCAATGTACTTGGGTGCCAGTTTCCTGGACTCCACCTGAAGTGGAAGGTCTCGGGAAGACAGCCTGGCCGGGCTGGTAATTGGGGGCTGGTGTGCGGCGACGGTCTGCCAGTCTCTGATTTTGAGCAGCTGTGCAGGTGAGAGCCACTCGGGATTCACGCCAAACTCGTTGAGCACACCGGAGGTGTTCCTGTACAGATGGGACTGCCACATCGGTCTCCTGAGCTGGGAAAAGTTGGGGCTGGAAACCATCGGAGGCCATTAATGGTTACATACCAGTAGTGGAGCAAACCAGAGTTGTGGGCATACTCGACCCAAGGAAGATGGGTGGACCAGGAAACAGGGTTACAAGAGGCCACACAATGAAGAGCTGCCTCCAGGTCCTGATTAGCCCACTCTGTCTGGCCGTTGTTCTGTGGGTGATAACCAGATGACAAGCTGGCCGACGCCCCCAATGCCTCGCAGAAGGCTTTCCACACCTGGGAGGAGAACTGTGGACCTCTGTCAGAAATGATGTCCTGGGGGATGCCATGTAGCCTAAAAACATGCTGGATAAGCAGAGTAGCAGTCTCAAAGGCAGAAGGTAGTTTAGGCAGAGTGATGAAATGCACAGATTTGGAAAACCGGTCAACGATAGTCAATATGGTCGTATGTCTTTCCGATGGAGGCAGGGCAGTGACAAAATCCACCGCTATGCGTGACCAAGGTCAATGAGGGATAGGCAGGGGGCAAAGGAGGCCAGCAGGGGCACGGTGAGACGCCTTGTTACGGGCACAGACAGGACAAGCCGTGACATACTCCTTAGTGTCCACACTCAGAGAGCCACCAAAAATGCTGTTGTAGGAGAGCCAGAGTCCGATGAACCCCTTGATGGCAAGCTACCTTAGAATCATGCCCCCACTGGAGCACAGGAGTTCGGATAGTTGGGGGCACGAACAGCCGAACTGGGGGACAACCCTCAGGTGACAGATTACGACTTTCATCGGAACCACAATCCACTAAAACTTGTAGAGGGAAAGAAACTTGTTGTCAGGATACAGTACCTTTGAGGACAACGCGGTTAGAGGAGGGTGACACAGATGTATGGCTCACCAGTGCCCCTCCTGACGCTGATGAGCCTGCTCTTTTGGCAAGACGGGGCAATGCACTCTCATGTGACCCGCCTGGCCACAGTAAATGCAGAGCTTCAGTTCAAAGTGACGTTGATGCTCTGAAGGCATTAGTCTCATCCTCCCCAGCTGCATGGGTTCCTCAGCATTGGAAGTAGACGAAGCCAGTGGTGAAGAAACTCCGGAGGGAGGTGGCTGGAGGTGTGGTTGCTGCTGTCGAGGTGGCCTGGGCCGGGAGAGGGGAACAGAAACACTCTCCCTGGCTGTCCTTTCCCTGCATCTCTCACGAAGACGGTTATCTAGGTGAATTGCTAGGGAAATTAACTCATCTAGGGAAGCAGTCTCATCCCTAGCAGCTAATTCGTCCTTCAACTCCCCGCTTAACCCGCAAAGAAAAATCCCCTGTAAAGCGCTCTCGTTCCATCCGCTCTCGGCGGCGAGAATGCGAAAGTCAATGGAGTACATGGTCACAGGGTCTGAGCCCTAACGCAGGGAAAGGAGCCGGTTACCGGCCTCCCTTCCTTGTACAAGATGGTCAAAATCTTTCCAAATCTCGGCGGTGAACAACGAATTATTGCAAACAGGTGAATGGTTAGTGGCCATTTCTACAGCCCAAGCAGCAGCTTTATAGGAAAGTAAGCTCATCACAAATGCTACTCTAGATAAATCTGAAACATAAGTTGAAGACTGCTGGTCGAAAACAAGTGAGCACTGGTGGAGAAACTCCCTGCACGACCCTAAAACCCCTGAGTACCTGGCGGGAGTGGGAATGAAGGGTTCCCGGGGTTGGCTGGGTACTGTGGCTGGAAGAACAGGTGCTGAAGTGTGAACAGGAGCGTAGAAAGCTGAGTGGAAAGCTGGTCCAAGCGGCTGTCGAGCTGAGTCATGCTGGAGCTGAGTTTGCTGAGAGAGTCCATGACTTCCTTCCTCTCTCGTGTGCTCCAACATGGGCCCCTTGACAGGCCAAAGCCTGCCAGATACCATCAGTCTCTGCAGGGTCCCTGGTGGCCAGATAATTCTGTTACGGGTAGATTGAGTCTGGAACCCAAGGAGCAGAGACCGACACACATGTAAAAATCCATGGTTTTATTGTCCACACTAAAATACACAAGTGAGTGAAGATACCAAAAGCAGCAGAGCAAAATGACACAAAAATCCACAAACACAAAAGAACAGGCAGCTGAAAGAAAATTAGAAAGCTCGCATCACAGGAACATGACGGAACTCTCTGCCGCTCTTCTCCAAGAGGGCCAGGCCTTTTGAGCAGAGGCTGATGAGCAAAATGAGAACAGGTGTTCCTTGTCAGCTGCTAGGAATTAACCACACCCTCTGCCACAGCTTGACCAGTGGAGAGAGCGATGTTACAACAAAACAGATCTGCCGAGCATACAAAAGAACAGAACCATGACACTTTATTTTGCATGATGCAGACAGGTAAAAGAAAAACCCAAACAAACTGATATATCATAAATGAATATGTAAATATTGTAAATAGTTACTGATATATCATGGAATATATCATATTTTAATCTTTCAATTGAAATCTTTCACTTACATATAACAATATATTTCCTCCACATCATTGATCTAATTTTGGATTGAGCCAGATTCCACATTGACCTTGGCAGTGATGCAAATGACCTGGCACTCCATTTTAACCCTCGTTTCTATGACGACGCTGACGGATCTGTCCTGGTTTTCAAATCAAAGACGGCCGGTTGTTGGGGTGAAGAGAGAAGGGAAATACCCAACCCCTTAAACAGGGGCAAGGAAGTTAAGGTAAGAGATGTGTGTGTATATTTTGCACCGTGGACCCTGAGCAGGATGAAATTTGAGCTGACTAAAAACTGCATTTAACTGAAACAGTTTCTCAGAAGTAAATATATATACCCTAATCCAAAATAACGAAAAACAAAACAGAAAAAAAAGAGTCATTTTCAAAATTGTGTTCAGCCCTGCTTAATACTTGATGTTTCCAGAAGGCTTGTGGTTTAAAGGGCTTCATGAAGGTCATTTGTGGTCTGGAACTGATGAACCTCTCTCGCCATCCATCACCAAGTCAATAAAATAAATGGTATAAAACAACATAACAAACACCATGGTTTCAGGTTTACGTGTTGAGTGTTTCCTTTCCATCAATGAAGAGACAATTTAATGGGTAAATTGGGATAAATCCTGTTTAATCCTCACTGACTAGGATACATCTGAAACCTTTAAATCAACTGACAGGTCTCATAATTCTTATATTATATTATAATCTTATAATATTACCTCATCTACACATGTATAAAAAATAATCAATACACTTTGAATGTTCTGTAATATATTTATTAAACATTATTGTTCCCATATTTTTACAGACTTTAAACTGATGATAATAATAATCCATATAATGAACATATAGTGATGACAATATTTCATCATGCCCACTCTGACCCTTACCTACAGTTGGGCAAACATGATGGAATTAATAACATGACAACTCATATGTGATCATTTATTGATAAAAGGAAGTGAGTCTATAATAATGAATAGAGCTGATCGCAAAAACAAGCTTAAAACTAGAAACAATTATAAAACAGATTGAAGATAATTTATTTAAAACTGTGGCTATTTTTCCCATTTACACACAATTGCAAACTAGGTTTAAAGTTCAGCAAAGTAAAATAGAAAAATCTCTCATCTTGCGTTAACATATAAATCAAAACTTTTTGGCTTTCCATTCCCCCAAAAAAGAAAAGAAAATGATACATGTATTTTCAAAACTCAAATATTAATGTTACTATTATGTCCTGTCAATCAGTTTGTTACATAGATTATTTCAAGACGTTGTCATAGCAACAGTTCTATAGCAGACCTTAAAGGGAAACAAACCCATTTTGTGAGCAGAACTGAATTTGACTTGAGGTCAACACTTCACTCTCCTCCACTCTCATTTAAAGGCTGGAGATTAGCTTCATTCTCAGTATTATTGTTGCTCTAAGCTCTCAAGCACAACCTCCAGTACCCCACTTCTGTTTTAAAGGCTACAGTTTCTCCAGACTTTTGATGGCTTCTTCTTTTTTAATTTGTCTCCAGTCCTTGGGGATTTTTCCATCTTTAATGAACTGTAATCCATAGTGCTGCTCAAGGTTTTTCTGAAATCGACAGACAAACCATTTCCAGAAGGGCAGCATAGATCCATCAGGAGTAATCTCCCATGAGGCATATCTTTCTCCAGCCTTCGGGTATTCTTTATAAGGGATAGTCTCATCTGAATCATGACGGGGGCGGAAAGAGTCACCACTTGAAACCAAAGTAGTGCAGAACTCAATAACCATAATGGTTGTGTCTCTATATTTCATACCATAAATCGCCTGGCATCTGTGAAAAGGGACTCTGTGCTTGCCTTCATGATTCTCTAAAGTGTTGGTGCAAACAGCTGAACAGAATGGACACCGGACCCAGCAGCAGTCACACAGCTGATCAATCAGGACCTGATCAGGGTGCACCCTGTACTTCTTTATCTCATCAAGAGATAGTTTGTTCATTTCCTCCTTGTTGCGCTTGAGGCCTTCCACTATTTGCTTATTAAGAAACTCAAATTTGTCTATGTCTCTGAAGCTTTCATAATTAATGCTGAATTTAAGCTTATGATTAGTCAGCCTAGAAAACTCTTCCACCCATAGCTCAATGTCTTTTCCCTTACTTGTGATTGCTGTTGTTGCATCATGTAAAGCTTGTTCCACAAAGCTTGTGAGTTCTTCAACATTGTTCCCAAGTATATTATCTACCCTTGCTTTATTCTCTTTGATGTATTCCTCCACTTTTTGTCTTATGAATGTCTTCACATGTTCCTCTGGAGAGTTGATGTAGGTCATAAAAGCATCAAAGTCTTCTTTCTCAGCCAAACATTTCATCATATGCCTCTCCAGAGTTAACCTGTTTCCACTGAATGCTGGGTGGTTACATTTCATCAGATCAGCTAGATTTCTGCCAGAGTCATTACAGACGGCCTCAATCATGGAACACTTCAGCTGGTCACAGATCAATTCTCCAAACACCACAGCTGATGAGCTGCCTTTGAAGAAGGCTTTGAAAGCACAAAAGAATTGTTGTTTCTTGCTTTCAACATAACTGTGTACATTGATGTTCTTTATGAATGTTCTCTGGGAGTCTTTGAGCCAGCGTTCAAATCCATCTAACACATACAAAACAAGACCAACAGTAAAGTTTTTCTTCAAAGTGTATTTCTTCTCAGATTGAAACGATGCCACTGTTTGCATTACATTTTTGGTTACTTCTTGCAAGTATGTTGTATTGTAGCCTGTTATTGCCACTGGTTTGGATTTTATTGTTAAGGTAGCTTCTTCTCTGGCATCTGTGATGAAGTTTTTGATCATTTCCTGTTCCTCAACAGAAAGACCATAGCCGATTTTTTGTTTAGCCCATTCCAAGTCTTTCCCCAAAACAGATTTTTCTTGGTCTTCCTTATTGTGCTTGGCCACCACATAAGAGCTGTAATCTCCAATCTCTGCCATTTTTTTGTATCTACCACTGGTCTTCATTTCATGAATCATGTTCCATTCAATTCCCTGGTCCGTAAGAACATTTACTACTTCTTCTGCTATGTTGATCTCAGCAATAGGTTTTGTACCTGCTGTTAGTGTCTCAACCCACTCAGTCCAAAGAGACTCAAAGTGTTTCTCAAGTTCCCCTTCATCTTTGACGTTGTCTTTTAACATCAGAGCCAGTTCTTTGCTCTTCTTTAGCAGGTTGTTCTCTAACACTGTCTTCTTGTCATCAAGTTCTTTACAAGCATTTTTCTGTTGGATAACATCATTTAGCTTTTTTGTGACTTGCTTCAACAGTCCCTGAAGAAACTCTTTGATTTTGGTCTCAAACCGACCTCGCCACTGGACCAACATTTCACTGTCATCATTTTTGTCAAAATAATCTGTCAGAGTTTTTGTTACTTCTGTACTTGCTTTGTTGATGCTCCTCTGAAGATCAGCCTCACTGACTTTGTTCAGTTTTCCATTTTGAATTTTGCTATAAAGCTCATTTTCAATCTCCAGCATCTTGTTTCTCAGGGTCCAGGTCCAGTTCCCATACTCTACCTCAAGTTTTCTGTACACTGATATTTCATATGTGTTCTTGAAGCTGAAAACAAAGTTTTCATTCAACAGAGCATTCCACAGATCCAGAACTTTGGTTTTGAACTGTGATAAAGTAATCCCAGTGGACTGTGAAGCTTTAGAGATGATAACATTCTTCAGGTCTTGGATGCTTTCACTGTAACCTGGATTGGGAGGAGCCATTGGTGGACTTCCCTCCCAAAGCTGAGCAAAGTACTTGATGTCTTCAAGGACATTAAATGAAATGACTTTAGAAAAGCTTTGAGCATCATATCCCTCCTCTTTGGCAGCTAGTTGAACCATCTCGTCAAGATTTTCTTGCAGACGTCTCTTTCCCTCCATGTTCATTTCAGCAGCTGCAACATCTGTGACATTCTGATGTACAAACACACATCTGGGAGAAAGGTGAACTGCCTTCATCCTCATGAAAGCCTGGACAACAATTTGTAAGATTTCTTGCATCTCAGATGGGTTCTCCCCAAAGATGTTGATCAGTGTCATGTTTCCCAGACCAACCACAAATGTCGCCAGTTCATTGTCATGATGAACAGTATTATCACTTTTTAGCTCAAGAGCACGAAGTCCTTCAGTGTCCACCACCAGAACATAGTCAAACTTGAGGCGATCCTTCATCTCCTTTGACACTTTGACCAGTTGCATAAATGCACCCTTTGTGCATCTGCCAGCACTCACTGCAAACTGTAATCCAAACATGGCGTTCAGCATTGTTGATTTTCCACTGCTCTGTATGCCCAAAATGGACAAAACATAAACTCTCTGGTCACCCAGTTTATTGATGACTTCATCTAGAAGTTTGGGGATCCATGTGATCGGCACGTGACCTGCATCACCATCCATCAGCTCTATTGGGTGCCCTGATATCAGCTGCTCTGCAGCCAGTTTAGGGTACTGGGACCAGTCCATTTGTCCTTCTGATGGCTGTTCCTGCAGAGATGCATGTGCTTCATAGATCTGACTCATTTCTCTATAAATGTGCTCCAAGCCGAACGTGGCTGACTGTAGCTCCCTTGATATTTGTTCAAGCTCATGTTGCTTTGTTTTTAGCTGATCAGGCTGGACTTTTTCCTCTTTCAACCTCAAGATCTCAGACCATGTATCATCATATTTGCGAAGAATTGAAGGGAAATCCTCTGTGGTGAGAGCATCTATTAACATCTGGGTCCATTTCAAGAAATATTCTTTCTCATTGGGCTTCAAAGATGAGATGCATTCAACAAACAAAGATACAAGTTCACCACAAAACTTCTCGCATTGACTTTCTCTTATTTGTCTCAGCTCCTGCAGCTTTTTGCTTTTTTCCATCTCAATGTGGTCTCTAAGGCGATACTGTTTCTTGTTTGTGTCACACCACTCCTGCCACAGTTCACCTTGACAAGGGAGGAACTTGTCTTTAATTTTGGAGACTTCATGTCCTTTGATTAAATCCATCACCTTCTTTGCAGCAGCTTTGCCCTTTTGACAGGCTTCGTCTTCTTCATCAGACCTGATTCCACTGACATCAGCCATGGACTCCAGGTGAAAGGAATGTTGGGATCCAGCTAAAATATCTTGAATGATTCTTTGTAACTCCTCAGAAACATTTGACTGGCCTCTGTCTTTCAGACCAATTGAATATTTCCCCTTTTTAATCTTAACAGCATTGTGGTTCTTTTCAAGAATGAGTAAAACTAGGGGTTTTGGAGAGTTTAGGAGGTCTTGGATAATATTTCTGTCACTTTCGCTCAGAGCTGATATGAAAACGACAGTGACTGAGGATTTTTCAGTGAGTATGCTGCGCTGCTTTTCGTGAAACCGAGCATCACCGTGAAGGTTACAGAAAGCGGTGCAATCAGCGAACAGATCTTCGGGTTTTCCAGCAGGGAAGTACCAGGCAATCTCTGCCACTCCTTCCATCAAATGACGAGCTTTGTTGCTTCCCTGGCAGTCTCTGTGGTAGAAGGTGTCGTGGCGGTTGTTGATCAAATTGTTTATCAGCTGAGACTTAGAGAGTGACAGTGAACCCAGGCGGAAAAATGACACCATGGGTGTCTTAGCATTACAGATTGTCATACTCTTCAGGGTGACCGTGTTTGAATTAGCTTGGTTTCCTGTTGACTTCCATGTTTTCTTTATTTGTCTGAAAGTCCACAATGGACATTCAATATCCTTCGTAACCGGGTCAGGAACAAGCAAAGGTAAGGCGAACTGACACTGGGATAATTTAGTTATTAGATTCTGCTTCAAAAAGCTGTCTGAGCAGTGAAACACTGTCATTTGTATGTCCATGGGATGCAGACGAGGCTGTGTTGATTCATTATTTTCTGGGGTGCTCAATAGTTCAGCAAAATAATCATTTTCTGCCTCAGCAGTGCTGGACTGTGGGACAAGATTTGATTGTCCTGGATCTGGACTCTCTTGTTTGACAGGAATATATCTGGCTCTGTAGTCTAATAACATCAACTTCTGTAGAAAGGTAAGAGCAAGATCCTTCTCACATGTGTCAGGCTCCCGATTCAGAGGTGGAAGTATTTGAAGGAAGTCAGCAGGAGTCAGCTTCTGTCCATACTCTCCATACTTCTTTCGAAGACAAAGTCGATCAAGAAGGCTTCGGAATTCATTGGTCTGTGTCGGCTCTTCAGGCAACCTCACCAACTGTTAGAAAAAAGCAGAGAATCATGTATGTTGTGAAGACAGAGGTAGAATGATACAGCAGAATATAGGGTCAACAGTTCTTGTGTCAGATTGATTGTGTCAGATTTCTCTTGAAATTCTTGAGAAAGAATTTCTCACATTTCTTCCACTTCCATCATCAGCTGGGTGTATAGCACCTGCAATATATGAAAATGTGATTATTACAAAGTCAGAGAGAAAAAAAAAAAAGTGACTATTGGCCTTCTAAAGTCTACGCTTTTGCTGATGTTGACTTTATTAGCTTATAATATGTGTTTAACAGTGACCTTTGGTGGCGATCTCAGCTGCAGATTATTTTCAAGACCAACTAACATTTGTGTTGCATTAATGGAAAAGCACCATAAAGGAATATGAAATGGAAAAAAACGAAAGAAAAGTCAGAGATGTTACTGAAAATAAGAAAAACAGCACTATTGAAAATGCTGCAGCAGGTTTTCAGCAGTTGGGGTGAGAGAACATGTAATTTCTTTTTTGAACATTGCTCAAAAAGCTCAGTGTACATCATGTTGTGTTTTTCATCTGAGCTATAAATACAGGTTATTTTATTATATATTAGTAACACACAATGTGTTACTAATATATAGTAATGTAATATATAGTAATATATAGAATATAATAACACAAAATTTCCCCTTGGGGGAACCTTTTAATGATGCTAAAAAATGCAACCAGCAGTGGTTATGATGACCTGAAGTATCGTAATATTTGATCTATCGATCAAGGTTTAAGTAAGTAGTTAACTATGAAGCTAATTTGTTGTCACATCAGACTTTGATTTGACAGCTGATTTACAGCCAATTCTGTAGATTCAGTTATTTGTCCTGAGTTCAAAAACCCTGATTTTCTGGCACCTGTCTTTAAATGATTTTATTTTCAGGAAAATAAATAAAAATTAACTAAAAAAATTAAAAGGTCAACCACACCTCAGTATTTTTAAGATGGCTTTGATATGAATACCATCATCATTCTCTTTACACTGAAATGTAAAATGTTAAACTGAAGTGTAAACATTATTTTAACACATTTTTTAAAATTACCTTCATCCTTTGAAGACATCTTGATTTTAGACTCAGGAATTCCTGGAGCACCAGTGTGTCACTTTCTGTAAAATACAAGTTAACACATAAACAGAGTTTGAGTTTCAAACAAACAAAATCACAAGTGAAGATCAGAATGTGAAGCGGTGGTGGCTGGTGAAAAATATTCTGGGTGTAGCTGTGGTTTCAGCCTATGAGGTCAGGTTTAATAACCTAAAAGCATTGAACACAAACAACCGAATAACAGTGTTATGTCAAATAAATATTACTTTAATAATATTAATTTACATATTAATATATTCCTATAAAAAATGTTTAAATATATTGTACTCTCAAAATCCCTGTGACTGACTGCACAAACTTTTATTTATTAAAAGATTTACATTTCTGAAAGATTTTTCACAGCATTTTCCTTCCTATCACATGCTTTCTCCTGGGATCTTTGTTTTCTTTGTGTTGTCTTACTGGTAGGAACAACCTGGCTGGATTAGGGGCCTTGTAGGATTGGTTTGGTGACTGTTGGTGTATATAATTCATACTGCATGTACACACAAACTCACACATCCCCACACACACAAGTGGGTAAAAAATGTAGTTTGTAAAACTATATTTTAGTGTTCCTCCTATTCTAGTGTTCCTAGTTTTCAGTAGGAACAGTAGTGCCCACGGATGTAGAGATAAATGTTTAATCACAGACAACAAAAAAAGCTGCATATTGTGGGATAAGTAGTCTATAAAAGGACAAGAAAAAGAGACTTGACTCACAGTGAATAATTCACTGGGTGAGTTGCATCTCCCAACTCCCAACAAACCTGCCTCTCGATATTCATTCATATCAGAGTATTAAAATTGTACACACTCTTGAAACACTCTCTTGATTATTATAATGGGAACTCAACAGAGTAAGGAGGACGGCGCCCCTCCCAATAGCCCCCTGGTTAAGTACATGACAAGTAAATATGGACCTGAATCTGTGTCCTGCCTACAGGACTGGTCTGAGTTGCTGAGGTTCCCAGCGGGAGGTTCGATGAGTGAAAACCAAATAAAAATGTTTAGACAGTGTATGAAAGACAAAGAGAAGGAAGTAATGGGAAAATGAAAAATGAAAACTAATGACATGGTATATTTACAGAAGAATAAAGTCTTTTAAAATATGGGAGAAAGAATGTGAATGTAGGGCAGGAAAACAGGCAGCAAAGACACTCACACAGCTACAACCACAAGATGCACACACTCTCTTGAAAGATAGATTATCATGATAGAAAAACACATTTTTCACACTTCAACACACCAAAATGGGAAATATTGTGTTTTGAATTAAACTGCAACTAATTTTATTCTCAAAAAACTGACTTTATGTTTTACAAAGATTCAGCTTTGTTGACAATGAACATACACAAAAAACAACGAATCTCTTGGATTTCCAATTCTGAGACTCCTAGTCAAGATTGCACTGTGCCTGATCTGCAGTGTCGATCCGATTTGCAGTCTCTTCTTCTACGTTGTCACAGCACCAATCTGTTTTTTTAACTTGAAAGCCAAAAAGATATGAGAATGCAAATGACATAATTCCCTTAGATGCTGAACAAACAAGTGGATCATAGGTTTATTGTCTGCCTTTTCAAAAGTCAAATCAGATGTATACTTTTTAACAGTATTAGTTTTTATTTTGAGAATCCTTAACACACATATCTCTCTCATCCGTAGACCTGAGGAGCACATTACAGTTCGTTGAATGGTGTTACTCACCTCATCTGTGGTCTTCCTTCAGCAAATTGATCTCAGACCGTTGCATCTTATTTTATATGGAGAGACCACGCCCTCTGACTCAGTATGAAAGTGAAAGAGAACGTACGCACATGATTAATGATATTTTTTTCTCTTCTTCTTATGCATGCATGCACAGCGCGTGTATGTTTGCACCCCTTCAAAACCACACAGGAAGTGTATTTCTATGTGCAGGAGGAAATCAAACTCCTGTGCATGTGGGCGCCGTAGCTTGATCAGAATGGGCCCCGAGGAGCCCGAATTTAGCCAGACTTCTCCAGCCAGACTATTGAAGTACCGTAGTCAGATGACCAAGACGGCGTCTTGTTTGTGCATGTGCACTGCAAATTGTAAAAGCTCTCTCTCTCACACACACACACACACACACACACACACACACAGACACAAGGGTAAACCATGTGATTTGCTGTGATCATTTGGTGGAGCATTTCCTGGTACCAAGGCAATCTTACTGTGCCTTGAGCAAGGCAGCCTCAGATAAAGAGAGATTTGAATCCTTAACATGGTGACATGGCATTAAAATAACATCTAATGTCAGTGTCCGAGATTACAGTTTACCTGTAGATGAGATCAGAGGTCCTCATGGGAACTCTCTCCCGCTATGGAAAACTGGTGTCACCCATTAGGAAGATAGCAATATCCAATACCAATTCCCCACTGCTTAAACATGTCACATCTTTTAGGTGCTTTACCTGCCGTTTGCTATGCAAACTCTCTTTTTTCTACTATTTTGATTTGAAATGCAATCTCCACTCAAGTGTTAGGTTCCTGCTCTGTGGTTCTCCCCTTCTGTGTTGACAAAGAAAAGGAATTGAGGGGAAAATCAAAAATGAAAACTAAAAATATGGCATATTTACAGAAGAATAAAAAGTGTTTGAAAATATGGGAGAAAGAATGTGAACGTAGGGCAGGAAAACAGGCAACGAAGACACACACAGCTACAACTACAAGATGCACACACACACTTGTTGATGGAGTGCAACAGACACACACACAAACATCACACACACGCTCTTCAGCAAATTCACTTCTCGCTGTTCTTCCATTCCAGGACACAAAGACTCTCTCCTCGACACCTACCCATGGCCAGCGCCTCCTCCGCCACGCCCTACAGCCCCACCCTATGCCAGGCCTGATGTGTCGACTTCAGAAAGCCTGCCATTGCCTCCTCCTCCTCCAGTGTTGCCTCCGCTCACAACCTTCTCTCCTCCACCCAATTAACCATCCTCATCACAGGAGCCACATTATGAGGGCAGTCTGATGTCTTCTCCACCCTGCACGAGGAGTAGAACGATAAAGAGGGGTCAGCCCATCTGTCAAATGCCAATGGTTCAAGTGGAAGGACTCCAGGGACCCGCCCTGGTTTACAGACCTTGGACATTGCCTGATACGGAAGATGCACTGAAGCGCCTCCCAGCCATTGACTCTGATGGAGAAAGATTCACCACCGCCTCTCTCACATTCTGCAAGGAGTTTTCACCCACCGTACCAGAAACCCACCGGCTCCTGGTGAAGGCTTTGGGGCCTGTTCATTAGTCCAACATCTGGCAGAAACGCCCTGACTGGGATCACCCTGACAATAAGCTTTGTGTCACCGCCGTGACAAAAATCTGTCATAGGTTGAAGACTTTGTTTCCCAAAAAAGCCGACATGAATAAGGTGGCACCATGCAAGCAGAAATCTACTGAGAATGTTCATGAATATTTCGGACCACTCCACTCAGTTTTTAAAGACAATTGTGGCATTGATGAACAGGCTGACCTCGGGAGCGACAGGACAGTCTGGGAGACTCTCCTGTGCACAATTTGCCAGTGAAGCAATGTTTCAAGTAAGCAGCTATCGTAAGACAGCACTGTGCCTTCCACCCCAGAGTGGAAGGCACAGTGGCTGTAGAACGAGAAAAAGGCACAATGAATGAACAAACTTGCAAAATACTTTGCAGACACAGGTCAGCAAAAAGGTCATCACCAGTTTGGAAGGATGATGTGAGGACCAACATCAAACAGAGGCAAAGAAGGAGCCTTCGGAGTAAACACGACCAGGTGTACACCGAACGCTACCTGAAGTCCCACACTGGATACACAACTGAAAACATTTACACTGATCAAAGTCACCACACTACACAGGGCTGAAGAAAGTGATGATTGGTGAATGAAAACGTATCATTCCACCAACTGAAAGGAAAGGGACGTGCCAAGTCAACCTCTGACGTAGACTAAGACGAGAAAAAATCTTTGAGAAAAATAGAGAGCACTTGGGGAAGGACTGAGTTTTGTGTTTCTGGCCGATGATCACTCACTCTCATTCCTATGGGAGTGCCACCTCCAATAAAATCCATCCATCGCTTTCTACCTCTTGTTCCTCCACACTGGGTTGTAGGGGGACTGGAGCCTATCCCAGCTGACATTGATCTAAGGTAAGGTCCACCCTGAACTGGACGCCAGTCAGTCACAGGGCTGACACAGAGACAAACAATCATTCATGCTCACTCTCACACCTATGGGCAGTTTAGAATCATCAATCAGCCTAATCCTCAGTTGTCATGTCTTTGGACTGTGGGAGGAAGCCGAAGTACCGACTGTTGCCGTGAGGCCACAGTGCTACCCACCACTGTGCCACCCTCCACATCGGTTTCTTTAAAATATTCTCCATTTATTACAAACATTTTATACAGAGTATGTCCAGTTTATTTGCTCAAAATCATTTGGACAAATCTTATCATTAAAATAGAGGAACAGTTTTTCGTTGATCCATCTCTGCAGTTATTGGCTTTCTAAAGTCTGTAGCTAATGGACAATATATTTAGTCTAATTAATAGCTTTAGTTTCTACTTAAACAAATGAAAAGTTATCTATCTGAATTGTGACACACTGTCCTGTCTGCCTTGCAGTCTTTGACATTTTCTGACTTTATGACTTGTATTGGTATTTAGATTACTTTGGAGATACACTTCAGTGTGTTAAGCAACTAATAAATATTGTTTAAACACTTGGAAGCGGTCTGAAGCCTTGCTGTAGTCTTTTACCAGATAACTTAAGCTTCTTCTTTTCTGTCTAACTTTGTGCTGAAGGTGTTGACACAGTTCAGATCTTAATCTCTTCTTCATCCTCAGGATAAGAGTATTGTGTTGTGTAGTGACAAGATGGTGAAGTCCTTGTTTCCTTTGTGAAGGACCCTCCTCCATAATGACGACAAAGAACTTCAGCTGCTTTCTTGAACCTCTCTGGCTCCATCACAACCTGTAATGGTTGAGGAGACCTGGTGGCCATAACTAGTGTCTGTGGCGATCGCCTGCCATCAATTTGTTCTGTCTCGGCAGAGTTGCAGGACTGCCTCCTGCTGTCGATGCTCCGGGTGAACGATCCACGACCCACAGACAAACTGGGTGAGGTCACCTGGGGGCTCTGCACAGGAGTATCTGTCAGAGAACTGCCACGGTCATCTCTTCCTCCTTCCTCGTCCTCTTCATCCTCTACAGCTGGGCTGCTGCTGTACATCTGTAGGCAGGTAGAGTTGTCGATCAGGTTCAGCACCTCTGTCATGAGGGAAGGGCCAAGGTCGACGTGGAAAGAAGTGAGAGAGTCTGAGCGTGTCCTTGTGAGTCCATAGTGGTCTGGCAGAGACCCCTTCCAGACATCTCCATCTTGGAAGGGTCTGTCAAGCCGAGAGACGCGGGGCAGAGTGATAAATCCAGAGGATAAACCTGTGAAGAGCCAAAAGAGGAACCTTTGTTGTGTGTGTGGGTAAATAGCATTACATCACTCATATTTTCACATCTTGAGTGAGAGGAGAAACGAAGAATTCAATATGTATTATGTGAGCTTAAGCATTGTGTCATTAAA
Organism: Lagocephalus sceleratus; assembly: GCA_911728415.1. Lineage (NCBI taxonomy): Eukaryota > Metazoa > Chordata > Actinopteri > Tetraodontiformes > Tetraodontidae > Lagocephalus > Lagocephalus sceleratus. The sequence goes on along the minus strand of CAJVRN010000090.1, from coordinate 879,810 downwards.
AAAGCAAAAAGTGATACAGATAATCTACAGATAATAGATATATGTTTCAATGGACTCTTATATTCTTTCACCACAAGGTGTCAGGATGACACCTAACCAGAATGGTACTGGAGGAACCTGCTGCACGCTGCACACAGAGACTGTCTGAATGGCAAACAAATGTGACAGCAGCAAGATGATGGTTGAAGTTAGAACCTCTGTTTTAGATCTAATGGAATGCTTTGGGTTTTTCTTTTTATCCAAAGCCCAGACTGACATCAGACAGACATGAACAGCAACTCTAAGTAATTATTTACAGCATGATGTGAAGTCTCCATTTCCACTTGCATCCCATCGTGGTCATGTTTTAAGGGGCCTTAAGGGGCTTTCACACTGTCTATAAAAACCTGTTCTTAGTTCAGTCCAGCACTTGAAGAAATTTTGTGTGAGGCAACTCTAACAGAATACAGTCTATTGGTTTTTTTTGGTTGTTGGTCATATGCATAGTACATCTTTGCTTAAAAAGAAGTAGCTTGCAAATCACCGCACACACCACACGTCAATGTATAAGGCAAATTCCTTATCAACTGCGTAAGGTAGCTGCAGGCGGGAAGGGGATTTCTGGTGTAAGCCCTGCTCACTGCTGCCTGATCATCTCTGATTGGTTAGCAGATAATGAATGGTGTTTACACTGTGATTTAAAACTGTAACACACACACAGACGCACACACACACACACACACACACACACACACACACACACACACACACACACACGCGCGCGCACAATATCTGTCTTTCCCCAGAGTCAACCAGCTGAGTGTATCTGTGTTTATAGACCACATGCAGGTGTTGCCAAGGTGAATCCAAATGACTCAGAAGAAGCCCACTTGTAAGGTGGTTGCTTCGGAGAAATGTGGAAATAATGTTGGAATACAGAAAGCAGCCCACCGCTCTGTATGTGTGTTCAGTGACATTTATAGTTCAGATTGTGTCAAATCACCTCAGCAACTGTTCAGGTTGTTTGTGCTGCTAGAGAGGGAGCGCTCAGACTACCATCGTGATGGCATGGCAGCATCACTGGCTTTTTTTGGATTTTTGCTTTGTAAATTCTGTGAAATGCTTACAGCAAACTCTAAGTGGAAAGGATGTGGTTCATAAAGTACACAGAGGAAGAACTCCATCTCACCATATGCACAGAGGTTGTTGTCTGTTGAGCTGGGAAACAGCACATTCTGCAGGCATCCGTGGGAGGCATCCAAGTTCAGCTGGGGCAGGGAGATGGCATTCTTGATAATGGGTGAGATGTCAGGTGGCGGGGAAGACGTGTCACGGGAGACCCCTCGCAGGTGGGCCACAGAGTTCTTCCGCACGTGATGAAAGGCACGTGTGAAGAAGCCCGTCATCTTAGAGCTGCTTGTGGAGTCTGGACTGCCTGGTGGCCTGAGTCCCCTGTAGTTGCTCAGGAAGGAAGTGTCACCAAATACATCACCACCACGACCAACATGCATGGTATGTCTGAAGTCACTTAGCGGCGGGCTGATCATGTCCACAGAGAGCTCGCTTTTGAAGCGCCGTTTATCCTGAGAGCCAGACGCTAGGCCCTTTATCCCAGGTAGTTTTCCCAGGCTCATGGTGATAAATAGTTGCTCAATTTCCCTCTATATCAGTTGATATTGTCTAATGACTTTTGGCATTTTACAAGTTTTAATTTAAATACAGGGTAAGGGCGATTAATCCCCTCTTTAAGTTCCAGGAGGTTACTGCTCATCTACATCTGTTTAGGGGTTGATCTCTGCTGCAGGACGCTGGTACAGGTCCTCTGTCTGTATTACATCCTTCTTCCACTGGCTGACTTGCACAACAGAAACTTTTAGCCAGCACAAAATAAAATAGAAGATGAGTTAGACGGATACAGTTGTCACATCTGGTCACCGAAGCTCATGGGGCAGAGTGCAGAGTTTCAGGTTCAGATCCGGTTCAGTTCCATCCACAACTGTGAATACACAAAGAAATCATTTGTTTTACTTTTGCAACCCAAGAGTTACTCACCTGAAAACCCTTGAGTTTAAAGCATTTGAAGACAAGATGAGATCAGGCCATCTGAAACACCACCTGAATCGCTCTATATCTGGATTAAAGGCTTGTTTACTATGGGTCTCAAAAGTGTTTGCCTGAATGAGTCTGCACGCTGTTACATTTTCATTTTTCATTTAAAAACAAATATCATCAACAAAAGCAAAAAGGCAGAAAGGCGCAGTGCACCAGCATGAGCTTAAACTCTTTTTACAGTGCAGGTTTGGTAAACAAGCATGAACCCAACCAGGTGAA